>BPTQ01000009.1:10506295-11127961 GCA_019973895.1 Chrysanthemum seticuspe
ATTTTGTTCATGAATTTCTATATCTTATGCTAATTGTACTTGTACAGATGTCGTCAGCAGATGTTGCACGGTCCCACGGCGGTGACGGTGGCGGTGAGGATCGTCCCCCTCCAGACCGCGTACCCACCGGTTGCTGGGCAGGCTTCATTAACCGAGGTAAGAATTTCTGGATTATTGTAATACAAGCATAAATTTGATACATATATTGAACTTGCTTGCCTTGAATTTTTATGACTTTATCACTAACTTGATTTTGCAGGCAAAGGTAAACGAAAGCCCAATTTGGGCGGCAGGGGAGCGGGCAGGCTGAATACCCGCGACAAAACCCGGAAACTTTTGCTGAAGGCAATTGCAGAAGAAAAAGGTCCCGTCTCGATCAATTTTGATGTGGGTGACAAACAAACCCTAAACCCTCTCGGCCCCCATGCGGCTCACTGGTCTAACTACATCGGGGAGGTCGTTAGGAGTGTGCCGTTTTACTACCCTTCTTGGGAGAAGGTCCCGAAGGAGAAGAAGGCGGCAATCATTTCAGATATTGGGGTCAGTTATCCTTTTATGTTTATTTCATTATCGTGTTCATTTATTTAATTGTGTATATTTATCTAAATTCGCTTATTTATTTATATCATATAAATAAATAAACAAATTTAAATAAATATATAAATTATATCTCTAACTCTGTTTTCGTTTTGTTGTATATGATTGCAGACCCTGTTTGACCTCAGGCCGCACATTGAATCCTCCCGCTGGACCGAGATCTACGAAGGCATAAACTCGCACTTGCAAAAAGCCTACAATACAAACAAGGCTTCTTTCAAGGCCAAGCATTGGAAGGTAGACCCCACCACTGGGAATTACGATGTGGAGGCGATCAGGTGAGCACGTCCCGAGGAGATTACAGCGGTTGATTGGGATGAGTACATTAAGTTTTGGAATGATCCCAAGAACCTTGCTCGAGCCGCTACAAATCGGCTAAACCGGCAAAAGAGCAAGGTCATATCTTGACAGGGATCCCGGTCGCTGGCTCGCCTTCGAGATGATATGGTAATAAACATTATAATTATTTTACATGCATATATACATATATATATCTGATTATACGCTTTGGTGTGTTGTGATTTGTCGTTTTTAAAATTATTCATCTTATATGCGTGTGTATGTACAGAGGCAGGCCTCAGACACTCAAGAGTACCCGTCACTCATCGACACTTTTTGGCGAACACATACTGTTGGTGGGGTATTCCCTAACGATGAGGACCGCCGGATATATGTAAGTTTTGTTTCAAAACACACTTTAATGAATTATCGAGAAATAATGTAGCAACCCAAGTAATATATTTACTATCTTGTGTTTTTGTCACTACATAGGACGAGATTAAAAGGCTTGAGGCTACGGGTCAGTACACGAAGGATCAAATCAATGCGTTGGCAAGAGGGGGTAAGCTTCGTGGGCATATTCCCGGTGTGGTTCGGGTATTGCCATCACGGGCCACATCCAGGCCAAGTATGCCCGTCCCCGACAAGTCGCTCAAGAGCGTGAACAGAAAGGTAGACTTTATTATGAGTCTCTTCAGAAGCGACGACAGATACGCGGATATGTTTAGGGAGTTTGAGTCGGGTGGTGCTAGCGGGAGTGGCGGGTGTGGTGATGACGAGGAGAATGGCGGTGATGAGGATAACGACGATGAGAGGTAGTTGTGTTATATATTATTAGTATGCTACATTGGTACTTTAGGTAGTTGTTTTATATATTATTAGTATGCTACATTGGTACTTTAGGTAGTTATGTTATATATTATTAGGTTCATCTTGGCGACATTTAAACACTTGTTTCCCTATCTATCAATGCACATATTGACTTTTAAGTCGTGTTTATGTAAAAGTTGTGATCTATTTGTATTGCGTTGATCCGTTATATTGTATTTGTGTTTTGGTACAAGTTGTGGTGAGTCTATACAGGTTTTGGTACAGGTTTATTTGGTAGATTTTTTCCGGAAAAATTCCGGAAAAAATCAGGAAATCGCCTGCAGTCCAGGCTGTATTTAAAAAAAAATTGAGACCTTTCCCCGGCGACACGTCGCCGGGGATAACCCACACTAAACGTTGACAAGTCAACGAGAAAACGCAGTTTCCCCAGCGACATGTCGCTGGGGATAGTGTGCTCACTCGTTGACTTGTCAACACATAACCATAGTATCCCCAGCGACATGTCGCTGAGGATAATTAAATATTATCGTTAGTGTTAATTAGGCGTGTTAATCATTTAGCTTAATCGGATGATTCCCCAGCGACATGTAGCTGGGGATAATATGCCACAGTGGCACTGCTTCTTTGACTGAAAATTGAGTGGGACCCATGTCGTCGCCAGGGATTGTCACTGGGGATACAATCCCTTACGAGACTTCCCCAGCGACGATTCCCCAGCGACATGTCACTGGGGAAAGTTTTCCCCAGCGACATGTCGCTTGGGAAAGTCCCCAAATGTCGCTGGGGTAACCGGTCAATGTTGTAGTGTATCTAGGCTACGTTTTCTTTATCTTTATGATAACAAATTCAATGGAGTCATTCCATCAAACTTATCAGGTTGTTCTAACCTTGAAGACCTTTGGCTCAATCAAAATGAGCTAACTGGAAACATACCCAAGGGAATGAGTTTACTCTCGAAACTTGCTCGTCTTGCAATTCACGACAACAAGTTAACAGGTGGAATCCCACCTTTCTTGGGGAATATTACATCAATGGAAGTGTTCTATGCTACCGGGAACCAGTTGGGTGGGAGCATTCCAGATACCTTGGGTCATTGGAAAAGCTTGACGGTATTTTATTGTTATGACTGCAACTTATATGGAAGCATCCCTCATTCCATTTTCAACCTCTCACTCCTAGTTAATTTATCCTTAGCTGTAAATCACCTCACTGGTTGTCTTCCTTCAGAAATTGGTAATCAGCTCCCAAATCTTGAGTTCCTTCATTTACGGGATAACAAACTGACAGGAATTCTTCCACCTTCTCTTACTAACTGTTCTAAATTATGGTTTCTTGAAATGGCTAACAACAATTTTAGTGGGAAGTTGACAATTGATTTTTCAAAACTAAGAGATATTTATGTAATTAACTTACAGTATAACAACTTCCATGGTTGCGGAGAAGCAGATGACATGAGGTTTATTGATTCTTGGGAAAATGACAAAAAAATGCATCGAACTTGACACCTATTGTAATTGTGTGTAGCCAACTATTTTTTTTCCATTGTAACACAAAACTTTTGAATTTTTGTCATTGTATGTACGATTTCCAACGTGTCACAACACGTGGACTGCCAACTCATCGGGGTGTTACACGTGGACTGCCAACTCATTTACCCACTATTACTTTCTAGGGATAATAACAAAAAAATGTATCGAACTTGACCACTTTTGTCATTGTAACACAAACCTTTTGAATTTTTGTTAATGTATGTATCCAGTCAATCTAAACATGGCATCGTTAGTCCTTTATACTAACGGCCGTTAGCACATAACTTAAAAAAAATTTCTTATGTTTTCATCCCTTTGTATATGTTTTCGTTCGTTTTCTTACGTTTTCATCCGTTTTTATACATTTTTCGTTCATTTTCTTATGTTTTTATACGTTTTCGTCCGTTTTTATACGTTTTCGCCAATTTTTTTTTACGTTTTTGTACGTTTTCATCCGTTTTTATATGCTTTCATCCATTTTTGTACGTTTTCATCCGTTTTTATAGCTACACACGTCCGTTTATTTTATTAATGCAATGTTAGTCCGTTATACGTTTTCGTCCGTTTTTACACGTTTTCGTCCGATTTTACACGTTTTCGTCTGATTTTACACGTTTTCGTCCGTTTTGACACGTTTTCATTTGATTTTACATGTTTTCGTCTGTTTTTACACGTTTTTGTTTGATTTTACACGGATGAAAGCATATAAAAACGGATGAAAACGTAAGAAAATCGGCGAAAAAGTATAAAACCGGACGAAACGTATACAAAAGGTAAGAAAATGGATGAAAATATATAAAAACGGATGAAAACGTAAGAAAACAAATGAAAACGTATAAAAAGGGATGAAAACGTAAGAAATCAAAATTTTAAGTTATGTGCTAACGGCCGTTAGTATAAAGGACTAACGATGCCAAGTTTAGATTGACTGGATACATACATTAATAAAAATTCAAAAGGTTTGTGTTACAATGACAAAAGTGGTCACGTTCGATACATTTTTTGGTTTTTATCCCTAAAAAGTAATAGTGGATAAATGAGTTGGCAGTCCACGTGTAATATCCCGATGAGTTGGCAGTCCACGTGTTGTGACACGTTGGAAATCGTACATACAATGACAAAAATTCAAAAGTTTTGTGTTACAATGAAAAAAAAAATTGTTGGCTACACACAATCACAATAGGTGTCAAGTTCGATGCATTTTTTTGTCATTTTCCCTTGATTCTTTGAATAACTGCACCAGATTATTTCGATTGCATGTTAATAATTGCAACCTTATAGGAGTGCTTCCGATATCAATAGGTAATCTCTCTCATCAACTCAGCTATCTAGATTTTGGAGACAATCAATTATTATCAATAGGTAATGAGATATTCCTGAGTCCGTTACCTAGACGTGGAAATTTAAGAAAGTTCGTTGTCTATCTATGGACTTAACCCATACTATTATCCTATAAGCTGAAAAATATGTGAAATTTACACGTTCTCAATTGTTAAGTCAAGACCCATAAGATATTGTCAAAAGACCTGACAGACTCAAATGAGTAGGTCATTGATTGATCTTGAATTGTATAGAAAGTCAAATGAGGTTGTTAAACTTTGATTGTGAAGTTAATATTTTGACCAAATCCAATCAAACATTGATATGTAATTAAGTTAATGTTTATAATTGTATTTACTGTTTGGATATGTGAGTTGTATCGATAACCAGAAATATGTAACTAACAACTTGAACATAAATTGGCTCTGCTACAATGCGCTGCAGCCTAATTCTTCGTTTCACATACAGTTACGTAAACGAACATTAGAAGTACGCAACGAAGTGCGGGTGCGAACGACACTCGTTAGTTACTTGTCTACGATATATGCAATATAAGTGTAGTCTTCCATATCCCTAAGTCTTCTTAAAAGTCTCATGTGAATACATGGAAAATAGTTATTATCAGTCAAATTTTCTTGGTCAAGCTGAGAAGGACTGTGTGAACTATAGGTTGCATAATTAGTATTAGAGTAAATTACACCGTTCGTCCTTGTGGTTTGCGTTGACCGCAGGGTTTAGTCCTTTGACCAAAAAAATTGCACCGGACGTCCTTAAGTGTGAAACGTTATGCACTGTTCGTCCCTCCGTCTATCTGGGCCCACCAATTCCCAGTAACGTCAGTTAAGTCACTTAACCCACGAGGGTAAAGTAGTAATTTAAGTCTTTTCTTCCACATTCACCCACAAACCCAGAAACAAATCCATAAACACTTCTAGAAAGAGAAACAACAACAAAACACAAAACACAAAACTCACTTTCATCCATTCATTGATTTTAGTGAGAGAAACAAAAAACAAAACACAAACACAAACACAAAAACATCATAAAAAAATGGCAACAACAATAAACTATCCAGATGAGTCATGACATTGACTATTTCTGAACCAGAAACATTAGTCTGCTATGTTGGCTCTTAAACTAAGTATATTAACCATCACAAACCTGGGCCTAAATTGTACATATGGTGAGTCATGACATTGATATCAAAAAACTAAGTATATTAACCACCACTTAACTCATTACCTGCGCCAATAGATAACAAAAAAAAACATATGAACAATTGTTTCACAAAATTTGTGCAGCAAAAAAATAAAATTATTGCAAGTAAACAAATAATTGTGTACAATAACATACCGAACTCCCATGAGTCTATCTGATACCCTTTGGAAACTGTATACTTCATTTTTCATTCACGAAAAAATAAAAAACACACCACATACACAAAAAACATCATCATCTTCAACAAATAAATGATTCACGTCATCAAGACCACATGACCAAGACCGTTTTTTTTCACAGCTACGACGGGCCAGATCTTCGAAATCCTTTATACAAATTACCTCACTAACACAACAAACACCACCATTTTGGGTTGGTGCTGAATCGATAGCAATCAACACCCCTCGTGGGTTGTTGTTGCTGTAAACCGAGCCAACAAGACACCCTCTCGGGTTCACTATCAAATCAATCTTAACCACACAAATCGTTTATAAAACCCACGATACCTGATCTAAACTCGATCTCCTTCAAACACTTGAAATCTTGCGTCAATAATGGCGGAGGTGGTGCGGCTTGAGGTGGCGGCGACCGAAATCTTGGTCGGAGGTGTGGCTGATGGCCGGATAAGAGAGAAGGAGTGGCCGGAATCTTGTGTTTTGTGTGTGTGTTTTGAAGGTGTTTTTGGTGTGTGTGAATTTTTATTTATCCTCAGTGTGTTGTGTGTGTGTATTTTGAAGGTGTTTAAGATGGTGATATAAGGGTGGGGTAAAATGACGAAAATACCCTTTTAAAAACCTCAGTTAACCGACGTTAGTGGGAATTGGTGGGCCCAGATGGACGGAGGGACGAACGGTGCATAACGTTTCACACTTAATGACGTCCGGTGCAATTTTTTTGGTCAAAGGACTAAACCCTGCGGTCAACGCAAACCACAAGGACGAACGGTGTAATTTACTCTTAGTATTATAAGTCTTCCCACCTTTCATAAAAGTCTTCGGTGATTATACAAAATTTTGTCTTGCTAGTATATTATGAATGAAATGTCTTGGTCAAAATGATTAGGTTGCATGTCACAAACTGTTAACATGCAAAAACTATGCATGCAAAAACTATGCATGATAAAAAGCCAATACTTATTCTTATGATTTTAAGTAAAATTTCAAAAATGAAGTCACCACAAGCATTAAGTTACTTATCATCTTCCTCTCATATTTTAATTCTCTTATTTTGAAACCTATGCACTAAAAAATTGTATACGGATCTGTTGCGACTAATTTCGATCGTGTCCTCCTTTCGTGAATACTTAACATAAAACCCAACAACAACAAGAACACCCAATCCATCATAAACATGATAACAAAACCTAGCTGGTTCATTTTCTTGATTGAAAATCCTAAAATAGTTTGAATTATAACAACCCACTTTCCAATTTAACAAAAATCATTTCTTGATTGCTTGTGTTTTTTCAGTCAGGTATTTTATAATCAAACAAAACATATTGGTGGACAAAAAACAAAACAGCTTATGTTGGACATCTTGGTGGACTAATGAGTCTTTGTAAGTTTCTCTCATTGTTATATTGTTTAAGGTTATCTAATAGACATCTTGGACCGTTATCCCTTAAATTAAAATTATAATGCAATATAAGTCTAGTATTCACACTCCCAAGTTTTCTTCAAAGTCTTTATCACCAATAATTGCTATAAAAACTTTGACTAGTTATATAGTATATTCTCAATCAAAAGTCATTCATTTCACCAGCTGTTTTTACAAACTGTTAACATGCAAAACTAAGGATAAAAAGCGAATGCTTATTCTTATAATTTTAAGTAAGTTTCCCAAAATGAAGTCACCACAAGCAACAATTTACTTATCTTCCTCTCTTATTTCTTTTCTCTTTTATGGTCTCTCAATAATATGTCTTACTTCCGCCACCGTCTCTGCTACCTATGGCGGTAATGAGACTGATTATCTTGCGTTGTTGTCATTTAAGTCAAAGATCACCCATGATCAATACAATGTTCTAACCTCGTGGAACCATTCCTTTCATTTCTGTGAATGGAGTGGTATTTCATGTGGAAAGCGACACAAACGAGTGACTGTTTTATGGCTGAATTCACAGGGCTTAGAAGGCTCGTTGTCTCCTCATGTAGGAAACCTCAGCTTCCTCCGTGTGCTTTATCTCAGGAACAACAGCTTTCAAGGAACCATTCCTCCTGAACTTGGCCGTCTATCTAGGCTACGTCGTCTTTATCTTAACAGAAACAAATTCAGTGGAGTCATTCCAACAAACTTGTCTGGTTGTTCTAACCTCGAAGATATTTACCTCAATCTAAATGAGCTAACTGGAAGCATACCCAAGGAGATGAGTTTACTCTCTAGACTTGCTGATTTTGTAATTCACAACAATAAGTTAACAGGTGGAATCCCACCTTTCTTGGGGAATATTACATCAATGGAAGCCTTCTCTGCTCGCGGAAACCCGTTGGGTGGGAGCATTCCAGATACCTTGGGTCATTGGAAAATCTTGACGGGATTTTATTGTCATGACTGCAAGTTATATGGAAGCATCCCTCATTCCATTTTCAACCTCTCACTCCTAGTTAGTTTTTCCTTATCTGGTAATCACCTCACTGGTAGTCTTCCTTCAGAAATTGGTAATCAGCTCCCAAATCTTGAGCTCCTTCAGTTATGGGGTAACGAACTGACAGGAGTTCTTCCACATTCTCTTTCTAATTGTTCAAAATTACGAATTCTTGAAATGAGTTACAACAACTTTAGTGGGAAGTTGACCATTGATTTTTCAAAACTAAGCGATATTTATTCAATTAGATTACAGAATAACAACTTCCATGGACGCGGAGAAGCTGATGACCTGAGGTTTGTTGATTCTTTGAAAAACTGCACCAGATTAGTAGATTTGGGACTTGGTGATTGCAACCTTATAGGAGTGCTTCCGATATCAATAGGTAATCTTTCTGATCAACTCAGCTTTCTAAGTTTAACAGATAATCAATTATTCGGAAGCCTACCCTCAAGTATAGGTAGTCTAGTTGGTTTGACCACTTTACATTTAGGAGATAATAGATTCACAGGAAACATCCCCACTACCATTGGTAAACTTCAAAAGCTACAAGTTCTTGGTCTATATAGCAATCAATTTTTAGGGCCTATCCCTGATGCCATTGGGAACCTATCCTTGTTGAGTATACTTTATTTATATTCCAACAAATTAGAAGGCCATATTCCATCAAGCCTTGGGAATTGTAAACAACTAAATGGGTTAAACCTTAGAAACAATAGACTCAGTGGTAACATACCCAGACAACTTCTTCAACTTCCATCGCTAACTAATTTTTTACAGCTTTCATACAACAACCTATCTGGTTCCATTCCAATAGAGATTAAAAACCTCAAGATGTTGAGCGGTCTCGATTTATCTTATAATAATTTATCAGGCCCCATTACTAGTAGCCTTGGTGAGTGTATTAGCCTTACAGAGTTACACCTTGGTGGCAATAGATTTGAAGGCACAATACCATCTTCATTAAGTTCCTTGGGAGGTTTGGGGGTACTCGACATTTCTGAAAATAATTTATCAGGTAGAATTCCACAATTTTTAGGGAAATGGAAATCCTTAGAGTATTTGAACCTATCCTTTAATGATTTTGAGGGTGAAGTACCGGTTGTAGGAGTGTTTGCCAATACAAGTGCATTTTCAGTTTTGGGGAACGATAAGCTTTGTGGTGGTTTGGTTACACTTGAGTTACCCAAATGCAAAGAGGCGGGTAGTAAGAAAAAAAGGTTTCCTTTCTTCATATTAGTCATCGTGATTGCAGTCACGTTGCTCGTCGTATTATGTTGTGTCTATCTTTTGTGTAAGAAGAAACGCAAAAGTCAACCATCTCAATCATCAGGGAGTGAACGGTTCATGAAAGTTTCGTACCATCAACTTCTCAAGGCTACCGATGGGTTCTCTACAACAAATTTGATTGGAGAGGGTGGGTTCAGTTCTGTTTATAAAGGGATCCTCGATCCCGATGATGACAAATTTGTTGCAATCAAAGTTCTGCATCTTCATACTCGAGGAGCTCACAAAAGTTTTAGAGCAGAATGTGAAGCATGGCGGAATATTCGGCACCGTAATTTGTTGAAGATAATAACTTCTTGTTCAAGTACTGATTTCCAAGGCAATGACTTTAAAGCTTTGGTTTACGAGTTTATGCCGAATGGAAGTGTACACAACTGGCTTCATTCAAGTGCAAATACGTCGAAACTGAACCTTCTTCAAAGAATAAGCATTCTCAGAGATGTTGCAACAGCACTTAATTATCTTCACAATCGCTGCCAAACAACGATTGTTCACGGTGACTTGAAGCCTAGTAACATTTTACTTGATGATGATATGGTGGCTCATGTTGGAGACTTTGGTTTAGCCCGACTACTTGGTACTGACTTAAACCAAAATAGCTCAACCGGGGTTAAAGGAACAATTGGTTATGCGCCTCCAGGTAGTATTCCATGATGCTTATATTTACTTACAAATTACAGTTTGTAAATTAGCTAACTGTTTTTAATTCACAGAGTATGGTCTCGGGAGCGAGATGACAAGTATTGGGGATGTCTACAGTTTTGGAGTATTATTACTGGAGGTGATGACCGGGAAAAAGCCGACAGATGACATGTTCAACGATGGTCTTAGCCTTCATAAATTTGCTTACATGGCATTACCGGATCATGTAATCGATGTTATTGATGATGATGCAATTGTGTTGCAAAGTACGGAAGCAAATGCAAAGAAAGTGGAAGAATGTTTGGTTGCAATTATCAAGATTGGAGTATCGTGCTCTGTGGATTCACCATCACAACGGATGAAAATAGAAATTGTTGTCAATGAGTTGCAGCGTATTCTCGACGTGCTTCAAAATATATAAGGTACTCTGTTCTATCCTTTTGCAGAATATGATTTTAAATGAGTTTGTTAATAAACAATCACTAACTTGGTTTTATTTTTGAACGCTTTCAGGTCTAGTACCAAGCTTTCTTTGTGAAATTTGAAAGTAAGTGCAGCAAGAAGGAGTGCATGTCGTAGTTATATAAACGTTACTTTGTCAAATATGTTTGTAAGTGTGTTTTAATTTTCTTGTTGCATAACTACTGTAAGAGACGTAAGGGTGCATTTACATTCCTGATGACTTATCATGTGTATGAACCATGCTTATGATCAAGTGTGTCTATTTGAATGAGAAAGTCTGTTGGTTACATCACTGGATCCTTTCATGGGGGCAAAGTTTGTTTGTTTTATTACTGGATCTAACCCTTGACATCTTAGCGTGTCTGCATAGTGAATATTGTTGATAGTTGTAGTCAGATTACACTAACTTGGCTAGATTTAGGTCTTGTGGTTTGTTTACTATTAGGCCCGGTATATGTTACTGTCTTTTTACCGAAAACGCGAACAAAAAAGAAATGCTTCGACAACCTAAACTTAACATTCTTAACTACATGTATCAACTATGGATATTGGAACAAGTGAAAGCTCTACGAAAGGCTCGGGATGTGAGTTATCAGTTACTCGACATCTTGAAAAAGCTCATGATCTGGCTGACATCATGTGGGTCGAATTAGAACGTCATCAGAAAAGCGATATGCTCAGTTACTTCCATAACGCTGCAAAGCGTAAAGGGATCATGATACATAAGTATTAGGAACCGGATGCCGTGCCATATGCACCGGACCTCAGCTTTATGTTGCAACATCTTGGATGGTTATGGCTGCTCTAGTGCTCTTTGAATATATATTCGTAAGGGTGGGAAAATGGGTGGGTCTAGCGCTTGTGTAACGGGTCAAAACAAGAACATTTTTAGTATGGATCAGGTAGGCCCGGAATGTTTTTTTTCCCAGTTTAATTACAATCCCCTATAGATGTTATCATGCTAAATATGATTGGAAAAGTAATTATTTGGTTTTGGGAATAAAACAATTTAGGAGTTTATATACAGTCATAAAGTTATTATGCTGTTAACTTAATCTGGTATTCATGTTAGCTTCATACTTCATAAGCTGAGAGAAAGAACTGATATCGTGCACCAAAAAGGTTTGTACAACATAATGCATGGAAACATGGATGTGTTAGGTAACGGGTCAAAACAGGATCAGGTTGAAATGTATCACTTTTAGTAGTGGTTGAAACTGGACACTCATATGGTGTATGTGGATTCATTACTGTAGGTTCATCATTGTGAGTAATATTATCAGTTTGTTTTGGTTTCTTACCATACATATTTCTACCGTCCATTTTTCCAATTCATTTTTTTGTTGTTAGTGTAAAATGTTGCAAATATAGGAAAAGATTCATTTGTATACAACCAAATACATGCTTAAACCAGCTGCATAAAATGTCATCTTTAACTCAGCCAGACACAAACTCTAAAACCACATATAAGAAAAGTTATACCGCACAAGACCAAGCCATGAATTTACCACAAACTTTAGACTAATCGTTAAAGACTCGTGAATGGCCTAAATGAGCATGGTTCACTGGACTATACCAAACCAAATAGGCACTGAACCAAATGGATTTGCTCTCATAGTATCAGCATTAGTCGATAAATAGCAAAAAGAAAGTCGCCGACTAGGGAGTGAGTACTCCAATCTATTTTAAAAGACTGCCAAGTAAAAAAGTAGAAACCATAAATGGGGACTGCTGAAGAATTCAAGACTAGTCAACCGTTGCAGGATCTCATCCTGGTCCAACAAGCACACACAGACAAACGACACCTATTTAAGATAGGCAATTGACTTCAAATCATATTAATACAATCCTATTTGTTCATGCAACTCAATGATAAGTATCTAATAAATAAGACGACACACAGTTGAAAAGGTACAGCACCTTCTAAGAAGACTTAGCCCAGCAACTCACTGGGTGATACATGCATGTAAATGTAAAAAATCTCTTAGACCACAAATCGCGATTTTTATATGCTACAATATGACAACACAAATCACAAATCAAGGTAACTCGATAACCGCAGCAACAGGAAGACGAAGACGACGACGACATGACTGACTTTCAGACCCATACTGAGCAACAGCTGGACAACTCTGGACCTTCTTAAACATGTCCTAGTACTCACTGGAACAGTAGATACATAAACACATATTAATAAAAAATAGACGGATGACCATGTGCTTCATTATAGCATAATTCAAAGCACGATTGTAAACAAACGAGAAAGTTAATCGGTAAAGAAATAAATTGACTAGAAATTATTTTCGCTTTACATTCATGGGGACTGTAAGCATGCAAAAACATAACTTAATAAAACATTCGACAAAAACAATACAGACCTGATCATTGTTTTCTTCTTCTGTAGGGGAATTCTGGGATTCTAATGGTTTGTCTGCACCGCAGTTCTGTCGGTTACATTTGGTCCTAAAAGGATAGTTTATGTTGTTACATTTGTCACACTTCCAGCTCCCTTCTGGCATATCCGCTTCTGAACCAAAATACAGATACAGATATATGATTCAAACTCCAACATCACTAACAGGTAACCAAATATATATATACATGAAGTACTTACTGGAACCTGGTTTAGGTGAGTTGCATTTGCTCATGTTACAGACTGTTCTGAAGGAGAAATTGACATTTCCACATTTTGGGCATTCCCAGTCATTTTCTCGTGTTCCATCTGTAAGAAGCAAGTGCACCAATGAAAAACGGATCATAAATTACAATCATATGCTACTCTGTATAGCAGTATATGAATAAGTTGGATATAACATACCTTTCTTTTGAGATGGCTCTTCTGGGAAAAATCCAGGCCGAGATCCCTATAAAAATACAAAAACCAAATGATCGATCAATATAGCATCACATGTTTATATACATGTTGTTAACATAGGGAGTAGGTGAACGAATAATCAAATTTACTCGTTGCAATTAGGGGGTGTTTGTTGCGGCTTATATTGCCGGATTCTAGCTTACTTGGTTTTAGGCTTATATTTCATAAGCTCACTTTTTGTGGATTATTTTGAAACTTTTCGGCTTATATAAGTGACCTTATGAAAACATAAGCCTAAAACCAAATAAGTCATAAGCTGGCTATATAACCCGAAACAAACAACCCCTTAGTTGATTGATATAACAAAATTCAGACATACCATGGCAGCCTGAGCAATAGGCAACCACAAACCGAATTGTTCCATCAGCTGAGGTAAACCATACAACGCACCTGCAAAAAAGATGTAATTCCAGTTTCAGCAAGATGTCCCATAGTAGCAGGTAGGGGTGTTACTCGGGTCGGGTTTTGGGTCGGGTCAAACCGGGTCGAGGCTAAAAATAACATACCTGAAACCCAACCCTATTTGAACTCGGGTTAGTTGGGTTCGGGTCCACTCGGGTCGGTGCTATTCGGGTTTGAGCCAACCCAAATATGAGTAAAATGGTCATAAAATTGCCTATTTGTTCTAATTTAGATAGATAATTTAAAAAAAAAAAAAAAAAAAAAAAAAAAAAAAAAAACTAGTTAGCCAAAAATATCTAACCCGATACTCAACTCTATTTAGCATCCGGGTTGACCCAAACAACCAGAATAAGATTATTGAACAAAATAAGTATCAGAAACCATAACTTCTAAACAACACACGGTAAACAATAAAAAGGCCACAATCAGCCCCAAAAAAAAAAAACACATACCAGTTCCTATCATGGGCCCACCTGAATAAGCAGGTGTGGCAGAGAGTTGCAGAGGCCAGGACGATAAGGGTTCCCTCCAGGCAGACGACTGTTGTAGTTGTAATGATAAGCAGAACCATCATAAGGTGTTACACCCATATACATTGAAGAGGGTGCACCGGAACCAGCGTAAGGAGAAGACGAGGAGTAGCCGTGTGGGGTCAGCATTTGCCTTAGAGCAGATTTCTGTAAAACAAACATTTCGTTAAAAGACTAATTAATAAACGCCTAACTTCTTAAAGCCAAAAAACGATAGCTACTGCGATATGTGCAACTTACTGAGTTATGATCAGCTGGTCTTGGCTGTGTACAGTTGCGCATATTCCAAGCTGTCCGAAAAGAAAAGTTGACATTCCCACAGCCAGGACAGGTCTAGTCATCTTCTCCACGACCACCTAAATCATAATCACCACAAATTAATACCACATAATACAATTCCATACTTTGTTGTGACATGCAAGAATAAATACGTCTAAGGAGTAAGTGCCATCTAAAGTCACAAGAAAACAAATTTTATGCACAACTATTTAAAGACTTAAGAAAAAATGTAAAGCTTTTGGGTGTATTTTGGAGCTCAAACAAATAGAAACTAAACTGGGGCTAAATAAGGGGATGTTTGTTTAAGCTTATTTTTTGGCTTATGAGCTTATTTGACTATGCTTATATCTCATACGCCCATATTTTCCGGCTTATTTACAGACTTGTGAGCTTATTATGACTTAAAGATGGAAGGTAAGTTCATAAGCTAGAAAAAAGATGGATGAAGATGAGCTTATGAGATATAAGCCGAACCAAATAAAATCATAAGCCAAAAATAAGATTAAACAACGACCCCTAAGTTCAAAGTTTCACCTGAGTAACCTCCAATTAATAAATTGGCAAAACCCAACCATTTTGCTAACTTTAAGCATCTATTAGCTCACATTGTGTTATGCGCCTGCCATGGTAAAGTTTTTGTGACTGCAAATCACATGAAAACTAATGTACCACTATTGCTAAATTTGCAGTTGCATTGGTAGATATGTATAGACATGTTAACGGTTACTCAAAGAACAGCACACAAAATGCCCTTTTGCTCCGGAATACATAAGGGCAATTTAAAAAATAATATCTGTTGATTCAAACAGTAAGTGATAAACTAGCCAGTAGATGCGAAAACGTAACAGCAAAACTTCCCATTTCTGCAATTGACAGGCAAAACTAAACCTAAAACTGTTTTATCCATTGACTAAAAATCTTTTCGGAGTTGATTATCATACTAACGAATAAAACTTATTATTTCATTCTAAATGACACGCCAAACAATTTTTGCATGTCAAAATCTAACGATAAATATTACGCAAGTATCATTCTCTAATGGGCATTTCATCAAACATCTTTCGTGCACAACCTAAACCCGAGCTTCAAACCACAGTCGCACATAACAGACCTAATTCACCTCTATCGCACTATAATATCAGAAATCTCCATAACTAACACCTAATTGAAGCAAACACAAAAATCAATGAATTCTGTTCAAAAGCACATTATGCAAATATTAAAGCCCGAACGGGCAACGGGCAAAATGGGCTTGAGCCCGAACAGGCACGGGCCAAACGGGCTCGAGCCCGAACAGGAGTGGGCCAAACAGGCTAGAGCCCGAATGGGCACGGGCTAAATGAAATTCTTGATATCCGTAAATTTATTGTCAAAAAGAACATAATAAACTAAAATACATGTATCACGTGAAAAATTTATTTCAGGGTACCCGTAGCCGCAACGCGCGGGTACCCTGCTAGTACATCCCAATGTATGAAGTACCTTTCTTTTTTATACCCAATAGCTTATTAACCTCTTAAAATAAGCCTACCCAGTGTTGTAAAGCTCGGACTACAAAATAATCGGTGATTAGAAGCCACAAGATCTGCAACCAAAAACCCATCTCACCAAATCTCTCATTTCTTCAAACTTTGACTACCAGACAATTTTGAAGTTAAATTTGGGGATTTTGTTTAAATTGAGGGAATTTAATAAAGGGTTACTGTTTCATTGGTGTTTGGTGGTGGCTGCCGGAGATGGTTGTTAGATATGGTTGTTAATTACCAGATATTTCCAAATCTAACCCGTTAATCACTCAAGGCAGATTATTCTAGCAAACAATTTCATGACATGTCCAGTCCGCAAGCCTTTTATCCATAACCATCCAAATTAATGATCATTTCATTTCCAGATCTGTCAAAGAGAATTGCAGATAGAGTCATAGAACGTATTAGAAAGTAGAACGTATTAGAAAGTGCCATGTTAATTCCATACTTTTGAATACTACTATAGTGACCTTCAAATAAAAAACCTAATAAGCCCATTCTTAAAGTGTGGCAATCTTGACCCAACCTGAACCAGTTGACCCACGACCCGTTTGACCTGTGTTTCCATTTGACCCGTTTCGACCCATGACCCATTTGACCTATAACTAAACCATCACGGTAACAACTAAATCAACGTTTTGCTTATTAAACTAAACATGTTAAAAGAGGTCACAAATTCTGAAGCAGATGGTAGTTTAATTACTATTTAAGTGAGCAGCTACAGTAGATTCAGCGTTCTATTTATTTAGTTTAATTACTATGTGTAATGTGGACCACAAAAAAAATACATATTAATAACATAACTAGATCACATCCTGATGTAGTTCAACACTCGGCATATTTAAACTAACAACCTGACAGCACATATGGTTTAATGCAAGCAGCGCCTGCCTCACATTACCATATCTAAGTTAGGACAATAGTTCCATTTTGTTTGTGTACCAAAAAAAGGCAAATACATCATCCCAATGTAATAAACATAAGTCCTCACCTAATAACGATTTCCTCTGAGACGGATGGTCTGAAGACGACTCGATCTTTCCCCGGCAACTGCAATCCACCAACACCAGTCTCCTCCGACTCCAACGTGTCCTTCTGTTGATGCATCTTGAACTTAAGATCCTTTTGTTGTTTTATGTAAAATCTCAAAGAGCTCGACATAATGTGGTGATCTTTTGTTCTTCGATTTCTGTGGAATATTAAGTATAAGTCATCATATTACAGTAGTCTAAATCACACAAAGTGTGACTTTCGACACATTCATATTGTTCCCTTAAAAACTAACTCATTCCTTTTCCCCTGTTTGACCCGTTGTAAGAGAAACCCAAACCAGAGTTGGCCCGTTTACATGTAGATGACCCCCCCCCCCCCCATCTCTAATTCGTTTTACAAATTTAAAAGAGCTCGACATAATGTGGTGATCTTTTGTTCTTCGATTTCTGTGGAATATTAAGTATAAGTCATCATATTACAGTAGCATGTGTAAAGAGTTAACTTTTTATACGATAAAGGTTACACATTCATATTTCATAAGTAATGTAAAGTAACTTGATATATAGGAAACTTGAATATACTCGATAAAACAGTTAACAACTATCATTCACAAGAAGGCAGCAGTATGATGATTCTATCCATATAATTCAAAGCCTTCCTGCATCTCAATATGTCTAAATCACACAAAGTGTGACTTTCGACACATTCAAATTGTTCCCTTAAAAACTAACTCATTCCTTTTCCCCTGTTTGACCCGTTGTAAGAGAAACCCAAACCAGAGTTGGCCCATTCACATGTAGATGAATCAAAAGTCTCCCCTCTAATTCGTTTTACAAATTTAAAAAAGCTGAAAAAAACTACTAATGTCAGTCCAAGTATAGCATACTTCACTTTCAATACCCACTACAAACTCATAAAAATATATGACAAGTAAAACTAAACATGGAAAATTTTTAGGAGAAACTTTGTTTCATGAACTAATCTCTCACTCAAAGGCTCTTTAGCGCCTATTGTGGTACAGGCAGTCCATATTGGTAAGCTGGATCGGTTTCACACATAATATCTACTCTAGTATCTTACTTGATAATTGATATATATACACTTTATGTTATCAAACAGAGTAGTACATCAGTCTGGGTTGATGCAAGAACAAACGGATGATTAGCTCACAAAACAGAAAATGACTAAAAATGCTTTCGGAGTTGATTATCATACTAACGACTAAAACTTATTATTTCATTCTAAACGACACGCCAAACAATTTTTGCATTTCAAAATCTAATGATAAATATTACGCAAGTATCATTCTCTAATGGACATTTCATCAAACACGTTTCGTGCACAACCTAAACCCGAGCTTCAAACCATAGCCGCACGTAACACATGCACCTAATTCACCTCTATCGCACAATAATAATATCACAAATCTCCATAACTAACACCTAATTGAAACAAACACAAAAATCAATGAATTGAGTTCAAAAGTATATACCTGAGAGCATCACAAAATCAGCAACTTCAGCTCACAAATCTATCGATCAAAATCAGTTACCCAAACACAAAGTAAGTAATCGGTGATTACAAGCCTAATGCAAAAACACAAGAGAACGTTTCTTCATTATGAGATAGTTAAAACAAAATGAAATGAGAGTGAAACAAACAAAAAAATGGAGAGAGCGATGGTTTTGGTGAATGGTGGAGATTAATTAGAGCCTACAAGTGTTTTTGTTTGGATAGGATTGCCAGCGTGGCATCATCACACCTAACTATCTGTTTTTAAGCTCATTGTTTTAACTATTTTTGTCACTTCACAAACCTATTATTATTATTATTATTATTATTATTATTATTATTATTATTATTATAAACATCACTTTATTAAAAACTCAAAGGATTTACAAGAAATTAGTGGGAAGCCGAGAAACCAACTGGGCCCCCACTCCTCTAGCAATAGCGAAACTAATACGAGTAAAAATATGAACCGCAGCACGAGCACCAATGTCTTGAGTCAAGGAGAAAAGTCTAATACGCTATTATTATTATTATTATTATTATTATTATTGAGTCAAGGAGAAAAGTCTAATTTATTATTATTATTATTATTATTATTATTATTATTATTATTATTATTATTATTATTATTATTTTATAAAAACATCACTTCATTAGAAAATAATAGGAATTACAAGAAATTAGAGGGGAGCCGACATCACTTTATTATTATTATTATTATTATTATTATTATTATTATTATTATTATTATTATTATTATTGGTTTTGTTAAACATAAGTTTAAGCATTCCTAATTTAAAAAAATGACAATTAATGAACTAATATATTGTATAATTATATACTTTTAATCATTATAAATAAAGCCAGTCCGAAGTGTAGTCCTCCTTTTGCGACCTCCAGAGTGCCATTTGTCGGGGAGATAGGCAAAATGTGGATTCAGCCATTTGGGTAACACGTGTGAAATATATATCTGCCAATTTTTTCATGAGTTTGAGGGCAGCGATCTCATCCGGGTTACACAGAAGGTCAATCTCCATTTTTTATGTTGTACTCCCTGGTGCGACCATAACGTGTGTTCTCCATAATATAATCTAGCTGGGCTAGAGTAACAAAATTCCACCCAACGTGAGATGGCAAGGCAACGCAGACGAACCTCCTGTAGCATGACCTCACGGTCCACCAAGTTGAAAGCGTTTTTGAAATCCACCAATAACATCGAAAGACCTTCCTCGCCGCCTCGGTCCTCAATGAATCTATTCACGACATGAAGAATAGCCTCCCCCCCCCCCCTCCAGGGACCCAACACCAAACTGGAGATCATTTAAATAACCATCTAAGGAGTGGCCAATCATAGAAGCACCAACCTTGGAGACTAGACGCCTCCAAACAGTCCCCACAGCAGTGGGACAGATACCACCTCCGGGCTTGATCAGTGGTGTGAGCGGGGCACTAGCGATATACTCACCCAACACCCTAGGGCATTTACCATCAAGAAAAAGATTCACCACACGGGTGATAGAATCGATTAACTCATCAGAAATAGCCACAACAGCCCCGATAAAACAATCCAAAAGGTGTTGGGCACGCAAACCATCTCGACCACAAGATGTACCACGGGGGAAGCTCTTGATCATGTCAAGGACCACAACAGGAGATGCAATGAGGTTATGATGATCAATAGGTACATCAGGCAGGGAAGGCGCAGACTTGAATGGGTGCTTAGCTTTTAAGTCCTCGAGAGTGGTATCATTATAAGGAGCAACACCCGAAGAAGAAAGAACTCTGACAGCCGTAGTATAATGGCCATCACAGATCTTCCTCTTACATTGCTTGACATTACGTTCACCCATGCGGGGGATGGTTCAGCTAAAACCTCTCTGACAAGCTGTAAACTCCCACCGGACGTACCCCAAGAGTGAATGGCATTAGCGATATATTCTTCTTGTCGTTGGCGTTTAATGGCAGACCTACACTCCATGTTACTCCTCGGGCAAATGGTTCTAAGGAGACAAAGAGGCAAGACTAACAGGCTAACCCAACAGGAAATGTCCCCAGGTGTGCAGATCACCTTATCAAGAGCTCCTTTCAAAACGCGAGAGAATCCCAAACGACACTTTGAAGGGATAGATTTGACAGTTTGCAACCTTTTAGAAAGCAAGGTGTCAAGTAGGTGTAGATTATTTTTAATAAAAGATCACTTCATTAGAAAATCATAGGATTTACAAAAAATTAGTGGGGAGCCGAGAAACTAATTGGGCCCCCACTCCTCTAGCTATATCAAAACTAATCCTACTAAAAATATGTTCAGCAGCACGTGCGCCCATCTCCTGAGTCAACGAGAAATTTCGGATGCGCTTTAGTAGGGTTACCGCATCTTTCTCGAGCTCTCCAAAGTAAGAGAAAGAGAATGGGAGAAACCTGTATCCAATGTCCGCAAATATATTCTAAACGAAGAGTCAAAAGGATGAGACTAATGGGCTGTTTTAGTAAAACTTGATACAACTATGTGCTGTTTTAGTAAAACTTGCAACTCAATAAATTTATTCTTTGGCATCTTTAATTTAACTGTTGCATGTTGGCTTGTTGCATTTGTTTGAATGTTTTCTATATCTAAGATTATTTTGTGGTGTTAACAGGTGTGGTTTATTGCATACATGAGAATCATGCACATGTTACTCGAGTAAAGATACAATTAACAGATACAGAGTACCTTTAAAAATAATCTTATAAAGAGTAACAGAAAAAGAGTGTGCATATGTGTTATTGAAAGTGCATGTGTTTTTACGGCTTGTGGCGAATTTGATGCTTTTTGTGCACTTGTGTTTTGTGTTTAGTTCTCATTTAAGGGTGCATTTGTTTTTTGTTAATAAGTTGAATGATAATTCCAGGTGGCATGTTACTTACGTTGAGGATGCTGGCACCGATTTGTATCATTTAAGATGATCGAGACGATAAAAACACATGTGCAAAAGGATTAAAAACACATGTGCAGATTTCATGTGTTCTTGAATTAGGCGACGAATTCATGTGCACATACTTGTATCAATTAAGATTAACAGAGATCATAAAAACACATGTGCATAAGGATCAAATCACATGTGTAGATTTCATGGGTTCTTGAACCAGGCGACGAATACATGTGCACGCTTAAAAGATGAACCAACTGTTGAAGACTTTGGATTATGCATATGTGTACACTTTATATATTTGTAATAAAATTGAATACAAGTGTAAATAGAATGACGTTTGTGATAAAGCTGAATATCATATCACTAGAGTAATACAATTTGTAAATTTGGAAATTGCATAAATCTATTTGTTAAATTTTTGTAGTTTGTATTTATATTTATGAAATATTTCTTAAAAATACTTGTGCCTATACAAAACACATATGCATAAACGAAAAGTAAAATTGTCATAATGTACTTAGTAATTAACCTTTTTTTTTTAACAAAACACATGTGCACATAATGTATCTTTAAACATGTATAGTACCAAAAAAAAAAAAAAAAAAAAAAAAAAAAAAAACCCTAAAATTTAGGAACTAAAAAACGTTTTTTAATAACAAAAATTATAAAATTAAAAAAAAGTAATTTTACCATTATACCCTTTAGAATTAAAAAATATAAATAAATATAAGAAAAAATCTGATTGGTTGATGCTGGTTCTCGCAGTTCTCGCATTTTTCTTGGTTATGAAAATAACCCTTATATATATATATATATATATATATATATATATATATATATATATATATATATATATATATATATATATATATATATATATATATATATATATATATATATATATATATATATATATAGGGAAGGGTTATTTTCAGAACCAAATAAAATGCGAGAACCAGCATCAACCAATCAGATTTTTTGGAATATTAATTATTATTATTTAATTCAAAAGAGTATAATGGTAAAATTACCTTTTTATTTTCTTTTTGAATATTTTTTAGTAAAAACGTTTTTTTAACTCCTAAATTTTAGGAATCTTTTTTTTTTTTTTTTTTTTTTTTTTTTTTTTTTTTGCATTTCACATATTTAAAAATGCGGTATGTGCACATGTGTTTTGTAAAAAAGAAAGTTAACTACAAACTACATTATGACAATTGTATTTTTCGTTTACGCATAGGTTTATTGTATTTGCACATGTATCTTTATGAAATATAACATAAATATAAATACAAACAACAAAACTTTATTAATAGATTTATGCAATTTCAAAATATACAAACTGTATTACTCTAGGTATACGACATTCAACTTCGTCGCAAATGCCATTTGGGTACATAGTATTTTCTTTGTTGCACATGTATTTTCTTAATGTGCACATGTATTTTCGTCTAAATGTGTTTTCTTGTGCTCCCTCAAAGTCGTACTCCATTAAGCAACTATTTTCTGTAAGGGCGTGCACATGTATTTTTCCGGGCGTGCATTTGTAGACACCTTCCACTCGACATCATGATTGGTCTTGTGCACATGTATTTTCTTGTTGGGTAAATGTATCTTCCAATTTATTCTCCAATACTTTCGTGTACATGTGTTTTGTTGCAGACGTCATTGTTCTTCTCCACTAGACAAATTTTCTTCAATCTTTTCTGCATATAGAATGTAGTTACTATATGTTGTTAGATACATCTAATGGCATGATCTTGATAAATGAGAAATATCATATATGTTTGACTACATCTAATATCTTAAACATATGTTTTTTGCACATGTATTTTCAACCATTGTGCACATGTATTTTCATTGAATTTATATACCAACTATAAAACAAATATGCATTCCCTTTGAAGACAAATATGCATCATCTTTAAAACACATATGTAAACAAATATCGCATGACTACATCTAATATCCTAAATACATGCTTTTTGCACATGTACTTTCAACCATTGTGCACATGTATTTTCATTGAATTTATACAAACTATAAAACAAATATGCATTCCCTTTGAAAACAAATATGCATCCTTTTTAAAACACATATGTAAACAAATATCGCAAGATCTTGATAAATGAGAAATATTATATATGTTTGACTACATCTAATATCCTAAACATATGTTTTTTGCACATATACTTTCAACCGTTGTGCACATGTATTTTCATTGAATTTATACCAACTACAAAACAAATATGAATCCACTTTAAAAACAAATAGGTGCACCTTTACATCAAAACTAAACATTTATTATAGCTTACCTGAAACGCACATGTGTACTCGTAGTGGAAATCATATTTATATCTCAAAAGTAAACATGTATTAATTTGTGCTCACGTGATGTTTTTGCTATAAACAACATAATATCAACCTATTTTAGCATCAAATTAGAACATATTTTTCTTTTCAAAACACAATAAAATAATAGGACCAGCGAAGCATCAAACAATTACTTACCGACAAAACACGTCACAAATCATTAAAATGGAACCTTCTAGCTTGACTTATCATCATTTTCAACAGGTAAGATCTTGGATTGGTTAAAATCAACGGCTGCTATGCATCACTTAGATTCCATTCGTCTTTTGTTATAGAGGCTCGTCATCTAATGTGCTTTTACGAGTGTGTACGTGTTACCTTTTTGTTTCAAAAACTAATAAAACCATACACCTTTAATGAGATCTTGATGACCGAAGGGTTAAGATCGCCGGCGGCTGTGGATAATTAGGGTTGAGATAAAGACGTGATATGTGGTGATGAGCGGTTTTGATATGTAACTGATTCATTCACAGATTATCTACATATTAAAGCTATTTTTATGGAGAATATAAATACCTAATTTGCCCCTAATTTAATTTTTTTTTTCAAAATAAGTTACAAATATTTTCTAAAATGCCATCTTGCATTAATCTAATATACATCATGCATTATTAGTTGTACAAAGGTGGTTCTCGCAGTTCTTGCAATTTATTTAGTTCTGACAATAACCTCACACTATATATATATATATATATATATATATATATATATATATATATATATATATATATATACACACACACACACACACACACACACATGATCAAAAGAGCATAGAACATATAAAAATAATCATCTAGAAATCGTCGAACTTGTAGTTCATTTACAATCTTATCTATTAGTCTTTAAAAATTGGAACACTAAAATGATCTTAATCCATTTTTTTCCTATTACCCTAAAAGACGATATTGGTCCTTTTTTGTGGGTAAAAAGGTCAAAGACCCGGTAAATATATTACTCCAAAAAACGTTTAAGTACAAAGGATATAGGTAAATCCCATATCTCAGCCCGTTACATAGGCGAAAAGCTTATATAACAAGATACTTCCTATTCTCTATATAAGAAAATAAACAACTACAAAATATAACATTAGACTCCTATGGAGATAAAATTACTTCCTACCGGCCTTGAAACTTGATACCATATGTGTCATAATAGGCATCCAAATTTTCTGGAAGATCGTAAACCTGATCCGCATAGTTATCATAATCATAGTCATCATAGTCATCTTCGCGATCATGACCACCACCAAATAGATTACTTGCCTCATCAAAGGTGTTCACAACCTCCTCGTCATCACTATCAGAATCCATAATCTCTCCCACCTTAGTGAATTGGTTAACCCTCTAAGTAAAAGAAGTAGCCGGGAAATCCTTATTAAGCCTGATAATCAACCTTTTTAATAGGATTAACATTATCATCGACAAGAGTAGCTTTCCCATCAATAAGAAGCCTTTCAAATTCCCCAATTTTCTCAACAATAGGGGTAGGACCAACCGCGTTAGCTACCATTGAATCACTCACAAGCGGATCTTGTGATACATTACCTGTCTCGAGAGACCTAACCTCCTTTGCTTCCATTGTATTACCAGAAACCTCATTAGTAGGATTGCCACATTCGTCTGAATCGATCATATTTAGTGCAGCAAAAGGATTAGATGTAGCAATCTTTGTCCCACTCGTACTAGCCACATCAGTGGCTATCTTTTTCGCACTATCTACCTTCTTGGGTTCAGGAGGAGGCGCTTTAGGTTGATACCTAAATTTAGGACCCACTTTAGTAAAACCTCTCTTATCTGGAACATTTGGACCACCATTCCTACCCTTATTCTTGTTACTGACAGTTTGATAACCATCATTAACAGTCTTTTTAGGCTGAGTAGGAAGTGGAACAGATTTAAATCAGCGTATGACCAAACAATTTACACGTATCACACCGAGGCGGTTTCCATTCGTATTTCACCCGAATCTTTTCAATAGTAGATCCTGTCCCATCAAGTAATGGTATCTCAACAGTGATGCTCTCCCTAAGAACCTGATCTGCCTTAACTTCAATCAAGCACCTAGCAAAGCTACTTGACCCATGATTCCAAGCACATTTGACTAGTATAAGAATCTAATATTTTTGGCGTACCAATCATTGTAGCTAGGAGACTGAGACCATCATCAGAAAACATAGCAAGGGGAACATCATGGAATTTTACCCATGCCGAAATATTAGTCAAATCCTCTTTAAGCAGATTAGTATTCAAAGTCCACATTTTAAGAATAATTGGCATATTCCTAATCATCCACGGTCCGTTTTCAAGCACATCATCAACACCTTTACGAGTGGAAAACTTAAAGAAAAAGAACCCCTTCGCATTCATCATAACCTTTTGAATACCATACTTGGCCCATGTATTACGAACGTAATAATCAACAACCGGAAAAGCAATACGTTTACCAAGGAAATAACCATAAAGGGTATTCTTAAATTTAGAGTTTACCTCCTCAACGACTTTCATAGGAATGGAGAGATCCACCCCATTAGACTTTTTACACACTCCAACCTACGAAAATTAGATTTGCGCTTCATCGAATCAATTGACATAGCACCATTAACATTAGCAGAATTCGTACCACTTGTAGCACCAACATACGACATAGGTAATGTATTAACCCCAACAGATTGAATAATTGGCGTAGCACCAGTTAATTTGTCCTTAGGTGAAGAAGCATAACTCGTATGCAAAGGAGAAACATGTACCCTTCCAGCTTTAGGAGCTACACTAATACCATCACCACTAGGCAGATTAGCCACCCTAGTGGTATCCTCGACACTGTAAACTGTAGATGGGAAATCTTGCATATTCAAAATACTTGTAACACCAAGAGGCCCTGAATCCCAAAACACCGAATCATCAATACTCTCAGTCCGTTCACTAGGCGCATGTGAAACCGGCTTCACGACCTCATTGGCATTCATATCCCCTTGACAAGCAGAAACAGTAGGATTTACATCATGTGGAACCGGCTCCACATGAGGTTCACGCTGCCTACAATCCATTAAGGCATCCATATCAACGTTAGGCACACCCTCCATCAACACGACAATAAACAAACCCTAACCTAAAGAACACAATCTAACCAAGAAAAAAAAAAACAACAAGTACCAAACCACGTAATCGCTACGTATTAATTAAACCCTAGTAATAAACTAGGGTTTATAAGCATAATTGGCCATAGATCAACCCATGAATAACATATATGAACCCAAAAGAATGTAAGAACCGACTAAAATTAATTCAAGATATATGGTGCGATCGATGATCAGTACAAACTCGAAAGCGATAAAGTGAAACCCAAAAATATCGATCAATAAAAAGTCTAAAAGCCAACCAACCCCACTAGTATTCTTAAATTAATAAGAAAGCAAGTGGACTGATTGATATCAGAGAATTAATTTGAACAACCAATAAGATTATTAGGTGATCGACTATTGTGAGTTTTCGTTATATCGTAATCGTCAAATCGCCAAAAGTTGAGAAGGTTTTAGGGAATCGTGTTTGGGTTTCTTAATTTTTAATTGGTTAAAGTAGCTGATATTGATCCTTTTTTATAAAACTAAAATGATGGACTTGGTATATGATAGTTTGTAGGCATAAAGAATAAACATAAAAACAAATGTGGCTTCAGGTCCTAAACTGTATCAGGTATTTTAGTAAATGGAGGGGTCTAAAAATTACTAAAATGAGCTTAATCCATTTCTATCAAATCCTAAACTGTATCAGGTATATTACCTTGAAAGACGACCTTGGTCCTTTTTATAAAACTAGAATGTTGGACTTAGTATTTAACTAATAGTTTTTAGGCCTAAAGAATAAAAATGAACATTGATCTGGCCTCAAATCTTAAACCGTATAAGATATTTTAGTAAATTAACGGGGCCTAAAAATTTCCACGGCCCTAAAGACGATGCAAAAGAATATAAGTGACCAATTTATATATAATGGTGCCTTAGAGAATCTGAGGCTTTAAAAATTTAGGGGCCTAAAGCGATGGCTTTAGTAGCTTTACCCTTGAGCCACCCCTGATCAAACATTAGTCATCCATACCTGATTGGTTTCAGCCAGTGGTTTCATTAATATACATAGGCTCAAAAGTGGGCTGTTCCGCTTCCGCCTGTTCATGATCTCAAATCTGTCGAAAATAAGAATACAGAAATATGTAAGCCAAAGATCAAAGAGCATTTTAACATCACATGAAGCACCTGTATACATAACATCTCAAAGACTTAAGTTAACTCCTTGGCCGATTACAAAATCATTTTCTGGATTTTTACATACTTTCGAGCTAAAAGGTAAAAAGTACTACCACATGGTCAAAACAACGCTCCAAATCATATGTAGCAACGTTACCTTTGCCCATTAATTATGTTAGACATTTCATCAAACACTTTAGGTGCAGCCAATTTAACATTAAGAAGTGTAACAATACCTAAGACTATTCGTTATCACATAAGAAAATTGATATTAGTTAACACATGATAAAATCTGAACCACAATTAAAGCTTATGTTAGTGGATGGCATGATTAAAGTTATAAGTGGAGGATAGAAAATAGGTTATTCTTATGTTATAAGTGCAGTCAATATTCCCTACCCCAACTCTTCTTTAAAGTCATTCCTGATATGATTATACGTAGAAATTGTCTTGCTCAACCCGACTATAAAAAGACAATACTTATTCTTATGAAATCAAGAAAAGTTCCCAAAATGAAATCAAGAAAAGTTCGCAATAACTCACTTATCATCTTCCTCTCTTATTTCTTTTCTCTTTTTCGGTCTCGTGATAACATGTCTTACTTCCGCCACTGTCTCCGCTTCATATGGTGGTAACGAGACTGATTATCAAGCGTTGTTGTCATTTAAATCAAAGATCACCCATGATCCATACCAAGTTCTAACTTCGTGGAACCATTCCTTTCATTTCTGTGACTGGAGTGGTATTTCATGTGGAAAGCGGCACAAACGAGTGACCGTTTTACGACTCGATTCGCAAGGCTTAGAAGGCTCGTTGTCTCCTCATGTAGGAAACCTTTCTCTCCCGAACAACAGCTTTCAAGGAACCATTCCTCATGAACTTGGCCGTCTATCTAGGCTACGTATTCTTTATCTTTATGATAACAAATTCAGTGGAGTCATTCCAACAAACTTGTCTGGTTGTTCTAACCTCGAAGACCTTTGGCTCAATAAAAATGAGCTAACTGGAAGCATACCCAAGAAGATGAGTTTACTCTCGAAACTTTCTCGTCTTGTAATTAGCAAAAATAAGTTAACAGGTGGAATCCCACCTTTCTTGGGGAATATCACATCAATGGAAGTGTTCTCTGTTGTTGGAAACCCGTTGGGTTGGAGAATTCCAGATACCTTGGGTCAATGGAAAAGCTTGACAGAATTTTACTCTGGTGAATGCAACTTATACGGAAGCATCCCTCATTCCATTTTCAACCTCTCACTCCTAGTTAATTTATCCTTAGCTGTTAACCACCACACTGGTAGTCTTCCTTCAGAAATTGGTAATCAGCTCCCAAATCTTGAGTTCCTTCAGTTAAGGGATAACGAACTGACCGGAGTTCTTCCACCCTCTCTTTCTAATTGTTCTAAATTAGGATTTCTTGAAATGAGTAACAACAGTTTTAGTGGGAAGTTAACAATTGATTTTTCAAAACTAAGAGATATTAACATAATTAAATTACAGTATAACAACTTCCATGGACGCGGGGATGACATGACGTTTATAGATTCTTTGAAAAACTGCACCAAATTAGTAAATTTGTTCCTTCATAATTGCAACCTTAGAGGAGTGCTTCCGATATCAATAGGTAATCTTTCTGATCAACTTAGCTTTCTCGATTTAGGAGAAAATCAATTATTTGGAAGGCTCACTACTACAAAAATGGTCTTTTAGACCTCCATATAAAGACCCTCTGTGAAAAACACAGGTCTAAATGACAATTTAACCCACCTAAGAACTTTTAAAACCGGTTAGTATGATTTTCACCTGTCCAAATTAGATAAATGCATTTAAACAGGTGTAAATGAAATAAACCGGTCTAGAAAATAGCTCTTTTAGACCTCCTACAGTCCTACTTACATATCTACAGGTCTAAATACTTTTGGGTGAGATTTAATTTGATTTTGTCTTCAAAATTTTCAATCTTCCGCCAAGTCACCAACTCACCATCCATCTCTCTGGATCTAAACTACTATAAAACCCTAAAAATCCATCAGCCGCCGTCACCTACCCACCATCAGCGCAGCTCCACTTCACAATCGACGCAGCTCCGCTTAACCAGTGAGTGATCTTGATGTCATCATTAAGTTTATAAATGTTGCAACTCAGATTAATAGTAGAATATTTGTGAGTTTTTATTATATTTTTGTTGGATAAAGCTGTAATTTATAATATAGATTTGTATGTGAATGAATTGACTTATGAATGTGTCAAATGATGGAATTAGGGATTGTGGACCAACAGGGTGTTTGGGTAACCTTATGCTTAAAAGTAAGCGGTTCTCAATTTGCTATATGCTTATTAATAAGCAGACAAGCCTTTAAAAAACACTCCCAAACACATTTGAGATTGATTATTCAAAGTGCTTTTTAAGTATGTAAGTAGTTATGAATAAATAACCCCAAACACTCCTTTAGACCAGACGAATTATATAATGTGTTTATGTGTATTCACTCTTATGCTCATGATGTTCTATATGCTGAAAATGTAACACTCCCTTTGTTTGATTAGTTATTGTCATGATCTAAGCGAGCGAATTATGTTGGATGGCCCTTAGTGACTTCATTCATTTACTCAAGACAGTTTTGGTTGACATCGGTAGCTCTAATCTATGGGTATACCGTCGTCAAAGTGTTACTTTTTGGTGAGTTTCTGTTATTGTACGCGAATAACCTAACTTTTGAACATTTCTATAGATTTTGTGCTGCTATCATCCAAAATATGAAGCAATTATGAGGGCACAACCAATTGTGAAACATATAGCAAATTTCTGAGGCGTAAACGCCATGACTGGTAGAAGTATAGTGACCGCAATAAAGACAAGGAACACCCTAACAGCGAGAGTATGCCAAACGTTATAAAAGATTTTCCGGTTCTCTGTCATTGCTTGTTGCAGACTGCAAACTACCAGGTATGTCCCTCACTCCCTTTGAAACTCTGTAAATGTCGAAAGAGAGTAAATTGGTATTCAAGCACTAGCCTTGATATAAAGTACAAGAGGATGCAAACAAGGTGTAAACCACACTTGCATTTTCGACCATGAGATGATGTATTTCATATGACCACGTAAATGGCTTGTCATTTTCCAACTTTTATATGTTAGTCAAGGTATAGAAACATGCTATGAACTAAGGTTCATTTTCGTCTACCCTTAAGTTCAATGCCACAACGAGACTTATTTCAGACCCAAAAAAATTAGCGCGCTTATAATAATGCTATTAAGTAATATATAAGTTGTTGTTTCATTATAGTCAATTGTTTCTAGACGAGTAGGCCAAATTATAATTTCCCCACGAAAAAGTAGCTATATGATTTTCCAAATAAGTTATCAGATGCCTAATAAACCTCCAACCAATAAAACAGATGTCTATACTGTATAGTCCATAAAAAGTATGCAAAATGTGCAACTATCTAACAAGAAAACAATTGCAAGTGAAAAGAACCACATATCCCTTGTGAAATAATTATATCCAAGGCCTTAAAAATTTAAACATGAATATGTTCACCATTCTAAACAAGCTGTCCTATCACTTTATTTATTGATAGCAAGTTAACAAGCAAATTCCTAATAATATATTACATATACAACTCTAGCTGAACATCTGTTCTAGAACTCAAGGCATAGGGAATATTAAGATATTTGGGCCTTACATAATGTTACTCTTAAATAGCTAGCTACTACGTTCAAGAATTGCACCATTCAACTCATACATGTAAGTTCCGAGTACTATGCTTATGGTACTGATTCTAGAAAGTAGGGCTGAGCATGACTATTCGAGAACTGAGCCGACCTGAAAACATGTCCCAACTGGTCCAACCGATCGGAATCGACCACAGGCCGGTCTGGTCCTCGGTTTGTAGTTTTTCTGATTTTCGTTTCTGTTTGGGATGAAAACATAAAAACAATGGCTAAACCGAAATACTTGAATACCCTTGTGAGTTTTTTTTGAGAATTTAAATAGACAAACCCTTCTTTTTTGCATTCAAACAATCTGCCACCCTCCCCAACCTTTCGTTGTCACTCGATACTAGCAAGTCATGGCTTCCTTTTTCTAGCTGTCTGCATTTGCTTCTTATAATTAATGTCCTTTAACTTCTATGTTCTGTATTGTATGCTTTTTAATTCAACCTCACCTGTTATCCGTAAGTAACGTGTGTTTAAATTTCCAGGAATTACTTAAGAAGGCATCTGCATCAATAAAAGGAACAACATAAGGGCTGAAAAAAGAATTGAAGATAGAAAATGGTTCACAGTTTGTTGCAAGTCTTCTCAGACAACTCAGTTTCCTTTATACAACTCAGTTTGTTGCAACTTCTTACTTCTCATACATTCAAGTTAGAATCTTCAGGAAATTAGGGGATGTACTGCTTATAATGGATATTTTAGATTGCTTATTGAAATTAGTTAATGATTCTATTGGGATTGCTTATTGCAAGTATACCTCATAGGGGCTGTTTGGGTTTGCTTGATTAAACTGCTTATAGAGGGAATGAGACTGCTTTATGATTGCTTATTGAAATTGTTGCCTTTTTATTAAGGGGTTGTTTGGGATTGCTTATCGAAACTGTTTATGCCTTGGGCCTTATAAGCAGTTTCATTAAACAATCCTAAACAACCCGTTTATAAAGAAACAACGATTTCAATATGCAATCTCTAATGGTCTCTTTCCTTTTAAGCAGTTTAATTAATCAATCCCAAACAGCCCATATATTTTTCTTCTGAAAAATCATATAAAGACCGGTTATTATGATACCAACCGGTTTATATAGTTACCTTTTAGACCGGTGATTCAACCGGTCTTTATAGTGATACTAACCGGTCTATATAGTTCTCTTTTAGACCGGTGCTTGAACCGGTCTTTATGTCAACTACCTTTTAGACCTCCCCCCTTTTAGACCTGGTTGGTAACCGGTCTAAAAGCCATTTTCAACCGGTCTAAAAGACCTTTTTTGTAGTAGCGCTACCTTCAAGTATAGGTAGTCTAGCTGGCTTGACCAATTTAGGTTTAGGAGCTAATTTATTCAAAGGAAATATCCCCACTACCATTGGTAAACTTCAAAAGCTACAAGTTCTTGGTCTAGATAGCAATCAATTTTCGGGGCCTATCCCTGATACTATTGGGAACTTATCGTTGTTGACTGAACTTTATTTAGATTCCAACAAATTAGAAGGTCATATTCCATCAAGCCTTGGGAATTGTAAAGAACTTAATAAGTTATACCTTGCAGACAATAGACTCACTGGAAACATACCCAAACAACTTCTTCAACTTCCATCATTAACTATTTTTTTATATCTTTCATACAACAGCCTGTATGGTTCAATTCCATAAGAGATTAAAGATCTCAAGATGTTGAGCGGGCTTGATTTATCTTATAATAAATTATCAGGTACCATTACTAGTAGCCTTGGTGAGTGTGTTAGTCTTGTAGAGTTGTACCTTAGTGGCAACATATTTGAAGGCACAATACCACCTTCATTCAGTTCCTTGAGAGGATTGAAGGTACTCGACATTTCTCAAAATAATTTATCAGGTAAAATTCCTCAATTCTTTGACAAATGGAATTCCTTGGAATTTTTGAACCTATCCTTTAATAACTTTGAGGGTGAAGTACCGGTGGTAGGAGTGTTTGCAAATGCAAGTGCATTTTCAGTTTTGGGGAACAATAGGCTTTGTGGTGGCTTGGTTAAACTTGAGTTACCCAAATGCAGGGAGACGGGTAGTAAGAAAAAAAGGTTTCCTTTCTTCATATTAGTCATCGTGATTGCAGTCATGTTGCTCGTTGTATTATGTTGTGTGTATCTTTTGTGTAAGAAGAAACGCAACAGTCAACCATCTCAGTCTTCAGGGAATGAAAGGTTTTTGAAAGTTTCATACAATCAGGTTCTCAAGGCTACTGATGGGTTCTCTACAACAAATTTGATTGGCGAGGGTGGGCACAGCTCTGTTTATAAAGGAATCCTCGATTCTAATGATGTTGCAGTCAAAGTTCAGCATCTTCAAAATAAAGGAGCTCACAAAAGTTTTGTTGCATAATGTGAAGCTTGGCGGAATATTCGGCACCGTAATTTGTTGAAGATAATAACATCATGTTCAAGTTCTGATTTCAAAGGAAATGATTTTAAAGCACTGGTTTATGAGTTTATGCCGAATGGAAGTGTACACGATTGGCTTCATTCAAGTGGAAATACATCGAAAGTGAACCTTCTTCAAAGAATAAGTATTCTTAGAGATGTTGCCACTGCACTTGATTATCTTCACAATCGCTGCCAAACAACGATTGTTCATGGTGACTTGAAGCCAAGTAACATTCTACTTGATGATGATATGGTGGCTCATGTTGGAGACTTTGGTTTAGCTCGACTACTTGGTACAGACTTATACCAAAACAGCTCAACCGGGGTTAAAGGAACTATTGGTTATGCACCTCCCGGTAATTCTACTTTTATTCCATGATGCTTATATTTGTACTTTCAGATTACAGTTTTGTAGACTAATTGGTCATTTTATTTTGCAGAGTGTGGTATCGGGAGCGAGATGACAAGTAGTGGGGACGTCTACAGTTTTGGAATATTTTTACTAGAGGTGATGACTGGGAAAAAGCCGACAGATGACATGTTTAATGATGGTCTTAGCCTTCATAAATTTGCTTACGTGTCATTACCAGATCATGTAATCGATGTTATTGATGGTGATGCAATTGTGTTGCAAAGTACGGAAGCGAATGCAAAGAAAGTGGAAGAATGTTTGGTTGCAACTATCAAGATTGGAGTATCATGCTCTGTGGATTCCCCTGTTGGAATTAGATATCAAGACATTCAAATAAATAATCACAAATCATCAAAGAACACATGCGGAAGCGTATAGGATTTATTAATGAACAATTAATTAACATAAAAGAATATGCGTACCTTTTCTTGATTCTAGCCGAACAAGAATCAAATCCACAAACTAGCAACGGATGAACCCTAATTTGATTTAATTAGGATTATGTGAATTACCCCTTACCGTTTTGTAATTCAATCCAAGATAATAACAATAGTGTGTTATTACTATGTTCTTGTACACACGTACTAAACCGAATTAAAGTAATGCTAGTTTTTATAAAACAAATAACTTTGTTTGTGGAAAAAGAATGTGTCGACACCTTAGGGGTGTTCGACCGGTTTTGAGGACAAGAAACACACACAAAACAATTTTAGGGTTTAGCTTATGAGCACAAGAGATGGAAAAATAAAACCCCTAGCCTTGTTTATAAACCCAACTAAACTTGGTGAACAAGTTGGTTTTTCTTTCCTTGTTTTGTGTCCCTAGGCCGATCGGTTAAGGAGTCCCCAAAGGGATTCCGGAACCTTCCCAACTTTTGCAATTTAGTCCTTTTCCATAAACATTTAACGACAGTTAGTCCATTACAATAATTACTTAACGTCCGTTAGTTATTTCGTTTAATAAATAAATAAATATAACATTTATATTTAATTATTAACTTTAAATTCTCATACGTAAAGTGTGCAATCCCATAGTCTCGAGTTCGATCCTAACTCACGTCTACTAATTTATATCCATAAAACTAACAGCTCCCACTTGAATATATCTTAATAGAGTGATCACATCGGTTAGCGTCTAGCAACACTTCGATGCCTCTAGTACAACTCGAGCAAGGCTCCTGGAAAACCTTTTAATGATTTCTCATTATTATTTTCCTTTTGTTTCTAATACCACGTTAAATAAAGATATGGAATTAAGTCATTCTTTATAAAACTATTATGTTTCTCGTTGTAAGTGATTGACCAAGATTACCGAATCATTCTAAACATGTTTAGGGGAGATTTGGGTGCGGCCGCACAAACATCTTGTCAACCCTACGAGGGGCCCAGCAGTATTAAACTCCAAATAAATTTGAAGGAACAAATTCTATCTTGACTACAAGAATAACCCACAAACTTTGTAACATTTCTAAAAACAACCCTTATGACTACCAGTTACGTATAGCGTTAAGTTGCTTCACAGAAATGCACTACATTCATGACACTTATCTGGTATCTCAAGTCTGAGGATAACTATTCATAATTTACTTATAACAATATCCACAAAGTAAATTATGTAGTTGGGATAAGTCCTATATTCAATTCATTGAATATCATCCGAAATTGGTATGTATTCTCATCAATATACTTTCAAGTATATTCTACCACATCTCTCAGATTTGTCTTAGTTTAATGATACTCCCATATCATTAATCGACAACGAACATTTAGTATAACTGAGTTATTCACGGATTAAACATGCAAATATAGGACAACAATATTATAAATGAAAATAAACATAATCCAAACTTTATTTCATCAAAATAATAAATGTTTTACAATATCCTTTATCCAAATACTAATCACAGTTATGCATGAAACTATTAGCTAAACGAAGTCCAATTCCATTGGCAAGTCCAACAAGTTTTTCTTTAGCTAAAGCCTTAGTGAACGGATCAGCTAAGTTATCATCTGTGTGAACTTTCAATAAGTTTATTTCACCTTCACGGACTTGTTCCCGAACATAGTGATACTTCCGTAGAAAATGTCTGGTGCCCTTCATGACTCCAGGTTCATTGGCAAATATGATTGCAGCAGAATTGTCACAATACATATCAATAGGCGATTCAATTGAAGGCATAACACCAAGCCCTGAAATGAATTTCCTAATCCAAACAGCCTCCATTGCAGCTTCCGAAGCAGCTATGTATTCTGCTTCTGTCGCAGACATCGCAACCGTACTCTGCTTCTTGCTCTTCCAGTCAACTGCTCCTCCATTGATGACAAAGACATAACCCGTCTGAGACTTCGTATCATCTTTATCACATTGCCAGGACGCATCACAGTAACCTGTAACATCAAGCTCTGTGTCTGGATTTCCTCCATACACTAAAAACATATCTTTGGTATTTCTAAGATACTTTAGAATATGTTTAACAGCAATCCAGTGAAGTTCACCCGGATTCTGTTGATATCGACTGGTCATGTTTTGAGCGAACGCCACATCCGGCTTTGTGCATCTCATAGCATACATAATAGATCCTACAGCCGAAGCATAAGGAACTTTCTGCATGCGTGCCACCTCAGCAGGTGTTGAAGCACACATTTCGCTACATAAGCCATGCTTTACTTCCATCGGCAAATATCCTTTCTTGGAATTTTGCATATTGAATCTCTTCAATATTTTATCAATGTAAGCGCTTTGACTTAAACCAATTAACCGCTTCGACCAATCTCGGTAGATCTTAATTCCCAGAATGTATGCAGCTTCTCCTAAATCCTTCATGGAAAAACACTTCCAAAGATATGCCTTAACATTTTGCATACTCGGAATGTCTTTTCCCATAATTAATATGTCATCGACATAAAGAATTAGGAAAATTACATCACTACCACTAACTTTGTGATATACACATGGCTCATCAAGATTTTGAATAAATCCATACCTTTTGATTTCTTCATCAAATCTTTTATTCCATTGCCTTGATGCTTGCTTCAATCCATAAATGGACCTTTGAAGTTTGCATACACGGTTTGGAAATTGTGGATTCACGAACCCCTCAGGTTGCTTCATATAGATGTCTTCATCTAAGCGACCATTTAAGAAGGCAGTTTTGACATCCATTTGCCATATCTCATAGTCATAGTATGCCGCTATAGCTATGAGAATTCTAATAGCTCTAATGTCCGCTACAGGAGAAAAGGTCTCCTCGTAATCAATGCCATAAGTTTGAGTAAAACCTTGCGCAACTAGACGAGCTTTATAGACGTGTACATTGCCATCCATGTCAGTCGTAATTTTATAGAGCCATTTACTTCCAACCACCTTGGCGTTGGGAGGTAAATCAACTTCTACCCAGACTTCATTTTCTTTCATGGATTGCATTTCCCCATTCATTGCACCTTGCCATTTATCCTTATCAGCACTTGCCATGGCAGCTTTATAACTAGTAGGCTCTCCAAGATCTCCTAAAATAGTTACCTCAACCTCTACGTTAAGACATAGACGTTCAGGTGCACGTATATTCCTTACGGATCTACGAACGGGAACCACTTCAACTTCTGGTGGAGGACCCAGACTATCAGGCTCTACCGGAAGTACGTTAGTGTTTTCAGAAGGTAATGCATCTTCTTGATCATCTTCCAGATCATAAACTCTCCCACTGAATTCTTGAGATACGAGATCTCTTTCAAGAAAATCTCCATACCTAGCAACAATTACTTTATTTTCAGTTGGATAGTGAAAGTAGTAACCCATAGTTTCCTTAGGGTATCCTACGAAGATACACTTTACAGATCTTTGTTGGAGTTTATCTGCTGAGTCACGCCTAACATACGCCTCGCAACCCCAGACCTTTAAATAAGACAGGTTAGGAGCTTTACCATGCCATATTTCATATGGTGTCTTATCAACCTTCTTTGTGGGAACCATATTTAGAATACGAACAGCAGATTCTAAAGCATAATCCCAAAAGGATAAAGGTAGAGTGGTAAGATTAAACATAGATCGTATCATGTCCAACAATGTACGATTTCTTCTCTCAGATACACCATTTTGTTGTGGAGTATATGGAGAAGTGAGATTCTGGACAATTCCATTCTCAGCTAAGTAGTCTTTAAACTCTTGGCTTAGATACTCGCCTCCTCTATCGGATCGAAGAGCTTTAATCTTCTTTCCCAATTGCAGTTCTACTTCAGCTTTGAAAACCTTAAATGTTTCAAACACCTCATGTTTATGCTTAAGTAAATAAACATAACCATAACGGCTGAAATCATCAGTAAAGGTTAAGAAGTAGCTAGCACCTCTCTTTGACACATGTCTAAGTGGTCCACACACATCAGTATGAATAAGACCAAGTAGATCAGAAGCCCTCTCCATATTGCTATGAAAAGGTTTCTTAGTCATCTTCCCAGATATGCATGACTCACATTTATCAAATGATTCATCATTGATATTTTGCAAAAGCCCTTCTTGTTGCAGCTTATGCATGCGAGCCTTGCCTATATGAGCAAGTCGACAATGTCAAAGATAAGAAGAATTCAAGTCTAACTTTATCTTCTTGTTAATGCTAAACATCGAATTATTATTATTGTTAGATTTATTTCCAATCACATCAATTTCAAACACACCATTCACAGTAATTGCTTTAAAATAAAATACACCATTTAAAGAAACATCAATTCCATTACGTGAAATAGTATGAGCAAAACCATCATCCAACAAACTTGAAAAGGAAACAACACCTCTAATTATAGAAGGTGTGTAATGACAATTGTTCAATAACAGTACTAAGCTCGAAGGCAATACTAAACTAAACGTTCCTATGGCTTCAACAGCTGCATGTGCGCCATTTCCCACGTGCAGATATTGCTCCCCATAGGCCAGCTTCCTTTCCACTCTAAACCCATGCAGTGTATTACAAATGTGAATACCACATCCCGTATCATATACCCAGGAATTTTTATGATTTAGAGTAAATAATTCAATGACAAATAGATTACCAGAAGAACCGGCGCCCGAGGACCCTTCGTACTTCATCTTATTTGCCCGCAATTCATCAAGATAGAGAGCACAGTTTCTCTTCCAATGCCCAACGACCTTGCAGTGGTGGCATGCTTGATCCTTTTTAGGATTATCCTTCCTAGGAGTAGGGTTCTTCTTGGGTTGTGGTTGATAGGCCATAACCTGTTTGCCTTTGTCAACCTTTCCCTTACCCTTCCCCTTCTTGTTGTTCGCACGCTGCGGTTTTGGCTTATTAATTCTTCCACCCTGAATAGCAAGTACCTGGGCGGTAGGAACCTTTTGAGGTAACCCTTTCTCATAGTCAATTAGCAATGCGTGTAGGTCAGTAACTGTCTTCCCCACGCAGTGCATATTGAAATTTATGACAAAACCATTAAAATCCTTGTTAAGGGATCTATTAATCAGATTCACAGCCATGTCATCATCATAAGTTTTGCCAAGTGCCTTGAGTTGATCCATGTACCCTTTCATTTCTAGTACATGAGCACTTACGGGTTTACCCTCTCCCTGCCTACAGCTGTGTAACGCGTCGGTCAAGTCATAAATCTCGACGGCAGCTGGTTTCTCAAACATAGTCCTAAGTTCATTGAGCATATTATATGGGAAATGATGTTCGAACTGCTTTTGAAGAGCAGGTTCCATTGTTCCCAACATAAGACAAGCCACATCATTATGACGCTTATACTCAATTTGCCAAGCATCAAGTTGAGCTTGAGTAGTATCAGGACCAGTTGGTTGTTCAGGGCAAGGTTCATAAAGATATTTCAACCGGTCAGCAACTCTACAGACAATTCTCAAAGAGCGGTGCCAATTATTGAAATTCTTAGAGCCAGTCAACTTTTCTCGATCAAAAAAGCTTTTGAATGCAGAATTTAGAGCAGTGTTAGTGTTATCGGTGTTTTGAGCCATTTCTACAGAAAAAAAATTCAAGTATTAGTATTTTCGATAATACACTTTTCAAGAAAATAAATATACCCAACGGTAATATAAACATATAACCATATAATTTTCTCGAAAACTAGGATCCAAATTATCATAGGTTCATTACATCAGTTGATCTGCTAGCAACGAACGCATATAATAAGGTAATCTGTCGAACATTAATTGGCAAACAATTTCCAACTCCTAGATCATTATGGGATTTATATTTTCCAACGCTATTGCAAATATAAACATGTTTCATCCCATCTTATGCCATTGAGTCCAGGTCTCACTTCCTACTCAATTTAAGTGTCTAACTTAAAGAACTGCAAATATGTCCATGTAAGGTCTGACTTTACATAGAGATTCACCTTTCCATCACAATCTAGCCAAGTAATGTCATGACGTAAATTGCAACTTCAAGTGTTCCTTTTAATTAGATGGCATATAACTTAATTTAAAAGGGTACTAGTTTTGATTTTATGTGGTCAAATCAAATATATACAAAGATGTCATGCATTCATCTTGTAGCATAATTTTAATAAAAAAACTTTTTATTACCAATTCATAAAGATCAAATTATCAAAGTTTTGATTGAGGTATTGGGTTCACCAATCAAGGAATTTAGTGTTAATTATCATCAATTATACCGTACTTTTGCAAAAGTGTAAACACTTAGTGTTTTGGATAATTACCACCGAAGTGGCGCATGGAATTAAAACTAATTCGCCCTGAAGATGAATTTGCACATTTTATGGCTTACTAAGTAGCTCCATTCGAACTTACAGAGGGCAGAGGACCAGGTAAGCGCAAAAGCATAACCTTAGACATCCTTTCAGTGTGACTATGCGCACTTCTTAATTAACCCCTTTATAGTTCATTCTAGTGGGTGAGCCGTTCAGACCATATGTACCAAATCACCAATCAATTAAACTATTGAAAACTTAACTCTTCCAAAACAAATCAAATTTCGCCATTGTTTAGTCCGTATTATTTTTCTATTCAAAAATTACCCTTTGCTTAAAACTGTCCAACATAATAAACAAACAAGTAACAAATAAAAAATAAACTACTAAAAAACAATGCGCACATAATAAACAATTTATACGTGTAAACAAGTAGCCACATGCAACTTATTCGATAAAACCCTATTAATAACCAATATCTAGGTTAAATTAAAGTATATATTAATTTAGGGTTTTCACTCCAACAATAGAAAGTGAGCCACATACATCGATGAATCGATTGCGTAAACCCATAATTAATATTATACCAAATTGCACATAATTGATTCATTAATTATATATAATTGGAGTCTTCCCCAATTCAAGATTTATAGTAAATAAATATGTCTCAACAATTAAACAATATCAAAGCAACTTATCCATGACTAACATGCATGTATAATCATGGATATCATAACAATTATACAAATAAGTCACAAGATCGCATATAAAAATTCCATGACACATAACAAATTATTCATGAATTAATCACGTAATCAATATATTAATTCTAGGTTTTAATAAGGTTAGCAAACAATTTTCAAAACCCTAAAAAATTTAATGTGTCGAATACAAAAAATATGGGGAACGCCCCAAACAAAATTATAATCGACCCAAAAAAAATAACATAAACCCAAGAACAATATATATCAAACATCATACAATTACATGTTTTATTACGCGTTTATGTAATTAATTACTCATTAAAACCAATGACTCGTGATGCCACTGTTGGAATTAGATATCAAGACATTCAAATAAATAATCACAAATCATCAAAGAACACATGCGGAAGCGTATAGGATTTATTAATGAACAATTAATTAACATAAAAGAATATGCGTACCTTTTCTTGATTCTAGCCGAACAAGAATCAAATCCACAAACTAGCAACGGATGAACCCTAATTTGATTTAATTAGGATTATGTGAATTACCCCTTACCGTTTTGTAATTCAATCCAAGATAATAACAATAGTGTGTTATTACTATGTTCTTGTACACACGTACTAAACCGAATTAAAGTAATGCTAGTTTTTATAAAACAAATAACTTTGTTTGTGGAAAAAGAATGTGTCGACACCTTAGGGGTGTTCGACCGGTTTTGAGGACAAGAAACACACACAAAACAATTTTAGGGTTTAGCTTATGAGCACAAGAGATGGAAAAATAAAACCCCTAGCCTTGTTTATAAACCCAACTAAACTTGGTGAACAAGTTGGTTTTTCTTTCCTTGTTTTGTGTCCCTAGGCCGATCGGTTAAGGAGTCCCCAAAGGGATTCCGGAACCTTCCCAACTTTTGCAATTTAGTCCTTTTCCATAAACATTTAACGACAGTTAGTCCATTACAATAATTACTTAACGTCCGTTAGTTATTTCGTTTAATAAATAAATAAATATAACATTTATATTTAATTATTAACTTTAAATTCTCATACGTAAAGTGTGCAATCCCATAGTCTCGAGTTTGATCCTAACTCACGTCTACATATGGTTTAATGCAAGCAGCGCCTGCTTCACATTACCATATCTATAAGATTCAACTTATTCAGCAAGGTATATATCAACCATATCTAAGTTAGGACAATAGTTCCAGTCTGTTTTTGTGTACCAAAAATACAACTAGATAATCGAATGGTGTGTTGATTGCAATTAACAGTTTGCAATTAACAGTTTGGGTTATATATTTCATACCTGAAGTTTCTTTGCCAGTTCCTCATGCCTATTATAGCCAGAAGCTCAACCAGCCACCTCATTTACATGACTCATCCTCTGAGTAACTTCTGCCTATAAAAAGAAATAGCATATAATGTGATTATAAGTAGGAATAGAAAACCAGATTGTCATGCACCTGAGCGTTCAGGTCCTATTAGTTGGTTCGCAGCAAAAGTTATGACAAAGTAATTCGGGCTGCATAAATGATATAATATTATCTTCATTGACAATCATAAACAATTAAATAGTATTTATTTGTTGGTACACGTTGCCATGATGCAATAAAATTACAAGCCTTACTTCGGATACAAATAAGATACAACAGATAGACAGTCGCTCTGCATAAATAGACCAAGCAAGAAGTAGAGTTGACTACTTGACTTTGTCCATTTCATCCTTATAAGGGGGATAGGTAAGCATAACCAACTGTAATTGATGAAGTATATTCTATATTCGGGTCACGAGCCCGATTAAAGCCCATTACTAACTTAGCCCAGTACGAATTGGGCTAAGCCGAGAGGTGTTTGGGCTCATGAAGGCCCAAACCCAAAGCTATTCACGGAATATATTGGATATCTTCTAATTAAGGAGATAATCATTCCAACCGACTAAGGCGGGATGCGCCGAAGGTTGAGGAACACGGAACCAACAAGGATTCCGTGTGTATATAAAGGGAATCCGATCCCTCGTTAAAGGTACAATCTACAAACCCTAACTCTCCTTAAACCTAAACCGATTACTTACTCTCACGCCGGAGGATAATCATGGGAGACAATCCCACGGTAAGCCTAACGGTGTTTTCTGTCTCTTAGTGCGCAGGTCTCAAGCAACAATCAGCAATTGATACGAGAGCCGGAGCCCCAAACAAGGAACGCCCAACTTTTGCATCAACAAGTGGCGCCATCCGTGGGACCTCACTAAGAACTAAGACTAGAATGACGAAGCATGGAAATCAGCGATCGCAAGCAGACCTTACCGGAAAGAAGCCGCATGTCGGATCAGCTTCCAAGCAGACTTCTGGGACAACCAGTACTGCTAAAAACAAGGGACTAGGCCATGAATTGGTCTTCCCTCTGGTGGAACCGCACTTGGGGACAACCCAGGCCACTACAACCACCCCTAGCGCGGTGGAACCACTGCGCACTGTTCTTACCACTCCCTTTCAGTCGGTGTTAGAGACTGACCTAACAAAGGCACCAAACGCACCGGATAGGAATAAGGACACAGCGGTAGAAGCGAATAGCCTCACTATGGAAGGGGTCGCACCGGAATTAACACCTGGAGATTTCGTATCTCAAAATTACGAAACCTTGACCGCTCTCATGGAAGCGGAAACAAGAAAGAGGTCGAGTAGAAGCCTACATGCTCGACTCAGTTTTGACTCGGAATACGACACCTCCCCACCGCGCCGTCAGAAGGAAAAGCGCGGTAGAGACAGTCGCCGACCCCCTGTGTTTAACAGAATCGGGAAAAGGGTGGAGGAGGATGAGACGTCCAACTCACAACACCTGGAAGGAAGTGAAGAGGATGAACGGCGTACCAGTGTCCACACTAGACTGGGTAGCCGCAGAATACAGGACAGACTTGGGCGACGATATTCCCCAAGTGAAAGCCCCTCAAGTACAGACTCTAAGGACAGTCGGCGCAAGCGCCGAAGGAGGGAAAAATCGTCCTCCGGAAATTCCTTGGACAACGAGGATAGCGAAACTGGACACTGGAAGTCAAGAAACAAGTATAATGACCAGGAGGATGAAGATATATCTCTCCCGTGGTGCCGTCAAAAGGTGGATGCGTTCACTCGACGCATCAGTGACTTCTTAGAGAATAAAAGGAGGCGTATGCCTGCAAATGTAAAAACCTATGACAGAACAGGTGACCCTGATGATCACCTCAAAATTTTTGAATCAGCCGCTACAATTGAAAACTGGCCGCAGCATGTATGGTGCCATATGTTCAACTCTACACTAGTGGGGAACGCGCGGAACTGGTTCAACAAGCTTCCACATAGAAGTATAAATGGTTTTGAAGAATTCAGAAAGGCGTTCCGCCTAAACTTTACTCAACGGAAAAAGTGTGCTAAAAACCCCATTGAACTAGCCAGAGTCAAACAGCGCCAAGGAGAATCCACAAGCGCTTTTATGGAGCGCTTCAAGGATGAATGCATGCAAGTCAAAGCATGTCCAGAGCTGCTTAAAATATCAGGGTTCATGAATGGGATCAGCAACCCAGAACTTATCAAAAGGTTGAATGACAAGATTCCCCAATCTTTTGATGAGGTCATGAAACGCACACGATCCTTCGTCCAAGGAGAGGCCGCCGCGGCGGATAGTAAGAAAAGCTACTCAAACTACCGGTCACAGGAACAACCTGGGAGACAATCCACCGACTGGAGTAACAACCGTAACAGGAATTATCGCAGCCAGGGGAACGGGCGGGATAACGACAAGTATATCCCACTAACAAAGACCCCAAAGGAGATACTCGCAACAGAAGGCGCGAACTTTCCAAGACCACCACAAATGCGCACCCCAGAGGATCGGCGCGTAGGGAGTGGGTACTGCGATTAGCACGCACAGAAGGGCCATACTACCAATGAATGCGTCCAACTACGTCAGCTCATTGATAAACTGCTAAAAGAGGGCAGATTGGACCATCTGGTCAAGAATATCAAGGATGGAAAAGATAGACAGAAGAATGGGAACAAAAAAGAGACACCCAAGGACAAGGCTGACACTATCTACATGATACAATCATGGCAGAGGATTACGAGGCAGAAAGTCAGCCAAAAGTTTTCCCGGGGGAGCGAAATCTCTTTTCCTGCCCTAACTGCGGACAACGCGGTGATGGAACAACTCACCATAGAGATAAGTGCGGGGGGTCACGACATCCACCGCATGTACGTTGATGGCGGGGCATCTGCGGACATCATGTATGAGCACTGCTTCAAACGACTGCGGCCCGAAATACGCAGTCAGTTAAGCCCGGTCAGAACGACGCTGACTGGCTTTACGGGTGAAAAGATATGGCCTATGGGGCAAATACGATTACTAGTCAGCATCAGAGACGAAAAACACTCCGCGACGGCCTGGATGGAATTTATGGTGATCAAATCTCCCTCGCCGTACAATGGCATTATCGGGAGACCTGGGATATCAGCTATGCGCGCAGTGCCATCAACAGCGCACGGGATGCTTAAATTCCCAGTGGAAGGTGGCATTGTTACACTTTACAATGCCACTACACCGCATAGAGAATGTAACACGATTACATGCGAAGCGGCACCGATCCCAGAACAGCGCGCAACCAAAGTTCCAAATCTGAAGGTTGCAATTCACCCCGAATATCCAGAACTGGAAGTTTCCATCGGAGGGTCACTGTCGAACAACGGCAAAGCAGCTGTATGTGCACTCTTGCAAAAGAATTTGGACATTTTTGCATGGGAGCCAAAACACATGACTGGAGTACCGCGTTCAATCACAGAGCATAAACTGAGAATCCGACAAGGATACTCACCCATACGCCAGAAGAAGCGCGGCCAGGCTCCGGAGCGCGCGCAGGCAATCCTGGCAGAGGTACACAAGCTGGTAGATGCAGGAATCATGCGGGAAGTCTACTACCACGACTGGCTTTCCAACCCAGTCATGGTAAAGAAAAGCGGTGGTAGCTGGCGGATGTGCGTAGACTTCACCGATCTTAACAAAGCATGTCCACAAGACTGCTATCCATTACCAGAGATAGACTGAAAAATAGAGTCTTTGTGCGGATATCCATTAAAGTGTTTCCTTGATGCATACAAGGGATACCACCAAATTCAAATGGCTAAGGAGGACGAGGAAAAAACGGCCTTTCATACAAGCCAAGGTGTATACTGTTACACAAAAATGCCCTTTGGCTTAAAGAATGCAGGTGCTACCTATCAGCGGTTAGTAGATAATGCTTTCGAAAAACAGGTAGGCCGCAACTTAGAGGTCTACGTTGATGACCTGGTCATCAAGAGCCATACTGAAGATGAGTTAGTGCGCGATATTGAGGAAACGTTCAAAACTCTAAGAGAGATTAACATGAAGCTAAACCCCAAAAAATGCACCTTCGACGCCACTGAAGGCATGTTCCTTGGATACCTGATAGAACCTGACGGCATAAAACCATGTCCAGAAAAGACTAAGGCTGTCATTGATCTTCCTTCACCGCGCACGTTGAAGGAAGTCCAATCTCTCAACGGCAAGCTGGCTGGTCTAAACAGATTTCTATCCAAGTCAGCAGACAAATCCTTACCCCTTTTTAAAACACTCAAGAGGTGTATCAAAAAGGGTGATTTCCGGTGGACTAGCCACTAACGGCTCAGATCTTTGACTATGCGGCTCAGAAAAAGCAGTGTGCACGGGACTCTCCTTAGGTGGTGACTCAACCGCGTGCTCATACCTGCATGCATACAAGAGGATTAGCAATTGTTTCGTAATATTAGAAGGACAGCGACATAATGTCTACATATAAAACTTACTGAGGCATCGAGGTGTCAACGGGAGGAGGAGGTGGAGCGGCATCACTTGATGATGATTCCAGGGTGAGTATGACGGGACGTTTCTTCCTGGAAGTACTCGCGCCGTCATCCCTGCGCGTTCTCTTATGCTCCAGCTTTGGGCTCTCCTCTTTCTCCTCTTCCACATCTGCGTGTACTGGTTCAACCACGGGGGTGGGAACCCTAGGGTTCGGTACACTTTGAAGAGGAGTAGCTTCCACCGCATGGGGACCACTGCTCCCAGCTTCCTCAAGATTTAACTCCATAACACGCCTCGCAGTTGCTGCCAGTATGGGCTCTTCTCCTTCTTTCATGGGCCGCGTCCCTGTTTTTACCTCAATTGGCTTTGCTAGGTGCACCACGGTGAACAAATCCATCTCTGCAAAAGACAAGACAAAAAATAATGAAGGTTATATAATGCGCAGAATAAGGAAGAAAGCTCTTACATTAATTTCAACAGGGGTACGGAAGAATGAGTACCCACCCTGGCCATTGGCGCCAAAGAAGATTGGCATCTCATATGGCATACCAAAATAATTACGGCTGATGCCCATATGCACCAGAAATTCCTCAGGATAGGAACTAATGGGGATGCGGTTGGCGTTTATCAGTTCCGCATCCTCAGCGACATAGGATCCAGGCAAGGGACACTCATCCTTCTCCAATGTACCCCGGGTATAAAAATCATAACGCCATGGAAAGCATGTCTCGTCTACCCAGAAAAATGACTCCCTCCAATTTCTAAGCGCGTCTAGTTTCTCCGTATAACATTGCAGTCTACCAGCGCGCTTAGCAAAGGATACCCACCCATGTGCCCATGTCGTGTGATAAAAGGCGCGGAATAGGTTGATGGTTGGGTTCACCGCCAGTAAACGGCAGTTTACCTCAAAATTGGTAATTTTCGCCGCACCGATGCAGTGCAACTGGGATATGTGCAGATTGTAGTAATTTAATACATCGCAGAGGAATCGGGATAGAGGCACACGTTGATTAGCGAATTCGAAAAAACGTGTGTATACCCCAACCTTCCCATTGGGGAAGTCTGCAATGGATGCCCGCGCATCCGGAACAACCGGATGCACATCAAGGGGTATAAAATAATCCGAGGTGAATTCTAGAAGATCACTCTCGGTGAGGTCGGAGGTGAAATCAGACAATTGTTTGACCATGATATTGTTTCCAAAAGCGCAAGCGCGGCTACCTTAGAAGTAAGCAATTTTTTCTGGATTGCAAAGGTAAAGATTCTTGAAAATGGCGGATTGAGATTTCTTTTTACTGTGAGGAAAATGGTGGAAATACAATGAGGGGTTATATAACCTCCCTCATCCACGCGATGAGTGACACGTGGGTCCCACCAACCCTACCTATGTGGCTGAGATTGCTTGATGGGAAACTACTGCAGTAACTTTCCCCCGATTTACGAGGCGCTCATTTTTTTTTAATCCCATGTCTAGATACAATGTCTTAGCCGGTACATTTTTTTACTATGGCTTCTTGGTTACGCTTCGGAGTTTCTTCATTGACTACGGTTATTAGTCTAGCATCCGCAGTTGGGCATTGCGCATACTAGACTGGGGGGACATGATGACGTATAGTCTATATTCGGGTCACGAGCCCGATTAAAGCCCATTACTAACTTAGCCCAGTACGAATTGGGCTAAGCCGAGAGGTGTTTGGGCTCATGAAGGCCCAAACCCAAAGCTATTCACGGAATATATTGGATATCTTCTAATTAAGGAGATAATCATTCCAACCGACTAAGGCGGGATGCGCCGAAGGTTGAGGAACACGGAACCAACAAGGATTCCGTGTGTATATAAAGGGAATCCGATCCCTCGTTAAAGGTACAATCTACAAACCCTAACTCTCCTTAAACCTAAACCGATTACTTACTCTCACGCCGGGGGATAATCGTGGGAGACAATCCCACGATAAGCCTAACGGTGTTTTCTGTCTCCTAGTGCGCAGGTCTCAAGCAACAATCAGCAATTGATACGAGAGCCGGAGCCCCAAACAAGGAACGCCCAACTTTTGCATCAATAGTAATTGTGCCTACGCACACAAGATAGTTTCATGCTATCAGCAGTTACCCAACCCAACCATTTTGCAAACTTTAAGCATCTATTAGCCCACATTGTGTTATGCGCCTACCATGGTAAAGTTTTTTGTGACTGCAAATCACATGAAAACTAATGTAACACTGTTGCTAAATTTGCTGTTGCATTGGTAGATATGTATAGACTTGTTAACGGTTACTCAAAGAACAACACACAAAATGCCCTTTTGCTCCGGAATACATAAGGGAAATTTAAAAAACAATAACTTTCGATTCAAACAGTAAGTGATAAACTAGCCAGTAGATGCGAAAACCTAACAGCAAAACTTCCCATTTCTGCAATTGACAGGCAAAACTAAACCTAAAACTGTTTTATCCAATGACTAAAAATGTTTTCGGAGTTGAATATCATACTAACGACTAAAACTTATTATTTCATTCTAAATGACACGCCAAACAATTTTCTTGCATGTGAAAATCTAACGATAAATATTACACACGTATCATTCTCTAATGGACATTTCATCAAACAGCTTTCGTGCACAACCTAAACCCGAGCTTCAAACCATAGCCGCACGTAACAAACCTAATTCACCTCAATCGCACTATAATAATATCACAAATCTTTATAACTAACACCTAATTGAAGCAAACACAAAAATCAATGAATTCAGTTCAAAAGATAGATGAGTTTTGGTGTGCTTATGATCATAGAAATTAATCAAGGGGATTATTTTTTTGTAGGATTACTAGGTTATTAGATAAATTATTGTTATCATTCTATTATATATTTTTTTTTCCTTTTTACCGTGCTTTGGTGTTCTTATGATCATAGAAGGAAACGTTGAGCTTTTAATTATACAAGAATTCATGTGGAAACCTTTGGATTTGTATTCTGAACACTTGCAAGATACAAGTCAACATACTCAAGCTGCAAGTTACTCAAGGTTAGAGCCGTATATGAGGGTGTGCAAAGTGTGCTGTCGCACAGGGCCTCCAAATTAGAGGGCCTCGAAAATTTTATATGATATGTATATCTAAAGTCACAAGAAAACAAATTTTATGCACAACTATTTAAAGGCTTTAGAAAAAATGTAAAGCTTTAGGGTGTATTTTGGAGCTCAAACAAATAGAAACCAAACTGGAGCTAAATAATTGGATGTTTGTTTAAGCTTATTTTTTGGCTTATGAGCTTATTTGACAATGCTTATTTCTCATACATCCATATTTTCCAGCTTATCTTCAGATTTGTGAGCTTATTATGACTTAAAGATGGATGATAAGCTCATAAACTAAAGCCAGATAAAGAAGAGCTTATGGAATATAAGCCGAACCAAATAAGACTTGTGGGCCATATTTTCCAGGTTATCTTTAGACTTGTGAGCTTATTATGACTTAAAGATGGAAGATAAGCTCATAAGCTAGAAAAAGCCGGATAAAGATGAGCTTGTGAGATATAAGCTAAACCAGATAAAATCATAAGCACAAAATAAGATTAACAAAATCCCCCTAAGTTCAAAGTTTTCACCTGAGTAACCTCCAATTAATATAATTGACAAATTTGTTATTATTATTATTATTATTATTATTATTATTATTATTATTATTATTATTATTATTATTATTATTATTATTGTTGTTATTATTATTATTATTATTATTATTATTATTATTATTATTATTATTATTATTATTATTATTATTATTATTATTATTATTATTATTATTTTATTATAACATCACTTTATTAAAAACTCAAATGATTTACAAGAAATTAGTGGGAAGCCGAGAAACCAACTGGGCCCCCACACCTCTAGCAATAACAAATGAAATCATATTAAAAATATGGACCGCGGCACGTGCACCGATATCCTGAGTCATCGAGAACTTTCGGATCCGCTTTAGTAAGGCCTCAGCATCCTTCTCAAGCTCTCCAAAAGAAGAGAATGAAAAGGGGAGAAAACCATATCCAATGTCTTCACACTTAGCTTCGTACTTGGCGCGTTTGCGTTGCGCAGCCTCAATCACCGCACGCCCAGGCACAAAATCCACCATCCCAGTTTGCGTCAGGGGCGATGACCCTGTGAGATCCACACAAACATCAACCCCTCCGTTCCAAGAGTAGAGCAATATGTCAGCCGGACGCAAGGGTTTGTCTGGCCCTCCCCCAAGCCCAACATCAACTTCCTTACCAGCTGAAATCCCGGACCGAAAACAAATGTCGACAAGGGTATCACGCACAATGTTATGTCAGTGTTTAATACCCACAATACCAGCACATGACACAGCATGGTCTCCATAAATATCGCCCACAAATACCCTAGAACAAGCAGAGCACGGCTTCTGACTAGAGAATAAAGGAACACCCAATCGATAGCATAACAAACAGCGGTAAGTCCTGTTGTTCATAGTCTGTCCTAACCCAGAGATCGGAACCACCCTAAGCCAGTCAGAAGTATGCTCCTCCATCTGAGATTTCCATAGAGCCATTTGTCTAGTGGATAGAGAAAACGTAGATTCAGCCGTTTGAGTAACATTTGTGAAATATATATCTGCCAGTTTCTTCATGAGTTTGGGGGCAGCGACCTCACATGGATTACTCAAAAGATCAAAATCCAATTTCTCATTAAAAGCACATAAAGCATCATCAAAAGTAGGCCCATAGGTAACAATATCAGAATGTCGAAGCAGTTTAGTTTGTAAGCTAGCAGATTGCAGTCTATTATTATTATTATTATTATTATTATTATTATTATTATTATTATTATTATTATTATTATTATTATTTGTAATCGTTTTCTTCACATTTGGACACATATTTCTTTTTCTTCTTCTCCACAACGTTATGTAATGCTACCCCTTGAGCCCATAAATTTTCATTATTATTATTATTATTATTATTATTATTATTATTATTATTATTATTATTATTATTATTATTATTATTATTATTATTATTATTATTATTATTATTATTATTATTATTATTATTATTATTATTATTATTATTATTATTATTATTATTATTATTATTATTATTATTATTATTATTATTATTATTATTATTATTATTATTATTATTATTATTATTATTATTATTATTATTATTATTATTATTATTATTATTATTATTATTATTATTATTATTATTATTATTATTATTATTATTATTATTATTATTATTATTATTATTATTATTATTATTATTATTATTATTATTATTATTATTATTATTATTATTATTATTATTATTATTATTATTATTATTATTATTATTATTATTATTATTATTTTTTATTTTTTATTTTTAACATCACTTTATTAGAAACTCAAAAGATTTACAAAAAGTTAGTGGGAAGCCGAGATACTAACTGGGCTCCCACTCCTTTAGCTATAGAAAAGCTAATCCTACTAAAGATATGAGAAGCAGCACGTGCTCCAATGTCTTGGGTTATCGAGAACTTTCGGATTCGCTTCAGTAAGGTCACAGCATCCTTCAGTAAGGTCACAGCATTATTATTATTATTATTATTATTATTATTATTATTATTATTATTATTATTATTATTATTATTATTATTATTTATTATTATTATTATTATTATTATTATTATTATTATTATTATTATTATTATTATTATTATTATTATTATTATTATTATTATTATTATTATTATTATTATTATTAGTACATAAATCTAAATCTTCATCAATCACAAGTCCACTAACTATATTATATTCTTCAACTAACCCTTCTTCATCTTCTTCATTTGATATCACCAACAACAATCCCTCTCTTACGATCACTCACTATCAGTCACCGATTTTAATCAAAGTCACCAAAATCTAAGACTTCTTTCTTATAGAAGAAAAAAACTCATGAACAACTTTCATCGTACTAAAACTCTTCAAAATAACTTCAATCTCATATTAATGTAAACTCTAATTTTCATGTTTTCTTCATCCCTACTTATTTTTACATATGTTTTCTTCATCCCCATCTATTTCCTTCATCTCATTAAAGTTTTTCATTAAATTGCCTTCTTACATATCATTTTCCATTTCAACATCTAAAAACACAAATAAACACACACACATACCTCTTTATCCCTCATTAAAGTTCCGGCCAACCCACCGACGACTACCACCACATCATCTCAACTGAGCCGTCGATTTCACCTCGGGCAACCATTTTTTTCCTTTTATTGGCATATATGGTGTTTATGTGATTTATTAATATGGATTATGTTTAGTTTAAGTTTAGCTTTGGCCCATGGATGTTTTTTGGGCCCATGATTCATTCGCTTCTCTCTCTATTATATATATCAACACTGTAATGCGATCGTCATAAAGTAACAGTTTTATGCGTTTCCAATTTTACGCTAGAAATATGAATTTGGTAGCTATAAATGGATTCTTGTCCATTTCAGAAGGTAGAACATAAAGCTTGACAAATGACCATTGATAAAAAAAAAATGTACCATGTACCTATCTCGTTAGATATGTCAATAGACATATGCAAACAGGTAGAAAAGCCATCGTTGACAAACAAACGAGCAACCAGAATGACATATTTCATCTTTTAGGACCACAGTTTCATCCAATAAACATTCACATGTTTGTCAAAAATACATTATTAACGTTATTTTATTGGAGCCAAGGTGAATAACAACCGACAAAGTATGGCTACATATATCCCACTAGTGAATAATTAAGATTTAAATATTCAATCACATCATCTCAAGTAAATAGAATAATGCTTTATTCGGATTTGGATATTCAATCATATAGGCCACCCATTTTTTGAAAGTAACCACTAAATTATATATTTATGACCAATTTCAGTCAAATATAATCCGGAGAATTATCGAACGGTAAGAATGAACCTAACATTATATATTAGCTACAAATAATTGTAGCCAATTGGCTACAATTTTGTGCTAAAAAAGTGGGTCCCTGATTATTTTTGTGGGTCCTGATTCATTTATGTGGGTCCGTGAATCATTGCTAGTGTATTTTTTATGAAGGATTGTAGCCAATTGGCTACAAAAATTGTAGCCAAGCTATCCCCATTAAAATAATACAAATAAAAAACAAGTCACTCCAAAGTATTTCTTTGAACCCGTTTAAGATGAAAGTATGTTGGCTTAGCTCAAAACCTGACAAGAAACCACTTCCTTTTCCCGGGTTCCTGGAAGCATTCGGCGAGTATCAATCAGGAAAACAAGAAAACGTTACTCCCCAAACTATTTCTCACACAAAGTTAGCTTTTCAAAGTAGAAAAACGGTAACATTCGTGTTTTCCCTAAAAAGGGAAGTATAAAAACGATAAAACACTGCGTGCTTATAAAATTGTGGAGGTTGACGAGTCCAGTGAAGAAACACGCATTACCGTCACACCACTAGTCTAAGTTGCGGGGTTTTAAACAGTGTTTCACCGACATCTCGACAGCAAAGAAACAAAACTTATCCCGGAAAAAGACTTTCTTGATATATCGCATCAAATACCTTCATACCAGCTCACGGGTCAAGAATCTGCAAACGCTCCAAAGGGTTATCTAGACCTGGACCCTGCAGTTATTCCTCCCAAGTTTCTTCATGTTTTAGCAAATGTTAAGGAAGACGATACAATGGATAGCTACAATGGTCCAAGTAGTGATGATGTTTGTTCCATTCAGGTACAAAATTCCTGAACTTGTAAAGTGCTCTAGAAATCCAATAGTATAATACTTTTGTTGCATGTAAATATTAAACGGGTAAATTGATGAGATTTCCTTGTGGTTAGATTTCTCATAAAGTGGGTTTAATTTTTTCTAATGATTATACGATGATAAGAGATGTATATTGAACTTTTTTTTTTTCTTTTTTCTTTTTTTTCTTTTTTTTTTTTTCTTTTTTTTTTTATTTTTTTTTTCATTTGAACTAGTTATGTTAGGATTCAAAATTTTCTAGTTGAGAAATTTTATTTTTCGAGCTATGTATTCTTGAATGTGAGTAAATAAAAACCGTGATTAGACGCTGAAGAAAAATGGAAAATTTAAAGAAAAATGAAGAGTAATATGCAGAAGTTATTTATTTTGAGAAAGTCAAAATGTTGTAAAAGTCGTAAGGGTGAGGGAGGTGGAAAAAAATAATTCATTTTAAAATAAAGTAAAAAAATGACATGCTATGTATTTTACCTCATGAATAGGTAACCAATCAAGAAAGAGGACGGAACTGGTAACTTTGGAACAAATTCAAAAGTTATACCTATGGTAATGAGATATTCCTAAGTCTGTTACCTAGACGAGGACATTTAGGAAAATTCGTTGTCTATCTATGGACTTAACCCGTAATATTATCCTATAAGCTAGAAAAATATGTGAATATCACACATTCTCAATTGTTAAGTCAAGACCCATAAGATATTGTCAAAAGGCCATGACAGACTCAAATGACTAGGTCATTGGTTGATCTTGAATTGAAAGTCAAATGAGGTTGTTAAACTTTGATGTGGACTGGTATTTGTGAAGTTAATATTTTGACCAAATCTGATCAAACATTAATATGTAATTAAGTTAGTGTTTATAATTGTATAGAATGTCAAATGAGGCTGTTAAACTTTGATTGTGGACTGGTATTTGTGAACTCAATATCTCCATGAACTATTAATTTATATAATTAATACAATACTATAAATATATTACTTACATTAGTTAAAAGAATACCATCGGTGCATACGTGTATGCCCCCAATAGGCTCACGTATTTCTAGCCAATCGTGACCAATTAAACTTGAGCACTACCAATAATTTGTAGTCTTGAGTGAGTATACATGGTACAGATCACTTAGCCATGGGTTCTGTTTGAAACTAATATTTAAATACGTGTCGATTTACGAAGTGGAAGCAAAGGTATCGCCAGTGTATTAGTGATGCTGGCACCACCAGCAAATGGTTCCTTAAAAGAAAAAATCATTTTAAGACTTATAATTTTCTTAAGGAAACTTAGTTCGATAATATTATCCTAAAAGCTAAAAAAATATGTGAATATCACACATTCTCAATTGTTAAGTCAAGACCCATAAGATATTGTCAAAAGACCATGAAAAACTCAAATGAGCAGGTCATTGGTTGATCTTGAATTGCATAGAAAGTCAAATGAGGTTGGTAAACTTTGATGTGGACTGGTATTTGTGAAAATATTTTGACCAAATCCGATCAAACATTGATATGTAATTAAGTTAATGTTTATAATTGTATTTACTGTTTGGATTTGTGAGTTGTAACGATAGCCAAAAATATGTTACTAACAACTGATTTTGGAATTTAGTGTGTGCATCGTTTATACGGTCACCGGGTCTTAAATTAAACATCGGTTTGAAATTAGCGTGTTCTATATCATTATCTCATTGTCTAAGAATACATTGATTAGTATTCTTAGTAAAAGTTTTTTTTCGACAACAGAGTTGAGGTCGAGCATATAATTTAGCCACTTACGAAAACAATTTGAACATAAATTGGCTCCACAGCAACGCACGATAGCCTAGTTCGTTGTGTCACTTACTATTACGTAAACAAACATTAGAAGTACGCAATGAAGTACGGCTACGAATGACACTTGTTAGTTACTTGTCTACGATATATGCAATATAAGTGTAGTCTTCCATATCCCTAAGTCTTCTTAAAAGTCATACATGGAAAATAGTTGTTATAAGTCAAATTTTCTTGGTCAAGTTGAGATGGAGTGTGTGGACCTTAGGCTGCATAATTAGTGTTATATAAGTCTTCTTAAAAGTTTTCGCTGATTATACAAACTTCTGTCTTGCTAGTATATTCTGAATAAAAAGCCAATACTTATCCATATGACTTTAATTAAATTTCCAAAAATGAAGTCTTCACCAGCATTAAGTTACTTATCATCTTCTTCTCATATTTCAGTTCTCTTTTATTGTCTCGCAATTATGTGTTTTACTTCCGCCACCATCTCTGCTTCCTATGGCGGTAATGACACAGATTATCTTTGTTGTTGTCATTTAAGTCAATGATCACCCAAGATCCATACAAAGTTCTAACCTCGTGAAACCATTCCTTTCATTTCTGTGACTGGAGTGGTATTTCATGTGGAAAGCGGCACAAGTGAGTGATTGCTTTACGGCTGGGATCGCAAGGCTTAGAAGGCTCGTTGTCTCCTCATGTAGGAAACCTCAGCTTCCTCCGCGAGCTTTATCTCAGGAACAACAGCTTTCAAGGAACAATTCCTCATGAACTTGGTCGTCTATTTAGGTTACGTCGTCTTTATCTTAATATAAACAAATTCAGTGGTGTCATTCCAACAAACTAGTCTGGTTGTTCTAACCTCGAAGACCTTTGGCTCCCTCAGAATATGCTAACTGGAAGCATTCCCAAGGAGATGAGTTTACTCTCGAAACTTTATCGTCTTGTAATTAGCAGAAATAAGTTAACAGGTGGAATCCCACCTTTCTTGGGGAATATTACATCAATGGAAGTGTTCTCTGCTGCCGGGAACCTGTTTGGTGGGAGAATTCCAGATACCTTGGGTCTTTGGAAAAGCTTGAAGGCATTTGGATCTGGTGACTGCAACTTATATGGAAGCATCCCTCATTCTATTTTCAACCTCTCACTCCTAGTTAATTTTTCCTTATCTGGTAATCACCTCACTGGTAGTCTTCCTTCAGAAATTGGTAATCAGCTCCCAAATCTTGAGCTCCTTCAGTTAAGGACTAACGAACTGACAGGAGTTCTTCCACCTTCTCTTTCTAATTGTTCTAAATTATGGTTTCTTGAAATGGGTAACAACAGTTTTAGTGGGAAGTTGACTGTTGATTTTTCAAAACTAAGAGATATTAATATAATTAGTTTAAAGAATAACAACTTCCATGGACGCGGAGAAGCTGATGACATGAGGTTCATTGATTCTTTGAAAAACTGCACCAGATTAGAAGATTTGGGACTTCGTAATTGTAACCTTGTTGGAGTTCTTCCAATATCAATAGGTAATCTTTCTAATCAACTCAACTCTCTAGATTTAGGAGACAATCAATTATTTGGAAGCATGCCTTCAAGTATAGGTAGTCTAGTTGGTTTGACCTATTTAAATTTAGAAAATAATAGATTCAAAGGAAAGATCCCCACTAGCGTTGGTAAACTTCAAAAGCTACAAGTTCTTGTACTAGATAGGAATCAATTTTCAGGGCCTATCCCTGATGCCATCGGGAACCTATCATTGTTGACTGAATTTTATTTATTTTCCAACAAATTAGAAGGTCATATTCCATCAAGTATTGGGAATTGTAAAGAACTTAACTATTTAGACCTTGCTGACAATACACTCAGTGGTCAAATACCCAAGCAACTTCTTCAACTTCCATCACTAAATTTTTTTTTAGATCTTTCTCAAAACCACTTGTCTGGTTCCATTCCATCAGAGATTAAAAACCTTAAGATGTTGAGCGGTCTTTCTTTAACTTATAATAGATTATCAGGTACCATAACTAGTAGCCTTGGTGAGTGTATTAGCCTTACATATTTATACCTTAGTGGCAACATATTTGAAGGCATAATACCACCTTCATTCAGCTCCTTGAGAGGATTGATGGTACTCGACATTTCTCAAAATAACTTATCAGGTAAAATTCCTCAATTCTTAGACAAATGGAATTCCTTAGAATTTTTGAACCTATCCTTTAATGATTTTGAGGGTGAAGTACTGACTCTAGGAGTGTTTGCCAATGCAAGCGCATTTTCGGTTTTGGGGAACCATAAGCTTTGTGGTGGTTTGGTTACACTTGAGTTACCCAAATGCAAGGAGACGGGTACTAAGAAAAAAAGGTTTCCTTTCTTCATATTAGTCATCATTATTGCAGTCACGTTGCTCGTCGTATTATGTTGTGTGTATCTTTTGTGTAAGAAGAAACGCAACAGTCAACCATCTCAATCATCAGGGAGTGAACGGTTCATAAAAGTTTCATACCATCAACTTCTCAAGGCTACTCATGGGTTCTCTACAACAAATTTGATTGGAGAGGGTGGGTTCAGTTATGTTTATAAAGGGATCCTCAATCCCGATGATGACAAATTTGTTGCAATCAAAGTTCTGCATCTTCAAAATAAAGGAGCTCACAAAAGTTTTATAGCAGAATGTGAAGCATGGCGGAATATTCGGCACCGTAATCTGTTGAAGATAATAACTTCATGTTCGAGTACCGATTTCCAAGGCAATGATTTTAAAGCGCTGGTTTACGAGTTTATGCCCAATGGAAGTGTACACGATTGGCTTCATTCAAGTGCAAATACATCGAAATTCAACCTTCTTCAAAGAATAAATATTCTTAGAGATGTTGCCATTGCACTTGATGATCTTCATAATCGCTGCCAAACAACGATTGTTCACGGTGACTTGAAGCCAAGTAACATTCTACTTGATGATGATATGGTGGCTCATGTTGGAGACTTTGGTTTAGCTCGACTACTTGGTACAGACTTAAACCAAAACAGCTCAACCGGGGTTAAAGGAACAATTGGTTATGCACCTCCAGGTAGTATTCCATAATGCTTACATTTACTTACAAATTACTTTTTGTAACTTAAGTAACTGTTTTTAATTCGCAGAGTATGGTCTCGGGAGCGAGATGACAAGTACCGGGGATGTCTATAGTTTTGGAATATTATTACTAGAGGTGATGACCGGGAAACAGCCGACAGATGACATGTTCAACGATGGTCTTAGCCTTCATAAATTTGCTTACATGGCATTACCGGATCATGTAATCGATGTTATTGATGATGATGCAATTGTGTTGCAATGTACGGAAGCGAATGCAAAGAAAGTGGAAGAATGTATGGTTGCAATTATCAAGATTGGAGTATCGTGCTCTGTGGATTCCCCACCACAACGGATGAAAATTGAAATTGTTATCAATGAGTTGCAGCGCATTCTCGATGTGCTTCAAAATATATATATAAGGTACTCTGTTCTCCCATTTTGTAGAATCTGATTTTACGTGAGTTTGTTAATAAATCATCACTAACTTGGTTTTATTTTTGAACTCTTTCAGGTCTAATACCAAGCTTTCTTGGTGAAATTTGAAAGTAACTGCAGCAAGGAGCAGTGCATGTCGTAGTTACATAAATGTTACTTATCATATGTATCAAAAGTGTGCTTATTTTTCCTCAGTCCAATTTCTGTAAATTGAAAATTTGGGGGCAAAGTATGCTGGTTACATCTGTCAAACACGTACTTGGCGATTATGGGTGTTTCACTGTTTCGTTAGGCGTATCTGCATAATGATTTTTTTTGAAAGTTGTAGTCAAATTACTATTAGGTATTTGTAGTTTGTTTACTATTAGGCCCGGTACCTGTTACCGTCCTTTTACAGAAAACGTGTACAAAAAATAAATGCTTCGACAACCCCATCCTAGAAATCCAGAGGGCGAATCTGGGGAATGTCTTTGCTTCTGAAGTCGTCAAAAATCGACAATTTACTTGATTTCGAGTTCATGGATCCGCCACCTAAACTTAACATTCTTAACTACATGTCTTCCTGTATCAACTATGGATATTGGGAGCATTGAACAACACATAGAGTCTGACTGATATTGGGCTAAAATGACTGAGTTTCCACTGAACCCACTGCTCGCTAAACTGCTTTTAACATGTGAAGATTTTAGTTGTGTAAACGAAGTTTTAACGATTGTATTTATGATCTCAGTCCCGTCTGTATTCTTTAGTTCGTAAGCCCAGACAAAAAAAAAAAATAAAATAAAAAATGATGATGCACATGGAAAGTTAACAAATACTGTGGAGACTGGTGTAGCACTCATTACTTACAAGTGAAAGCTCTCCGAAAGGCTCGGGAAGTGAGTTCTCAGTTACTCAACATCTTGAGAAAGCTCATGATCCGGCTGACATCATGTGGGTCGAATTGGAACGTCATCAGAAAAGCGATATCACTACTACAAAAAACGTTAAAAAGATCGGTTGAAAACCCTCAAAAAGATCGGTTATGAACCACTCTATGTAAGGGTGATCTATTTGAGCGAAACACAAATAGATCGGTTGAGAACCGATCTGACTAATACAACAAATAGATCAGTTTATACGTAAGAACTGATCTATTAAGTCAATTATCAAATTAAAAAAAAATATATTAAAACCCATAGATTTTTCAAATTTCTGTTCCAATCACACATAATACACTAATATTCCAATACATGTGTTCAACAAAATAATCATCTTACAATACGACACCAAATGGCTTCAAAAAATACAACACCATATAACTATATATGAACAAAGAACATAATTCGAATGATAATTGTCGTATAGCTTGTTACTACGTGTATCCCCTGATTACCAATGAGAAATGATAGATGCACCTATGCATTGATGTTGCAAGCCCATACAACTTCCGCCTTCCGCCATGAAGGTTTCGACTATATCCATCAACTGTCATAAAGAGAACAAACAATGAGTTGATGATGGTTACCTTTAAGAAGTAACGAGCGGGAATCAAACCACGCGTTGCGGCGGGGCCACTTTTTTAAAGCAGCATATAGAGGCACAGCTTCTGCATATGCACAAATAGAATATTAATTAGCGAAAACTAATATACTCCGTCAGCTTCTCAATTCCATTTTCAACTCGAAAAAAAAACCCATCTTAACTTGATCACGTTCAAACTACGGAACTCACAAAAGATCATCAAATTCACGAAAAGAACAATGTATTTTGGATAATCACAATACTACATTTCATAGTGATAAAAATTTGATGATCAAACTAGTTGCAACGGTCCAGCCAAATAGAAATTGTACAAAGATTAAAGTGGTATTTTAAAACAAGAGTCTTACATCAGTAGCAAAAGTCCAGCCAAATAGCAAAACCAACACTTTACATCAGTAGCAAAAGTCTTACATATCAAACCTACAGCAAGCTATATTTAAAAACAAGAGTCTTACATTAATAATTATCCCAAATAAGTATAGAAAACAATAATTACATAATCGAAACTTGAGTAACATATATTGCTACTATGATTTTTGCAGGATACCAAACTCATTTAGCCATGTACATAGCTAGATACCAAAAAAAAGTCCATACACACAAATGAGTAAATTATTGGCTAAAAATGTATAAAAATAACGAATCAACAAATTTAACAAATTACTAGTAGTACTTTTACCCCAAGGGACTCATATTAGTTTACTCTCGAAACTTACTCGTCTTGTAATTGAAGACAATAAGTTAACAGGTGGAATCCCACCTTTCTTGGGGAATATCACATCAATGGAACTGTTCTCTGCTGCTGGGAACCGGTTGGGTGGGAGCATTCCAGATACCTTGGGTCATTGGAAAAGCTTGACAGAATTTGACTCTGGTGAGTGCAACTTATATGGAAGCATCCCACATTCCATTTTCAACCTCTCACTCCTAGTTAATTTTTCCTTGGCTGAAAATCACCTCACTGGTATTCTTCCTTCAGAAACTGGTAATCAGCTCCCAAATCTTGAGTTCCTTCAGTTATGGGGTAACGAACTGACTGGAGTCCTTCCACCTTCTCTTTCTAATTGTTCTAAATTAAGACATCTTGAAATGCAGGTCAACAATTTTAGTGGCAAGTTGACTATCGACTTTTCGAAACTAAGAGATACTAAAATAATTAGATTATATGATAACAACTTCCATGGACGTGGAGAAGCTGATGACATGAGGTTTATTGATTCTTTGAAAAACTGCACCAGATTAGTACTTTTGAGTCTTTCAAATTGCAAACTTACTGGAGTGGTTCCGATATCAATAGGTAATCTCTCTCATCAACTCACCTATCTATATTTAGGAGGCAATCAATTATTTGGAAGCCTCCCTTCAAGTATAGGTAGTCTAGTTGGTTTGACCACTTTAGTTTTACAAAATAATAGATTCAAAGGAAAAATCCCCACTGCCGTTGGTAAACTTCAAAAGCTACAAGTTCTTGGTCTAGATAGGAATCAATTTTCAGGGCCTATCCCTGATGCCGTTGGGAACATATCACTGTTGACAGAACTTTACTTAGATTACAACAAATTAGAAGGTCATGTTCCATCAAGCCTTGGGAATTGTAAAGAACTTAATGTGTTAGACCTTTCATACAATAGACTCACCAGAAACATTCCCAAACAACTATTTCAACTTCCATCACTAAATTATTATTTAGATCTTTCTCGTAACCGCTTGTCTGGTTCCATTCCATCAGAGATTAAAAACCTCAATAAGTTGAGCGCGCTCTATTTATCTTATAATAATTTATCAGGCCCCATTACTAGTAGCCTTGGTGAGTGTATTAGCCTTACAAAGTTAAACCTTAGTGGCAACCAATTTCAAGGCATAATACCATCTTCATTAGTATCCTTAAGAGGGTTGGAGGTACTCGACATTTCTCAAAATAATTTATCTGGTAAAATTCCTCAATTCTTAGGGAAATGGAATTCATTAGAATATTTGAACCTATCCTTTAATGATTTTGAGGGTGAAGTACCAGCTGTAGGAGTGTTTGCAAATTCAAGTGCATTTTCAGTTTTGGGGAACGATAAGCTTTGTGGTGGTTTGGTTACACTTAAGTTACCCAAATGCAAGGAGGCGGGTAGTAAGAAAAAAAGGTTTCCTTTCTTCATATTAGTCATCGTGATTGCAGTCACGTTGCTCGTCGTATTATGTTGTGTCTATCTTTTGTGTAAGAAGAAACGCAAAAGTCAACCATCTCAATCATCAGGGAGTGAACGGTTCATGAAAGTTTCATACCATCAACTTCTCAAGGCTACTGATGGCTTCTCTGCAGCAAATTTGATTGGGGAGGGTGGGTTTAGCTCGGTTTACAAAGGAATCCTCGATTCTAATCATAATAAACCTGTTGCAGTCAAAGTTTTGCATCTTCAAAATAAAGGAGCTTACAGAAGTTTTCTAGCAGAATGTGAAGCATGGCAGAATATTCGACACCGTAATCTGTTGAAGATAATAACTTCATGTTCAAGCACTGATTTCCAAGGCAATGATTTTAAAGCTTTGGTTTACGAGTTTATGCCGAATGGAAGTGTACACAACTGGCTTCATTCAAGTGAAAATACGTCGAAACTGACCCTTCTTCAAAGAATAAGCATACTCAGAGATGTTGCAACAGCACTTGATTATCTTCACAATCGCTGTCAAACAACGATTGTTCACGGTGACTTGAAGCCTAGTAACATTCTACTTGATGAAGATATGGTGGCTCATGTTGGAGACTTTGGTTTAGCTCGACTACTTGGTACAGACTTAAACCAAAACAGCTCAACCGGGGTTAAAGGAACAATTGGTTATGCACCTCCAGGTAGTATTCAATAAGGCTTACATTTACTTACAAATTACTGTTTGTAACTTAAGTAACTGTTTTTAATTCGCAGAGTATGGTCTCGGGAGCGAGATGACAAGTACTGGGGATGTCTATAGTTTTGGAATATTATTGCTAGAGGTGATAACCGGGAAAAAGCCGACAGATGACATGTTCAACGATGATCTTAGCCTTCATAAATTTTCTTACATGGCATTACCGGATCATGTAATCGATGTTATTGATAATGATGCAATTGTGTTGCAAAGTACCGAAGCGAATGCAAAGAAAGTGGAAGAATGTTTGGCTGCAACTATCAAGATTGGAGTATCATGCTCTGTGGATTCCCCACCCCAACGACTAAAAATTGAAATTGTTGTCAATGAGTTGCAACATATTCTCGATGTGCTTCAAAATATATAAGGTACTCTGTTCTCCCATTTTGTAAAATCTGATTTTACATGAGTTTGCTAAAATTCATCACTAAAATGGCTTTATTTTTCAACTCTTTCAGGTCTATCATCAAGCTTTTATGGTGAAGTTGTAGGAAACTGCAACAAGGAGCGGTGCATGTCGTAGTTAAATAAATGTTAAGTTGTTAAAGATGTTCGTAATTGTGGTTTAATTTTCTTGTTGCATAAATGTACTAGATATAAGAGTACGTTTACTTTCGTGGTGACGTATCATATGTATCAAGCATGTTTGTAAGAGTGGTTTAATTTCCATGAATCCAATTTGTGGTATTGAATTCTACTTAAGTTCTACTTGGTGTTCGATTCCTTAATGAACAGCTTAATGTTATTCTTGTTCTTTGACTTTCAATTTCATAAATTTGACTTTTTTATGAATATCTGAATGAGAAAGCTCGAGGCTTCCCCCTCTTCTGGTTTCGAGCAGTGTATGGTTCAATTTTATAGAAAGTTAACCTCATTTTTGGTTATACACTTGTACCATGCATTCGGCAAAGTTAACCTCATTTTTGGTTATACACTTGTACCATGCATTCGGCTAGTACAAAATCATTATTATTACTGCAAGTATACTGTATTAAAAATGGGTCAATAATGACCAAAGTGTATTTCTAGTACATAAATCAGCTCGAATACTTTGATACTTTTCATATTCCTTATAGAGTTGGTACAACTCTATTTTCATCGGATAAGCGTTTGGATAAGCACTCCCAAACTCAAAACTGCCTTTAGCAGTTAATGTGCAGCTTTATGGTCATCATTGTTGTTTTAAACATATATCTAGAAAGACAAGCGTTTAGCTTTTGGATGTTGTCTCTCCCATTTGACACGATAATAAACGGAGACTTTAGCTTTTACATCACTTTACGCGGTATACGTACTAACAGTAGCTATTATGTTACCAAACGCTTTGAAAAAACAAACAACCACTGCTAATAACTGTTAATAATTGGTACTTCAACTACCCTAGTTTTGCAAACAATAGACGTGAGTTTATTAGTAGTTTTGAAAAAGTAGGCGTTATTCTGTATGGATTGATTGACAATAGGTGAGCTTAAGGGGTTATTCTGGAAACTGAATGTAGTGTAGGGGTACAAGTGTATTGATTCAAATGAACATAGTATCGATTCAAATAAGGAAGATCCATTGACATTACAAATGAGTTGATATATAGTTTGATACATTGAGCTTGCCTATTGTATGACTACTCTTGCAAACAACACAACTAAAAAGACACACGCCAACCTTATTAACTACTTGAGCAGAAATGAAAATAAAACACACACCATAGACGTCACTCTAAGTATCGTTATCATCGCTGCCTTTGAATAACTCGAGATAAACAGATGGGGTTTGATGAAGTTGATGTCGTCTCCAATCTGCCTTTAGAATTGAGAATCAGGCCATATGACGAATACATAATAAATCTTGACTTTACCCATCCAAGTACAAGCTCCAAATATGATAAACACACTTTATCATTCTTTCCAGCTTTAGAATTGAGAATCAGGCCACATTGATCACCTGCGCAAACTAAAACAAACACTGAGCCCATTCCAGTCATTTGTTGCTCTTTCAAAGGGAAGAAAATATTTACGTTGTTAAGAAACTAACTGTCGTATACAGAGGTCGCAATTTCAAGCATTTTACTTACAAATGGATCAATTTACGTTATGTTATATTTAATGGGTTCAACAGGCTTACAACATTCATTAATCATTATTTTTAAACAAGCTTAAGAAAAGGACAGACCACGTTTGCAGGTCAACCTGATCGAGTCCAGACTAAAATTTACCAGTTTGACTTGTTTCCCAACCTGACTACTGCCCGCTATGGATCATCTCTAGTTTAGATCATGTGTTACCTGTAAGGCTCCCAAGCCTGCATTTCCAAGGGTCCACATCTACGTTGTGACTGATAAAGCATTAGCCAATGCTTTTCTGCAATACAAAGAAAGGGGAATAGCAACGGGATAGGACTGAAGTGTCATATATATGGTTCACAATGTAAACGAGTCTGTCAAAAACAACAATTTACAGTAGCAAAATTGGGGATCTTGCAACAAAAGTCAAATTAATGATCATTTCATTTCCAAATCTGTCAAAGAAAATTGCAGATATATAGAACGTATTAGAAAGTGTCCTGTATATACAACAAAACAGAATCGTATAAAAAAGTGCCATGTTAATTCCATACTTTTGACTACTACTACAGTGACCTTCAAATAAAAAACCTAATAAGCCAATTCTTAAAGTGTTTCGCTAAGCTATTTTGAATACAACATAAACTTGGCAATCTTGACCCAACCCGAACCAGTTGACCCACGACCCGTTTGACCTGTGTTTCCATTTCACCTGTTTCGACCCATGACCCATTTGACCTATACCTACACCATCACGGTAACAACTAAATCAACATTTTGCCTGTTAAACTAAACATGTTAAAAGGGGTCACAAATTCTGAAGAAGAATTAGTTCATCTAGTCTGCATATAACTTTAAATTACTTTTAGTTTTATATAAGTGAACAGTTACAGCTGATTCAGCGTTCTATTTATTCAGCGTTCAGCACTCGGCATATTTAAACTAACAACCTGACAGCACATATGGTTTAATGCAAGCAGCGCCTGCTTCACATTAGCATATCGATAAGAATCAACTTATTCAGCAAGGTATCAACCATATCTAAGTTAGGACAATAGTTTCAGTTTGTTTTGTGTACCAAAAATACAACTAGATAATCGAATGGTGTGCTGAAAGCAATTAACAGTTTGGCTGATAAGAGAGGGGGAGTCACAATATGCATATATTATAGCAGCAATATTTCATACCTGAAGTTTCTTTGCCAGAAGCTCTACCAGCCACCTCATTTACATGACTCGTCCTCTGAGTAATTCTGCCTATAAAAAGAACAGCATATAATGTGATTAGTAAGTAGGAATATAAAACCAGATTGTCATGCACCAGAGCGTTCAGGTCCTATTAGTTGGTTCGCAGCAAAAGTTATGACAAAGTGATTCGGGCTGCATAAATGATATAATATTATCTCCATTGACAATCATAAACAATTAAATAGTATTTACTTGTTGGTACACATTGCCATGATGCAAAAAAATTACAAGCCTTACTTCGGATACAAATAAGATACAACAGATAGACAGTTGCTCTGTCACAAATAGACCAAGCAAGTAGAGTTGACTACTTGACTTTGTCCATTTCATCCTTAGTTGTAGGACATTGATGCAAGTTTTCAGTCAATAAATCCAATTTTCAGATACATACAACAAGCAAGGACACACATGATGCACGGAAATGACACTATTCACATATTACATGTCTGCGCCACATCATTAAGTAAAGAGAAAAAGTTTCAAGCATATGCTACCAAATTGTTAATGTGCACGTTATTATGAAATAAAAACCTGGCCAAGAGGAAAACAATATAAATTTAAGCTAAACAACAGAAAGAAGGGTATAAACTTGACAATTTCGTGCAACCACTTAAGAACGAGAATGGCCAATAAAGTTTTAGTAAAGAATTAATTCAACTGTTAGTTAATATCTGAGTCGCATAAGATAATTAAATATAGGTTAGCATTATGTGCCAATTAATTACATAATTAGAGCACATCTTAAATGTAATTCGAACAATTATTTAAAATTAAACCTGACTTTATATGAGGTTTAATACAAGTAGCACCTACTTCACGAGATCTCTTGATGCATCTTGAACTTAAGATCCTTCTGTTGTTTTATGTAAAATCTCAAAGAGCTCGATATAATGTGGTGATCTTTTGTTTGATTTCTGTGGAATATTAAATATAAGTCATCATATTACATTACAGTAGCATGTGTAAAGAGTTAACTTTTCATAAGTAATGTAAACTAACTTGATATATAGGAAACTTGAATATACTCGATAAAACAGTTAATAACTATCATTCACAAGAAGGCAGCAGTATGATGATTCTATCCATATAATTCAAAGCCTTCCTACATCTCAATATGTCTAAATCACACAAACTGTGACTTTCGACACATTCAAATTGTTCCCTTAAAAACTAACTCATTCCTTTTCCCCTGTTTGACTCGTCGTAAGAGAAACCCAAACCAGAGTTGGTCAATTTACATGTAGATGAACCCCCCCTCTAATTCGTTTTACAAATTGAAAAGAGCTGAAAAAAAAACATTAAAGTTGACCAGATTAAGTTAGCTAAAAAAAAAAAACTATTAATGTCAGTCCAAGTATCAGTATCCTTCACTTTCAATACCCACTCCAAACTCATAAAAAATATATGACAAGTAAAACTAAACATGGAAAACTAATCTGTCACTCAAAATGGCTCTTTAGCGCCTATTCTAGTACAGGCAGTCCATATTCGTAAGCTGGATCGGTTTCACAAACAATTAAATAGTATTTACTTGTTGGTATACATTGCCATGATGCAAAAAAATTACAAGACTTACTTTTTTTTTTTTTTTTTTTTTTTTTTTTTTTTTTTTTTGGGTAAAGGGCATTCCACCCGGTAAAATATTACAAGACTTACTTCGAATACAAATAAGATACAACATATAGACAGTCGCTCTGCACAAATAGACCAAGCAAGAAGTAGAGTTGACTACTTGACTTTGTCCATTTCATCCTTATAAGAGGATAGGTAAGCATAACCAACTGTAAATGTGCCTACGCACACAAGATATTTCATGCTATCAGCAGTTACCCAACCCAACCCAACCATTTTGCTAACTTTAAGCATCAACTAGCCCACATTGTGTTATGCGCCTGCCATGGTAAAGTTTATGTGACTGCAAATCACATGAAAACTAATGTAACACTGTTGCTAAATTTGCAGTTGCATTGGTAGATATGTATAGACACGTTAACGGTTACTCAAAGAACAGCACACAAAATGCCTTTTTGCTCTGGAATACATAAGGGCAATTTAAAAAACAATTTCTAACGATTCAAACAGCAAGTGATAAACTAGCCAGTAGATGCGAAAACGTAACAGCAAAACTTCCCATTTATGCAATTTCTGCAATGACTAAAAATGTTTTCGGAGTTGATTATCATACTAACGACTAAAACTTATTATTTCATTCTAAACGACACGCCCAACAATTTTTGCATGTCAAAATCTAACGATAAATATTACGCAAGTATCATTCTCTAATGGACATTTCATCAAACACTTTTCGTGCAGAACCTAAACCCGAGCTTGAAACCATAGCCGCATGTAACAGACCTAATTCACCTCTACCGCACTATAATAATATCACAAATGTCCATAACTAACAACTAATTGAAGCAAACACAAAAATCAATGAATTCAGTTCAAAAGTAAACCTGAGAGCATCACAAAATCAGCAACTTCAGCTCACGATTAACCGAATCACAAAAACCGAATCGATTTGAATCGTTAGGGTTTGTTATCTCTCTCACAAAGTACATCCCAATGTATAAAGCACTTCTGTACCTTTCTTTTTTAATACCCAATAACTTATTAACCTCTTAAAATAAGCATACCAGTGTTGTAAATCTCGGACTACAAAGTAATCGGACCAGGGAGAGTTGAGCAGAATCGGCCAAAAGATTCAATTTGGCAAACCCCAATTAGTCCATAGTTCTAATAACCATCTCGATGTATGTAATGGAATGATGGTTTTGGTGAATGGCGGAGAGGTGGGAGGATTAGACGGTCAAGATTAATTAAAGTCAAGTGTGTTCGGATAGGATTGCCAGCGTGGCAACTAAAAAGGAAATACATCAATTATATGTCAATTATTTATCATTTTCATAGAATTAAAAGGGTTATACTATACAAACTCTTTTTATGACATAGTTTTTTGTAATATTTTGCTCCTCATTTATGACAGTTTTAAGCGTTTGACGTATTAAACTTTATATTTTATTTTCCGTACTTTTAGGTTTATAGTTTTTTTGATATAAACAAAATTATAAAAATAAAAAAATTAAATAAAAATTAAAAAAAAAAAAAAAAAAAAAAAAAAAAAAAACACACAAACAAAGGAGGGGTGCCCTTGTAGAAAAAATGATGCTTATAACTTGTCCCAATTAAAATCCTGTAAACCTCTAAAACCTCTATAGTCTACCATTTTCATATAATTAAATTACACAAAAGAAAAAAAATAAAAATCAAATGAAGCACAAGAATGAGAACGTACCATCGGTGGTTTTGGTGTGAAATGAAACAAACAAAAAATGGAGAGGTGGGAGGATTGGACGGTCGAGATTAATTAGAGTCAAAGTGTTTTTGTTTGGATTGGATTGCCAGCATAGCAACTAAAAAATGGAATACATCAACTATTTTCGGTCTAATTTCAACAATGCTGTTAATTTATTTACGTTTGATTGTTAACTAAAATGGTATTTTTGTCACTTGACAAACTTATTATTATTATTATTATTATTATTATTATTATTATTATTATTATTATTATTATTATTATTATTATTATTATTATTATTATTATTACATAAATCTAAATCTTCATCAATCATAAATCCACTAAGTATATTATATTCTTCAACTAACCCTTCTTCATCTTCTTCATTCGATATCATCAACAAAAATCCCTCTCTTACCATCACTCACTATCAATCACCGATTTTAATCAAAGTCACTAAAATCTAAGACTTCTTTCTTAAAGATTAAAAAAAAAAATTAATGAACAACTTTCATCATACTAAAAACTCTTCAAAATAACTTTAATCTCAAATTAATGTAAAATCCAATTTTCATGTTTTCTTCATCCTCGTCTATTTTTACAATCCAAACATGCACCAACAATAAATATTTAAACCCCATATGTTTTCTTAATCTCATTAAACTTTTTCTTTAAATTTCATTCTTACGTATCATTCTAACAAATTATCACAACCAGTTTATAATAATCAAATTACCCAAACACATTCAATAAGCCCTGTACCTTTTTTTTTAATACCCAATAGCTTATTAACCTCTTAAAATAAGCCTACCCAGTGTTGTAAAGCTTGGACTACAAAGTAATCGGTGATTACAAGCCACATGGTCAGTGACCAGGGCGAGTTGAGCAGAATCGGCCAAAAGATTTAATTTGGTCAAAACCTGGTAAGCGCGGTGCTAATTCGTAAAAAACACGGTTTGAAGTGTTTTAACGATTGTGTTAAATGTTTCCAAACATACTTTGTGGTTCTGTAAACAAGACTATGGTCCAATAAACATATCATACATATAATTTCAAAACTTGTACATAAAAATTCCAATACCCCCACGTACTCCCCGCCCAGGCCAATTAATCGCTGCCGCCTGCTGCCTAGCGAGATTTGAAACCTTAATTTCAGCTTTTTCAGAACCCAATAACCTATTAAGCTAATTTAAATAAGCTTACCCAAACACCCCCTAAATCCTGTACGATCATATTACTATAACACATAATAGTCCAAAAAAAGGAAAATACATCATCCCAATGTAATAAACATAAGTCCTCACCTAATAACGATTTCCTCTCAGACGGACCGTCCGAAGACGACTCGATCTTTCCCGGGGCAACAGCAATCCACCAACACCAAAGTTATACTTCAATCAAACACGTTAAAACCTAACAACAAACAAAAACTTTTAATAAAGATGAGCTTATGAGATATAAGCCGAAGCAAATAAGATCATAAGCCCAAAATAAGATTAAACAACCACCTCCAATTAATATAATTGGCAAACCCCAATTAGTCCATATTTCTAATCAAACATCCTGATGTATATATTAACAAATTATCACAACCAGTTTATAATAATCAAATTACCCAAACACATTCAATAAGCCTTGTACCTTTTTTTATACCTAATAGCTTATTAACCTCTTAAAATAGGCCTATCCAGTGTTGTAAAGCTTGGACTACAAAGTAATCGGTGATTACAAGCCACATGGTCAGTGACCAGGGCGAGTTGAGCAGAATCGGCAAAAAGATTTAATTTGGTCAAAACCTGGTCAGCGCGGTGCTAATTCGTAAAAAACACGGTTTGAAGTGTCTTAACGATTGTGTTAAATGTTTCCAAACATACTTTGTGGTTCTGTAAACAAGACTATGGTCCAATAAACATATCATACATATAATTTCAAAACTTGTACATAAAAATTCCAATACCCCCACGTACTCCCCGCCCAGGCCAATTAATCGCTGCCGCCTGCTGCCTAGCGAGATTTGAAACCTTAATTTCAGCTTTTTAGAACCCAATATCCTATTAAGCTAATTTAAATAAGCTTACCCAAACACCCCCTAAATCCTGTACGATCATATTACTATAAAACATAATAGTCCAAAAAAAGGCAAATACATCATCCCAATGTAATAAACATAAGTCATCACCTAATAACAATTTCCTCTCAGACGGACCGTCCGAAGACGACTCGATCTTTCCCCGGGCAACTGCAATCCACCAACACCAAAGTTATACATTAATCAAACACGTTAAAACCAAACAAAAAACAAAAACTTTTAATAAAGATGAGCTTATGAGATATAAGCCGAAGCAAATAAGATCATAAGCCCAAAATAAGATTAAACAACCACCTCCAATTAATATAATTGCCAAACCCCAATTAGTCCATATTTCTAATCAAACATCCGGATGTATATATTAACAAATTATCACAACCAGTTTATAATAATCAAATTACCCAAACACATTCAATAAGCCCTGTACCTTTTTTTTTATACCCAATAGCTTATTAACCTCTTAAAATAAGCCTACCCAGTGTTGTAAAGCTTGTACTACAAAGTAATCGGTGATTACAAGCCACATGGTCAGTGACCAGGGCGAGTTGAGCAGAATCGGCCAAAAGATTTAATTTGGTCAAAACCTGGTCTGCGCGGTGCTAATTCGTTAAAAACACGGTTTGAAGTGTTTTAACGATTGTGTTAAATGTTTCCAAACATACTTTGTGGTTCTGTAAACAAGACTATGGTCGAATAAACATATCATACATATAATTTCAAAACTCGTACATAAAAATTCCAATACCCCCACGTACTCCCCGCCCAGGCCAATTAATCGCTGCCGCCTGCTGCCTAGCGAGATTTGAAACCTTAATTTCAGCTTTTTCAGAACCCAATAACCTATTAAGCTAATTTAAATAAGCTTACCCAAACACCCCCTAAATCCTGTACGATCATATTACTATAACACATAATAGTCACAAAAAAGGCAAATACATCATCCCAATGTAATAAACATAAGTCCTCACCTAATAACGATTTCCTCTCAGACGGACCGTCCGAAGACGACTCGATCTTTCCTCGGGCAACTGCAATCCACCAACACCAAAGTTATACATCAATCAAACACGTTAAAACCTATCAACAAACAAAAACTTTTAATAAAGATGAGCTTATGAGATATAAGCCGAAGCAAAGAAGATCATAAGCCCAAAATAAGATTAAACAACCACCTCCAATTAATATAATTGGCAAACCCCTATTAGTCCATATTTCTAATCAAACATCCCGATGTATATATTAACAAATTATCACAACCAGTTTATAATAATCAAATTACCCAAACACATTAAATAAGCCCTGTATCTTTTTTTATACCCAATAGCTTATTAACCTCTTAAAATAAGCCTACCCAGTGTTGTAAAGCTTGTACTACAATGTAATCGGTGATTACAAGCCACATGGTCAGTGACCAGGGCGAGTTGAGCAGAATCGGCCAAAAGATTTAATTTGGTCAAAACCTGGTCAGCGCGGTGCTAATTCGTAAAAAACACGGTTTGAAGTGTTTTAACGATTGTGTTAAATGTTTCCAAACATACTTTGTGGTTCTGTAAACAAGACTATGGTCCAATAAACATATCATACATATAATTTCAAAACTCGTACATAAAAATTCCAATACCCCCACGTACTCCCCGCCCAGGCCAATTAATCGTTGCCGCCTGCTGCCTAGCGAGATTTGAAACCTTAATTTCAGCTTTTTCAGAACCCAATAACCTATTAAGCTAATTTAAATAAGCTTACCCAAACACCCCCTAAATCCTGTACGATCATATTACTATAACACATAATAGTCCAAAAAAAGGCAAATACATCATCCCAATGTAATAAACATAAGTCCTCACCAAATAACGATTTCCTCTCAGACGGACCGTCCGAAGACGACTCGATCTTTCCCCGGGCAACTGTAATCCACCAACACCAAAGTTATACATCAATCAAACACGTTAAAACCTAACAACAAACAAAATGAGCTTATGAGATATAAGCCGAAGCAAATAAGATCATAAGCCCAAAATAAGATTAAACAACCACCCCAATTAATATAATTGGCAAACCCCAATTAGTCCATATTTCTAATCAAACATCCCGATGTATATATTAACAAATTATCACAACCAGTTCATAATAATCAAATTACCCAAACACATTCAATAAGCCCTGTACCTTTTTTTTTATACCCAATAGCTTATTAACCTCTTAAAATAAGCCTACCCAGTGTTGTAAAGCTTGGACTACAAAGTAATCGGTGATTACAAGCCACATGGTCAGTGACCAGGGCGAGTTGAGCAGAATCGGCCAAAAGATTTAATTTGGTCAAAACATGGTCAGCGCGGTTGTTTTTCGTAAAAAAACACGGTTTGAAGTGTTTTAACGATTGTGTTAAATGTTTCCAAACATACTTTGTGGTTCTGTAAACAAGACTATGGTCCAATAAACATATCATACATATAATTTCAAAACTTGTACATAAAAATTCCAATACCCCCACGTACTACCCGCCCAGGCCAATTAATCGCTGCCGCCTGCTGCCTAGCGAGATTTGAAACCTTAATTTCAGCTTTTTCAGAACCCAATAACCTATTAAGCTAATTTAAATAAGCTTACCCAAACACCCCCTAAATCCTGTATGATCATATTACTATAACACATAATCGTCCAAAAAAAGGCAAATACATCATCCCAATGTAATAAACACAAGTCCTCACCTAATAACGATTTCCTCTCAGACGGACCGTCCGAAGACGACTCGATCTTTCCTCGGGCAACTGCAATCCACCAACACCAAAGTTATACATCAATCAAACACGTTAAAACCTAACAACAAACAAAAACTTTTAATAAAGATGAGCTTATGAGATATAAGCCGAAGCAAAGAAGATCATAACCCCAAAATAAGATTAAACAACCACCTCCAATTAATATAATTGGCAAACCCCAATTAGTCCATATTTCTAATCAAACATCCCGATGTATATATTAACAAATTATCACAACCAGTTTATAATAATCAAATTACCCAAACACATTCAATAAGCCCTGTACCTTTTTTTTATACCCAATAGCTTATTAACCTCTTAAAATAAGCCTATCCAGTGTTGTAAAGCTTGGACTACAAAGTAATCGGTGATTACAAGCCACATGGTCAGTGACAAGGGCGAATTGAGCAGAATCGGCCAAAAGATTTAATTTGGTCAAAACCTGGTCAGCGCGGTGCTAATTCGTAAAAAACACGGTTTGAAGTGTTTTAACGATTGTGTTAAATGTTTCCAAACATAATTTGTGGTTCTGTAAATAAGACTATGGTCCAATAAACATATCATACATATAGTTTCAAAACTTGTACATAAAAATTCCAATACCCGCACGTACTCCCCGCCTAGGCCACTTACTCGTTGCCGCCTAGCGAGATTTGCAACCTTAATTTTAGCTTTTATAGAACCCAATAACCTATTAAGCTACTTAAAATAAGCTTACCCAAACAACCCCTAAATCCCGTATTACTATAACACATAATAGTCCAAAAAAAGGCAAATACATCATCCCAATGTAATAAACATAAGTCCTCACCTAATAAACGATTTCCTCTCAAACAGTCCGAAGACGACTCGATCTTACCCCGGCAACTGCAATCCACCAACACCAAAGTAATACATCAATCAAACACGTTAAAACCTAGCAACAAACAAAATCCTTTAATAAAGATGAGCTTATGAGATATAAGCCGAAGCAAATAAGATCATAAGCCCAAAAAAAATAAGCTTAACCAACCACCTCCAATTAATATAATTGGCAAACCCCAATTAGTCCATATTTCTAATCAAACATCCCGATGTATGTATTAATAAATTATCACAACCAATTTTTAATAATCAAATTACACAATTTTGCAAGAAATAGAACGTACCATCGGTTTTGCTATGAAATGAAAAAAATAATAATAATGGATTGGAAATGTGGGGTGGGGTGGGATTGGAAGGTCGACATTAATTAGTTAGATAGGAAAAAAACAAAAAAATATATACATTATTTTAGAAGTGAGAAAAAAAATATGTGCAACCTTGTCACATGTTACATTTTTATTGGTAGCTTCAAATTTGTTATCTAACCATATTTTTTTATGTATTTACTATTTTGTATTATGTTTAAAACTTATAAAAAATATATCAAAGTTTATAGTTTTTTAATTCTTTATCCAAAATGCCACATGTCACAATATAAGTGGGCACATGTATTTTCATTCATTTTCTTATTGGTTATCTATATTTTTGATAAACTAATGGATAATTTACATTAACTTTAGTTTTTTTTTAAATAATAATTATATCAATAATTTTCAATTTTCTATAATATATAGTCCAATATCAATATATTTTCATACACCTTCTCAATTCTCATTTCTGGTTTCTTGACTTTTTTATATATAGTTCATCTCCTATGGATCCTAATTATCTAAATTATTTCCCAAACACCCAGTATTATGGAGAATATCAAAGTCTTCTAAACTCTCAGTCTCCAAATCTAAATCAAATGCCTAGTATACCCAATCATGAAACTTCACAAAGTATGTTTAGAAATTTGTTGCAAAATGGGAAACCAAAGAACATATAGCTCTGATGACAGCATGGTGTCATGTTAGAGTCAAAGTGTTTTTGTTTGGATGGGATTGCCAGCGTGTCAACTAAAAAGGAAATACACCAATTACTAATTCAATGTTCTTCTGATTTTCTATCTGTGACACATCATTTTGTTGTAAAAATGAATATAGGAGGTTTTTACTTTTCTTTTATTCTCTCTTAGTTGAGATAAATTTGAGCCCCAAACACATAATCTTTTTTACTACCTCCGTCCCATAATAATTGTCCACTTTGATATTTGTAAGTCTTTCTTATCTAACTTTTACCATAAATATTTTTATTTGTTTAATATAAAACTTGATGAAAAATATACGAATAGGTTGAGTTTTAAATGTATTTTCATTTGGTATAATTTTTATCAATTATTATATAACAAACATAAAAATATTATTGGTCAAAGTTGAATAATAAAGACTCAAAAAATCAAAGTGGACAATTATTACGGGACGGAGGGAGTAATTGGGAGACTTATAAACATTAATCTTTTTTAATTAAGAGGCTAATTAAAACATTTCAAGCTAAACTACTTAATTTAGTAAACAACCATTTACACCACTACTAAAGGCCTATTTGGTTTGTAGACGGTTTTAGGATTAGAATTTCAATTTGGATTAAAAAAGTCATTTGTTTTATATGTTGGGATACATATTAGGACAAAGGTTTATTATTATTTTAATATTAAAATATATGAGATAGATAGGAGAAGAACCCAAGACTCGTACATAATTTTGTGGTAATAAAAGAGGAAAGAGAGAATTGCTAGCAATGTGTGAGGTTAGGGTGTAAGGTGCACTCTCAGGAAACTTAGAGGAAAGGCTTTTGCTTAGCGGGAAAACCAATTCAATGTATACGGCAAAGATGAAAAACTCTCCCTTACGGCGGTAGAGTCTCGCATAAAAAACATGCATAACCAATGAAAGAGAAATTATAGTTTACTTCTTTTGTGCATATGATGCCAAAAAATATGCATAACCAATGAAAGATAAATTATATTTTATATCTTTTTTTGTATATGGTGTGTTGTTGTGTGTTTTAAGGATATTTTTAAATGATAAAAAAAGGAACGTTTATGATAAAAGAGAAGGTGCTGTAGAGGTTAAGGGAGATGAGAAGGAAAAAATAACGAAGTGTTAAATGGTGACGTGAAGCTAATGTGGCAAGGGAAAACCCTTAACGACACCCTCCACACTTAAACCAGGATTTTCATAAGGATTTGAAGATCCCTTCTTATTTGGATTTAGTTCCAGTTATTAATGCTATGTATTTCAACCAAACTAACTATTCTACTTTAATTTTTAACCCTTTGGACAAAAACCTAAAGACAAACGCCTCCTAAATATTAGGAATAAGTGGTGGCATGGCTTAGCTCGTAATTGGAATGAACAAATATGTAGCCGCATGCACTGTTTAGTTTTTATTACTAGAGTAATAACAATCCTGCCATCTTAGTATAAATTCATTTACTTAGTCCATTTGGGTTAATCATAAACTTAAGTTTTGTATGAGTACACGAATTGGTGCTCTTTAAGTATAAAGTCTATTTTTTTTCTCTCTCATAATGTTGGGTTAAACCAGATCATGTATTAGTGTTGTTGTCTTATGCTCTATATGATTATCGCATATATGATACAATACATGTAGTACAACAAACTGTTTGCCTCACGGATGGTGTTTCGGTATAATACTACACTACATCTTTGCATTCTTTTTATTTAAGGTTACAAGTGTCATTTGATCAAGAAATGAAAGCGCTATATGTAACATTGAAAAAACAATAGATGCTTCTTATAAAATGATATAATGGGCCAGAACAAATAGTGCCCTGATCCATGATCACTCCAAACAAAAAATTTATTTCAGTTCAAAAGTGAACTTGATTGTATTTTATTGGTTAAGATATTTAAGTTATACTTTGTGTAAATATGTTCTTACTATTTGCCTTTATTTTTGGATTATGTTTATTTTATGTTTAGCTTTGGTCCATGATTTTTAGGGCCCAAAAAATGCATTTACCTCTCTGTGTTATACACTCTATGTTTTTGTTTTATACATAACTTTATGCAATTTATTTAAATTTCACCCACTAAAGTTTTTATTAATTACTCAATTTTTTTAAGTTGCTGTTTTCACAAATTTTACACTTATATTTTTATTTTTTTTTTCTCCACCAAATTTATCAAAGTTTGACAAATTTCTTTTTTAATTTTGACTTTCAACTAACCAATAAGAATGCTCAATTTTGCCACGTGTCAAATAGAGCAACCTGGTTTGCCTATTTTTTTCTTAATAAGGTTGTTTTAGCAAAAAACTTTCGAAATAATACACTCCTAATTCTTTTGTTGTATAAAAGATAACACAAACCACAATACAATCTCACAAACCCACAACTTTATGGTTGATATGCACGCTCACATACCATTAAGTCAAAAACTTTGAGTTCAACAACCACCAAGTATTCAAGTACAAACCTACACAAATGATTTCAATCAACATCCATCAAGGAACACTATGAAGGAACCGACTTGGTTTGCAAAGATGTGTGAAGCTTTAAGCAGCCAACAATCAATTCATGAGGCTGGCTGACTTGATAGACCTCCAATGCTCACTCCCGGTAATTATGATCAATGGGTGATAAGGTTCTTTAGGTTTTGTGATCTAAAGAAGCCACATGGAAAGTTTTTAAAGAAGGTCATTATGGAAGGTCTGTTTCAGATGCCTACTGTTGTCACACCCGCAGATCCAGATGCCAATCCACCAAGAGATGCTGACACCAACATTGCAACTGTCTCCCAACTCTCTGGAGATGAACTTCTACATTATGAAGCCGATGAACTAGCAATGCAATACATCCTTTTGGGACTACCCAATCCGATCCTTCGAAGTGTTGATGCTCAAAAGACAGCTAAAGCAATGTGGGAACATATTCATCTTCTAATGGAAGGCACAACACTCAATAAGGAAGATATGGAATCCAAAATCTACTTGGCTTATCAACACTTCATGATTGAACCTGGAGAGACACTAGAGTCTTATCATCATCGATTCTCAGACATCATAAATGATTTGGATAAACACAACATCATCATGCCAAGAATTGCAGTTAATAATAAGTTCCTAAGTAGTCTTGGTCCTGAATGGGAGAAGTATGTCATTTTTCTCCGTCAAGCAAAGAATATGCATCATGCTACATACGGATTGTTGTACGATTACTTGAAGCCTCATCAAAAAGAAGTTGATAAGGAAAGGATTATCCGTGGTCAAACCGTTTCACCTTCACTTCCGGATAATCAACAACTTGCTTTGTGGGCTCAAATGAGTTATCCTCCTCAACCAGCTCCTCAACCAACTGCCACAATCACACCATATGATCCATCACAACAACAATCGCAACAAACTCAATTGGTTCCATACAGCAACAACAATGATCAAGCATTTGTCAGTGAAGCTAATGAGGACTCCGATCCGTTCGATGCATTGCAACAAGGATTTGTTATGATTGCTAAAGCTTTTGGCCATTATACAAACAAATCCAACAATCGTATTCGTTCCTCATCTAACACAAGGAATCAGGCTGTTGTGAACAATGGACGAGTTGAAGTTCAGAATCGTGGTTATGGTCGTCAGATGGGCGGTGGTCAAGGGTTTAATGCTATGGATAGGAATAACAACAGAGCTCAAATGGTTGAACAGGGAAATGCTCAGACTGGGTTGGATGGTCTTCGATGCTACAACTGCAATGAGAAGGGACACATGGCTAATGCATGCCCAAAGCCGAGGACTAGGGGTAGTACTTATCACAAGGAGGCTCTACTTTTGGCTCTTAAGGATGAAGTTGGTGGAACTCTCACAGACAAAGAGCAGAGCTTTATGGCAGATGCAGACTCAGATGATGATATGGAGGATTTGCAGACCAATTCAGCAGTTATGTTGATGGCCAATATGCATGAGCTACATATGAGTGACACAGGCCCAGTGTATGACACTGATGTCTTGTCTCAGGTACCCAAACAAACCATATTTATCTCTGATCTAATATCTCCGCCAACATCTGAATCCGGCAAGGCTCAGAATGTTCAAAATGATTCATCCACATCTCATTCTGACGATTCTCAACTAGACCCTGTAGTTACATTTGACGATCAAGATGACCTTATGGTTTCCTTTGATAATCAAATTGACTCTATAGTTATACTTGAGGATCTGAATAATGATCATGTTGTGACTCACATTGAACACGCCGAACTTTTGCCTAGTCAAGATGTTGATCTGTTACTTAAAGACCAACAAACCCTAATGGAAGAATGTCGTGAATTAAATCAGCAATTAAAAAGTAAAAATGCACTGTTAACTAAGGATCTTGAATGTTTAAAACTGCAACTCAACTTTTTCAAAACTCAAGAAAACCGTGAAAAAGGTTTTGAAGCCGCTTTTGCTAAATCTCATCAAAACGAACAATATTTAGAGCGACAGATGCGTGATCTAGCCGCTTCGAAGAATGCTTTGTTGTCTGAAATAGAACAACTGAAACATGAACATAAACAGCAAATTAACGTTCTTACCTTGGAAAATCAAAAAGCTAAGGCTGAGTTGTCAAATTGTCAAAAACAGTTCTCTGAGTACAAAAAGCATTCCACGAAACGAATAGATACCTATCTTGAAGAAATTGTCGACTTACAAAACAAAATCAAAGAGTTTCGAAACGTTGTTTATAAACATGGTGAGTCAATCACAACTATTCAAAAGTTTACTTTTAAACAAAACCCAAATGGATATGGTCCGATTCTTGCTGATTACAAACCTAAGTTTTCAAACAGAGCATTCAAACCAAATTCAGAAGTTTACAGTGCAGAACATAGAATTGATGATTCAATTATGACTTTTGTTGAATATAATCGCATGGAGGAATTAGATGCAGATGACGAGATTCGGTCAAAAATGGAAAATGTCGTTTATAACAAACCATGTAACTATTCACAAGCCGTAACTTTTGTCACACAATAAGATACTTCTAACAAACCTTTGGTTATCACACCAGTTTCTGAAGTTAGTCCCCAACACAATGGTGCACAAATTAATGGTCCTTTACCTTCACTTTGTGAAGTTAAAACAAAGGCCGAAAGTTGTCGAGTTATAAAATACTTTGACACTTTCTCATCTGACCTCAAAATTTTGGAACGTGAGATTGAATTTCATTCTGAAATGAAAGTTAATCATTTTCAATCGCCTCTAGCATGAGAACATAGAGATATTCTTCAGAAAAGAATTTTACCCCATGTCAAAAATTTGAAAACCTGTGCACAATATTGGGAAAGGGATTTTCATAAGGAACTTGGTCTCATGAAAACAGTTTTCGAGAAAACAGAAACATCTATTTCAAATACTAAACGTAAAAAGAAATTATTAAGAAAAGATGTGGATCGACTCTTGGAAGATGTTATCTGTGCTGATATCCATAATGTTGTGTTATTGCATTCTTTGCCATATGCATCTGATTATATCTTTGCTGATACTGTTGATTCTGTTGATACTGTTGATAATACTGATAATGTGCATCTGATCGAGTCTTTAAAAGCTGAAAATGAACAATTGATAAATGAGCTTTCAAATGCAAAACGTCGTCTTCAATGGTGTCAACAAGATTGTCAAAATCGTGAACTTGCTTTGCAAAACAAAATCAACCAGTTGCTATCCAAAACGTTTAATCCAAAATTTTAGCAACTGGATGATCGAAACGTGTCTTTGAAGTGTCAAATCTCAAAATATGAACAAGAACTTGCAAAAGTTAAACAGGAACATGGTGTCATATTTGATTAACTTAAAAAGACTCGTGATGAAGCATCAAACGAACTTGATCATTTTCTTGCACACACTAAGGAAGTCATGAATTTTTCTGGAAATCTTCGTTATGAAAATCAAGAATTGGTGCACACTATCTTTAAGTTAAGAGAAATGTTAGGAAAGTATGAACAACTTCCGCCTACCGTTATTAAGAGAATATCACCAGTAACACTTAGTAATAGTGACCCTAGAATCCCTACTGCCAAATCACAAGATACTAATGTGCTTCCCTCTACTGCAGCAGGAATAATTGCCTCTTTTCCTAATGTCCACACTTCAAAGCCTAGGAGCAATACAAGGAAGAATAGGAAGTTGCGACCTAAGAAAAGATCAATAAGAAATACTGAAGTAGAAGAACGCCCTAGGATTTTGAATAAGACTCCCGTTGCACCAAGTTTAGATATTGCGTCTGACAAATGTAATAGAAAAAGTGATGTAACGAATGCTAAACCTTTAAGTACTTTTGATATTCAGTCTGATGCATCTTGTGTTATTTGTCGTAAAAGTATGAATTTTGATTGTCATGACAAATGTGTTGCTAAAACTATCATCTCTCGTTTATGGAATCCTAAGAATCAGAATACCTCTAGGCTCACTAATACGTCTAAGTCTGTGCTTGGTAAACCGCCTTCGTTAGGTTCTAAGAAACACATTGATGTCCCTGTAGCTCCAGTTTCACCTCCTAGGAATGTAGTACCACCTAGTGCATTCACTAAGACTAAAGCAAATACTAGTTGGAGATGGCAGAAATGGGTATATAACACCCTAGGATTTAAATGGATGCCTAAAGTCATTGATGTGTGTATTTCTACTATAACTGCTTCGGAACCCTCTAACATTTCGGGTTCCACATCTACTTCTATTCCATCTGTGTCGTCTGTGTGTAATGCAGGTGATACAGATCATTCTCTGGATTGTTGATAGCGGATGTTCCCGACACATGACAGGCAATCTTAAACTGTTATCAAACTTTATTGCAAAGTTCATTGGCACTGTCAGATTCGGGAATGATCACTTCGCAGCTATCATGGGCTACGGAGATTATATCAATGGTAATATCGAAATTAGCAGGGTTTATTATGTGAAGGCCTCGGTCACAATCTCTTTTCAGTCTGTCAATTCTGTGATGGAGATTTAGAAGTTGCTTTTCGGGAGAAAACTTGTTTCATTCGTGATCTACAAGGAAACGATCTTATGTCTGGCTCTCGGAACTCTAGTTTGTACACAATCTCAATGCAAGACATGGTTGCTTCATCTCCTATTTGTCTACTCTCAAAAGCTTCATCAACAAAATCCTGGCTATGGCACCGTCGTCTCTCACATCTTAACTTTCAAACCATCACCAACCTTGCTTGACACAAACTAGTTAAAGGTCTCCCAAGATTCCGGTATTCTAAAGATCACCTTTGCTCAGCTTGTAAACAAGGGAAACGCACTCGTGCTCATTTTCCTTCAAAGATGGAACACAGCTCTCAGCATGTGCTTCATCTTCTTCACATGGATTTGTGTGGCCCGATGCGCGTGCAAACGATGAATGGCAAACGCTACATTTTAGTAATTGTTGATGACTATTCACGATGGACTTGGGTCTACTTTCTTCGAAGCAAAGACCAAGCTCCACAGATGATCATCACCTTTCTCACGAAAATTCAAGTTCAGCTCCGGAACATCGTCCGCCAAATCAGAACTGACAAAGGAACTGAATTTGTTAACCAAACTCTTCGAGAATTTTATGAGAAAGTGGGAATAGAGCATCAAACATCTATTGCACGGACACCAGAACAAAATGAAGTTGTTGAAAGACGAAACCGAACGTTAGCGGAAGCTGCAAGAACAATGTTAATTAATGCTAAACTTCCAGATTACTTGTGGGCAGAAGCTGTATCAACTGCATGCTACACTCAAAACCATTCAATGATTACAAAACGCCACAACAAAACACCTTTCGAGCTTATCCACAACAGAAAACCGAATATCAAACACTTTCATGTATTTGGATCACTTTGCTACCCAAATAATGATCGTGAAGACTTTGGAAAGCTCAAAGCCAAAGCGGACATTGGAGTATTTATTGGATACTGTGAGAATTCAAAAGGTTTCCGGATCTGGAATCGTCGTACAAAGCAGGTTATGGAAACGATTCATGCTAATTTTGATGAACTTACAGAAATGGCTTCTGAGTATAACAGCTTGGAACCCGGTCACAACCACTTAAACTTCCCCCAAACCCCATCATCAGCTGAAACAAGCCCTCAGCTTACTCGTCAACAAATGGAAAGACAATTTGCTCCTCTGTTCAGTGACGATATTGATGAACGTGCTCCAGGTGTATCCGATGTTTCCGCTGCTCAACGTGATAATACTCTTATACCAGATACACCTGCTGCAACAACTACTGTTGAAGAAGCACCACCAGTTGACTCTACAACAACAGTTGAACAAACTGCATCCAACGACGCAGAACCAGCTGATGATGTTTTGAATGATGTACCCCCACCCGCAGATTTTGATCCAAATGCGTTCTTTAACCCGTTTGCTAATGAGACTGCTGCACCTGATGTCGCGGAATCATCTACAAGCCATTTGAATCCTCATAATCTGCACAATGTATACCAACATCAACCCTCTACACATCGATGGACAAAAGACCATCCTCTGGAAAATATTATTGGCAACCCGAATCAACCAGTCGTTACGAGACAACGTCTTCACACAAATGGTGAACATTGCATTTATGCTCTCACTGTCTGCCAATCTGAGCCTAAAAACATTAAAGACGCAATGACAAAGGACACCTGGATTGAATCCATGCAAGAAGAACTCAACCAATTCAAACGTCTTGAAGTATGGGAACTGGTTGAAAGACCAACAGGGGTTTACGTCATTGGTCTCAAATGGATTTGGAAGAACAAATTGGATGTTGAAGGGAACGTAATCAGAAACAAGTCACGCCTGGTGGCTAAGGGTTATCGACAGGAAGAGGGGATTGATTTTGAAGAATCATTTGCTCTGGTTGCTCGTCTTGAGGCTGTTCGGATATTTCTCGCGTTCGCGGCTCACATGAATATAACGGTCTTTCAGATGGACGTCAAAACTGCTTTTCTGAATGGGCAACTTAAAGAAACAGTTTATGTCAGCCAACCAGAAGGATTCGTTGATCCCGAGTTCCCGAACCATGTCTACAAACTGAACAAAGCTCTGTATGGTCTCAAACAAGCTCCTCGGGCATGGTACGATAAGCTATCATCTTTCCTCATTGCCAATCATTTTACCAAAGGTTCGGTCGACCCAACTCTTTTCATACAATATCGAGGGGAACATATTTTAATTGTTCAAATTTACGTGGATGACATCATTTTTGGGTCAACACATAAAAAGTACTCAATCTCTTTTGCAAAACTAATGAAGAAACATTTTGAAATGTCCATGATGGGTGAACTTACGTTCTTTCTAGGACTGCAAGTTCATCAATCACCCCGTGGTATTTTCTTGAGTCAGTCCAAATATGCCCTTGAATTGTTAAACAAATTTGGAATGCAAAACTGTGACACCTATGCCACACCAATGGCTCCTACCAAGAAGCTAGACGCTGATTTACATGGGAAATTGGTGGACCCTACCAAATACCGTAGTATTATTGGGTCTCTCATGTATCTAACAGCTAGCAGACCTGATATTGTATTTGCCGTATATCTTTTCTCCCGTTATCAGTCGAGACCAACTGAAACCCACCTCTTTGAGGCTAAAAGAATCCTCCGATACATAAAGGGAACCATTAATTTGGGATTTGGTATCCGAAGGATTCTGGTTTTGAACTAATCGCTTTTACAGACGCTGACCACGCAGGATGCTTAGATTCACGGAAAAGAACTTCAGGAGCATTACAATTTCTTGGTGACAAACTGGTGTCATGGCAATCGAAGAAGCAGGATTGTACATCGCTGTCCTCAACCGAAGCAGAATATGTAGCCATGTCCGCATGTTGTGCTCAAGTCATTTGGATGAGAACACAACTCAAAGACTATGGTTACGTATTTGACAGAATCCCGATGTACTGCGACAATCGGAGTGCTATTGCAATATCGTGCAACTCAGTTCAACACTCAAAATCAAAGCACATCGATCTTCGATATCATTTCATCAAGGACCACGTGGAACAGGGTACAGTTGAATTATACTTCGTGGGTACAGAATACCAATTGGCAGATCTACTCACCAAAGCCTTAGCTCCTGCTAGGTTTAATGAGTTGGTCCACCGGATTGGTATGCGGTGTTTGACTAAAGAGGAACTGGATGAACTCTTAAAACAGTCTTAAAAACCAGTCAAACACCAAAACCTCTTTTGTAAATATTTTTCAAAAACAAAATACAAAAATATAAAACCTGATAAAACAACAAAAATATTCTTCCATCTATATGTCTTTTAACATGGCAAGTACATCTCTTCCGTCAACACTCTAATCTTTCAAAATTCAGTATTTTTTCGATCAAGTGTTGAGGGGGAGAAATCAATCACTTAACAGTTTCATTAAAAACCTTGTACTTGCATGTTATCTTATCCCGGTTGTTTCTTTATTAATGGTGCTCATTTTTCTGGTTCACTGACACTCCTCGGACTGCAATTTATAAAACTTTATTATTTCTTAAGCCGAGGGGGAGTGTCGTCAAATTTCTTTTCAAAACATCATTCGTTTGGTAACCAAAATGGAAGTTAAAGGATTTGGATGTAAATGGTAGAGGTGGAGGGACTGAAAGTGTCAAAAGTTTAAAGTATTTTCTAATAAAACACTTCACGTAACATTTACTCTTCACATTTAATACTTCACCAAACTCATCCTACGCCTAAAATTCGATCTTTATTTCCGTGTATTGGATCATCATTTTGTAAGTGGTTTAATAATCTTAACATGTTTTTAAACAATGGTTTTGATTTTTACTCAAATCCAACGGTCAAATGATGTGTTTGAATGTGATTCGTGTTCTACGCGTAAGCTATCAACACAAATCACTCATTCGTGTGTTTTTGGTTAATGTGATTGTGTCAAAACGTTTACTTAATCATACTGAAACCATTTCCATCATCAAAACGCACCCAGAAACACGAATTGAATGATTTTGTGAATTAGTGTTCATGCGTTAGTTTGGGGGTTTTCATATGTGAACATTTTTGGTGATAAAGATTGTTGTATGAGGTTGTTTTCAAGTTGAATTGATCATATTTAGGCCCAGAAATTACTCAGAAACATTAATGATTGATAAATTGGAAACTAGGGTTTATGTTCATACGGTTTGGGTATTTTTGATTCATGACATATTTGATGTTAAAACTTGGATAAGGCAACTTAATAGGCTTCTTAGACTTACCAGAATCATTTTGGTACAATTCCTATGGCTAAATCTCTTACTCGTAGAAATTAAACCTTAGGGTTTAGGTTTACGCATAAGGGTTTTTACGCGTAATTGTTTAATGTGTTTTCATGATGTGTTCTGAAAAATAAGTGAATGTGGATGTTAATGTTGGTGCTATGATTAACTTATTTCAGGTTTATAACGCGTGAACATTCAGAATCAAGGTTGTTTGAAATCTACGCATAAGGATCACCTTACGCGTAGCATGTTATGCGTAAGAGAAATCTTACGCGTAGCGTTTACGCGTAAGGTTCTGCATAAGGGACTACGCGTATCCTGTGAAGGATATGCGTAAACAGTGACCTCTACGCATAAGGTTGACTCTTACGAGTAAGCCTTACGCGTAAGGTTTTATATGCGCTTACGCGTAAGCTCTACGCATAAGGTCCCCTTTTCCTACGCATAATATTTCTTACGAGTAAGTCAGGATCCTACGCATAAACTTGCGTTTACGCGTATACCTCTCCTGTTTACGCATAAGCTTGCCATTTCTATGCCTAAGCCTTGTTTAACCTTAATCATGAATTGTTACGCATGAAAACTTATAAATAAATAAATCATAACGTCACGAAACCAATAATGTCACTAATAAGCTTAAACGTTTAACATGTTGTGAAAAATAAGTGATAACATGAACTTTAAAACTTAAAGTTAACTAACTCACGAAACTTATCACGACGTCATTGGACTATTGGACAAACAAGTGACATTGGACTCGTAACAATCATCAACATATCACATTCAATAAGTAGACAATAAAACCATCTGTTGACTAACATAATGTCTTTCGATATGTTGGTTCTTTTGGCTAAATATCTTTCAGATCACGACATGGACGCTCAAATGAATGTGGATGCACCAAATGTTCTCACTGTTGCTGATATCTTCCCTAATGGCTATCCGATGAAGATTGGAAAGAACAACCTTCGTGTTGACTTTGAAACTCTCACTTGCTCAGAGTCTTCTTGCTTGATTGCTGTGGATATTCTGAAGAATCATCCTTATCAAAACATGCTCTCCAACTCTGCTACTGTTCCAGAGATCTACATTCATCAGTTCTGGAATACAATGCAAAAGATCAAAGGACAGAATGCTGTGACGTGACTCTCAACCACAAACAAGTCACCATCACACCTGCAGACTTAAGGACTGTTCTCCTCATTCCCGACATAGAGCCAACCGAATACGTTGCTGCACCAACTGAAGAGACTGTTCTCCAATTCATGATCGACATTGGTTATGATGAAGCTACAGGAGTAATCACTAAGCATTCATACGTGGATCTTAAGAATATTCCTCAACCCTGGAGAACTCTCTACATCATCATCACCAAATCAGTTTCCGGTCGTGACAGTGGCTATGAGCATCCCAAGCTCATGGAACTGCAGATCTTTTGGGCTTTGATCAACTTGAAGCACATCGAAATTGAAGCTCTGATATGGGACGACATGATGTCATTCCTCAAAAAGCTTGGCTCAAAGATTCCTTATATCAGATATACAAAACTGTTGATCCAAAGAGCTTTTGGAATCAATCCTGATATCCCCAAGAGACTCAATGACCCCAACAATCACGACATGTTGTCTGAACCTACCCTAACTGTCAGATTCAAGGAGTCAACAACAAAGAAACAGGGTGCTGTGTTGCCGGATCACCTTCTGTCTGATGAAATCAAAAAGCTCTACACATACAAAAGGTATCTGGTAGCAGTTGAAGAAAGCAAAGTTGGTTTTCTCGATGACAAGCCTTCTGGCACACCTACCAGGAAAACCAGAAGAGGAAGTGCAGGAAGTGCTGCAAGCACTGAGAGTAAATGGAAGTTCCCTAAAAGGAAACCTGGACACAGACGGAAAGTTCCTTCTAAGGAAGTTGTTCCTATTCCCGTTCCTAAGCCTGAACCGCCAAGACAGCTAGTGGACGAAAGCTCTGAAGAAACCGAATCAGACGATGAGATCTTCTACTCTGAAACTGCAACCGATATTACTTCATCAGTAGCTAGACCTCCTAGTCCACCAGCAGATAAAGGAAAAGGGAAAACTCCAGTGATTGAGCATGATAAGGAGAGCTCTGAAGAAGAACAAATAGATGAGCAAAAGGAATATCAAAGGAAGTTGAAGGAACTCCGACAAAAACACTTTGCCGAAGAATTCGTAAAAGATCAAACTCGTGGCCCTGGAGAGAACTGGTAAAACCATCACCCACGAACAACAACAACGGCAGATTGAGGACTCCATCAACTTTGATATTGAGGAAGCAGGAACAGAAAAGACTGAGAAAACTCCTGCTGATGATACAAAGGTTGATGATAAGGCTAAGTATGGAAATGAAGAAGAAACCGCCTATGATCAATTTCTTCTAGACAGTCCTGCACGTTCTAAGGAGGAAACTTCTGAACCACCGAAGGACCCCGAGTCTCCTCGTGTCTCCTCATCATCAGATTCGTCTTCTCACTCCTCACCACCACCATCCAAAAGATCAACCAGATCAACATCCAAATCAATGAAGAAGCCAACAGCCTCTTGGATTTCTCATGCAAAGACTCGAATCGTTAAAGCTGTCAAGCAGGTCAGAAAGAAAGACGTGCTTTACAAGAAGCTGAATTTTCTCGCTGACCAAGTACAGTATCTTCATGATGAGAATGACAAGATGCAAGTTGAAAGGGAATATGTCCAGAAGCTCATGAAAGATGATCTTCAAGGGAAAATGAACGAGATGATCAAAGGTTACACTCATAAGTTCCTTCTTCACATCGTTCCTGGAGTTACAAAGGAGATGTTTACCAAACAACTCTATCCGAATCTCTTACATCTGGCCAAGCAAACTATGAAATCAACACCAATGCATGTAAACATCAATCCAGTTGATCCCATAATCTTCTCAGATGCTGAATTGGTTAACCGGCTGGTAGCTCAAATGTCTAAACGCTCTGCAACATTTGCCTCCTACGAAGGTAAATTGTTTGAAGCATTGCTGGAATACCAACTCAAATAAGCATGCAGAGAAGAAGCTGAAAGGCCTAAACGTCCAAGAGACGATGAAGATAAAGATAAGGATAAGAATAACGAGCCCAAGCGCCCAAAGAAGTCTGGTGAATCATCCTCCATGCAACCTCCACCCCAAAGGACTCCAGCTCAACAAAGATCTCCTCCTCGCTCTTCTACTGAAAAACCTCAGGATTCTGAGTTACCACCCCAGACTCAAAAAACTGGTGATCACTTTGAGTATACGGGTGGTGACGATGAGGAAGTCCATGAGCCCCAACAACAACCCACCTCTCCCGACAAAGCTAAGAAACCAGAATCCTCATCTAGGCCTAAGAAAAAGAAGAAGAAGGCGCCTAAGGCTGACGTCGTATCATGGCTAGACGAGGATGACACTGAATATGATTGGTTCTCTACGCTTGTTGATTCTACTCCCTACCCATCTGAAGGTCAAGCTGTTACAGAATGTAGTACATTGGAGCATGCAAAGTTACTGCAAGAAAAATTCCGTGTGAAGAAGATGACGAAATCAGAGTTGAAACGAATCAAGAATGAAGCTTTTCAAATACTCAAAGACAGCTCGGAAAGTGCTATTGAAGTTGAGTATCACTTTGAAAACATAGCACGAGCCATGTCGAACAACATTGATTGGCTCAACCCTGAAGCAAACATCTACTTCACCAGAAGAGATAATCCTCCATACTACACCGACTGGTCTAAACCTCTACCAACGATTAGCCGACCAGATCAACCTAAGATTCCATTTCGCTACTTTTTCAACAATGACTTGGAATTTCTTCTACACGGCAGTGATGATTCAAAGAAATACGCTACATCACTGACACTTCCGTTCCCGGCAGCCATATACTCTAACTGCATAGCCATCGAGGAAAAGACTACCTACATGTTTTCCAACAATGTGGAATTGTATGACCGTGATGCAATGTATGGGATTCACCATTGGCCGGAACGCCGACGAATCTACTACAGAAGCTGCCAGGTTCAGAAGTCTCAACATGAAGTGTTCAGTACTAAAGGAATCGTTGTTGTTAAGCATGTAGCTCTTTCGTCTAAATGGGACTATACTTTCCTCAAGAAAATTGTGGTCAAAAGACAAGACGAAAGAGACTATGAATTCTGTGAAGCGGACTTTCAGAACTTGTCTCTCAACGACATTGAAGATCTGTATCTTGCCAAAGTACAGGGACGCATGAGACAATTCTCGACTGAAATTAAACGTGAATACATCAAGTCCTTGCTCATATTCATCAGAAGCATAGTGATACAGGAACGTGTAGAAGATCTACAACTTGCTGTTGAGTCGTATCAGACCAGTGTCAACTTCACCAGACCTCAGCTAGAACTTCCCGACATCAACCAGCTTCCACAATACACCCTCGTCACCAAACCATTTGGAGTAATTTACCGTAGTGAGCTACAACGAAACTGCTTGATGGCGTGTAGAGATCTTCACAAGTTTGGGGATCATACATTGAAGAAGGTTAGGGATGGCTTGGCTTATAGGTTGAAGGATATACATGAAGACATTGGGACACCAAAGCGATGGAACTCTCAGGACAGACGGGATGTGAAGAGGATCATCACTATGATTGATGAAAGGTTGTATCGAAGGGACCAGTTCAGAACATTAGAGAGCTTTGTAGGTGGTCGTCCCAGGATTACTCTCACCGGCTATCAACGCCCTGTTCGCATTCCTGGTGACATTACTGGATTACCTGGTACCCCTTAAACTGCTTCTATTTCATATTATTTTGGATGTGTGATTTATAATGACTATGGCTTGTGCACACATAACAGTGTACAACCCGTACTTGTCAAGAAAGGACCCTGTGGTACGCTTCAGTGCCACAATCCTTATAAAAGGAGCGAAAGCTTCTTACTTTTGAGTAAAACCTATCAAACTTTTCATTTTTCAAAGGTTTTGCTCAAAAGAACAAGTACTTCCCCTTATGATTTTCAAAACCTCAACCGTTTATATCACTTGTTGAGGGGGAGTATTTGACTTAAAAACTTTGTTCACAAATTGTTCTTTGTGTAATCTTCCCACAAAACTCAAAATGGTCATATTTATTCTCAACATTTCTTCAAAAATAACACTTATATGCCATTTTTGAGGGGGAGAAAATTATGTGATAAGAAATATGTTGTGTTTTGCTATTGAATCCTCGTGTGAAAAGACTTCAACCCATGAATTGACGGGATTTGAACAGTCATACATTGAAAAGATTTGTCTGCCAAGACTTATCCAAGTAAATTGTACCCATTCGAGAAGCTCTTGATAGACATGAACTTTGACGGGTTTGAAAACCTTTCGGGGTTGTCCACATCTTCAAGGTAGTTATTAGAGCTAGTTGTCACCTAAAAGCTGACAATGTATCTCCTTAACTATGCAACGTAATCGTGTCTCGCAAGGAACTGTCTATCTTGAGTCGATCAATTCAAAAAGTTCAAACTCTTTCCTCACTGTGCAGATTTCCGTAAAATCTCTTAAGCACATGTGGAGGGGGAGTATTTTGGAAAATCTAAAACTCTTGAAGTGTTCAAACATGTTTTTCATTCACAAACACTTTGAGAGATTTTTTTCATGAAAATGGTTTTATGGCAATGGAGTTATAAGGTGATTAAGGTTAGGAATTACCGTCCTATGATCCGCCAGAGCCGGAGGGATCTACCCAAGGACACTACCAACAGTTAGAATTAGAAGTCCTTAGGTATGATTATAAAAAGGAGAAAATGAGAATCGGAGAAAGAAGGAGTTGAAGAATCAAAAAGAAATGCAAAGTAAAGGGTGAAAAGAAATAGCCCTCCAGATTATTCAACTTAGGGAAGACACCAGGTTCAATTCATATGCTACTGGTTGTCATTTAATGACGCCGGTATTGAAGATTAAAAGTCATCATGGACCCAGTGACGCATGCACTAAACCTTCTTAGCCACTCAAGTTTTTCTCAACAGAAGCTTGTTTCATTCTCACAGGGAACCCTACATAATCTATCGGCTTTCTCTTAGAGATTGCTGATATTGAAGAAGGAGACCCTCTCCCTAGTCTCCGCTCAGGAAAACCAAAACGCACTATTGAGTCTAGAGCCACGAGATTCATCAAAAGATCTCTTAGGTACACTTGACATTTCATCACTTGTTGTTCAACAATAAGAACATCAGTGGTATGTTATCGAGTCCTTCACAGATCTTAGCAATCTGTCGAGAACATTTATGAGAGGTTCACAACTGTGATCCTCAGTGATTGATTGGAAACTCCTGCCAGGGTCAACATCTTACAGCCCTGACAGCAGGTCACTTCGGTAACTCCCCGTGGATTACGCTTAGTGTGTCTCAAACGGTCTACAGTCGTGAGGTGATGCTTCGGTGTACCTCAGTGACTCATCTGAACTGTAGGTGTACTACGGTACATCGCGTTATCTCACTTGTGGGACTCCAGTTCAGGAAAGGCTTTTGTGAGAATTAGAGTTGTGTTTTCACACTATGGTGTTAACACTCTCGAAGTTCAAACTTGTAAGTGCCGGAATCCGCTTATTACTAACCTTTCTTATGTTTTCTTCTTATGGAAGCTCTGGAGCGGACTGATCATGCATACTCTTCACATGCTCATGCCAACATCATCACTAATGGAAGTTCTATCTAAAGGCAACACAAAAGTCATAATGATTCTTCGTCAAGTCAAAGAATCTACAAAGTTTAAAAACTTAAAGAACTTCATCAGTACTGAAATCCAACGTCAAAGAGCGTGTGAGCATGTTAAAGAATGACGTGGAGACACTGGAACAGCGAAGCAGACCTGAGGCATACTTGATGCAGACAACAACAACATACTATCACCACCATCACAAAGAACAATGATCAAAGAACAAAGATTAAGATGACGTCAAAGCAGAACTGTTTAAAGAAAACAATTTCTCTACACTGGGGAAATTGTTCAAATCAAGGCTATTCTTCTCACAAGAAAGAAGAATGTCAGAAGACGTCAAAGCTACCATTACATCAGCACCTTCACCGTTTGCATTCATTCATGACCTACACTTAGGGGGAGATTGTTGGAATCACTCCTAAACCTAATTCAAGTGTTAGTGATTCATATGTAATAGTTAGCTTAATTATGGCCTTTATGTTTGTTATTAGCTTAGGCTTATGTAGAAGGCCCATAAGCCTAGGCCCAAGTCCAATAAGGAAAGGAAGGGACTAGGAGTGTTGCCCTAGCTCCTTCTCCTATAAATACTATGTAATAACCCTCACTTGAGGGTTGGTTGTTCAATTTATTCACTTTCACATCTCCTACGCATAACCATTCATAGTCATACGAGTGTGTGTGTGTGTTTATTGTTCATCCGATCATTCTCCTTCTCTATTTCTTACATATTGATGCTTGTGTTACTAATATGGTGACCTAACATCAATACACATATGCCCACACGTAGAAAAACCATCGTTGACAAACGAATGAGCAACCTGACATATTTCATCGTTTAGGACCACAATTACATCCAACAAACATTCATTGTATATACACTAGTATAGTTACATTTACCAAAAAATATTAAGGGGCCATAAATGACATTACGGAAAATAATTAATGGATAATGATAAGTTAAGCCCAAAAGAGGGATGCTATTGATTGAGAGGGTATTTAGCTATATATAGGTTCTTATTTTTAAATGGACTGAGTCAAAATGTCAATCTTTGTGTTTCCATTATGATTGTTTGATCCTCATAAGAAAACATCTCGACGACTTATACTTTTTAATCCATTAGTGATCCAAATAAAATATTTTGTCCCTGTTTGGATCCTTGACGCCATAAACATCATGTTTGAAATAGGAAAAATTTGAAAATGTCACATTTTTGTATTGATTTGATATGCAATACAAGCTCATTGTGCCTTTGATGTTTGAAACGCGGATACAGTAGCCGGTTTACCTCACCCAGTCTCTACGCATATAGCCACTTTTTTGCCTGTAAAAATATCAAATTTACATGGGCCATGGTCAGCTTTGAAGAGTCATCGTTCCATGATTTTTTTTCTTTCACTTTTGATTATAACATATTGATGTTCTATGTTTACTTGAGCATTTTGTTCATTATGCAATTCATCTACATCTGGACAGTTCAGTATATCTTACGCCCCGTGACCGGTTTGATAAAAAAATTTGACTTTTACGCGGAAATGACCTAACTTTAACCTACATTATGTTACTCTTTTGACCATTAACGAAAAACTATAAACATTCAGACCTTGTGACTATTTTTAAATGAAACTATACTCCATTACCTTTAAAACGACGGGTGACTCGACTGCCAACAAGCCACGGCTGATTTCATACAAAATAAAAAAAGCCAAACCCCTCTTGTGCCTAAGGATCCCTCTTATGCACTAAGGAACCCCTCTTGTGCACTATGGAACTCCTCTTGTACATTATTTTCTCAAAATGACCCACAACACCTTTTAACATAAAATCAACACTTTAAACCTATACTTAGGGGCTATTTGACAAAATATTTTGATTTAGCGCTGAATGAATCAAAGACACTGAATGTTTTACAGGTGTTGAATGAGCGTGAATCTAAATGAAAATGATTGTTTGATATCTCTCCTGAATAATTACCCAGAACCATAATATATTGCCATTTTAACCTTTTATATAATTCGTAAGGGAATATACTTTTTGATAAATGTTAAGAATTAACATTACTTGTAGTGCAAATAAAAAAAGGTTAGTGATATTATTTAACCACATAATTTTTCAAGTCTCAAAATATGTGCATTTTTTGTAATGGAGCCTACTATTTTAATTGTACGTGTCATCATTCATTAGTTTTAAACTTATATATTCTTGACAAAAAAAAATCATATAAATTAAACTAATAATATCCACTATATGATACGTACATAACATAAAGAAATTTAAACATAGATGCCTTTTGAATGAAAAGGAAACATCCCATGTTATGGCCCATCCACTGTGAAAATTTGTCGTTCAACACATACATAAATTCTACCAAACGGCATTTCATCTGATCGATTCATTATTTCATGCTTAATCATCTCAATAAGTGCCTATCAAACACCCCCTTAAACACATGTAATCCACATTTAACTAAAAATATATCATATACATTGTTTCCCCTTTAAACCCCTTATTCCCCCAAATAACTAATAAGCACCTTAGCATAAGCTTGCCCATCCTATAAGTTATTTAAATAAGCTTAACCAAACACCCCTAAATCCCATATTCCTATGGCAGTTATCTCTCTCACAAACTCACGCTGCTCTACACATGATAATTAGAAAAAATACAAATACATCCGAATGTATAGTGCACTTTGACATGAGCTTACCCAAAATACATTCAATAAACTTTGTACCTTTTTTATACCCAATAGCTTATTAAAATCTTAAAAGAAGCCTACCCGGTGTTGTAAAGCTTGAAGTACAAAGTAATCGGCGATTACAAAGCCACAAGGTCAATGACTAGGGAGAATTGAGCAGAATCGGCAAAAAGATTCAATATGGTCAAAACATGGTCAGGTCGGTGCTAATTCGTACAAAACTTCGTTTGATGTGTCTTAACAACTGTGTTAATGTTTCCAAACATACTTTTTGGTTCTATGAACAATACTATGGTCATATAAACATATCATACATATAATTTCAAAACTTGTTGATGTGAACCCAAGTACCGATGAATGGGCCATATTTTTTTTGGAGGCTCATCATCGCGTGAAGAAAGGGGGCTCACTAAAATGGGCATAACTTGGGCTACCCGGGGCTCAATTTCAGGCCCCTGAACAGTTGATTCGAAGCTTGGAACGAGGAGGACGTTTTGGTAAACTTACTATGTCGGTTTACGAAACTTTCGAGCCCCAAAACATTGTATTTCACGAGTTATTTGCATTTTTTTGTTTTTTCGGGTTTTTTGGACTTTCGTTTATGCCATAAATTTCGGCCCGTTTGTCTTTTAGGGCCCATTTCAGTTTTGTAACTTTATTTAAGAGCTTCTTTGTAATGTAGAATCATTAGTTCAAAGAAATATCAAAAGTCTAGTTTTAGCAGTTTTATTGCTAAGAATCCTAATAGTCGGTATTCGATTGAATCAACGATTATTAGAAGAATCGATCCTGGTATTTGTGTGAATCAACAGATTCGATTTGTGTTATCTCGTCACTTAGTCTACATCACTTGTACATATAAATTCCAATACCCCAACGTACTCCCCGCCTAGGCCAATTACTCGCTGCCGCCTAGCGAGATTTGCAACCTTAATTGTAGCATTTTTAGAACCCAATAACCTATTAACCTTACCCAAACACCCCCTAAATCCCATATGATCACACTACTATAACACATCATAGTCCAAGAAAAGGAAAATACATCATCCCAATGTAATAAACATATATCCTCACCTAATAACGATTTCCTCTCAAACGGACTGTCCGAAGACGAATCGATCTTTCCCTGGAAACTGCAATCCACCAACACCTCTTTCCTTCGGCTCCAACGTATCCGTCATCTTATTATTATCCATCGGATCTAGTTATCACCAAAATGAAACACGTGAACACCTAAAAACCAACAAAAAGCTTTACACTTAGGCTATGTTTGACAAATCTAGCAGCAAGTAATTGTTTATTTTTATAAAAGTGTAAAACAACAGAAAACCTAAATGCGTCTTTTATTAGCTTTTTAAATAGAAGCGTTTAAACAAAATCTAAAAAATGAACGCATCTAGTTGCCAAACAAGAAACATTATATTCTAGACAGTAAGGCTATCTTTGGTAACACAGTTGTGTAAAATAATGTAAAACCAAAAAGCGTGCGTTTCAAATAAACAAAATCCAAAAGCTACAGTAGTTGTTTGTTTTATTTGACTATGCTTATATCTCATACGCCCATATTTTCATGCTTATTTTTAGACTTGTGAGCTTATTATGACTTAAAGATGGATGATAAGCTCATAAGCTAGAAAAAATCCGGATAAAGATGAGCTTATGAGATATAAGCCGAACCAAATAAGATCATAAGCCCAAAATAAGCTTAAACAAATCCCCCTAAGTTCAAAGTTTTCACCTGAGTAACCTCCAATAAATGTAATTGGCAAACCCCAATTAGTCCATATTTCTAATCACCATCTCGATGTATGTAACACTAATATGAGTATATATAATAAAACTAGTTTAAGAATTGAATGAAGCGCAAGAAATAGAAAGTACCATCGGTGGTGCTGCTCAAAGGGTGGGAGGTTTGGACGGTGGAGATAATTTATTAGTTACATCACTTAGCAAAAATAAATGGTTGTCAAAGCTCGTTTAATTTGACGGAAAAAAGAAAAGAATTACAAACCAGCTCCCAAAGTATGTAACATGTTATGAAAACTACTATGAACTTTTTCACTATTTATGGTTTTCTATAAAACAAACTTTATTTACCAAATATCTAGCGATTTTGTTAATAAACATGGATTTGCTAACGAGTGCCAATTGAACCTTTTTTTTAGATGTAAATTTTGAGTGTATTAAGTGGAAAAAGAATCTACGATTACAAGCCATAAGGTCAATGACCAAGGCGAATTGAGAAGATTCGGCCAAAAGATTCAATTTGGTTAAAACTTGGTCAACTCTGTGCTAATTCGTAAAAAACTCAGTTTGAAGTGTTTAAACAATTGTGTTAATGTTTCCAAACATACTTTGTGGTTCTATGAACAATACTATAGTCCTATAAACATATCATACATATAATTTCAAAACCTGTACATAAAAATTCAGGGAATTTAATAAAGGGATACTGTTTCGTTGGTGTTATAGCAGCAGGGTGGTGGTGGATGTCGGAGATGGTGGTGGCTGCCGGAGGTTGTTAGAAATTGTTTCATAAAGTGATAATGAGGAAAGAGGTTTAAGGGTATGGTGTATTTTAATTTTTTGTGTTCGGACATTTATACTCCCACATCTACGCTTACATTTTCATCTTTGTAAGGGTATAAATATCCAAACATAATTAATTAGAGTGTTTCAATTATTTTATGGAGTGTACAAAAAGTACCATGTCAAACTAACAATGACTCTTAAACCAGGAAAGAAAGTTTCACTTTTGGACCGGATTCAAAACTTTTTGAAAAATTATAAAAAACTTAAATACTCAACAAATCACAATGATAAAAAATGTAGTTCATTACTGGATTAAAACCCTATGAATTGATTGGTATAGTTGATGTTTTTAATTATAGATAGTATTTAATTTAGGGTGCTTTTATTCATTTTATATAAATTGAAGCGTTAAAAGTGGAAAATTGTGATAAGATAAAGGATAATGAACATTACAACATACTACAACAATATTTAATCACGTCGAAGCGAGTTATGAGGAGGTGAGGTGTAAACAAGCACACCTTTAAATAGAGACAGTGAAAATATTTATTATGTGATTTATGAAGGGAGTTTTTTTGTTTTTAAAATGAAAGTTGAAGGGGTACAAGTGTAAATTTAAATAATATGAAGGATCAAAAAAGGAAGGGTGTTTTTTAGCACTTCTAAAAAATAGTAACATATTCACACTTTTTAAGTATGTTTACTCACTTTTTAGTGAGAAGAATAAAAAAGTTACACTAGCATGCGGGTGAGCCAATTAGGAGTAGCAAATATTTTCACACTTTTATGTCAAATCTCTATATTTGGCGTGGCGCTCAAAGATCCATTTTGGTAAACCAATAAAATTTGGCCCATTCTAGCATTTTCATTTTGGTAACTTATTCTAAAAGAGAAATGATTTGGGTGCATAAATGTATGCCTAATTTTGTGCCTAAAATTGTGTGGCATTTACTTATTGGTTTGTGAAGACGTGGGTTCCTCATCGGCAACCAACATAATGCTGCCACCTATTTCTCATTCTAAAATCTAAATGCTATTTTCTAAACACCAATCAACCCTTATATAAAGGGAAGTGATTTGCACATTCCTAATAGTTATTAAGACACTCTTTTTTGTGCTTCAATTAGTTGTACAAAACTCACACCGTACTTTATATGCTTGTACTCTGAGTGTCCTAATCAATAAATTGAATGCACAAATCACTTCCCTTATATAGAATACAAATATTATTACTATTATTAGCCACAAAAATCTATAAAAAATAATAATAATAACAGTAAATAAACAAAATAAGTGTCCCATCAAACTATAATTTGTAAATTTTCAAATTTTAATCACTTTTAATATCCGAACTAAATCTCCCTGTAATAATGTAATTTCCTATAAATTAATAAAAAAATCTCAATAAACAATCCTAAGCATCTCTCCTATAATATATCATGTAATACAAGGGTTATATCAGATGCAATTCCTAATCACTTCTATTTCAAATTAATAAAATTCCAGAGCATCTCTAATGAATAGTTAATACTTTGGATTACTCATGACTGTAGGTGTGTAAACGAGAAAAGTTAAGCCGAGTACTGCCAAGCTCGAACTTGACTCGATTGCTAAACTCGAGCTCGGTCAAGCTTTGGATTTCAAGCTCAAGCTGGCTCGTCATCTCGAACTCGTGCTCGATTATTTCCACATTTAAAGTTGTTAACTCGATAAAAATTCAGCATATCAAGCTTGACTCGACTCGATGTTTTAGACAACTACAAAACTACATGTATATAAAAGGGTATGAGTGTAATATCATTGAAGCTCGATAAGGGCTTGAGAGCCTCACGAGCCAAGTATTTTCGAGCTCGAACTCGACTGAAAGCGTACTCAAGTAGCTCGAGCTCAACTCGTTTACATCGAGTCAATTTCGAGTAGTTTACGAGTCAATCCCGAATAGCTCGGGAGCTGTCTCGTCTCGTTTACACCCCTAATAGTTATAAATGACTTGAAATAAAATAAAAAATGAGTTGATGCATTGGAGCTATATTGAGAAATGGTTATTTGAACAATAAAGATCAACCTTTTGAAAAATGATTATATGTCACACATTATATGTCAGTAATTAAATGTTATGAATAAGTTGAGAATAACTTTTTAGCATTGAAGTTAACGGGCTAAAAAAAGTTTAAATGTTCCAATAGCTAAAAACTACTCAAAAGTCCAACCGCATATTTTCGTTGGATTATAAGGCCTGTTAGGTTTGTAGACGAGTTTAGGATTAGAATTTAGTTTTGGATTTTAATTTGGATTAGGATTTGAATTTGAATTTTATAGAAGATAAGGAAAATTTAAAATGTTGTTTAGCTTGTAAACACATATAAGAATACTTTTTGATTTATAGTACTCTTTTTAAACTAAAAGAATATTATTGCTAAAAGATGACCCACTACATTGATGAAAAAAATTATAAACACAAAGAGAAAGGTACACAATTATCAGTAAAGATGTTGACTTTGTCTCAAACCCCACCCATCGAGGTAATTTTTCGCAATCATCGTGTTTAAAGATGTCAAAGACAAATTTTAAATCCCATTTATGAACCAAACAATTATTTTATGGATTCACTCCATTTCATATAACCAAAACCCTTGCAACAAACTGCACCTAAATTAGTAACAAACAAAAGATACAATTATGATCATATGAACCTTGAGATTTGATCCAAGAAAAGCTTAAATTTTGAAACTAAGCATGACCATACACTCGGTCACAAAGACCGTAAAAGTTGAACATACTCCTCTATTTACAACTAACACACCCACAAGTAAAGAATATCTACCTAGGTGTCGTGGCTAGCCAAAACTCCTAATTTAAAGTTCACGGGGTGCCACATCACTTTAACAAACCTCCATAACTAACCCCTCTTATCACAACTAACATCAACTTACTCATTTGGAGCCCACCACTTACCACTTTATTTTTTTTATTCAAATTTCCAAATAAACTATATTCATTTCATTAAAAATAAAATACATTACAACATATTAAAATTAGACGCAACTTAAATAACAATACATAAAAAAATGATACGGAAAAAAAACGACACGAAAAAAATGATACGGGAAAAAAATAGAACACATGTTAATAATACATTACTCGTCGATTTGATATTTCTTCATGACGTGAGGAGGTTCGTGAAATAGCCGCCTTCGTTCCGATTTTGAGACATTATTTTTTTTTGAGTTGAGTTATAAAGAATAATGTTATCTTTGATTGAATTGTATGTGAGAAAAATAATATATAATGGCTTGGTATTTATAAGGTGTAAGTTAAGGGTTTTAAAAATAAATAAATAAATAAATAAAAATTGAAACGGTAATAATACCATTTAATTTGAAATTGGGACCCATCCTACGTTCATATTTTCATGAACTAACCTCGCCGTTCAGGCGGCGAGGTGTTTAGTGGCGAAAAAAGGCGAGGGAGGTCGGTGTCGTGTCGAGGCTCAACGAGGAAGCCAGCGTGGACTTGCCTAGTTCCACACCTTGTGCTCTTATAAACCAAGGGCCTCAAATGACTGTGGGGCTCTCTAAAATTGCCACATAAGCACACCAGTAAATGACACGCACTATTTTTTTTTTCTTCATTTACTTTATGCACAAACAAAAAAATTTAAAAGAAAGACTTTAATCCATTTGCCAATACATGTTGTTTGCTGTTCACCCTTCGAAAAATGTCACGTTAGTTTAAATAGTTTGACACTCTGCAACTTTTAACTTTTATCATCTAATAATATCACCTGACAACCAAAAAACAAAAAGAGGCATCCAACATCCTTCATTTATTTCTCTCTATTTTCATATTTTCAGCTTCACCAAAACGAAAACACCAACAACCAGTCGTTCGTCGGAGAATACATGTCCGATCACGACTTTTATCTCTTCCAAAAATTCTTTGTAAGTTATCTTTTTGGTTTCTTTTTTACATTTTCACGACTCTTTTATTGCAATATATTTATGTTTTTTCACAGCTGCTAAATTTAACTTGGATTTACTTTCATTATGTGTTCTTTTTTATTTGCAGCTCATAGTGACTGGGAGAGGCGAAGATGGACATGAGTCTCCAGCTTATAGTGACAAAAAGATGGAGATGAGTCTATTTTTATATTGAATTTATTTTGTTTTTTTATTGCTATTGTAACATCCCGATTTTTTTAGAAATATTAGCGGATTTATCTAAAATCCTACTGGTCATGCCAAGTAAATTAGAGGAATAAATACAAAAGTTCCACTATTGGCGGAATTAATAATTTAAGTAGTCGGGACTTAGCAACTAATATGAGATATATAGTTTGGATTCAGTTTGCAACACGATTTTACTACAAGGGCTAAATGTGACAAATAGTCAAACTATTGAGAAGATCCAAATATATTTTTGATATATACTCCCCTATTATCCATTCTTACGAGATCATAAAAAAAAAAAAAAAAAAAAAAAAAAAAAAAAAAAAAAAAAAACAGGAAAACATATTTCTTCATCATGAAGAATTCATGGTATGGTATGATTCTAGCAATTTCTATGACAAGGATTAATAAGAATCAAACATGGTAACAAAGCTTATGATTATCAAGATTTATGGAGCTTTTGATGTTTCCCTTCAATTTCAAGTAAGTGTCTATTTATATCTTTATTCATGATTTCAAGCTAGAGGAAATATGAGGTTATGTTTATAAAGTGATATACATGATTATGTGATGAGTTCATAGTTTATGATTCAAGGGTTATGCATATGATTATTAGGGTTTATGATGGGATTATGTTAATGATCAATTTATGATGTTTAGGAGGTGTTTATGTTGATTATTGAGTTGAACCAAACACCCCTTTATGTGATATATGATGTTAAACAAGTTGCTGAAATTTTCAGCAATGATTAGTCATGTTTGAAAAATCATATAAAATTGATAGAAGCTCGGATTGAATCATGGCCGGACTTTCTGGAAAGCCTAAGGTGTCTACTTCAGCTGTTATTTATAAAGTTTTTGCTCATTTAGTACTTAAGTTGGTCTAAAACGTAATTCGGTACAGCAAGGGCTGATCCTGAAATGTGCAGCAAACCGAACTTTAAAAATTCATACCGGATAGACCGTAGCTCCGTTTGGAGAGTTCCATACCTTTTCGGAAAGGGAAAATATTATACTTTCATGGAAAAATCGCCTCATGACCTGTATCTGTAGTTAAGTGAGCCAAAAAGATGCATTTATAGGCTGCTGCAAAAAATCAGCAAACACTTTCTTAAGTGTTTTGATGATTATGACATGATATTATGTTTTTGCAAGTACCGAGTTCATTATATGCTATAATAGCTTATGTTCTTAGCCTATATGATTATAATTCATGTTATGAAAGTATAGAACCAAGTGATAATACTTGGTTAGCTTAGCTCGAGTTCGCGAGCATAGTAGTGCATGTTTGGCGAGATTTATGCCATAACTAGTTTATGAGTTTATGCATTATAGTTAGTTTATGTGTGTTTACTTGCACTTATATTTGCATTATCATGTTATATTCATGCCTAATTGTTATGTGTTAACATTATACGTGTACATCTATCATGATATAGGTGTTCGAGGCATATTCAGAATCATTCATCTTGCATAATACGGCCCAGGTAAGTAACGGATTTTCAGTTAACATGTTTAGTAGATTAAGCGTGTTTAGTATATATATGCCTTACTATATCTCAAGTACTATGCAAGTTATGTATCATGTTAACCCGTGTGGTCATATAAGTATCATGTTGACCCCGTGAGGTCATATTAGTATCATGTTGACCAGTGAGGTCATATTAGTATCATGTTGACCCGTGTGCTCATATTTGTATCATATTGACCCGTTGGGTCATATTAAGTAGTATGTTGACATGTTTGGTCATATTAGTATCATGTTGACCCGTGTGGTCATATTAGTATCATGTTGACCCGTTGGGTCATATTAAATATTATGTTGACATGTTTGGTCATATTAAGTATCATGTTGACCTCTTTGGTCATATTAAGTATCAAGTTGACCCGTTGGGTCATATTAAGTATCATGTTGACATGTTTGGTCATATTAAGTATCATATTGACCAGTTTTGTCATATTAAGTATCATATTGACCCGTTGGTCATATTAAGCATCAAGTTGACTCAAGTTGACCCGTTGGTCATATTAAGCATCTAGTTGACCCAAGTTGACCTGTTTGGTCGTACTAACTATCATGTTGACCTGTTTCATCATATTAAGTATCATATTGACCAGTTTTGTCATATTAAGTATCATGTTGACCTGTTTGGTCATATTAACTATCATGTTGACATGTTTGGTCATATTCATCATCATGTTGACTTGTTTGGTCATATTCATCGTCATGCTGACCTGTTTAGCAATATTCAGTATTAAGTAGACCCGATTGTTTTTACTAAGTAATATGTCATGGTCAACTCTAATATTATTTATAGCGCAGACTCAGTTATATGTTATAGTTGGTCTCAACATTATGTTTATAATAGTTTTGCTTTATATTATAGTTTAGCTTTATATTATAGTTCAGCTGTAGTATCAAGTTATAACTCAGCCTTGGTTTATGTTATAGTACAATTTTAGTATTATATCTTAGTTTGACCTCGTAACCATATTATTGCTTAGTTTCTATATTTAGCTTAGTCTCAGTTCTAGCCCAGCTTAGTATCATGTTATAGTCAAGCGTAAGTATTTAGTTTAACCTTAAATTATATATGAATGTTATATGTGTTTAGTAATGTGTGCAAAATGCTTTATGCACTTCTGGCATGCGATGCGTTTATATATATGTATGTCAAATTCTATTAGGTATATGCTTATGCAGTTTTAAGGCGCGCCAAGTGCTTTATGCACTTAATTAGTCAGAATGGTACTTTATGCATTACTTAATGTATTTAGTACTATCAGTATGTAGTCATTTATGTGATCACACATGTGTTCTAGACAAAGTTGGAACTTAGACCTCCTTAGTGGAGAATCGAGCCTTAGAATAGTGAATGTTCCAAAATTGGAACTCAGACATCCTATATGGATGATTACATGCTTATATGGCTCGTCAGTTATGTATTCAGCGAGTATAGTACTATAAGTACTCAGTCAGTATGTGCTTATGCACTTAGTCAGTATGTGCTTATGTACTCAGTTATGCACTAAGTATGTGCTTATTTATGCAGTCAGTTATGCACTTAGTATACTTATGTACTCGGTCAGTAACATGGTGTATCATGTATTTAATCAGTCAGTGTCATGCTTATGCAGTTAGTTAATATTATGATTCATGTAGTCATAATAGTACTGTATATATACTTATTCAACATCATGACTAAGTCTTATAGACTTACCGTTCTCAGTTTATATTTTTGTAGGTATGCAAGATGAGACCATGTACATGCTAAATGGGGTGTAATGGGTTAAAATGGTGTAGCTCGCGGGTTAGGTAACGAGCTTCTCATTTCCATCATTTGTTATCAGTTTGGAATGCCCCTAAATCAAGAATCAACTTTTGTACCGAGTTTAAAGAGTCAATGTTATGTATTTTGTAAACTATAGTATTTTAACGGGCCGTCTGGAATAAGCTCATATGATGTAGAAATACGCTTCCGCTAGTTTTATCAATGTATACAGTTTATAGATTTTTAAATATAAAAAAAAAAAAAAAAAAATCTGGGCGTTTCAGCTATGATGTGTTACATGTATTTGATTTTCTTTTTTCGTTTTTCCTGTTTGTACCTCAAAGGTGATGGCGTCGTTAAATAAGTTTCAGAAAGTTGAAAGGTTGTACCTGAAGAGGAGCTCGATGTTGGTTTCGTTAACTGCAGTCATGAAGACGAAGCAACGAGAAAGATGATACTTGTGAGCATGATATGATAGGCAATGTATATAACTTTGTTCCTTTTTAAGAGTTATTTGCATAGTCATCAATGAGTAATTATTTCTATGATAGTTAATTTCAGTGTGTTTAGTTTTTGTAGCTAAGTTGGTAAGTAAACTGTGATTGGTAGTTAGTACATATTTAATTACATAGTGAACTTTTAAGTCACTAAAAATAATTGTTTTATATAATCCATTTATAATTTAACTTGGGACTTGGTTTAGGTTTTGGATGTTAGTAGATAATATATACGAATTATATTTCGAAAATTGTAATTGTAATTGTAGTTTGCTATGTAATTCTTAGTCAATAGTTTTGTTAAGAGTTGAAATTCATTGAACTTATTTGGATACTGAATATGTTTTTTTTTCTCTTTGAGTTTGTGTGTATAAATATAGAAATAAATTATGTGTTTAAAATGGATACTAAAAAACTACAAGTAATAAATTTTGTCAAAAAAATGATAATTATATGGAATAAATGTACTTGCAAAGATACTACTAATAAGCGACTATGGGAGGAGTGGGAGAGGTGTATTGCTAAAAAGCTAGGCATTCACCCTCATGGGCCGTGCATATGCACGGCCGAAGCACTACCTAGTAATACAACAAAACGATAAAAATGAATATAGTATATAACTAATATATGCAAAATCTTGTACTTTAAAGAACTCCCTCAAGTTGTACTTGAATATATTCATTACAGCTTAAATGCTCAATAGTCATTACCACCAGCTAAGTACAAATAGAAAAACAGTTACAAGTGTTCTATCAATCCTTGGTATATGACCATATACCCATACGATAGATACTGAACATCCGCAACTTGAAAATGAAATAGTTAAATAATCGCTTTGAAAACGCAATGCAAACTACCGCTTCTTGTTCACCTTTTGAGAATTGTGGACATGAATATCAATTCCTTTGCTATCTTTTTGGGATTAAAAGGACATCATCACCTTGCGTTCCAATAAACATAGTTCTTCTAAAGGAATAGAGAAGTTCTTACGCATGCACCTCCTGCCACTTCAAATCTTAGAATCAAAGAGATACCACAGACATCGATACTGAGCCACCAAGAGGAGTGCAGGGTGCTTTCCACTTAATATTTGTATCAACTATTTCTACTGCCACAACAACTCTTAGGCATTCAAATTCTCAATAAAAAAACAATGGAGGTAGCTCACATATTCTCGATCAGCTACCCCATCTTCACAAAAATGCATTTTAAACGACAATTGTATTTGGTTGTAAATTGTAATAGTAGTATGTCCTTTGTCTTCACGTTTACTGCTTCTTGCAATCAAAATCATATCAAGTTATCAACAACAAACTAAAAGAAACGTACCATTTTATTAGATTTGTTTTGATATAGTACCAATTACTAAATGAATGATTAGATTATTCATATTTTAACCACCCACATCTAAACTGATATAGTTTCTCTTCATTTGTTTTGAGATAGTTATCCAATAAGAAAAATGGTAACAGTTGCATTGAGGTGGCAATTATGTTGAATCAAATGGATAATAAATTTCAAAATTCCTTAATAGGTAGCATGGCACATGATTTCCTAAATTTCAAAGAAAATGTTATATTGAGTCGTAAGCAGAAAAGAGTAATGGTACTAAAGCTTACAAAACAATTAACACTCTTTCTTTTACTTGGTCAAAGACTTGTTCAAACAACCCCCCGTGGTCCTAAAAGAGGCAATTAAACAACAAATTAAAGAATACTTAACTATCTAGTTACAACATAGCTTGGCCAAACAACTAAACTACTATTAAAAAAAACAGTTTTTCACTCAGGTGTTTCCACAAACATATGACGTGCATAAAAAAATACATAAAAACTTGGAACAATCAGAAAGAAACTTGACTCGTTGGGATTAAAAGAAAAATCATTCACAAAGCCAGGCTTTTATATTACAAATCTTACAATTTCACCATAAGTAGGCTATGTTGGGCACATGAGATTATAGAGAGATTACGCTTATTTTTCAAAAAATAAGCTACCTAAAAAATAATCTTTGTTTGGCAGACAGAACTTATAAGAAATTATTAAAAAAATAATCTTTTATAATCTCTGAAAATAAAATGTTACTTCATGTAGCTTTTAAAAATAATTTTTTTTATAATCTTTTTCAGCAACAACAACAGCACTAGCACAATCTATTTTTGCCGAACATACTCGTAGTTTGACTAGAGTAGGATTGTTACAATCATATGACAGTTATCAAGGTCCACTTTCATTTCAGTCTTCTTTGTTTTTGTCTTTCATATGAATGTTATATAATTTCTCTAATATACTAATGCAACCATGGATTACTGACTGGAATCTTTGAAACAAGCAAGATCATGTTGATAAATGATGCTAGAACACTTCAACGTTTTGGGAATTTATTGCAAATTTTAGCTTTGGGTTATGAGGATCCGTACACAACATATTCTACAATTCTGCATTTATAATAGGTGCAAAGTATAATTAGTTTTTTCTACAAGAAATTTATTAGTTTTACAAACCCCTTACATGGCTACATGTGCATTACAGTAGGTAATTTGGTTCTTATACTATAGCTTTCACGTTTATCGATGATTATCTTCATCAATTATGATTGATGCTTTGAGCAATAATATACTCAAAATATTTCTTACTGTTTGAGATTCTATTGAAAATGCTTATAAGGCCTGATTGGAATTCTTTTCTCACATGTGATAAGAGGAAACCAGTCTGACCCACTGAGTTATTAAAATGGGTCGAATGACGTTTGCATTAGCATACCCTTATGAATATACGCACTTCCAAATATTTAGTGGATTTCAAAAAAGAACAAATTCTTTGATTGAACAGATAATGCCATTTAACAGTCAACCTCTAAGTGTGGATTTAACATCCAGCACTAATGTTATTTCCAACGAATCAATAGCATCTTATTGACTATCAAACGAGTCATTGATTTAACATCACTGGAAGTTGTGAACATCTTTTGTCATTTTTCCTTGATTTTTATACTGCATGTTAATTCTGCACCAAAAGCATGATTGAATGTATACAAGTTGCATCCTAAAAGTAGTTGGACCATTATCCCTTAAAGTTATAATGCAATATAAGTCTAGTCTTCCCACTCCCAATTTTTCCTAAGACCATTATTCCTTACATTATTGGTGATGCTTGTCGTGCTACTTGGATGGCATGATTAAAGTTATAATATTGCAATATAAGTCTAGTCTTCCCACTCCCAATTTTTCTTCATAGTCTTTTATGCTATGATTATACATAGAAATCTGTAATTATTAGTCAAAAAATATGTTATAATGCAATATAAGTGCAGTCTCCCCATAGCCATATGTACTATTGTTGTTTATTTTCTGGAACCTGTTAACAATGACAGAGCATTCTCGCTGGGTAAATCCGTCCGTTTACATAGTAGTCACTAAATCAACAGTTGTTTACCTCGACAATGAAATTCTGAAAATTTCGCCTTTCGCTTATATTCATAATTTATTAAAGTGCTTACTTCAAAAGCTTCATCTTAAAATTTATGAGCTAAGTACAAATATACAAATGAAGTAAGCTAGCGTTTCATAAGCAGAATACACAAAACATGAAAAGAAATACACTATGTACAAACAACCAAGGAACACAAATATCATAAATCAAACGAAACCTCTCAGGCTCTATATCTTGCATAGCATCGATGCATAGCTTACAACCCCGTTGGACCGGTCCAAATTCAGTTTCAGCATATGTTATAAAGCCATTGGAGGGAAAAGTGAACTACTGGGAATATCTGTTTTTGTTTCACACCTGATCTTCAAAACGTTTTATGAACAAGCTTGTGCCATTTCCACACTTCAAACTTATATTCAACGTTACCCTTCTTAAGACCTATAACAATCAATTAATCAAAATAAGGAATCTTTAGAGTGACCAATATAGAATGTCAGAAGACATTTATATAAAAAATAAAGTACAATGAGATATGCAATGTTGTTGTGCTACTCTTGTTTGTCGTTCCCAAATTTTGCCTATTCCGAAATCATAATTGCAGATTAAAACAAGTTAAGCTATTACTAATTTCTTAACATCAACATGTAGGACCCCACCGAGAATCACCAATTAGTTACTCTTTTTTACAAATCTAACATTAATGCAGACTAATAATTACTAATTGCTTAAATTACATTAGGAATCCATTAAAGATTCATAAAAATACGTACATTCACGTTAGAGACTTGAAACTTGAGAGTTGAGAGTGTTGTCAAAGTTACAATGTCAATAAGCTTTATGGATAGTATAACACTGGAGTATTAATGTTACTACTTAATGGAAGTTTAATTAACAAAAGAGGTGTAGTTATCGATTGTCCTAAAAAGATTGATAAAACTGAAATGGGTCAAACAATTAATGTGGTAACATGTAGCTTACAGTAATATGAAATGGGTTAAACATGGAACTGTATACCCACTCTTGTGAAACAAACCAAAGAACAGCGAAAACTAAAACGGGTCAAATGGGTAGACTCAAAAAATATCTTTAACTGAAGGTGTCATAACTTTGTTTCTTTACATAAAAAACTTGCCATCATCATTAATATACTTAACGTAAAAAGCTACAAAGAATGTATATGCAGCTTCAACCAAAGTATGAAAATTAACACCTCTTCTAATTATAAATTTAAACAACTCCACGATTTCTCCATGAAATTCTGGCATTAGACATTATGTTCTAATTATAAATTGCCAAAAAAATGAGTATTAGTAGGAAATAGAAGGCTAGTATAGAACATGAAGTCGGAAACAAAAGGTTGGTATCACAAGTCAAAAGCACAAAACGGCCCGGATTAAAACACAGAGTATGTTTAATATGCTAATACGTCAAGTTTGTGTTTGTATCTAGTCGATGGAATTCCACATGGGTTGGTATTCTAAATGCTCCGTGAGGAAAGGATCCCATAAGGCAAAGAATAGATATAGGCAGATAATTGAATTGGAAATAGGCTTGCTCCACAAAACTTCCTGGTGATTTTGATTTTGTATCATATTATTGTTTCAAGATTTGTCGCTCAAGGTTTAACCAGGAAGTTAATCTTATTAGCTTTCATTGTTATTTAGAATCTAATCAATCTGGCAAAAAACTGCTTTACTTCCCCTCAAACTCTTTTAAATGTAAAAGTCAACCTTCAAATATGTTCTCCTATCTTATAAGTTCGTATTTCTTCAAGCGCCACCAAGATTCATATTACAACTAACTTGTTTGAACAGGAGAAAATAAGACTTGCTAGTGATGCTAGGATGGCATGATTAAAGTTATAATGCACTATAAGTCTAGTCTTAACACTCTTCTTTAAAGTCATTCCTGATATGATTATACGTAGAAATTAATTAGTTATTACCAATCACACTATCTTGCTCAATCCGACTATAAAAAGCCAATACTTGTTCTCCTAATTATAAGTTAATTTCCAAAAATGAAGTCACCACAAGCAATGATATGCTTATCAGCTTCCTCCCGTATTTCTTTTCTCTTTTACGGTCTCGCGATAACATGTCTCACTTCCGCCGCAATATCTGCTTCCTATGGCGGTAATGAGACTGATTATCTTGCGTTGTTGTCATTTAAGTCAATGATCACCCAAGATCCATACCAAGTTCTAACCACGTGGAACCATTCCTTTCATTTCTGTGACTGGAGTGGTATTTCATGTGGAAAGCGACACAAACGAGTGACTGCTTTATGGCTGGGTTCGCAAGGCTTAGAAGGCTCGTTGTCTCCTCATGTAGGAAACCTCAGCTTCCTCCACGAGCTTTCTCTCTCGAACAACAGCTTTCAAGGAATCATTCCTCATGAACTTGGTCGTCTATCTAGGCTACGTAATCTTTATCTTCATAGAAACAAATTCAGTGGAGTCATTCCAACAAACTTTTCCGGCTGTTCTAACCTTGAAGAGCTTAACCTCGGTCAAAATATGCTAGCTGGAAACATACCCAAGGAGATTAGTTTACTGTCAAAACTTAGTCGTCTTGTAATTGAGGTAAATAAGCTAACAGGTGGAATCCCACCTTTCTTGGGGAATATCACATCAATGGAATTATTCTCTGCTGTAGGGAACCCGCTTGGTGGGAGCATTCCAGATACCTTGGGTCATTGGAAAAGCTTGACGCATTTTTCATCTGGTGAGTGCAACTTATATGGAAGTATCCCTCCTTCCATTTTCAACCTCTCACTACTAGTTAATTTATCCTTACCAGGTAATCACCTCACTGGTAGTCTTCCTTCAGAAATTGGTAATCAGCTCCCAAATCTTGAGTTACTTCAGTTATGGGGTAACGAACTGACCGGAGTTCTTCCACCTTCTCTTTCTAATTGTTCTAAATTAAGATATCTTGAAATGAGTGAAAACAATTTTAGTGGGAAGTTGACAATTGATTTTTCAAGACTAAGAGATATTAATATAATTAGATTACATAATAACGACTTCCATGGACGCGAAGAAGCTGGTGACATGAGGTTTGTTGATTCTTTGAAAAACTGCACCAGATTAGTAAGTTTGGAACTTTCTAATTGCAACCTTATAGGAGTGCTTCCGATATCAATAGGTAATCTCTCTCATCAACTCACCTATCTAAGTTTTGCACAAAATCAATTATTTGGAAGCCTACCTTCAAGTATAGGTAGTCTAGTTGGTTTGACCACTTTACATTTAGGAGATAATAGATTCAAAGGAAACATCCCCACTAGCGTTGGTAAACTACAAAAGCTACAACTTCTTGGTCTATATAGCAATCAATTTTCAGGGCCTATACCTGATGCCATTGGGAACCTATCCTTGTTGAATAAACTTTATTTATATTCCAACAAATTAGAAGGCCATATTCCATCAAGCCTTGGGAATTGTAAACAACTTAATGGGTTAAACCTTAGAAACAATAGACTTAGTGGTAAAATACCCAAGCAACTTCTTCTACTTCCATCACTAACTAATTTTTTACAGCTTTCATCCAACAGCCTCTCTGGTTCCATTCCATCAGAGATTAAAAACCTTAAGATGTTGAGCGGTCTCTATTTATCTTATAATAATTTATCAGGCCCCATTACTAGTAGCCTTGGTGAGTGTATTAGCCTTACAGAGTTATACCTTAGTGGCAATAGATTTGAAGGCATAATACCATCTTCATTAGGTTCCTTAAGAGGATTGGAGGTACTCGACATTTCTCAAAATAATTTATCTGGTAAAATTCCTCAATTCTTAGGCAAATGGAAATCCTTAGAGTATTTGAACCTATCCTTTAATGATTTTGAGGGTGAAGTACCGACTGTAGGAGTGTTTGCCAATGCAAGCGCATTTTCAGTTTTGGGGAACGGCAAGCTTTGTGGTGGTTTGGTTACACTTGAGTTACCCAAATGCAAGGAGACGGGTAGTAAGAAAAAAAGGTTTCCTTTCTTCATATTATTCATCGTGATTGCAGTCACGTTGCTCGTCGTATTATGTTGTGTGTATCTTTTGTGTAAAAAGAAACGCAACAGTCAACCATCTCAATCATCAGGGGGTGAACGGTTCATGAAAGTTTCATACCATCAACTTCTCAAGGCTACTGATGGCTTCTCTCCAGCAAATTTGATTGGGGAGGGTGGGTTTAGCTCAGTTTACAAAGGAATCCTCGATTCTAATCATAATAAACTTGTTGCAGTCAAAGTTTTGCATCTTCAAAATAAAGGAGCTTACAGAAGTTTTCTAGCAGAATGTGAAGCATGGCAGAATATTCGACACCGTAATCTGTTGAAGATAATAACTTCATGTTCAAGTGCTGATTTCCAAGGAAATGATTTTAAAGCTCTGGTTTATGAGTTTATGCCGAATGGAAGTGTACACGATTGGCTTCATTCAAGTGAAAATACATCGAAACTGAACCTTCTTCAAAGAATAAATATTCTTAGAGATGTTGCCACTGCACTTGATTATCTTCACAATCGCTGCCAAACAACGATTGTTCATGGTGACTTGAAGCCATGTAACATTCTACTTGATGATGATATGGTGGCTCATGTTGGAGACTTTGGTTTAGCTCGACTACTTGGTACAGAATTAAACCAAAACAGCTCAACCGGGGTTAAAGGAACAATTGGTTATGCACCTCCAGGTAATTCCTTTTTTATTCCATGATGCTTATATTTATTTACAGGTTAAAGTTTGTAAATTAATTAATTGTTATTCATTTGTAGAGTATGGTATCGGGAGCGAGATGACAAATTGTGGGGACGTCTACAGTTTTGGAATATTATTACTAGAGGTGATGACTGGGAAAAAGCCGATAGACGACATGTTTATTGAAGGTCTTAGCCTTCATAAATTTGCTTACACGGCATTACCAGATCAAATAATTGATGTTATTGATAATGATGCAATTGTTTTGCAAAGTACCGAAGCGAATGCAAAGAAAGTGGAAGAATGTTTGGCTGCAACTATCAAGATTGGAGTATCATGCTCTGTGGATTCCCCACCCCAACGACTAAAAATTGAAATTGTTGTCAATGAGTTGCAGCATATTCTCGATGTGCTTCAAAATATATAACGTACTCTGTTCTCCCATTTTGTAAAATCTAATTTTACATGAGTTTGCTAAAAAAACATCACTAAAATGGTTTTATTTTTCAACTCTTTCAGGTCTATCATCAAGCTTTTATGGTGAAGTTGTAGGAAACTGCAACAAGGAGCGGTGCATGTCGTAGTTGAATAAATGTTAAGTTGTTAAAGATGTTCGTAATTGTGGTTTAATTTTCTTGTTGCATAAGTGTACGAGACATAAGTGTGGTTTAATTTCCATGAATCCAATTTGTGGGATTGAATTCTACTTGGTGTTCGATTCCTTAATGAACAGCCTAATGTTATTCGTGTTTTTTGACTTTTAATTTCATAAATTTGACTTTTTCTTGAATATCTGAATGAGAAAGCTCGAGGTTTCCCCCTCTTCTGGTTTCGAGCAGTGTATGGTTCAATATTATAGAAAGTTAACCTCATGTTTTGGTATACTGTATTATTATTGCAAGTATATTGTATTAAAAAAAAGTGTCAATAATGGCCAAAGTGGATTTCTGATACATAATCAGTTCGAATATTTTGATATACAGTTGGTCCGACACACGTACATTCACATTAGAGACTTGAAACTTGAGAGTTGAGAGTGTTGCCAAAGTTACTACTTAATGGAAGTTTAATTAACAAAAAAGGTGTAGTTATGGATTGTCCTAAAAATATCGATAAAACTGAACTGGGTCACAAAATTAATTTACAAAAAACGTGTCTTGTATCTACTTACAGTAATATGAAATGGGTTAAACATGAAACTGTACACCCACTCTTGTGAAACAAACCAAAGAACAGCAAAAACTAAAATGGGTCAAATGGGTAGAATCAAAAAATATCTTTAACTGAACGTGTCATTATTTTGTTCCATTCCATCTCGATTTATCTTATAATAATTTATCAGATACCATTACTAGTAGCCTTGTTGAGTGCATTAGCCTTACAATGTTAAACCTACAAGGCAACCACTACAGTTTCTGAGATAATTTCAGCCATGAATGAATTTGTTGCTCTTCTTTTCCGAAATGAACATAGTATTGATTCAAATAAGGAAGATCCATTGACATTACAAACGAGTTGATACATTGAGCTCGCCTACTGTTTGACTACTCTTGCAAACAACACATCTAAAAAGACGCAAGCCAACCTTATTAACTACTTGAGCAGAAATGAAAATAAAACACACACCATAGACGTCACTGCAAGTATCGTTATCATCACTGCCTTTGAATAACTCCAGAAAAACAGATGGGGTTTGATGAAGTTGATGTCGTCTCCCATCTGCCTTTAGAATTGAGAATCAGGCCATATGACGAATACATAATAAATCTTGACTTTACCCATCCAAGTACAAGCTCCAAATAACACTAATAACTAGCAATACACCACATTGATCACCTGCACAAACTAAAACAAACACACTTTATCATTCTTTCGAGCTTCAAACATATTAATGGCAGTAAATGTTAAGACTGAAACATATAGTTGCGACTTCTAATCTTATTTTCTTACTTGGATGTTTTAGGATGACGCATTATATTTAGCGTTTGGGTATTCTAAAAGTTTTTGTCATCAAGTTTTACAAAAGATTAATGTGCCGTATTTACCTTTTTAATGAAATGACCCAAACTGACCCGTTTTAAGCTAGTTTTAATTTTTATATCTTTTTTACATAGCCTGAACCAACATGTAGGACCTGAATTTTAAGCTATGAAAGACCAGACAGACATGTTGGACCTGTTTTTTAAGCTATGTTTATATATTTTTAACATAACCTGAACTGAACCATTTTATATGGGTCGATGTAACCAGAAAAAACAGCTCCAAGGGTCTCATTGCAGCTCTGTAAAATAAAGAAAAGAAAATATAAATTTTTTTGGTACTCTCCATTAATAAGTAGTCATTAAAATTATTTGATTTGGGAGGTTCTATGTACTGGGCACCGTTTTTTTCTCCAAGTTACTTTTTTATTTACCATTCAAAAGTAAAATGGGTCAAAATAGCCATCTGTACTGTGTTTACAAAACAAACATAACCCATAATGCTTTTAAAGGATGACTCGTCCGATATGGCTAAGATTTCAAGAAAGGTTCCAACCTTGTTCGTGAAGTTCAGGACACCACCGAGAATCACCAGTTAGTTACTTTTTTTTTTTACAAATCTAACATTAATGCAGACTAATAATTACTAGTTGCTTAAATTACATTAGGAATCCATAAAGATCCGTAAAAATACCAGATCATTTATTATGCCAATGAATATACGAATTCACAAAATTATGCTTTATGAGAGTGTTGTCAAAGTTTCAATGTCAATAAGCCTTATGGATAGTAAAACACTGGAGTTTCAATGTTGCTACTTAATCGAAGTTTAATTAACAGAAAAGGTTGTCCTAAAAATATAGACAAAACTGATCTGGGTTAAACAATTAAATTACAAAATACGAGTCTTGTATCTACTTACTAATGTAATGTGGAAACATGTAACTTACAGTAATATGAAATGGATCAATTTACGTTACGTTATATTTAATGGGTTCAACAGGCTGAAAACATTCATTAATCATTATTTTTAAACAAGTTTAAGAAAAGGACAGACCACGTTTGCAGGTCAACCTGATCAGTCCAAACTAAAATTACCAGTTTGACTTTTTTCCCAACCTGACTAGCTGCCGTTATGGAAAACCTCTAGTTTAGATCATGTGTTACCTGTAAGGCGCCCAAGCCTGCATTTCCAAGGGTCCACATCTACGGTGTGACTGATAAAGCATTAGCCAATGCTTTTCTGCAATACAAAGAATTGGAAATACCAACGGGTTAGGACTGAAGTGTCATATATATGGTTCACAATGTTAAATGAGTCTGTCAAAAACAACCATTTACAGTAGCAAAATTGGGGATCTTGCAACAAAAGTCAAACATATCAATAATGTTTTAAACACACAATTTTCTTGTGGAGCTGAAGTAATAACTTACTGAATGAGCTCAGTGCTATCACCAATGCCAACGCTTATCATTTACACAAGAAAGAAATACAAAATAAGAAATAATCCTACCTTAGCTATAGCTGAAGTAATAACTTCTGGAATGGGCATATCACCCAATGCCAAGGCGTATCATTTGTTCATCAGGGTATTTTAGCTTATGTGCAGCCATTCTTCTACGAATCTGTAATTCCACCAACACATTTCATGTCTTTATTTATAAGAAACATGTGACAGTGACACCGATGTAAACCTGAATCTATAGTGACAAAAAATCGAGCCGTAATTTGACAAGTACCCTTGTATTCAGTGTATATATAGGCTTTCATATTCTCTTTGGTCCACCTTATCTCCAAGCCCTCATGTTCTGTGATATCAATGAAAATGGCAAGCAAGTGTTCAGAGATGAAATGCCTAATAGATCTTCCACTACAAACACATAATTTGAAATTTAACATTTATTTCATACAGCTAACAAACCTAATCTTAAAAGAAATGCAAACATGAACCCAAATACAAAAGCTTTACCAATAAGCTGCTAGTTTGAGGTCATATGAACAAGGCTGGCAAGGATTCTATGTGGAATCGAGCTTTAAACAGCCACTAACGGCGACGTAATTGAACCATCAACAGTTGGAATTTTTTTATTAAATGGATGTCAGAGATAGATTGCATACCTGTTTGTTGAAGATTTTTGAACTCTGAGCCTTCATTTGGAAACATTTAAAAAGTTATTTAAGGGTTTATGTTTATGTGGTCTAGGTGAAAAGAAATAAGAAAGCTGAAAAAGAGAAGGGGGAGAAATCCCGCTCAAAAGCAAAAAGTTAACACAGGGCTCTATTTTGTGGCCGAATTAGACCCTGGTTTTTGCATTTCATAACCGGGCTTTATGCCTTTGTTTTCTACGGACACCTTTATTGAGCCTTTTTTTCCTATTAACAGGGCTTTATTTCAGATAATCAGATTTTGTAGTAGTGTGAGAAAAGAGAGTTTATGAGTCAAAGAATTTCAGTATCAAGGTACATAGCCATCTGACAAATCTTCAAACCCAAACACTCCTTTATAGATAACTGCTATTCAATAACCAGATATTTCCAAATCTAACCAGTTAATCGATCAAGGCAGATTATTCTAGCAGACAATGACATTTTACAGCCTGCAAGCCTTTTATCCATAACCATCCAAATGAGTGATCATTTAATTTACTACCAAACAGGAAACTATCCTTATGATTTCTACTAGCCAAAGACATCAGAAGACAATACAGTTGCCTATCCCAAACACACTATATCAGCAGACAGAAAAGCTTGTGAAGCAAAGGTTTTCAAAACCAAGATACATAGCCATCTGTTTAAACCTTTATTCCAAACACCAGCTAGGCATATAACAACTTTTCTGGTCAACAAGGGAGGTGTGGTTAACAGGACAGTTAGTTAGGAAAAAGTAGCTTCATCTTTCACAGCTCACTAACCCCCATCCTAAAGAAACCACCCCTCACTCTTCACATAATCCCATTCATGTCAATATCCCATATCTTATAAGTTTGAATAAGTGCTACTGACTTCTTAGCATTAAGGCTCATATGCTGCAACATCTGAGTACAAACTCAGTAATAGGTATGGGCGCAAACCTGATATAACATTCATACGCAAAATACAACTTTGATTACCAGTTGCAGATACAAAAATTTCAACATGTTAACAAGATTAAAAACATTATCTCAAACATCCAAGTTACCTCTGAATGTGAGTTAGAAGCATATCCAGCAGATCGTTCTTCATCAGTGATACTTTCTGCAACAATAAAAAAACATCTCACAATTAGATCAAACTTAAGATAGGATATAAGTAGAGTGTACACCAGAAAAACTAATGAACCTTGATGCAGAACAAGGCAACGTACATTATATTAGCTTCAATCGTGCCTAAAAGATACTAAGACGTACTGTATATGGATAACCATATGCTTAACTTATCTAGTTATTCATTATCGAAAAACCCCTTATTCCCCCAAATAACTAATAAGCACTTTGGCATAAGCTTGTAAGTTCTTTATACAAGCTTACCCAAACACCCCCTAAATCCCATATTCTCATGACAGGTATCCCTTGCACAAACGCACGCTGCTTTACACATGATAATTAGGGAAAAAAGAAATACATTCCAATGTATAACGCACTTTGACATAAGGTTTACCCAAACATGTTCAATAAGCTTTTTAACTTTTTTTATACCCAGTAACTTATTAACCTCTTAAAATAAGCCTACACAGAGTAGTAAAACTCGGATCACAAAGTGATCAACCATTACTAGCTACAAGGCCAGTGACCAGGGCGAGTTGAGCAGAATCGGCCAAAAGATTCAATTTGGTCACAAGTTGGTCAGCTCGGTGCCAACTCGTAAAAAACTCGGCTTGATGTATTTTAACAAGTGTGTTAAAGTTTCTAAACGTATACTTCTAGGGTCTATGAACATTTATATAGTCCTTTAAACATGTCATACTCTTACACATAGCTTCAAAACTTATATATAAAAATTCCTATCTAAGACTATGAGTACTCCCCGCCTAGGCCAATAACTCACTACAAGCAAAACAACATACAGTATTTGCCTTCAATCATGCCCAAAATATACTAGGGGGGCGTTTAGGTAAGGTAAGAGTTAATAAAACTTATGCATTCTCGAAATACCCCAAATTAATGGAATCATCCCTTCAAAAACACACAAGCCCTTTAAAATAAGCAAAAATTTAATAAGCTTTTTAGCTTTATTAAAACACAGTAAACTATTAAGCTCTTTAAATTAGCTCACCAAAACACCCCCTAAATCTTAATGATTCCCATGGCAGATGTCTCTCACACAAAATCAAATTGCTCTAAATAATTATGATTCGATAACAAGGCTACATACATTATATTGGCTTCAATCATGCCCAAATGATACTAAGATGATGTAATATATCAGGATATCCTTATGCTTAACTTATGCATTTACTCATTATCGAAAAAACCCTGTTCCCCCAAATAACTAATATGCACTTTGGCATAAGCTTGCCCAGCCTATATAAGTTTTTTATAGAAGCTTAACCAAACACCCCCTAAATCACATATTCCCATGAATCACATATTCCCATGACAGTTATCTCTGTCTCACCAAATCAAATAAGCACAAATTAATTAAAAAATTATGCAACAAATATCAAAATTAATAAAAAAAACCAAAGATGTTGTAACAAATATCAAAATTAAACAGGTACCTGAAGATGTTGCAACGAATCAAACGTTTTTGACTACCAAAAACCCATGTCACCAAATCTCTCATATCTTCAAACTTTGACTACCAAACAGTTTTGAAGTTAAATTAGAGGGTTATGGGTTTTTAATTTTTATAAAATTTGGGGATTTGTTTAAATTGAGTTAATTTGGTTGGTGGTGGTGGTGGGGGACTGGTGGTTGTTAGAAATTGTTTCAGCCTCAATTTTAAATTTATTTTGACACTTGTAGGCTTTTATAAGCTTATCATATCATAATAAATTTATATAAGCCAACAAGTCTTAAAATAAGCCAGAAAATCAAAGCTTATAAAATTTGTTTAAATTGAGTTAATATGTTTGGTGGTGGTGGTAGCGGCTGTTGGAGATGGTGGTGGTTAGAAATTGTTTCACAAAAGTGATAATGAGGAAAGAAGTCCAAGGGTATGTGTGTATTTTAATTTTTTGTGATAGTGAAAAATGTTTTTACGTGATTTATGAAGGAAGTTTTTTTTTTTTTTTTTTTTTTTTTTTAAATGGATGAAAGTTGAAGGGGTAAAGGTGTAAATTTAAATAAGACGAAGGATCAAAAAAGTAAGGGTGTTTTCTTATGTGATTTAAAGTAGAGGTGACAATTCTCGACACGAAACGATAAACAATACGAATCTGACACGAAGTTAAATAGGTTTTGGGTTGAGGATAAACAAGTTTGGTTTACAAACAAGTCAACCCGTATAACCCATTAAATAAACGAGTCATTTTTGGGTTAGGCAAGTATTAAACTAACAACCCGTGAACCCGTTTAAGTATGTAAGCCTTAAACAAATAAAATATATAACTTGATTTTTATGTGCAATTTGGATTTAAATGTATTTTCTTACAGAGTATTACACAAACAGGGATTAGGCTTTCGGGCGTTGCGGCGGAGCATTTGGAGTTGCGTAATGTTTATAGTGCTTCTCGGACGCCTTAATACGATGCAAATCCGCTTTCTTATAAAAATTCAGTTATATACGCATAAACTTATGACCATGGGTTGTGCCAAAAAATTGCTGTTTTAGTGATTGGGCTAAAGTTTTTGCCACTCGTCTTCAAAGTATCCACATGTAGCCGTTCTTAAAAAAAAAAAACCTACATGTCTACAAACCAAAACCCCTCATCCATTGTTCACTCATGTCATTCTTCAATCTAACCAATATAAGATCTAACAAAAACCCATCATCAAAATGCAATAATTAGATAATCAAATTGCAGAAACTTACACCACCATTAGCAAGAGCAATTGCCATAATAGCAGCAGCTTCCATAACCCATGATAGAGGATTCCACATAATCTTTTAACGAAAATGACAAATAGCAGCCCAAAACGATAATTTTTATCCAAAAATGACATCGTTTTGATCTAAGAGCAGTAGCCATAAAAGCAGCAGCTTCCATAACACATGATAAATGATTCCACATAACCTTTTTATGAAAACGACAAATAGCAGCCCACCGACAATTTTTAGCCAAAAACGACATTGTTTTGATCCAAAGCAATCTCTAAACATGAAACGGCGTCATTTGCAGCCGACTAAAGAAAAAATAAATAAAATAAAATAAAACGCGTCGTTTTGATTCATGCATGGAATGGCGTCGTTAGCACCATAAATGTATAAAAGGACAACTTATACACAACTTTTAACAGCCTATAAAATCAGCACGTATGACCACATATTATAGCACTTAGACCTCATATTGCCCTATACGATGCCTTTAGATATGTTGTTCTTATCTATAGGCAGAACAAGGCTACATACAGTATATTGGCTTCAATCATGCCTAAAGGATAATAATATGATGTACTGTATCAGGATAACCTTATGCATTTATTCATTATCGAAAAAACCCCTTATTCCCCCAAATAACTAATAAGCACTTTGAAATAAGCTTGCCCAACCCATATAAGTTCTTTATATAAGCTTAACTAAACACCCCCTAAATCCTATATTCCCATGACAGTTATCTCTCTCACAAACTCACACTGATCTACGCATGATAATTAGGAAAAATATAAATACATCCCAATGTATAAAGCACTTTGACACATGAGCTTACCCAAACACATTTAATAAGCATTGTACCTTTTTTTTTAATACCCAATAGCTTATTAACCTCTTAAAATAAGCCTACCCAGTGTTGTAAAGCTCGGACTACAAAAAATCGGTGATTACAAGCTACAAGGTCAATGACTAGGGCGAGTTGAGCAGAATTGGCCAAAAGATTCAATATGGTCACAACTTGGTCAGCTCGGTGCTAATTCGTACAAAACTCGGTTTGAAATGTTTTAACAATTGAGTTAATGTTACCAAACATACTTTTTGGTTCTATGAACAATACTATGGTCCTATAAACATGTCATACATATAATTTCAAAACTTGTACATAAAAATTCCAATACCCCCACATACTCCCTGTGTAGGCCAATTACTCGCTGCCGCCTAGCGAGATTTGCAACCTTAATTTAAGGTTTTTTAAAACCCAATAACCAATTAAGCTATCTAAATAAGCTTACCCAAACACCCCCCCAAATCCCAAATGATCATATTACTATAACACATAATAGTCAAAAAAAAAAAAAAAAAAAAAAAAAAAAAAGGCAAATACATCATCCCCATGTAATAAACATAAGTCCTCACCTAATAACGATTTCCAACATCACACACACATTTAATCATCTTCAACTCCACCAATATCTCATTTCTTCAAGTTAGAGGGTTACTATTTGGTGGGTGTTTGGTTAGTGTTTCGTGGTAAACTCATTTAGTGGTTTTGTGTAACAATGCACTTTGGACAACCTTTAACCCAATTGACTAATTTACTTTTCACTTTTTTTACTTTTGATCCGTTAGAGATGAAAGATCAACAAAACCAACCCATTTCAAAATAAATTATTTTTTTAAAATGGCACCACACTTAAAATTCGACCCCCGAGTTAAACCATCAAAACGGGCAGGCCCTAGATACTGTTGGGTTTTACTAATCATAACAATTATTATAAACAAGTAAACATCATCAAAGCATGCAGCGGAAGTAATAGAAATAATATATGTAAGTAATTAACCGAATAAGAATATGCGTACCTTTTAGCAAATCAAGAAACACACGTTAATGTGAATGAGGAACAATAACCTAAACCCTAGCTTAGGGTTTAATACCAATCGACCCACAAAAGTCGACCACCAAGAAAAACCCACAAACACAAGTGTATTTGTCCTTCGCTCTTGTACACACGTACTAATATCGAATTGAAGTGAAAGACTAGGTTCTTAATCACAAACAAACCAAACACTTAATCTTGAATTGGAAAAATCGAAACCCTTGGGGAAGGTATTATCCGATCGGCCAAGCACAAGAAAGAGGAAAAGAAGAAGAGAAATTAGGTTTGCAAGTCACCAAGATTAGGTTATAATGAATACAAGGGGTTTGTATATATAGGTAACCAATCTTGTAGAACAAGTTAAGCCTCCCTTGGGCTTATGCATGTCCACGACCGGCCACAAGGATCCAAGAGGGATTCTAGATCCTTCCCGACTTCTAATTTCATCTCTAGTCCCTTTAGTTTACATTTAACGACCGTTAGTCAAACCTCGTTAAATATTAACTGTCGTTAAGTATTTATTTCGTGACTAATAATTAATAACAATAACATTTATATATATTAATTATTTAACATCAATTCTCATACGTAATGTGTGCAATCCCGAAGTCTCGAGTTCGAATCCGATCATACATATATTTAAATATCCATAAAACCTTTCAGCTCCCACTTGGATATTACTTAATATAGTAATGACATTGGTTTAGTCTAGCCTAACACGCCAATGCCCCTAGATCGAATCGAGTATGGTTTCCTGGAAAAACCATTTAATGATTCATCATTTTTACTTATCCTTTTGCTACTAATAGTACATTAACTATGAATATGGATCAAGTCATTTCATAAGTTAATATTCTGTTTCTCGTTATATCTCATTGAACAAGATTACCAAATCATCTGAACGTATTCCAGATAGATCTTGGGTATGGCCATACAAACATCTTGTCAACCCTACGAGGGGCCCAAATATAGTATTATGCTTTGAAACAAATTCAAATGAACAAATTCTCTTGACTACAAACATAACTCATGAACTTTGTAACACTTCTGAAAATAGCCCTTATAACTACCAGTTACGGATAGCGTTAGACTATCTCACACAAGTGCACTACATTCATAACAGTTATCTGCTATCTCAAGTATGAGGATAAACATTTCATAATTTACTTAATGACAAAGATCCATAAGTATAATCATGTAAAGTTGGGATCTGTCCTATATTCAATTCATTGAATATCATGTAAATCTGGTATGTCCTACGCATCAATATACTTTAAGTATATTCTACCAAAACTCAGATTTGTCTTAATTCAATGACATTCCCACATCATTGATCGACAACGGACTATTTAGAATTGGACTCCTGACGTGCTATTGTCCAAAAGTGAGGTTACCAAAGTGCCTGTGTGGATTAAATTGCATAATGTGCCATTACTTGCATATTCGGAAGACGGGTTGAGCCTTATTGCTACTCAGGTGGGTAAGCCGATCATGTTAGATGCATTCACTAGCTCCATGTGCGTTGACTCATGGGGTCGTATTAGTTTTGCTCGTGCTCTTGTTGAGTTATCATCGGAAGCTGAAATTAAACATGTGGTAACTATGGCTATCCCTAAGAAGGATGATAGTGGTTTTACAACGGCTAGTATCAAGGTTGAATATGAATGGAAACCTCCACATTGCATGGAATGTAAAGTGTTTGGGCATGATAATGCTTGTTGTCCTAAGTCTCCTAAGGAGCATCATACTGATGCTCACACCTCGACCTTGGATGTGAATGATGATGGTTTTAAGGTGGTGCAGAATCGGAAAGCCAAACCCCAAGGTCCGAAGTTGTCTAGTGGTATTAATATGGGTAAGGGTCCTAAATTTGCCCCTAGGAAGCAGGTTTATATCCCAAAGAAGAAGACACCGGACGTTGCTACTGTTACTGCTACAGGTACTCCTGTTACTACTTCTAACTCTTTTGGGACACTTGAGGTGCATGAGGACACGGGTATTCAAAGTCCTGTGGTTGATTCTAATACTGAGGAGGCGATGATTGGGGATTCTACTGGTTGTTCTAAGGAAGCAGATGTGGATAAGGGTCGTACAATAGAGATTAATGGGGATGTGTTTAATAAGACTGGTTCTACATCACATGTATCGCTTGTGAGTGATTCAATGGGAACAATGGATGTTGGTTCTACTCCCATAGTTGAGAAAATTGGTAAGCTTGAAAAACTAGTTATTGCTGGGAAAGCTACTCTTGTGGATGATGATGGTCAACCTATTCCGTCTACCTCGTCTATTAAGAGAGCTAACCCTTTTTCTAAAGTGGGAGAGATTGAGGTGTCTGACTCTGAAGATGAGGTTGTTGCTAATCCATTTGATGAGTCTGCTAATTTATTTGGTGGTGGCCAAGGGTATGAAGATGAGTATGATGAATATGATTTCGATGACTATTCGAAACAGGTTCGTGATCTTCCTGGGAATTTGGATGTCTTTAATGCCATGTATGGCACAACGTTTCAAGGTCCTAGGAAATAATTTCGTTGTGTCATATGTTATCATTTGAGTAGTGTTTTGGTTCTTGTTTAGATAATTGGAAGTATCTTGTTATGTAAGCTCTATGCCTATGTAACGGGCTGATATATGGGATCTCACTCATATACATTGTACTTAAACATTTATTTGGTTAATTTATTTACCAGGGTGCAGGATTACTCCCCTTTACCCAAAAAAAAAACGGACTATTTAGAATAACATAAGTCATCCACGGATTAAACATGCAAATATAGGATATAATATTAAGAAAATGAAAAATAAACATAAACAACTATTTTATTTCATTAAAATAATATTTGTTCATAACATCCTTTATCCAAATACTAATCACAGGTATGCATGAAACTACTAGCTAAACGAAGTCCTATCCCATCAACATGGTCAGTAAGTTTTTATTTTGGCAAAGGCTTCGTAAAGGGATCAACTAGATTATCATCTGTATGAACTTTGAGTAAATTGATTTCACCTATTTTGACTTGTTCTCGAACATAGTGATATCGTCGAGGAAAATGTCTGGCGCCCTTCATGACTCCAGGCTCATTGGCAAATGTTATTGCAGCAGAGTTGTCACAATACACATTTAAAGGTAATTCGATTGAGGGCATTACTCCGAGTCCCGAATTGAATTTCCTAATCCAAACAGCTTACATCGCAGCTTCTGAAGCAGCTATGTACTCAGCTTCTGTAATAGACATCGCAGTCGTTGTCTGCTTCTTGCTCTTCCGGTCTACTGCTCCTCCATTAATGACAAAGACATATCCCGTTTGAGACTTCTTATCATCTTTATCAGTTTGGAAAGACGCATAGCAAAAACCTGTAACATCAAGTTCTGCATCTGGATTCCCACCATACACTAGGAACATTTCTTTAGTAGCTCTTAGATACTTAAGAATGTTCTTAACAGCATGCCAGTGTTTCACACCTGGATTCTGTTGATATCGACTGGTGATATTTTGTGCAAACGCCACATCATGCCTTGTACATCTGACAGCATACATGATAGATCCTACATCCGAAGCATAAGGAACTTTTCTCATGTGTGCCACCTCTTCGGGTGTTGACGCGCATAGTTCACTACTTAAGCCATGTTCAGCTTGCATCGGCAAATATCCCTTCTTGGAATTATGCATATTGAATCTCTTCAATATTTTATCGATGTAAGTACTTTATTAAAGTTGGACCTGTTGAGGTTTTTCCTGAAGGTACACATGCGGTGTTGATCAATTGGAAAGCTGGGAAGCTTAATACTGTTTATCGACTGGATAATACTGCTATTCAGTTCAACTTCTTGAAGGAAATATTTCATTTGGTGAATCGACATGATTTGAAGATGCTGTATGAACATGTCACTCAGTATTATACTATTCATTCACCAACGGGTTCTGGTTTATATTTATTGGGTGATCTACAAGTCTTGTTTGATTCTAATTCTCCAGAAGGTAAAGGATATTCTATTTGGAAGAATTCACATCAGTGGGAGATTAAGAATTGGAGATTTTATCCTATGCCTTGTGTTCATGTGGTTCAGACCACCTGTGGTATGATTTTGTGTATGTTATCAGATAAGATTTATCCTTTGTCTGTTTTTTTTATGGAACGATTGCTTAGACAGAAGTTGGAAGTACCTCCTAATCCAGTTGGCAATGATGCGCTTCATGCTTCTCAATGTGTTAGTTTGATTAAAACTCAGCTTCTGCAACATAAAGGTTCATCTTGATTGTAATATTTTGTTTATTTTGTAATTTTTGTTCTCTTTCTTTATTAGTTAAAAAAAAAAAAAAAAAAAAAAAAAAAAAAAAAAAAAAAGTTTTTGTATTGCAGGTTTGTTGTATATTTTTGATGGTTTTTGACTCACCAGATATACCTTGTGTATGTCAAAGAGTTAGCTAGTCCAAGGGGTACAGCTTTGGTAAAGACACATCAAATTTGTTGATAGCTGTAATGGTTTGCTCAAAATCATAGGGAATGCAACCACCCATGCTTAATTGCTGAGTGTTGTATGGTTTTCAATTCACCATGATTTATTCCTATTTGGAATCCAAGAATTGACTAGCCCACTTGTATATGGCTTGTGGTAAAGGCATTGGAATACCATATTTGGTAATCACTTCACCAATTCTAAGAATTGACTAGTCCTGAGCAAACGGCTATAGGTAAAGACATCTCAAATCCGTTTATATGGTTTTTGGTTTGCCAATAAATCAGATGGTTATCAGTGTACCATATTTTACGAACTTAAACATATGGCTACTCCAGTAGTGATGGCTATTAGTAAAGAGACATCAAATCCATTATTTTCAATGATTCACCTCTCACAGGAGTTTACACACCTGGATGTGATGAGAATAGTATGAAACTAATATGTTTTGATGTACATGTTGTCATTTGTTGCTGCAAAGATATGGAGTTTCAGTGTTTCTTCATCAAAGAGATGTTCTTATTTGGATTATTTGCTGCTGTTGTTCGTGAACAATCCTCTGGTGCTGTCTAGTTATAGATCTATCAAGAAACTGGAACTTAACCAAGTCAAATTCCAGTTTAGGGGAGGATTGTTGGGAATTATGTGAAGTTTGGATTATGCTGAAATTACTGCTGAAGAGATTCTACTGAAGGAGTGTGGATTCTACCGAAGACATAATCTGCTGAAATTTTATAGTTATTAGTTTGTTTCTGCGGAAGTGATTATTCGTGTTTAGTATATTTAGTTTGGATATACATGAGCTTTATTAGGAAGTGATTGTGTATATCTTATTTAGTTTTATGTTTATACGTTTCTTGGGAAACGGTTTAGGGTTTTGTTTAGGGTTCCTTGTCTATAAAAGGAACACAATAGTATGAGTTATGTACCGATTGAAAAAAACAAAGTTTTAGTTAATATAACGATCCATAGAGGATCACAGAGTTCTTAGTTATTTGTGTTACTTGTGTTTATATTTCGCTGATAAATATAAGTAGTAGAGATTGTCTTTTATTGTGCTTGTGATTACATAGGCATAAATAACGATCCACGAGCTCAAGATCTATCAAGATCTGTTTGTTTCAACAGAAAAGATAGAGGTCGGTTGAACACGTTAAACACACACACACACGTAAAGAGTAAACCGGTTATGCGTAGAGTGAAAGAGAGTGAATAAAATGAACAACCAACCCTCAAGTGAGGGTTATACAAGAGTATTTATAGGAGGGGGAGCTAGGGCAACACTCCTACTCCCTTCCTTTCCTTAATGGACATGGGCCTAAGCTTATGGGCCTTCTACATAAGCTTAAGCTAAAACAAATATAAAGGCTATAATTAAGCTAACTATTACATATGAATCACTACCACTTGATTTAGGTTTAGGAGTGATTCCAACAGTTACAATAACCAATACCCAACAATTGGTATCAAGAGCCATGGTTAGATCATAAAGATTGGTTATTTGTGTGTTTTGTTGGTTCGAATTCTATACCCTAAAAGTGTTAAAGTTTGAATTTTGATAGTACTTTTGTATTAAGAATCATCATAAGTGCTTAGGTTTTGGTTTGGAAGGCTTAATTAATCTTGGTTATAATGTTTTGGATTAGAAAAGTTTAGTTTTTGAAGAGTTTCAAGGAAGCGGTTTGAGTCTCGTACTATTTTCGTGTATGCGGTTTGATGTCATTTAGGTGCGATTTGATCTGATCAAGGAAGCGATTTGTCAAGTTCTTGGATGAGGTTTGTATAGATTTGTTGTATCGAAAGCGGTTAGACTTAAGCGGTTTGACTTAAGCAGTTTGACTCAAGCGGTTTGTCTTTAGCGGTTTGAATTAAGCGGTTTTACTCAAGTGGTTTGTCTTCAGTGGTTTGATCTAAGCGGTTTGATAAGAAGCGGTTTGATAAGAAGCGGTTTTATAAAAAGCAGATTGATTTAAGCGGTTTGTATTCCAGTGGTTTGACAATCCTGTGATTTGAAAAATGCATTTTAAACACTGCAATTTGATCAAAAAAACTGAGTTTTGACTTTTAAGGTGTGACTATTTGCGTTTTGACCACTTGCGGCTTGACCAAAGTTGACTTTTTATGTCAAAACTTCAAACGGCCATAACTTTTGAACCGTAATTCCGTTTTCAACGAAATATCTGTCAAAATGACCGGAACAGCCTGACCCAGTAGGAACCAGTTAGAACTAGTTTAGAACCGGATATTCCAGCCAAGAACCAGTAAGAACCAGTTAAGAAAATGCTATTTTGGCCAAGAACCAATTAGATCCAGGTAAGAACTGCCTATTCCTGTTAGGATTTAGAAAATCCATAGTGAAGTGTCGGTCACCCCAACTATTGTCTATCATATGTTAGCTCATAGACATTACGCTATCTATTAGTTAATTAGTTAGTTAGAGTAACACCGTGGAGGACGGACGGGTCTTTACCCACTGTATGCCTGATCCACAGCCCGACAAAGGGCGTATTATGTAAAACTATAAATCCCCTCTACCTCCCAAGGTAGAGGGTTGGACGTTTCATTTCTTAATCTAACCTTCTCTTTGTTTTTCTCTCACTTTCTCTCTCTAGAAAGGATCCCATCTCTCACTTTCTCTCTCTAAGTTTCTTGCTAAGATTCGAACAATATAATTGATTGTTTGTGTGTTACAATAACCAATATCCAACAATTGGTATCAAGATCTATGGTTAGATCATAAAGATTGATTATTTATGTGTTTTGTTGGTTCGAATTCTAAACCCTAAAAGTCTTAAAGTTTGAATTTTGATAGTACTTTTGTGTTAAGAATCATCACAAGTGCTTAGGTTTTGGTTTGGAAGGCTTAATTCATCTTGGTTATAGTGTTTTGGATTGGAAAAGTTTAGTTTTTGAAGAGTTTCAAGGAAGCGGTTTGAGTCTCGTACTATTTTCGTGTATGCGGTTTGATATCATTTGGGTGCGGTTTGATCTGATCAAGGAAGCGATTTGTCAAGTTCTTGGATGCGGTTTGTCTAGATTCATTGTATCGGAAGTGGTTTGACTTAAGCGGTTTACGTAAGCGGTTAGACATAAGCGGTTTGACTTAGGCGGTTTGACTCAAGCGGTTTGTCTTTAGCGGTTTGACATAAGCGGTTTGACATAAGCGGTTTGACTCAAGCGGTTTGTCTTCAGCGGTTTGATCTAAGCGGTTTGATAAGAAGCGGTTTGATAAAAAGCAGTTTGATTTAAGTGGTTTGTATTCCAGCGGTTTGACAATCCTGTGATTTGAACACTGCGATTTGATAAAAAAAAACTAAGTTTTGACTTTTAAGGTTTGACTATTTGCGTTTTGACCACTTGCGGCTTGACCAAAGTGGACTTTTTATGTCAAAACTTCAAACGGCCATAACTTTTGAACCGTAACTCTGTTTTCAGCGAAATATCTGTCAAAATGACCAGAACAGCCTGAACCAGTAGGAACCAGTTAGAACTAGTTAATAACCGGATATTCCAGCCAAGAACCAGTAAGAACCAATTAAGAAAATGCTATTTTGGCCAAGAACCAGTTAGATCCAGCTAAGAACTGCCTATTCCTGTTAGGATTTAGAAAATCCATAGTGAAGTGTCGGTCACCCCAACTATTGTCTAGCATATGTTAGCTCGTAGACATTACGTTATCTATTAGTTAGTTAGTTAGTTAGTTAGAGTAACACCGTGGAGGAAGGACGGGTCTTTACCCACTGTATGCCAGATCCACAGCCCGACAGAGGGCGTATTATGTAAAACTATAAATACACTCTACCTCCCAAGGTAGAGGGTTGGACGTTTCATTTCTTAATCTAACCTTCTCCTTGTTTTTCTCTCAATTTCTCTCTCTAGAAAGGATCCCATCTCTCACTTTCTCTCTCTAAGTTTCTTGCTAAGTTTTGAACCATATAATTGATTGTTTGTGTGTTACAATAACCAATATCCAACAATTGGTATCAAGAGCCATGGTTAGATCATAAAGATTGGTTATTTGTGTGTTTTGTTGGTTCGAATTCTATACCCTAAAAGTGTTAAAGTTTTAATTTTGATAGTACTTTTGTGTTAAGAATCATCATAAGTTTTTAGGTTTTGGTTTGGAAGGCTTAATTAATCTTGGTTATAGTGTTTTGGATTGGAAAAGTTTAGTTTTTGAAGAGTTTCAAGGAAGCGGTTTGAGTCTCGTACTATTTTCGTGTATGCGGTTTGATGTCATTTGGGTGCGATTTGATCTTATCAAGGAAGCAATTTGTCAAGTTCTTGGATGCGGTTTGTCTAGATTCGTTGTATCGGAAGCGGTTTGACTTAAACGGTTTGACTTAAGTGGTTTGACTTAAGCGGTTTACGTAAGCGGTTTGACTTAAGCGGTTTGACTCAAGCGGTTTGTCTTTAGCGGTTTGACATAAGCGGTTTGACTTAAGCGGTTTGACTCAAGCGGTTTGTCTTCAGCGGTTTGATCTAAGCGGTCTGATTAGAAGCGGTTTGAGTTAAGCGGTTTGATAAGAAGCGGTTTGATAAAAAGCAGTTTGATTTAAGCGGTTTCTATTCCAAGGGTTTGACAATCCTGCGATTTGACCAATGCGATTTGATCAAAAAAACTAAGTTTTGACTTTTAAGGTTTGACTATTTGCGTTTTGACCACTTGCGGCTTGACCAAAGTGGACTTTTTATGTCAAAACTTCAAACGGCCATAACTTTTGAACCGTAACTCCATTTTCAGCGAAATATCTGTCAAAATGACTGGAACAGCCTGAACCAGTAGGAACCAGTTAGAACTAGTTAAGAACCGGATATTCCAACCAAGAACCAGTAAGAACCAGTTAAGAAAATGCTATTTTGGCCAAGAACCAGTTAGATCCAGCTAAGAACTGCCTATTCCTGTTAGGATTTAGAAAATCCATAGTGAAGTGTCGGTCACCCCAACTATTGTCTAGCATATGTTAGATCGTAGACATTACTGATAACGCTACACGCGTCGTTCGGTGTCAAAGGAACTTCCTTTTCTTCGAGCAAGTTTTATAACACCCTAGGCAGTGAACCTAATCGTTGTAGTGTAGTATTAGGGTAAGCCACGGGTATTGATATCGTTCTCTATGGAAATAGGAATGCTAGTGAGAAGTTACTACGCTAAGGTTGGGGTTGAGGAAGATTATTTTTTATCTTTTTTATGTTTTTTAGGAATTAGAAAGGTACGAATTTCGAGGTTTGGATTTGGGGGTTGGTATTTCTACCGATTACTCTACTTATCTAATTATCTAATCTAAAGTGTATGTAGTCTATGTCTAATTACTGTGTGCTCGTATGATGGTTTAAAGATGTGTTTACTTAGGTTTTATTACTCCTTAATTATCTCCTATTGATGGTTGAATTGTCACGTCCTTAATCTTAATTGCGTTGTGTGTCTAAAGTCGTAGGGTATGCATTTATCCCTAACTCTTTGAAACTACCAAAGGGTCTCGTCTACAAAATCTCTAGGAATTATAAACTCTAACTCTAAGGTACTCTTTGGATGGTTTAGCCTACAACTACTCTAGGTGTTATAGTCTAAGGTTCACAAAGATTAATCAAGCATTAACTACACAACGAATGACCAATCGCATTACTAGATCATTAACAATTAAGATAAGAGACAACCAATCAATATTCAATAATTAAGTTTCATATTCCCTAAGCAAACACACAAGTAAATTAGCCGGACATGGAGAACATGCAAGCATACACACAAGTAATTGAAGACATAATTGAATTAATGAAGTAAAGTACTTATCTTGGTGTAAGATAGGGTTTGGAACCCTAAAATACTGTACAAGACAGCCTTGGTTCGGTTTAGGGTTTTACTCCAAAAGACTACACACCAAAACTGAAAAATTCGAATTCTATATATAAGACTACTACCGGTTCACACTCTAAGTATTAAAGATGAATGCTTTAATTCCTACTAATCTAAGGGTGATCCTCACATTTTGGGTGGAATTTAGGTGGTAAAGGGTTTTTGTGCTAGTCATACAATTTTCTATCCATGAGACGCTTTTGTTAAGACTAATGGCCCACTCCTATATGTCATGAAAAATTTTAAATTTGGTGCCAAAATTACTCTAACCGACATTTCTCATGGTTTATTACACAAATACAATTGGACAAAGCAAATAGTCAAGGATAAGCATAGTTTCAAAGTTCCCGTTTTATTTTCCCCCCTACACTTAAACTGAACATTGTCCCCAATGTTCCCCGAAAGTATCAAAGTTATGATAATAGAAGGTAATTAAAAACGAAAGAAACTAATACTCCCCTGATTAGCTCAGTAGGATCTGTGTAAAGTAGTGGTTAAATCCTTTCCAAGAAGAATGTATGCGTGAAAAGCTCCTTCCAATCTCATGTATCTTATTATTAATAAATTAAACCTGCACACTTGAAGAAAACAAACGAAACCTTCGCGTAAAATCGGCGGTAATAATATATATAAGACTCTATTAAACTAGGATATAATGCTTGTGGAATGGATGTTTACAGAATTTCTGGAAAATTAAGACCTGGAAAATTCCAAAAATTTTATAGTAGCTCAGAAAACGAGAAAAAAGTAATCTGTTGTTTTTACTCCTTCCTGACGTCGTCAGGTTATCCTGACAAAAACTGGTCTGCGATTTTCTGGAAAAAATTCTGGAAAATTTATATCTTTAGAATCTGGAAAAATTTCTGTAAAACATCCATTATGACTCGATACAAGCATTTGACTCGAACAAACACACATATATATCTTTTAATTAATTGAAATTCTCATGTTTACGTTTCTTTTAAAAATGTGTGTCATCATCCCTACACCTATCCTTTATGTAAAATACCTTTATATGCAATCAAGACGAGGTTAAAAACAAAATAAAGCATTTTTACAAATTTAAACATGAGAATAAGAAATCAATAAAAGATATATGACACTAACAAGCAAACAATTAAGCATGGGTTACCTCCCATGAAGCGCTTTTCTTTATTTATGAGTCTTGTAGCTAGACTCGTAGTCGTGCTCCTACGTAACTTCATTACCGTCACCTTCTTCCTTCGCTTTCCCTTCGTCGAAAGGGCGTAGACGTTGTATGCTTACCGTGGATTCCTTGCCAACGTCGTCTATTATGGTGACGGTTTTATCCTTTAGATTGGTTTCCTTTACTGTAAAAGGCCCAAACCATCTTGGTTTGTTTCTACCTTGTAATGCCCTTATCCGTGATTTGTACAGAAGTACTTTTTCTCCCTTTAGAAATTCCTTAGGGTTCCTTTGTGCCTTTGGTATCGACGTGGGATTATTTCCTAACTTCTTATCGGGCTTCCACAATGTTGCATGCAATCCTTGAACCATAAAATCTCTAAGCCCTTTTTCTCAATCATTCATTTTCTTCTTAACTATATTGCTAGGGACCTGTGGACTTTCACCCGTAATCTTCTCCATGATCTTAAGAGGATATCTTGGAACGATGGGTATCCTAGCGTACCCTTTTCCGCTTTTAAGTATCATGATGCCCTCCTTGCATTTGATGGTTGCCTTGGCAGTGGCCAGAAATGGTGTCCCAAGAATGAGTGGCATGTTTCTATCTTCCTCAACATCTATGATCATGAAATCCACCGGATAAACGATATTAGCCACCTCTATTAAAATATCCACCGCGATTCCTATGGGGTAGACATAGGTGTGATTAGCTAAGGAAAGTCTAAGATCGGTCTTGGCTGGCTTCTCCCTAGTCAACTTATTATAAATTGATAATGGCATTATGTTCACATCAGTCCCCTGATCAGCTAAGGCATTTATATTATCAATATCACCAATGCTACATGGTATCACGAAGTTCCCTGTGGTGTCTTATTTTTTTGTTAATGGTTTTTTTAGAACTAACTCATACAGAGGTCCCATAGGCAGGGCGTCATACTCATCTTCTGTTATTTTTCCTTCAAGGGCTTCCATAAGAACCTCATTGTACCTAAAGTTGTTTACTTGGTTTGCAATGGTTTTTCTGTTAATTTTGTGCTTAAGGTAATACTCAATGGTCTCGGGCTCATCATTAGGTTCAGACTCCTCCCTTTTGCTTTCCTCAGTTTTCTTCACCTCAACCTTTCCATTCTCAGGCATAATGGAAATGGCGTTAACAAACGAAGTGGGAGGACAATCGTTGCTTCTTACTAGCACCTTTTCGGGAACTTTTGTTTTGGTATATTCTTTTACCAGGTTCATCATTTCCGTCATTTTTGCTTGCATTTCCTCTCTCTTCATATAAACTTCCTCTTCAAATTTGGCTAATCTCTCCGTGTGAGATGCCATGTACTCCCTCATTTGTTCCTTAAAGCTTGGTGAGAGTGGTATTGGGGAAGTAGAACGGAAGCGCCTTTCGGAATTGAGGTTTTGCTCACGACTTGGGGATTCCGAAAAAGGTGTTGGGTGGTTGGTGGAATTGGCGGAATTGACTGCTTCTCGAGGGATTTGTACGGGAGCTCTTTTATGCCTTTCCATAAGATAATCAATCCTTCTCTCAATAGCACTCATTTGCTCCTCGCTGATGTCGGAAGATTCAAGAGGAGTTGATATGGCATTAACCACGTTAATAGGTGTTTCAGGAGATTCATTCCAATCTTCGTAGCTTTGATCAGCAAGCTCTTCTATAATATCCCAAGATTTCTCTGCATTAAAGTCGCTAAGCCTTCCACCGGCGGCTTGATCAATGGATCGTCGAGTGATGAAATCGATATGGTAATAAAATATTTGGATTTGAAGGCAAAGATCAATGCCATGATGAGGGAGTTTACGGAGTAGGTCCTTGAATCGAGTCCATGCTTTGTAGAGAGACTCACCTTGAAGTTGTTGAAATGTTAAAATGTCTCGTCTAAGTTTAGTGGTTCTCCCCGGTGGGAAAAATTGAGCAAGGAAGCGAGAGGTGAGATCATCCCAACTTGAGATGGAGCTGGCGGGAAGTCGCTCAAGCCAATTACTAGCTTGGTCCCGTAGAGAGAATTGGAAGAGACGTAGGCGCGTGGTCTCCCGAGTAGTAGCATCAAGGTCGATGGAATCGACAATTTTAAGTAAATCCTTAAGATGCTAATTAGGATCTTCGGAATGAAGTCCATGGAATGCACATCCGTTTTGCACCAACCGGATGGTGTCGGATCGCAGGGCCGTAGTTTGGGTTTGGTCGGGAAGCTCAATGGTGTTCCTATAGCCTAGGTGGCTTGGTCTCAAGTATTCACCAAGAGTACGGGCTCTTGGTGGGTCATTTGGTGGTAGGTTGATGAATGGTGGTTGGTTATCACCTTCCATGATGAAAAGTGATAGGATTACGAACAAAGGTCACGAAGAAGGGGGATAGACTATGAGGAAGCTAAAAATGAGAAAAAATTTTACTTGATAGGAATCAAGCAAAGAAAACCTAAACGAGGTGGACTACTAACTAGCTATTCTATTCCCCGGTAGCGGCGCCAAAAACTTGATAACGCTACACGCGTCGTTCGGTGTCAAAGGAACTTCCTTTTCTTCGAGCAAGTTTTATAACACCCTAGGCAGTGAACCTAATCGTTGTAGTGTAGTATTAGGGTAAGCCACGGGTATTGATATCGTTCTCTATGGGAATATGAATGCTAGTGAGAAGTTACTACGCTAAGGTTGGGGTTGAGGAAGATTATTTTTTATCATTTTTATGTTTTTTAGGAATTAGAAAGGTACGAATTTCGAGGTTTGGATTTGGGGGTTGGTATTTCTACCGATTACTCTACTTATCTAATTATCTAATCTAAGGTGTATGTAGTCTATGTCTAATTATTGTGTGCTCGTATGATGGTTTAAAGATGTGTTTACTTAGGTTTTATTACTCCTTAATTATCTCCTATTGATGGTTGAATTGTCACGTCCTTATTCTTAATTGCGTTGTGTGTCTAAAGTCGTAGGGTATGCGTTTATCCCTAACTCTTTGAAACTACCAAAGGGTATCGTCTACAAAATCTCTAGGAATTATAAACTCTAACTTTAAGGTACTCTTTGGATGGTTTAGCCTACAACTACTCTAGGTGTTATAGTCTAAGGTTCACAAAGATTAATCAAGCATTAACTACACAACGAATGACCAATCGCATTACTAGATCATTAACAATTAAGATAAGAGACAACCAATCAATATTCAATAATTAAGTTTCATATTCCCTAAGCAAACACACAAGTAAATTAGCCGGACATGGAGAACATGCAAGCATACACACAAGTAATTGAAGACATAATTGAATTAATGAAGTAAAGTACTTATCTTGGTGTAAGATAGGGTTTGGAACCCTAAAATACTGTACAAGACAGCCTTGGTTCGGTTTAGGTTTTTACTCCAAAAGACTACACACCAAAACTAAAAAATTCGGATTCTATATATAAGATTACAATCGCGACGGCGTCACCTTATGATTTGTGACGTCGTCGGGTCGCCGTCATTTGGGTTTCGTCTTAGCCACGTTAGTCTTGTGACGGCGTCATCTTATGCTTGTGACGCCGTCCCCTTCAGTCTCTGACGCCGTTTGAATCAAATCTAGGTCGTCTGAGTTGCGACGGCCTACTCTTTTAAAGCCTGACACCGTCACTTGAAAATAAGCAATTTGGCTACTGACCAGTCACAAAAGTGATGCGACGGCGTCACAGGTAACACCTGACGCCGTCCCCTTGTATTTCAGTAGTCTGAGTGGCTCGATTCTTGACTTTAGCAAATTTCTTCGTATATCCGCGCTTTTTAGTCCAAATAAGTGCCATTCCAACAATTTACCTTCAAGAGACCTAAAAAGTAAAAAGAAACGATATTAAGTAATAACGGATACAAAAGTGATCAAATAAGGGCTTAAACGAACCCTCAAAAAGGTAAATTTTAAAACCTTATCAATTACGTTATCTATTAGTTAGTTAGTTAGTTAGAGTAACACCGTGGAGGACGGACGGGTCTTTACCCACTGTATGCCTGATCCACAGCCCGACAGAGGGCGTATTATGTAAAACTATAAATACCCTCTACCTTCCAAGGTAGAGGGTTGGATGTTTCATTTCTTAATCTAACCTTCTCTTTGTTTTTCTCTCACTTTCTCTCTCTAGAAAAGATCCCATCTCCCACTTTCTCTCTCTAAGTTTCTTGCTAAGTTTCGAACCATATAATTGATTGTTTGTGTGTTACAATAACCAATATCCAACAATTGGTATCAAGAGCCATGGTTAGATCATAAAGATTGGTTATTTGTGTGTTTTGTTGGTTCGAATTCTATACCCTAAAAGTGTTAAAGTTTTAATTTTGATAGTACTTTTGTGTTAAGAATCATCATAAGTGCTTAGGTTTTGGTTTGGAAGGCTTAATTCATCTTGGTTATAGTGTTTTGGATTGGAAAAGTTTAGTTTTTGAAGAGTTTCAAGGAAGCGGTTTGAGTCTCGTACTATTTTCGTGTATGCGGTTTGATGTCATTTGGGTGCGATTTGATCTGATCAAGGAAGCGATTTGTCAAGTTCTTGGATGCGGTTTGTCTAGATTCGTTGTAACGGAAGCGGTTTGACTTAAGCGGTTTACGTAAGCGGTTTACGTAAGCGGTTTGACATAAGCGGTTTGACTTAAGCGGTTTGACTCAAGCGGTTTGTCTTTAGCAGTTTGACATAAGCGCTTTGACTTAAGTGGTTTGACTCAAGCGGTTTGTCTTCAGCGGTTTGATCTAAGCGGTTTGATAAGAAGCGTTTTGAGTTAAGCGGTTTGATAAAAAGCAGTTTGATTTAAGCGGTTTGTATTCCAGCGGTTTGACAATCCTGCGATTTGACCAATGCGATATGAACACTGCGATTTGATCAAAAAACTAAGTTTTAACTTTTACGGTTTGACTATTTGCGTTTTGACCACTTGCGGCTTGACCAAAGTGGACTTTTTATGTCAAAACTTCAAACGGCCATAACTTTTGAACCGTACCTCCGTTTTCAGCAAAACATCTGTCAACATGACCGGAACAGCCTGAACCAGTAGGAACCAGTTAGTACTAGTTAAGAACCAGATATTCCAGCCAAGAACCAGTTAAGAAAATGCTATTTTGGCCAAGAACCAGTTAGATCCGGCTAAGAACTGCGTATTCCTGTTAGGATTTAGAAAATCCATAGTGAAGTGTCGGTCACCCCAACTATTGTCTAGCATATGTTAGCTCGTAGACATTACGTTATCTATTAGTTGGTTAGTTAGTTAGAGTAACACCGTGGAGGACGGACGGGTCTGTACCCACTGTATACCTGATCCACAGCCCGACAGAGGGCGTATTATGTAAAACTATAAATACCCTCTACCTCCCAAGGTAGAGGGTTGGATGTTTCATTTCTTAATCTAACCTTCTCTTTGTTTTTCTCTCACTTTCTCTCTCTAGAAAGGATCCCATCTCCCACTTTCTCTCTCTAAGTTTCTTGCTAAGTTTCGAACCATATAATTGATTGTTTGTGTGTTGCAATAACCAATATCCAATAATTGGTATCAAGAGTCATGGTTAGAACATAAAGATTGGTTATTTGTGTGTTTTGTTGGTTCGAATTCTATACCCTAAAAGTGTTAAAGTTTTAATTTTGATAGTACTTTTGTGTTAAGAATCATCATAAGTTCTTAGGTTTTGGTTCGGAAGGCTTAATTCATCTTGGTTATAGTGTTTTGGATTGGAAAAGTTTAGTTTTTGAAGAGTTTCAAGGAAGCGGTTTGAGTCTCGTACTATTTTCATGTATACGGTTTGATGTCATTTGGGTGCGATTTGATCTGATCAAGGAAGCGATTTGTCAAGTTCTTGGATGCGGTTTATCTAGATTCGTTGTATCGGAAGCGGTTTGACTTAAGCGGTTTACGTAAGCGGTTTGACATAAGCGGTTTGACTTAAGCGGTTTGACTCAAGCGGTTTGTCTTTAGCAGTTTGACATAAACGCTTTGACTTAAGTGGTTTGACTCAAGCGGTTTGTCTTCAGCGGTTTGATCTAAGCGATTTGATAAGAAGCATTTTGAGTTAAGCGGTTTGATAAGAAGCGGTTTGATAAAAAGCAGTTTGATTTAAGCGGTTTGTATTCGAGCGGTTTGACAATCCTGCGATTTGACCAATGCGATTTGAACACTGCGATTTGATCAAAAAACTAAGTTTCGACTTTTACGGTTTGACTATTTGCGTTTTGACCACTTGCGGCTTGACCAAGTTTTTATGTCAAAACTTCAAACGGCCATAACTTTTGAACCGTACCTCCGTTTTCAGCGAAATATCTGTCAAAATGACCGGAATAGCCTGAACCAGTAGGAACCAGTTAGAACTAGTTAAGAACCGGATATTCCAGCCAAGAACCAGTTAATAAAACGCTATTTTGGCCAAGAACCAGTTAGATCCAGCTAAGAACTGCCTATTCCTGTTAGGATTTAGAAAATCCATAGTGAAGTGTCGGTCACCCCAACTATTTTCTAGCATATCTTAGCTCGTAGACATTACGTTATCTATTAGTTAGTTAGTTAGTTAGAGTAACACCATGGAGGACGGACGGGTCTTTACCCACTGTATGCCTGATCCATAGTCCGACAGAGGCGTATTATGTAAAACTATAAATACCTTCTACCTCCCAAGGTAGAGGGTTGGACGTTTCATTTCTTAATCTAACCTTCTCTTTGTTTTTCTCTCACTTTCTCTCTCTAGAAAGGATCCCATCTCCCACTTTCTCTCTCTAAGTTTCTTGCTAAGTTTCGAACCATATAATTGATTGTTTGTGTGTTACAATAACCAATATCTAACAATTGGTATCAAGAGCCATGGTTAGATCATAAAGATTGGTTATTTGTGTGTTTTGTTGGTTCGAATTCTATACCCTCCGTCGAGTTTATTCAACAAATACTCCTCCATCGAGTTTTGATGTTGCTATGTAATCCCAAATTTATGGTACAAATCATAGTGTTACTTCTGATCCTAATGCACCTAAGGTTGTTACTACTAGTGGTAATGGAGTTAAGTCGGTTTCTTTCACGGGTGTTGCTTCTAATGAATCCCAGAAACACGTGGGCTAAGTATGGTTTACAAAAGGTTATGATGAACGCTAAGGGATTCTTCTTCTTCAAGTTTAATTCGAAAATAGGCGTTGATGATGTTCTTGATAATGGTCCTTGGTTGATTCGTAATGTTCCTATTATTCTTAAACCATGGACATTGAACACCAACTTGCTTAAAGAGGATTTGACTAACATTCCGGTGTGGGTTAAATTCCATGATGTTCCTTTAGCTATGTTTTCTGATGACGGGCTCAGTCTTCTTGCTACATTGATTGGTACGCCCAAAAGGTTAGATGCTTTTACTAGTCAAATGTGCAAAGAATCTTGGGGCCGTAGTAGTTTTGATAGGTGTATGATTGAAGTGAAGTCGGATGAGGTTCTTAGGGACAGCTTCACTGTCGAGATTCCTTTACTTGATGGTACGGGTTCGACTATTGAGAAGATCCATGTTGAATATGAATGGAAACCGCCTAGATGTGAGAAATGTCGGGTATTTGGACATACTTTGGTGGAGTGTCCTAAGGTCGTGATTCCGACTGCTCAACCTCATAAGAACGTAAGTGATGGTTTTCAGACTGTTAACAATAAGAAGAAGGGAAAGCAAGTTGGGCCGAATCCGGGTCGAGGAGGTTCTACTAAATCTGTGGTGGGCAAGCATTTTGAATATCGGCCCAAAAAGCCTCCTCCTGAACCCAAGAAAGTAAATGTCGGTAAGACGATGGCTTCTAATGTGGCTAGTACGAGTGGAACCAGGATCACTACGTCTAATCAGTATGATGCTCTTAATATGGACGATACAGATATGGATACTGGTCGTACAATGGAGGTTAATGAGGATGAGTCTATTAAGACTGGTTCTACATCACATGTTCCGCTTGTGAGTGATTCAATGGGAACAATAGATGTTGGTTCTACTCCCATAGTTGAGAAAATTGGTAAGCTTGAAAAACTAATTATTGATAGGAAAGCTACTCTTGTGGATGATGATGGTCAACCTATTCCGTCTACCTCTTCTACTAAGAGAGCTAACCCTTTTTCTAAAGTGGGAGAGATTGAGGTGTCTGATTCTGAAGATGAGGTTGTTGCTAACCCATTTGATGAGTCTGCTAATATATTTGGTGGTGGCCAAGAGTTTGAAGATGAGTATGATGACTATGACTTCGATGACTATGCGAAGTAGGTTCGTGATCTTCCTGGGAATTTGGATGCCTTTAATGCCATGTATGGCACAAAGTTTCACGGTCCTAGGAAGTAAACATATTTCGTTGTGTCATTTGTTATCATTTGAGTAGTGGTTTGTTTTCTTGTTTAGAAAATAGGGAGTATCTTGTTATGTAAGCTCTATGCCTATGTAACGGGCTGATATATGGGATTTCTCTCATATACATTGTACTTAAACGTTTATTTGGTTAATATATTTACCAGGGTGCAGGATTACTCCCCTTTACCCAAAAAAAAGAATTATATACCCTAAAAGTGTTAAAGTTTGAATTTTGATAGTACTTTTGTGTTAAAAATCATCATAAGTGCTTAGGTTTTGGTTTAGAAGGCTTAATTCATCTTGGTTATAGTGTTTTGGATTGGAAAAGTTTAGTTTTTGAAGAGTTTCAAGGAAGCGGTTTGAGTCTCGTACTATTTTCGTGTATGCGGTTTGATGTCATTTGGGTGCGATTTGATCTGATCAAGGAAGCGATTTGTCAAGTTCTTGGATGCGGTTTGTCTAGATTCGTTGTATCGGAAGCGGTTTGACTTAAGCGGTAGCGGTTTGACTTAAGCGGTTTACGTAAGCGGTTTGACATAAGCGGTTTGACTTAAGCGGTTTGACTCAAGCGGTTTGTCTTTAGCAGTTTGACATAAGCGCTTTGACTTAAGTGGTTTGACACAAGCGGTTTTCTTCAGTGGTTTGATAACCTAAGCACTTATGATGATCCATTATTTGTGTGTTTTTTTGGTTCGAATTCTATACCCTAAAAGTGTTAAAGTTTTAATTTTGATAGTACTTTTGTGTTAAGAATCATCATAAGTGCTTAGGTTTTGGTTTGGAAGGCTTAATTCATCTTGGTTATAGTGTTTTGGATTGGAAAAGTTTAGTTTTTGAAGAGTTTCAAGGAAGCGGTTTGAGTCTCGTACTATTTTCGTGTATGCGGTTTGATGTCATTTGGGTGCGATTTGATCTGATCAAGGAAGCGATTTGTCAAGTTCTTAGATGCAGTTTGTCTAGATTCGTTGTATCGGAAGCGGATTGACTTAAGGGGTTTACGTAAGCGGTTTGACATAAGCGGTTTGACTTAAGCGGTTTGACTCAAGATGTTTGTCTTCAGCGGTTTGATCTAAGCGGTTTGATAAGAAGCGGTTTGAGTTAAGCGGTTTGATAAGAAGCGGTTTGATGAAAAGTAGTTTGATTTAAGCGGTTTGTATTCCAGTGGTTTGACAATCCTGCGATTTGACCAATGCGATTAGAACATTGCGATTTGATCAAAAAAACTAAGTTTTGACTTTTACGGTTTGACTATTTGCGTTTTGACCACTTGCGGCTTGACCAAAGTTGACTTTTTATGTCAAAACTTCAAACGACCATAACTTTTGAACCGTAACTCTGTTTTCTACAAAATATCTATCAAAATGACAGGAACAGCCTGAACCAGTAGGAACAAGTTAGAACTAGTTAAGAACCGGATATTCCAGCCAAGAACCAGTAAGAACCAGTTAAGAAAATGCTATTTTGGCCAAGAACCAGTTAGATCCAGCTAAGAACTGCCTATTCCTGTTAGAATTTTGAAAATCCATAGTGAAGTGTCGGTCACCCCAACTATTGTCTAGCATATGTTAGCTCGTAGACATTACGTTATCTATTAGTTAGTTAGTTAGTTAGAGTAACACCGTGGAGGACGGACGGGTCTTTACCCACTGTATGCCTGATTCACAGCCCGACAGAGGGTGTATTATGTAAATCTATAAATACCCTCTACCTCCCAAGGTAAAGGGTTGGACGTTTCATTTCTTAATATAACCTTCTCTCACTTTCTCTCTCTAGAAAGGATCCCATCTCCCACTTTCCCTCTCTATGCGTCTTGCTAAGATTCAAACCATATAATTAATTGTGTGTGTGTTACAATAACAAATATCCAACAATTGGTATCAAAAGCCATGGTTAGATCATAAAGATTGGTTATTTGTGTATTTTTTTTGTTCGAATTCAATACCCTAAAAGTGTTAAAGTTTGAATTTTGATAGTACTTTTGTGTTTAAAATCATCATAAGTGCTTAGGTTTTGGTTTGGAAGGCTTAATTCATCTTGGTTATAGTGTTTTGGATTGGAAAAGGTTAGTTTTTGAAGAGTTTCAAGGAAGCGATTTGAGTCTCGTACTATTTTCGTGTATGCGGTTTTATGTCATTGGGGTGCGATTTGATCTGATCAAGGAAGCGATTTGTCAAGTTCTTGGATGCGGTTTGTCTAGATTCGTTGTATCGGAAGCGGTTTGACTTAAGCAGTTTGACTTAAGCGGTTTACGTAAGCGGTTTGACATAAGTGGTTTGACTTAAGCGGTTTGACTTAAGCGGTTTGACTCAAGCGGTTTGTCTTCAGCGGTTTGATCTAAGCGGTTTGATAAGAAGCGGTTTGAGTTAAGCGGTTTGATAAAAAGCGGTTTGATAAAAAGCAGTTTGATTTAAGCGGTTTGTATTCCAGCGGTTTGACAATCCAGCGATTTGACCAGTGCTATTTGAACACTGCGATTTGATCAAAAAAACTAAGTTTTGACTTTTACGGTTTGACTATTTGCGTTTTGACCACTTGCGGCTTGACCAAAGTTGACTTTTTATGTCAAAACTTCAAACGACCATAACTTTTGAACCGTAACACTGTTTTCTACAAAATATCTATCAAAATGACCAGAACAGCCTGAACTAGTAGGAACAAGTTAGAACTAGTTAAGAACCGGATATTCCAGCCAAGAACCAGTAAGAACCAGTTAAGAAAATGCTATTTTGGCCAAGAACCAGTTTGATCCAGCTAAGAACTGCCTATTCCTGTTATGATTTTGAAAATCCATAGTGAAGTGTCGGTCACCGCAACTATTGTCTAGCATATCTTAGCTCGTAGACATTACGTTATCTATTAGTTAGTTAGTTAGTTAGTTAGAGTAACACCGTGGAGGACGGACGGGTCTTTACCCACTGTATGCCTGATCCACAGCCCAACAGAGGGTGTATTATGTAAATCTACAAATACCCTCTACCTCCCAAGGTAAAGGGTTGGACGTTTCATTTCTTAATATAACCTTCTCTTTGTTTTTCTCTCTCTAGAAAGGATCCCATCTCCCACTTTCCCTCTCTATGCGTCTTGGTAAGATTCAAACCATATAATTGATTGTGTGTGTGTTACAATAACAAATATCCAACAATTGGTATCAAGAGCCATGGTTAGATCATAAAGATTGGTTATTTGTGTGTTTTTTTTGTTCGAATTCAATACCCTAAAAGTGTTAAAGTTTGAATTTTGATAGTACTTTTGTGTTTAAAATCATTATAAGTGCTTAGGTTTTGGTTTGGAAGGCTTAATTCATCTTCGTTATAGTGTTTTGGATTGGAAAAGGTTAGTTTTTGAAGAGTTTCAAGGAAGCGGTTTGAGTCTCGTACTATTTTCGTGTATGCGGTTTGATGTCATTTGGGTGCGATTTGATCTGATCAAGGAAGCGATTTGTCAAGTTCTTGGATGCGGTTTGTTTAGATTCGTTGTATCGGAAGCGGTTTGACTTAAGCGGTTTGACTTAAGCGGTTTACGTAAGCGGTTTGACATAAGCGGTTTGACTTAAGCGGTTTGACTTAAGCGGTTTGACTCAAACGGTTTGTCTTCAGCGGTTTGATCTAAGCGGTTTGATAAGAAGCGGTTTGAGTTAAGCGGTTTGATAAAAAGCAGTTTGATTTAAGCGGTTTGTATTCCAACGGTTTGACAATCCAGCGATTTGACCAGTGCTATTTGAACACTGCGATTTGATCAAAAAAACTAAGTTTTGACTTTTACGGTTTGACTATTTGCGTTTTGACCACTTGCGGCTTGACCAAAGTTGACTTTTTATGTCAAAACTTCAAACGACCATAACTTTTGAACCGTAACTCTGTTTTCTAAAAAATATCTGTCAAAATGACCGGAACAGCCTGAACCAGTAGGAACAAGTTAGAACTAGTTAAGAACCGGATATTCCATCTAAGAACCAGTAAGAACCAGTTAAGAAAATGCTATTTTGGCCAAGAACCAGTTAGATCCAGCTAAGAACTGCCTATTCCTGTTAGGATTTTGAAAATCCATAGTGAAGTGTCGGTCACCCCAACTATTGTCTAGCATATGTTAGCTCGTAGACATTACGTTATCTATTAGTTAGTTAGTTAGTTAGTTAGAGTAACACCGTGGAGGACGGACGGGTCTTTACCCACTGTATGCCTGATACACAGCCCGACAGAGGGTGTATTATGTAAATCTATAAATACCCTCTACCTCCCAAGGTAAAGGGTTGGACGTTTCATTTCTTAATATAACCTTCTCTTTGTTTTTCTCTCACTTTCTCTCTCTAGAAAGGATCCCATCTCCCACTTTCCCTCTCTATGCGTCTTGGTAAGATTCAAACCATATAATTGATTGTGTGTGTGTTACAATAACAAATATCCAACAATTGGTATCAATAGCCATGGTTAGATCATAAAGATTGGTTATTTGTGTGTTTTTTTTGTTCGAATTCAATACCCTAAAAGTGTTAAAGTTTGAATTTTGATAGTACTTTTGTGTTTAGAATCATCATAAGTGCTTAGTTTTTGGTTTGGAAGGCTTAATTCATCTTGGTTATAGTGTTTTGGATTGGAAAAGGTTAGTTTTTGAAGAGTTTCAAGGAAGCGGTTTGAGTCTCGTACTATTTTCGTGTATGCGGTTTGATGTCATTTGGGTGCGATTTGATCTGATCAAGGAAGCGATTTGTCAAGTTCTTGGATGTGGTTTGTCTAGATTCGTTGTATCGGGAGCGGTTTGACTTAAGCAGTTTGACTTAAGCGGTTTACGTAAGCTGTTTGACATAAGTGGTTTGACTTAAGCGGTTTGACTTAAGCGGTTTGACTCAAGCGGTTTGTCTTCAGCGGTTTGATCTAAGCGGTTTGATAAGAAGCGGTTTGAGTTAAGCGGTTTGATAAAAAGCGGTTTGATAAAAAGCAGTTTGATTTAAGCGGTTTGTATTCCAGCGGTTTGATGTCACACCCCGCTAAGAGCGGAAACACGAGGTGCAACGAAATGTAACATCGCATAAGATAGTAGAACAACACCATATATGATTTAAGAAATGATTTTACAATGTTACATAAAGATTTATACACAATAACCAAAAAAATAAGTCTTAATCTTATCAAAGTTGAGTATTTAGAAAAAAAAAAAAGGTCTTGGCTAAGTCACTCGGTCATAAGAGAACAATGTATGACTTCAACATGCATGACTTCAAAAATACGACTATCGATCACCTGAAAATAATACTAGAAAATGTCAACATAATGTTGGTGAGCTCGCAGGTTTAAGGAAATATACGTATGAAACAGTTTGCCGTGCATGGAAACTATAAGTAAGACATGTGTATAAATAATAGCGCAGAGCAAATAGTTAACCAAATGAAAACGTAGTCGATATAAATATTCGCCTTTCATGAATACAAAGCGAACTGTTATGGCATATAGTAGTAGCTGATTTCAAGTTATTATATTAATAAGAATAAGGAGATTGTATCATGCAAGTGAGGAAGAAGAGTTATATATATATGTATGATTAGAATATATCAGATAGTTTACTCATACTATGTAAAGTTTTAAGAATGATACCGTAATATATTTAACTTTCATGCAAGTTTTAGTACCTAGTAATTTCATAACTGATCACGTATATATAAAATATTACTCGAAGATGTAGTAATTAAAGAGCTTTCTAAATAATAGTCTATTCTCGGATTATTGTAGATTACGAGAGTATAGGGAGAGCTTGCATATTCTTATCGAGTCGGGTTCATGTTGTGGTTAGTGTTTGGACTCGGTTAGACATTTTCATGCGTGTATGCTGTTGCGTTTCGCTTCGTGTGTAGGGTTAGAGTGTCGCGTCGGCTCTAGTTTCTCAACATGTTTTCATGTCTGAATGGAGTCCTCGTTCGTAATCATGTCGAAGTTATGGTTTCATCTCTTCCGGGTATGGAGCTTGTATTCTGATCTTGTTCGAGTTGGTGTTCATACCTATGTGGGTTCGATGTGTTATCATCCTGTTCATAGTAGTGATGAACGATCATTGTGGTTGAAGACGATGAGAACGAGTTCTTGTAAGAGGTTTTGGTTTTCGATCGCTAGACGTTTAGGTTCGAGGTTAGATGTGAGTTCTCGAACAAATTTCTGTTGGGCCTTCGATCATGTTCCTGTTTCGATTCCGGTATCGGTTTCTATATCGATTCGTCAATGTTTAGAGGTAGATCTTCTTGATTTTCAATAACGATTTATTTTTTTATCTTAACGTCAAATCTACTACTAAATATAGTATGATATTATTTACAAATTCTTTCACGTGATCATATAAACATCTACCATCATAAACTGATTTCTTATGTTCATGTAATATAATGTTGAAATAGTTAACCAAATGAAAACGTAGTCGATATAAATATTCGCCTTTCATGAATACAAAGCGAACTGTTATGGCATATAGTAGTAGCTGATTTCAAGTTATTATATTAATAAGAATAAGGAGATTGTATCATGCAAGTGAGGAAGAAGAGTTATATATATATGTATGATTAGAATATATCAGATAGTTTACTCATACTATGTAAAGTTTTAAGAATGATACCGTAATATATTTAACTTTCATGCAAGTTTTAGTACCTAGTAATTTCATAACTGATCACGTATATATAAAATATTACTCGAAGATGTAGTAATTAAAGAGCTTTCTAAATAATAGTCTATTCTCGGATTATTGTAGATTGGTCGAGAGATAAATATGTTGATCACTATTATTAAGTGCGCATTGATTTCTTATGATTATTTGCTTGGAGTTGTGCACTATATCATCCACTTCAAGGTGAGTACTCGTGGCCCCATTTTCCGATATTTTCTTGCGGGAAAATAATACTCAACTACTATTTCATTTACATTATTTCTTTCGCTGTGCTAAATTCATATTATTTCCTTTGACATGTTTGTGTATATAATTGTGCGCATGAGTATAGTGGTGGTTTGTTCATGACTATGGTTACTATGATCCCTATTAGCCAACAGTCTTTGTGACTGTTTGGATACCTATGATTTCATTTATCCTACAGTTTAGCTCCAGCTGGTTTGCGATAATAACTGATTGGATTCCTATTGTGCACGGGACCACGTGGTGGTCGGATTTCATGATGTTGATTACATTTCATTTACTACTTGCTCTGCGCTATTATTTATACACATGTCTTACTTATAGTTTCCATGCACGGCAAACTGTTTCATACGTATATTTCCTTAAACCTGCGAGCTCACCAACATTATGTTGACATTTTCTAGTATTATTTTCAGGTGATCGATAGTCGTATTTTTGAAGTCATGCATGTTGAAGTCATACATTGTTCTCTTATGACCGAGTGACTTAGCCAAGACCTTTTTTTTTCTTCTAAATACTCAACTTTGATAAGATTAAGACTTATTTTTTTGGTTATTGTGTATAAATCTTTATGTAACATTGTAAAATCATTTCTTAAATCATATATGGTGTTGTTCTACTATCTTATGCGATGTTACATTTCGTTGCACCTCGTGTTTCCGCTCTTAGCGGGGTGTGACAGAATGGTATCAGAGCCTAAGGTTATAGAGAATACCGGTTTTTCTAAAATGAAAACCTAAACTATAACCAAACTAAAGTTTTTGTAAAACCCCAAACATGGTACGAGTCGGCTAGCCCGAGCATTTCATCATCATTCCTAAATTATGCATAGCCTGATCAACTATGCCTAATTCAGGAGGGATCATGGAATGATGGGGGTAGTTGCCTTGGTTCATGTTTGGTTGGATCCAAAAGCTAGGTCACCGGAAATTGCATCAGCTGTATGCATGTGTGCATTGCATTATTTGCTTGTTTTCATTTATGTATGCGTTGTTATACATTCTATATGTCATCCTATACGTTTCTAAGTGTGTTACATCATGATCCCCTGCTAGAGTTTAAGGATGCCTTATTTCTGTCATGCATTGCCTATTTTGTTACATTATGCTTCCTAGTATGCCTTTACATCAGTCGTGCTATTTGAACACTACTTTAGATGCATCCTACCAATGCGTTGTTGGAAGGTCATATTGATTTCACTTTTTAAATGCTATATAGAATAAGCTATTATAAACACTAGTTTAACGATCAAGTAATTATTTTTCTACACCTTTGGATCATATACCTCGTCTCCCCATAACTTTCATTTTGTGAGCAAGCCTAAATACACTTTGATATGAGATTATCAATACTAAGATATCATAATATAATACTTTCTACGATAAACAATTTTTTTTCCCACCTGACAAGAACCTCTCATTGGCAGAGAAAGCGTCGAATTAAATAATCAATTACTCTATGGTATTGTACTCTCTTCTTGAGTGCTAGACAACTTAGTCACTTTCAATACGATATCACTTTTATATTAGAATACCGACAGATTGTAAGATACCAAAAGAAATATAATGTCTAAACCATTACTAATTATCAAGGCAAACATCTCCCAACATAGTACCTGACTGACTTACCCATACCACTAATAAAACAATTTCAAGTCATTATACATCTTAATGCTCCCTAGATGAGTTGAGTACTTGAACTCATGAGCTTCAACTAATAATAAATTCTGAGCATAACCAAACATTAATACCCAAATTCTATTCTTGAATCTTTTAATTCATAGATTGTTAATTTCAACTAGTCATACACGCCTAGCTACATGTCCTTCCTCGATGATTTTACTTTAACATACTTCCCTTAAATTCCTCTTATATCAACTATGAGTCACGTAGTAATTCTTATTATTCGGACCCAATTTAATACTTCTCATTCTTTTCAACTCATGAAGATAGAAACTTCATTTACTTTTCCTGGATGATGGAAGGTATCACCTTCGTCAGATCTTTATTAACCTCATTCACTTTATTCGTCACAGTATTGATTTGTTTCCCCATGAAACATGTACGTAAGTCCTTCTTGATCAGTATAACACCAAGTACCACACGAGGTGAATTCATAATTTCAAAGCAAGTCTACAACTGCCAAATCCATTACACGAGTTGAATAACTCTTCAGATTTCTTTTGTTGCATTGATGCTTGAACACTAACTGTCTTTCGTCATAACAATACACAACGAGATGTTATAATACACGACAAAACCCTTTGTGCACTCAGAACCTACACCATCTTCGTATACTACATGGTTCAAGAAAACATGTTGGTAACATACGAACCACCTTTTTCTAGAAAACTTTTAAAATTAACTCATCAGTTATGGTATCTCTGAGGTATCTATTCAATCACGTGTTGTCCCCAACAACCCATTAATGTCTACAAAACACCCCTTCATGCTAAGCACATCCAAAACCTATTTCTTTCTCATTTTTTTTTGCAGTTAACACGTACGGCTTAAGCTAAATATCATTTCTTCACCCATTTAGTAACCTTCATAACATACAATATTTATAAATCTCTACTTTTATGACTTTCATAGACAATAATTGCCCTTACATTCATAAATACAACTATAATAAATCTTTCTAGCACATGCTATTCTTGCCTCAATTCTCGGCTAATGAATCCAGCTAACATATGTAAACCTATTGGGCTTAACTTATAACTTGTTAATGGGCTAAATTAAAAAACGTGCTACTAGGCTTATCATTGGAGGCAATCTTGGACTAAACTCTTTGGTAAATTTGACTAATCGAGCTAGTTGGCCCAATAAGAAAATTAATAACTTGTAAACTTGTAAGACCAGAACACTTGAAAAATTGATTACGATGGATAAATAACGGTCGAGATTTATTAGAGCAAGACATTCTATCACAACTAGTTAAGACCGGAAATTTAAAACGATAAACGTTTATATTAATAGCTTAATACCCACTTAGAAAATCGTAGTTTAAAAATAAATATTTTATAACCCAAAAAAAAAATTTATACAAACATTTTTCAAATTAAACCCGACTAAATAACGGAAAGGAAATTATCATTATTCTGGCAAAAAGACGAAAAACTACATTTTTATAAATTATAAATGGACATTTTATAACCATTTTTTATGAGCAATTGTTTACATCCATAAATTCTATAATTAGCATTTTATCCATGTTTATTAAATTACGATTTATGTTGTAGTACAAAACAAAAGACACAAAATATCTTATGACACTAAAACATCGAACATGAGCAAGTATGTTATTGACAATGAATGTATCTAACACAACACCAAGCACTTCTTTGTTAGTCATTTCAAAAGCTCATTTTCTTTTTTTTGCCTTAGATGATTCATTATTTTTTATCTTGACTTTTCCAATATCAACACATATCATCGCTCGTCTTCTTTTGACCAAACATAGACCTTAGTATGCTCACAAGAACCACAATATTCACAAGATAATTATATGGTGCGACCTCAAGCAAAGAAATATCTGATCTCCTACGCTGGTAGCAAGCATTCATCAGCATCAATCTGCGTTATTCATATTACAATTGTGCGGTTATGATTAAAAGTTATATCATCCTTCATTGTCTGATGTAAACCAAATCTTTCATTTTCTGGACCGGCTACATATACCTTCCCTTTTTCATCTAGACCAATTTCAAGCGACTCAATTTTATTTATTTATTTTATTTTTTTATTTATTTTTTTTTTCTTGTTATTTTTTTTTTATTTTTTTTTTTACTTTTTTTTTATCATACCAACAACATTACCCATCTCTACTGCTTGTACAGAACTTTTGAGGTCGCAATTTTTAAAAACCATTTCAAATTTTTGATAAAGACCGAATAGAGAGCGAATGATTCTATTTCCCCCTGTGGCTACTTGACTATCTGAATAATGAGACAATTCAATGTATTTCCTTCCATGCTCTTGAAGTTTAATTACTCTTACTCCAAGTTTAGAAAATCATTTGTCAAGGCTTGCCTACGTAACCACGTAAACCAAAAAAATTTTCCTCATCGTCTTTCCAATTTTTCTCATGCAACCCACGTACTTGAGTACCTGTAACTTTCTTCACTAATCTCACCAATTTAAGTCGCTGAAACATACTTGTTGCTTTGCCTTGGGGCAACCCATCAAAATTATGCTTACACCATCAAATCTAATCACTGGATAGTTACAATTGAACCTCATATTCTATTATGATATTTACTTCGGTGTATAAGTTTTGTCCCACACTGGTGCGCTGGTTCGACTTCTAGTCCTTTCATTATAACCTTGGCCTTCATTGGATTCTTCATTCAAACACTGACTTATTTGCATTGAGAGCAACTAGGTAGTTCACTCAGTTATAATTAATTTGGTCGTTGGAGCTGGGCTAGCAGCTTCATTAGTGAACTTTTCAACCTAAATCTAGAATATCTTTTCCCTGTTTGAATACCCTAAAAATCCTGGTGGTTAAGATGTGTTAAGCCTTAGGAAATGCTTTGCCAATGATTAACTGATTTATCAGTTGATAAGACTTTATGTTTGATACTGACTTCAACCTGGAAACCAACCAAAATGCTCACTCGGAAAGTTAAATAATCTATACGCACTAAGATTTCGATTAAGGAAGTTATTTAAATTTGAACAGTAGATATGAGTATACCTAAGAACGAACTGATTGAACGAAACCAAATACCTTGTACCCAATCGGTAATAAAATTTTCAGATTTCAGAAGTAGAATCGATTGAATTTCGGGACGAAATTCCATTTAACGGGGTGATACTGTGAGAACCCTCACCAAATCATATTAGTCAGCGTTGACCCTTGACCCGACTGTTGACTTATAATTAGATATTTTACAAACCCTAAATTCTGAATTTCCTAATTTTACATTTAATTGTAACTTTAATCTAAGTTATGATAATAAATAATAAATACACATAAACTATGAGTTATCTATATATCTTATAATAGAGATTAGACTCTCTCTTATTAAATTTTTAAGATTTCCAAATATAGATTTTAAGCAAATACATATATTAATAATTTATGTACAATTAATTTATGCACAATCATTTATATCAAAATCCAATAACCCAAGCATTTAAAACACGAGCATAAAAACACAACCTAAAAGACCAGCATTGTTAAAATTACTCAAATATAAAATTCTTACAATTTATAGAGTTGTTGTAACGAAAAACATAAAATTAAAATATACATCACAGCAAATTTTATTACAGGTACCCGCCGCCGCATCGCGCTGAATATTAACCTTAGGTATATATAAAAAAAAAATTGTACAAAACATTCTCTAATCCTAAACCATAACCGACTATCTCCATTTTCTTAGCCTATAATCACGTAATCAGTATTTAAACTAAATTAAATACATTTAATTTGTTGCCATGAATAAAAAGATAATCACGCTCCACATTTGGTCCTACATATCCAATGCGTTTCTTTTCCTTCTTCTAAAACCTAACATTAGCCAACCTCGTTTCTATACCCATCGATCACCCTTCACCATTAACAACACCGCTATAAAAAGAAGACCTAGCGAGAAGGATGATGACACATCGAACCCACATAGGTATGAACACCAACTCGAACAAGATCAGAATACAAGCTCCATACCCGGAAGAGATGAAACCATAACTTCGACATGATTACGAACGAGGACTCCATTCAGACATGAAAACATGTTGAGAAACTAGAGCCGACGCGACACTCTAACCCTACACACGAAGCGAAACGCAACAGCATACACGCATGAAAATGTCTAACCGAGTCCAAACACTAACCACAACATGAACCCGACTCGATAAGAATATGCAAGCTCTCCCTATACTCTCGTACAGGTTGTAAAAGAACATGCTGATTCGAACATGATAGGAAAACTCGACCAATGTTAGATAAGATATAGGATGGGTCATCATCCTTCTCGCTAGGTCTTCTTTTTATAGCGGTGTTGTTAATGGTGAAGGGTGATCGATGGGTATAGAAACGAGGTTGGCTAATGTTAGGTTTTAGAAGAAGGAAAAGAAACGCATTGGATATGTAGGACCAAATGTGGAGCGTGATTATCTTTTTATTCATGGCAACAAATTAAATGTATTTAATTTAGTTTAAATACTGATTACGTGATTATAGGCTAAGAAAATGGAGATAGTCGGTTATGGTTTAGGATTAGAGAATGTTTTGTACAATTTTTTTTTTATATATACCTAAGGTTAATATTCAGCGCGATGCGACGGCGGGTACCTGTAATAAAATTTGCTGTGATGTATATTTTAATTTTATGTTTTTCGTTACAACAACTCTATAAATTGTAAGAATTTTATATTTGAGTAATTTTAACAATGCTGGTCTTTTAGGTTGTGTTTTTATGCTCGTGTTTTAAATGCTTGGGTTATTGGATTTTGATATAAATGATTGTGCATAAATTAATTGTACATAAATTATTAATATATGTATTTGCTTAAAATCTATATTTGGAAATCTTAAAAATTTAATAAGAGAGAGTCTAATCTCTATTATAAGATATATAGATAACTCATAGTTTATGTGTATTTATTATTTATTATCATAACTTAGATTAAAGTTACAATTAAATGTAAAATTAGGAAATTCAGAATTTAGGGTTTGTAAAATATCTAATTATAAATCAACAGTCGGGTCAAGGGTCAACGCTGACTAATATGATTTGGTGAGGGTTCTCACATTTGACAATCCTGCGATTTGACCAATGCTATTTGAATACTGCGATTTGATCAAAAAAACTAAGTTTTGACTTTTACGGTTTGACTATTTACGTTTAGACCACTTGCGGCTTGACCAAAGTTGACTTTTTATGTCAAAACTTCAAACGACCATAACTTTTGAACCGTAACTCTGTTTTCTAGTCAAAATGACCGGAACAGCCTGAACCAGTAGGAACAAGTTAGAACTAGTTAAGAACCGGATATTCCAGCCAAGAACCAGTTAAGAAAATGCTATTTTGGCCAAGAACTAGTTAGATCCAGCTAAGAACTGCCTATTCCTGTTAGGATTTAGAAAATCCATGGTGAAGTGTCGGTCACCCCAACAATTGTTTAGCATATGTTAGCTCGTAGACATTACGTTATCTACTAGTTAGTTAGTTAGTTAGTTAGTTAGAGTAACACCGTGGAGGACGGACGGGTCTTTACCCACTGTATGCCTGATCCACAGCCCGACAGAGGGCGTATTATGTAATACTATAAATACCCTCTACCTCCCAAGGTAGAGGGTTGGACGTTTCATTTCTTAATCTAACCTTCTCTTTGTTTTTCTCTCACTTTCTCTCTCTAGAAAGGATCCCATCTCCCACTTTCTCTCTCTAAGTTTCTTGCTAAGATTCGAACCATATAATTGATTGTATGTGTGTGTTACAATAACAAAAATCCAACAATTGGTATTAAGATCCATGGTTAGATCATAAAGTTTGGTTATTTGTGTGTTTTGTTGGTTCGAATTCTATACCCTAAAAGTGTTAAAGTTTGAATTTTGGTAGTACTTTTTGTGTTTAGAATCATCATAAGTGCTTAATTTTTGGTTTGGAAGGCTTAATTCATCTTGGTTATAGTGTTTTGGATTGGAAAAGTTTAGTTTTTGAAGAGTTTCAAGGAAGCGGTTTGAGTCTCGTACTATTTTTGTGTATGCGGTTTGATGTCATTTGGGTGCGATTTGATCTGATCAAGGAAGCGATTTGTCAAGTTCTTGGATGCGGGTTGTCTAGATTCATTGTATCGGAAGCGGTTTGACTTAAGCGGTTTACGTAAGCGGTTTAACATAAGTGGTTTGACTTAAGTGGTTTGACTTAAGCGGTTTGTCTTTAGCGGTTTGACATAAGCGGTTTGACTTAAACGATTTGACTCAAGCGGTTTATCTTCAGCGGTTTGATCTAAGCGGTTTGATAAGAAGCGGTTTGAGTTAAGCGGTTTGATAAGAAGTGGTTTGTATTCCAGCGGTTTGACAATCCGGCGATTTGATCAATGCGATTTGAACACTGCGATTTGATCAAAAAAACTGAGTTTTGACTTTTACGGTTTGACTATTTGCGTTTTGGCCACTTGCGGCTTGACCAAAGTTGACTTTTTATGTCAAAACTTCAAACGACCATAACTTTTGAACCGTAACTCTGTTTTCAGCGAAATATCTGTCAAAATTACCGGAACAGCCTGAACCAGTAGGAACCAGTTAGAACTAGTTAAGAACTGGATATTCCAGCCAAGAACCAGTAAGAACCAGTTAAGAAAATGCTATTTTGGCCAAGAACCAGTTAGATCCAGCTAAGAACTGTCCTGTTAGGATTTAGAAAATCCATAGTGAAGTGTCGGTCACCCCAACTATTGTCTAGTATATGTTAGCTCGTAGACATTACGTTATCTATTAGTTAGTTAGTTAGTTAGTAAAAGTAACACCGTGGAGGACGGACGGGTCTTTACCCACTGTATGCCTGATCCACAACCCGACAGAGGGCGTATTATGTAAGACTATAAATTCCCTCTACCTCCCAAGGTAGAGGGTTGGATGTTTCATTTCTTAATCTAACCTTCTCTTTGTTTTTCTTTCTCTCTAGAAAGGATCCCATCTCCCACTTTCTCTCTCTAAGTTTCTTGCTAAGATTCGAACCATATAATTGATTGTTTGTGTGTTACAATAACAAGTATCCAATAATTGGTATCAAGAGCCATGGTTAGATCATAAAGATTGGTTATTTGTGTGTTTTGTTGGTTCGAATTTTATACCCTAAAACTATTAAAGTTTGAATTTTGATAGTAATTTTGTGTTAAGAATCATCATAAGTGCTTAGGTTTTGGTTTGGAAGTCTTAATTCATATTGGTTATAGTGATTTGGATTGGAAAAGTTTAGTTTTTGAAGAGTTTCAAGGAAGCGGTTTGAGTCTCGTACTATTTTTGTGTATGCGGTTTGATGTCATTTGGGTGCGATTTGATCTGATCAAGGATGCGATTTGTCAAGTTCTTTTATGCGGTTTATCTAGATTCGTTGTATCGAAAGCGATTTGACTTAAGCAGTTTGATTTAATCGGTTTGACTTAAGCGGTTTGACTTAATCGGTTTGACTCAAGTGGTTTGTCTTCAGCGGTTTGACATAAGAGGTTTGACTTAAGCGGTTTTACTCAAGCGGTTTGTCTTCAGCAGTTTGATCTAAGCGGTTTGATAAGAAGCTGTTTGATAAAAAGCAGTTTGATTTAAGCGGTTTGTATTCCAGCGGTTTGACAATCCTGCGATTTGACCAATGCGATTTGAACACCGCGATTTGATGAAAAAAACTCAGTTTTGACTTTTACGATTTGACTATTTGCGTTTTGACAACTTGCGGCTTGACCAAAGTTGACTTTTTATGTCAAAACTTCAAACGGCCATAACTTTTGAACCATAACTCCGTTTTCAGCGAAATATCTGTCAAAATGACCGGAACAGCCTGAACCAGTTGGAACCAGTTAGAACTAGTTAAGAACCGGATATTTTAGCCAAGAACCAGTAAGAACTACTTAAGAAAATGCTATTTTGGCCAAGAACCAGTTAGATTCAGCTAAGAACTGCCTATTCCTGTTAGGATTTAGAAAATCCATACTGAAGTGTCGGTCACCCAAACAATTGTCTAGCATATGTTAGCTCGTAGACATTACGTTATCTATTAGTTAGTTAGAGTAAAACCGTTGAGGACGGACGGGTCTTTACCCACTGTATGCCTGATCCATAGCCCGACAGAGGGCGTATTATGTAAAACTATAAATACCCTCTACCTCCCAAGGTAGAGGGTTGGACGTTTCATTTCTTAATCTAACATTCTCTTTGTTTTTCTCTCACTTTCTCTCTCTAGAAAGGATCCCATCTCCCACTTTCCCTCTCTAAGTTTCTTGCTAAGATTCAAACCATATAATTGATTGTGTGTGTGTGTTACAATAACAAATATCGAACAATTGGTATCAAGAGCCATGGTTAGATCATAAAGATTGGTTATTTGTGTGTTTTTTTGTTTGAATTCTATACCCTAAAAGTGTTAAAGTTTAAATTTTGATAGTACTTTTGTGTTTAGAATCATCATAAGTGCTTAGGTTTTGGTTTGGAAGGCTTAATTCATCTTGGTTATAGTGTTTTGGATTGGAAAAGTTTAGTTTTTGAAGAGTTTCAAGGAAGCGGTTTGAGTCTCGTACTATTTTTGTGTATGCGGTTTAATGTCATTTGGGTGCAATTTGATCTAATCAAGGAAGCGATTTGTCAAGTTCTTGGATGCGGTTTGTCTAGATTCGTTGTATCGGAAGCAGTTTGACTTAAGCGGTTTACGTAAGCGGTTTGACTTAAGCGGTTTGACTCAAGCGGTTTGTCTTCAACGGTTTGATCTAAGCTTTTTTATAAGACGCGGTTTGAGTTAAGTGGTTTGATAAGAAGCGGTTTGATAAAAAGCAGTTTGATTTAAGCGGTTTGTATTCCAGCGGTTTGAAAATCCTGCGATTTTAACACAGCGATTTGATCAAAAAAATTGAGTTTTGACTTTTACGGTTTCACTATTTGCGTTTTGACCACTTGCGGCTTGACCAAAGTTGACTTTTTATGTCAAAACTTCAAACGATTTGTCATAAGCGGTTTGAAAATCATTTGGGTGCGATTTGATCTAATCAAGGAAGCGATTTGTCAAGTTCTTGGATGCGGTTTGTCTAGATTCGTTGTATCAGAAGCGGTTTGACTTAAGCGGTTTGACATAAGCGGTTTGACTCAAGCTGTTTGTCTTCAACGGTTTGATCTAAGCGGTTTGATAAGATGCGGTTTGAGTTAAGCAGTTTGATAAGAAGCGGTTTGATAAAAAGCAGTTTGATTTAAGCGGTTTGTATTCCAGCGGTTTGACAATCCTGTGATTTGATCAAAAAAACTGAGTTTTGACTTTTACTGTTTGACTATTTGCGTTTTGACCACTTGCGGCTTGACCAAAGTTGACTTTTTATGTCAAAACTTCAAACGGCCATAACTTTTGAACCGTAACTCCGTTTTCAGCGAAATATCTGTCAATATGACCGTAACAGCCTGAACCAATAGGAACCATTAGAACTAGTTAAGAACCAGATATTCCAGCCAAAAACCAGTAAGAACCAGTTAAGAAAATGCTATTTTGGCCAAGAACCAGTTAGATTTAGCTAAGAACTGCCTATTCCTGTTAGGATTTAGAAAATCCATACTGAAGTGTCGGTCACCCCAACAATTGTCTAGCATATGTTAGCTCGTAGACATTACGTTATCTATTAGTTAGTTAGTTAGTTAGTTAGAGTAACACCGTGGAGGATGGACGGGTCTTTACCCACTGTATGCCTGAACCACAGCCCGACAGAGGGCGTATTATGTAAAACTATAAATACCCTCTACCTCCTAAGGTAGAGGGTTGGACGTTTCATTTCTTAATCTAACCTTCTCTTTGTTTTTCTCTCACTTTCTCTCTCTAGAAAGAATCCCATCTCCCACTTTCTCTCTCTAAGTTTCTTGCTAAGATTCGAATCATATAATTGATTGTGCGTGTGTGTGTTACAATAACAAATATCCAACAATTGGTATCAAGAGCCATGGTTAGATCATAAAGATTGGTTATTTGTGTGTTTTGTTGGTTCGAATTCTATACCCTAAAAGTGTTAAAGTTTGAATTTTGATAGTACTTTTGTGTTTAGAATCATCATAAGTGCTTAGGTTTTGGTTTGGAAGGCTTAATTCATCTTGGTTATAGTGTTTTGGATTGGAAAAGTTTAGTTTTTGAAGAGTTTCAAGGAAGCGGTTTGAGTCTCGTACTATTTTCGTGTATGCGGTTTGATGTCATTTGGGTGCGATTTGATCTGATCAAGGAAGCGATTTGTCAAGTTCTTGGATGCGGTTTGTCTAGATTCGTTGAATCGAAAGCGGTTTACGTAAGCGGTTTGACATAAGCGGTTTGACTTAAGCGGTTTGACTCAAGCGGTTTGTCTTTAGCGGTTTGACATAAGCGGTTTGACTTAAGCGGTTTGACTCAAGCGGTTTGTCTTCAGCGGTTTGATCTAAGTGGTTTGATAAGAAGCGGTTTGAGTTAAGCGTTTTGATAAAAAGCAGTTTGATTTAAGCGGTTTGTATTCCAGCGGTTTGACAATCCTGCGATTTGACCAATGCGATTTGAACACTGCGATTTGATCAAAAAAACTGAGTTTTAACTTTTACGGTTTGACTATTTGCGTTTTGACCACTTGAGGCTTGACCAAAGTTGATTTTTTATGTCAAAACTTCAAACGGCCATAACTTTTGAACCGTAACTCCGTTTTCAGCGAAATATCTGTCAAAATGATCGAAACAGCCTGAACCAGTAGGAACCAGTTAGAATTAGTTAAGAACCGGATATTCCAGCCAAGAACAAGTTAAGAAAATGCTATTTTGGCCAAGAACCAGTTAGATCCAGCTAAGAACTGCCTATTCCTGTTAGGATTTAGAAAATCCATAGTGAAGTGTCGGTCACCCCAACTATTGTCTAGCATATGTTAGCTCGTTGACATTACGTTATCTATTAGTTAGTTAGTTAGTTAGTTAGTTAGTTAGTTAGAGTAACACCGTGAAGGACGGACGGGTCTTTACGCACTGTATGCCTGATCCACAGCCCGACAGCGGGCATATTATGTAAAACTATAAATACCCTCTACCTCCCAAGGTAGAGGGTTGGACGTTTCATTTCTTAATCTAACCTTCTCTTTGTTTTTCTCTCACTTTCTCTCTCTAAAAAGGATCCCATCTCCCACTTTCTCTCTGTAAGTTTCTTGCTAAGATTCGAACCATATAATTGATTGTTTGTGTGTTACAATAACAAATATCCAACAATTGGTATCAAGAGCCATGGTTAGATCATAAAGATTGGTTATTTGTGTGTTTTGTTGGTTCGAATTCTATACCCTAAAAGTGTTAATGTTTGAATTTTGATAGTACTTTTGTGTTAAGAATCATCATAAGTGCTTAGGTTTTGGTTTGGAAGTCTTAATTCATCTTGATTATAGTGATTTGGATTGGAAAAGTTTAGTTTTTGAAGAGTTTCAAGGAAGCGGTTTGAGTCTCGTACTATTTTCGTGTATGCGGTTTGATGTCATTTGGGTGCGATTTAATCTGATCAAGGAAGCGATTTGTCAAGTTCTTGGATGCGGTTTGTCAAGATTCGTTGAATCGGAAGCGGTTTGACTTAAGCGGTTTGACTTAAGCGGTTTGCGTAAGCGGTTTGACATAAGCGGTTTGACTTAAGCGGTTTGACTCAAGCGGTTTGTCTTTAGCGGTTTGACATAAGCAGTTTGACTTAAGCGGTTTCACTCAAGCGGTTTGTCTTCAGTGGTTTGATCTAAGCGGTTTGATAAGAAGCGGTTTGAGTTAAGCGGTTTGATAAGAAGCGGTTTGATAAAAAGCAGTTTGATTTAAGCGGTTTGTATTACAGCGGTTTGACAATCCTGCGATTTGACCAATGCGATTTGAACACTGCGATTTGATCAAAAAAACAGAGTTTTGACTTTTACGGTTTGACTATTTGCGTTTTGACCACTTGCGGCTTGACCAAAGTTGACTTTTTATGTCAAAACTTCAAACGGCCATAACTTTTGAACCGTAACTCCGTTTTCAGCGAAATATATGTCAAAATGACCGGAACAGCCTGAACCAATAGGAACTAGTTAGAACTAGTTAAGAACCGGATATTCCAGCTAAGAACCAGTTAAGAAAATGCTATTTTGACCAAGAACCAGTTAGATCCAGCTAAGAGCTGCCTATTCCTGTTAGGATTTAGAAAATCCATAGTGAAGTGTCGGTCACCCCAACTATTGTCTAGCATATGTTAGCTCGTAGACATTACATTATCTATTATTAGTTAGTTAGTTAGTTAGAGTAACACCGTGGGGGACGGATGGGTCTTTACCCACTGTATGCCTGATCCACAGCCCGACAGAGGGCGTATTATGTAAAACTATAAATACCCTCTACCTCCCAAGGCAGAGGGTTGGACGTTTCATTTCTTAATCAAACCTTTTCTTTGTTTTTCTCTCTCTAGAAAGGATCCCATCTCCCACTTTCTCTCTCTAAGTTTCTTGCTAAGATTCGAACCATGTAATTGATTGTTTGTGTATTACAATAACAAATATCCAACAATTGGTATCATGAGCCATGGTTAGATCATAAAGATTGGTTATTTGTGTGTTTTGTTGGTTCGAATTCTATACCCTAAAAGTGTTAAAGTTTGAATTTTGATAGTACTTTTGTGTTAAGAATCATCATAAGTTCTTAGGTTTTGGTTTGGAAGTCTTAATTCATCTTGGTTATAGTGATTTGGATTGGAAAAGTTTAGTTTTTGAAGAGTTTCAAGGAAGCGGTTTGAGTCTCGTACTATTTTTGTGTATGCGGTTTGATGTCATTTGGGTGCGATTTGATCTGATCAAGGAAGCGATTTGTCAAGTTCTTGGATGCGGTTTGTCTAGATTCGTTGTATCGAAAGCGGTTTGACTTAAGTGGTTTGACTTAAGAGGTTTGACTTAAGCGGTTTGACTCAAGCGGTTTGATATAAAAGGTTTGACTTAAACGGTTTTACTCATGCGGTTTGTCTTCAGCAGTTTGATCTAAGCGGTTTGATAAGAAGCGGTTTGATAAGAAGAGGTTTGATGAAAAGCAGTTTGATTTAAGCGATTTGTATTCCAGCGGTTTGACAATCCTGCGATTTGACCAATGTGATTTGAACACTGCAATTTGATCAAAAAAACTGAGTTGTGACTTTTACGGTTTGATTATTTGCGTTTTGACAACTTGCGGCTTGACCAAAGTTGACTTTTTATGTCAAAACTTCAAACGGCCATAAATTTTGAACCGTAACTCCGTTTTCAGCGAAATATCTGTCAAAATGCCAGAACAGCCTGAACCTGTAGGAACCAGTTAGAACTAGTTAAGAACCAGATTTTCCAGCCAAGAACGAGTAAGAAACTATAACAACTCATAAATTTCCCTACCCATTTTTCGCGGCTTTATTTTTTTTTCTTTTCTTTTTGATCTATAATCACGACAAGTTAAGAATTCTTATATGAATTATGCAATCACGAGCAGCGTTGATAATCGAATAATGCGAATGAATTATTCATGATATTTACCGATGAACAAAACACATCAACGAGAGATTATCTCGATTAATGAGCCGCACGCGGACCAACACTCAGTTAATCATGACTAAAGTCAAATAAATATTTTTCTGAGTTAAAATTAATATTTTTATTTTTACCTTTATAAAAACATGCTCAAAAGCTATATATTACGCGTTCTCTAAAAAGTCAAACCGGGACACCGCGATGCACATTTAAGCTTAAACGGAACACGAAATACATTACGTAAATTCAAAATCATCACCCTCCCACAAGAATTCCATTTTGCCGCCCCCCTTGACAACTTGCATTCACATGCCAACTTAATAATTTGTGAAAGGTAGCTTTGCTTCCATTTGCATGGATAATGAACTACAAAGGTCCATGCACACTAATAGCCATCAAATATAAAACATCACCATGATTCCCCACATGGGATTGCTGTGCATCGAGCACACCCCAAGCACCAAGAATATTTTGAGCCTTGCCAAATGGAATTGACATATCTATACATGATCCTTTACAACTTAGTACATGGTTATTTGCATAACTTGAACTTACACTCTAATACCCACTAGTAACTAGGCCAAGATTGGATTATTTTTTTTCCTTTATAACCCATCGACACACCACAGCACACATATCACATTCACATTCAAATTACCAAATATCACAAGTAATATCAAAGAGGATTGCTAGCTTTGGAAAAATTGTTGAGTACATTCTTGGAAGCTAAGGGCTTTTACATATTAATACTTGGGTTAAAAGTGCTCCTTGTTCTCCTCTTACTCGATCCATCCTCTAGTCCACTGTAAGGATATCAACTTGCACATCTTTTGTTCTTTTTGAACTCTAAACATGTTATAGTAAGTGTTAAATGTCATTTTGCATGTCACAAATTTTTGGAAAACTAATCTAGCAAATGACCTCTTTATTTTCTTTACTACTCCTATACGTTCAAACATACATGCCTATACAAATGTATACACGCACGTACATAATAATCTAAGTCACAAATGAGCTCTTGATTTTCTAAACTAGTGCTTATTTACTTATACTATCGACACAATCATCTTCATGTTGAATGCAAAATAACGAATAGAAAACGTAAATAAAAACGTAAAAATTAAAATTTGGCTTTTGGACTTGTGCCTATACGACTAAATTGCTTATTTTGTGACTCGTATGCTGACACTGAACTCATGAGCTTGTAGAAACGAAAACAACCCTTTCGAGCATTTTAAAAATCGAGTTGAAGACTTGGTCTCGTTTTGTGTTGAGTCGCGAAAACCCCAAGATAAGCCGAGCTTATCTTGGTGCTTATTTTGGTCTCATTCTTGTAAACATTAAGCCAACTTTTAAAACTTGATAGCATTGTATTTAAAGATGAAGAACTAACAAGAACTCAACATATGCATGAATACATACACGTTACATACCGAGAAGGAACTAGTCAAAAGTTAAAACAGTTAAGAATAGGTTAAAACTTATAGTATAGGGAAGCAAAACACGAAACAAAGTTTGCTCAGATGGTTGGAGCGTTGGACTCTCAAGCGAGAGGTTCAGGTTCGAATCATGCCATTGGCATTTTTGTGATTTTTGGTTATTTTAGCCAAGTTTCGCGAATTGACAATTACAGCCCCTTAGTTTCAAACTAATTGTGACTTTCTCTCTTAACACTTTAATAAGTTTGTAATTTACAACTTTAGGCCTCAACTTTAAATGCTTTTGATGTCTTTAACAAAACTTTTATAAGTTTTATAAAACCTATATTAATCTTTACAACTTTAGTCCTCCTAGGTTGTACACTTAACACTTTTCATCCTAAAACTTTGTAAGATAATCAACTCATATTATTTTACCACTTTTTACTAAATTATGTCTAATACATATTTTAATTTGATGACCGCATCCGTGTAAATATTAAATAATATATTTGTCCGAATTTATTATTTAACTACGACTTCAATACCTTCACACTTAGAAACCAAATAATCAAATAAATACAAATCTATCTGTATCTAACTTGAACCTATACTCAATGTTCTATCTTTTTGGTCGTAAACCAAACATTTATCATTATTCTGAGACTTGACACCTCGTTCTAGGTTCCGGGTAGGAGCCACTGCTATATCACACTCGAGCTCTTTGTGCTTTATTCACCGAACTGCTAAGGTGAGTTTATAGCCCCACTTTTACTTTTATTACTTGCTTTATAAAACTATGGGGTGAGAAACATGCAAAACTCTTTTCGGACCTGAAACTGAAAACACTATTACGTGAAACAACCTTGAATCCAACTATGCTACCGTTAGTTCCCTTTGGGGAGGCCCGATTGTTATGGATAGATATATTGGGGATGACACCCCTGTTCGAGTTTGACCGGATAGGCAAACGTCGGGCGTATATCATATCGTATTGATTGAGTGTACTGGAAATACACTTGCTGGGCTTTTATTTATCATGCTTCTAGATGCATGCACACTGTCGTAGTTTCGGTTGCATGAACTTGGTATTAGCGTAATAGCCTTTTTGCATATAGTGTCATTCACGGAGATGCTATATGTGCAACTGTGGTCCAACTTGATTTCTTAAACTTAAACCTATGAACTCACCAACCTTTGTGTTGACATTTTAGCATTTTTTCTCAGGTTTACTTGTTGGCATGGGCAATGGCAATGGCATTCATTGAAGACTGGCATCCGAAGTTTTTCCAAACATTCTAATACAAATTATAATGGGACAACATATATTGTTATGGGCTTTACTTCCGCACTTTGAAACATTGATGTAAAACTATTTCTTAAATAAATCTATATTTTGAAAATGGAATAGAATTTCCATTCTTTATTACCTAGTGTTGTGATTATCGATTTAGTAGCACCCCATGACCCGAACGCTTCCGCTGTGAAATTTTGGGGGTGTTACAGAAACAGTTTAAAAAATGCTATTTTGGCCAAGAACCGGTTAGATTCAGCTAAGAACTGCCTATTCCTGTTAGGATTTAGAAAATTCATAGTGAAGTGTCGGTCAACCCAACTATTGTCTAGAATATGTTAGCTCGTAGACATTACGTTATCGATTAGTTAGTTAGTTAGTTAGTTAGAGTAACACCATGGAGGACGGACGGGTCTTTACCCACTGTATGCCATATCCACAGCCCGACAGAGGGCGTATTATATAAAACTATAAATACCCACTACATCCTAAGGTAGAGGGTTGGACGTTTCATTTCTCAATCTAACCTTCTCTTTGTTTTTCTCTCACTTTCTCTCTCTAGAAAGGATCTCATCTCCCACTTTCTCTATCTAAGTTTCTAGCTAAGATTCGAACCATATAAATTATTGTGTGTGTGTGTTACAATAACAAATATCCATCAATTGGTATGAAGAGCCATGGTTAGATCATAAAGATTGGTTATTTGTGTGTTTTGTTGGTTCGAATTCGATACCTTAAAAGTGTTAAAGTTTGAATTTTGATAGTACTTTTATGTTTAGAATCATCATAAGTGCTTAGGTTTTGGTTTGGAAGGCTTAATTCATCTTGGTTATAGTGTTTTGGATTGGAAAAGTTTAGTTTTTGAAGAGTTTCAAGGAAGCGGTTTGAGTCTCGTACTATTTTCGTGTATGCGGTTTGATGTCATTTGGGTGCGATTTGATCTGATCAAGGAAGCGATTTGTGAAGTTCTTGGATGCGGTTTGTCTAGATTCGTTGTATCGGAAACGGTTTGACTTAAGCTGTTTACGTAAGCGGTTTGACATAAACGGTTTGACTCAAGAGGTTTGTATTTAGCGGTTTGACATAAGCGGTTTGATTTAAGCGGTTTGACTCAAGCGGTTTATCTTCAGCGGTTTGATAAGAAGCGGTTTGAGTTAAGCGGTTTGATAAGAAGAGGTTTGTTAAAAAGCAGTTTGATTTAAGCGGTTTGTATTCCAGTGGTTTGACAATCCTGTGATTTGACCAATGCGATTTGAACACTGCGATTTGATCAAAAAAACTGACTTTTGACTTTTATGGTTGGACTATTTGCGTTTTGACCACTTGCGGCTTGACCAAAGTTGACTTTTTATGTCAAAACTTCAAACGGCCATAACTTTTGAACCGTAACTCCGTTTTCAGCAAAATATCAGTCAAAATGACCGGAACAGCCTGAACCAGTAGGAACTAGTTAGAACTAGTTAAGAACCGGATATTCCAGCCAAGAACCAGTAAGAACCTGTTAAGAAAATGCTATTTTGGCCAAGAACCAGTTAGATCCAGCTAAGAACTGCCTATTCCTGTTATGATTTAGAAAATCCATAGTGAAGTGTCGGTCACGCCAACTATTTTCTAGCATATGTTAGGTCGTAGACATTACGTTATCTATTAGTTAGTTAGTTAGTTAGTTAGTTAGTTAGAGTAACACCGTGGAGGACGGACGGGTCTTTACCCACTGTATGCCTGATCCACAGCCCGACAGAGGGCGTATTATGTAAAACTATAAATACCCTCTACCTCCCAAGGTAGAGGGTTGAACGTTTCATTTCTTATTCCAACCTTCTCTTTGTTTTTCTCTCTCTAGAAAGGATCCCATCTCCCACTTTCTCTCTCTAAGTTTCTTGCTAAGATTCGAACCATATAATTGATTGTTTGTGTGTTACAATAATAAATATCCAACAATTGGTATCAAGAGCCATGGTTAGATCATAAAGATTGGTTATTTATGTGTTTTGTTGGTTCGAATTATATACCTTAAAAGTGTTAATGTTTGAATTTTGATAGTACTTTTGTGTTAAGAATCATCATAAGTGCTTAGGTTTTGGTTTGGAAGTCTTAATTCATCTTGGTTATAGTGATTTGGATTGGAAAAGTTTAGTTTTTGAAGAGTTTCAAGGAAGCGGTTTGAGTCTCGTACTATTTTCGTGTATGCAGTTTGATGTCATTTGGGTGCGATTTGATCTGATCAAGGAAGCGATTTGTCAAGTTCTTGGATGCGGTTTGTCTAGATTCGTTGTATCGAAAGCGGTTTTACTTAAGCGGTTTGACTTAAGCGGTTTGACTCAAGCGGTTTGTCTTCAGCGGTTTGACATAAGCGGTTTGACTTAAGCGGTTTTACTCAAGCGGTTTGTCTTCAGCGGTTTGATCTAAGCGGTTTGATAAGAAGCGGTTTGATAAAAAGCAGTTTGATTTAAGCGGTTTGTATTCCAGCGGTTTGACAATCCTGCGATTTGACCAATGCGATTTGAACACTGCAATTTGATCAAAAAAACTGAGTTGTGACTTATACGGTTTGACTATTTTCGTTTTGACAACTTGCGGCTTGACCAAAGTTGACTTTTTATGTCAAAACTTCAAACGGCCATAACTTTTGAACCGTAACTCCGTTTTCAGCGAAATATCTGTCAAAATGACCGAAACAGCCTGAACCAGTAGGAACCATTAGAACTAGTTAAGAACCGGATATTCCAGCCAAGAACCAGTAAGAACCAGTTAAGAAAATGCTATTTTGGCCAAGAACCAGTTAGATTCAGCTAAGAACTGCCTATTCATGTTAGGATTTAGAAAAACAATAGTGCAGTGTCGCTCACCCCAACTATTGTCTAGCATATGTTAGCTCGTAGACATTATGTTATCTATTAGTTAGTTGGTTAGTTAGTTAGAGTAACACTGTGGAGGACGGACGGGTCGTTACCCACTGTATGCCTGATCCACAGCTTGACAGAGGGCGTATTATGTAAAACTATAAATACCCTCTACCTCCCAAGGTAGAGGGTTGGACGTTTCATTTCTTAATCTAAAATTCTCTTTGTTTTTCTCTCACTTTCTCTCCCTAGAAAGGATCCCATCTCCCACTTTCTCTCTCGAAGTTTCTTGCTAAGATTCGAACCATATAATTGATTGTGTGTGTGTTACAATAACAAATATCCAACAATTGGTATCAAGAGCCATGGTTAGATCATAAAGATTGGTTATTTGTGTGTTTTGTTGGTTCAAATTCTATACCCTAAAAGTGTTAAGTTTGAATTTTGATAGTACTTTTGTATTTAGAATCATCATAAGTGCTTAGGTTTTGGTTTGGAAGGCTTAATTCATCTTGGTTATAGTGTTTTGGATTGGAAAAGTTTAGTTTTTGAAGAGTTTCAAGGAAGCGGTTTGATTCTCATACTATTTTCGTGTATACGGTTTGATGTCATTTGTGTGCGATTTGATCTGATCAAGGAAGCGATTTGTCAAGTTCTTGGATGCGGTTTGTCTAGATTCGTTGTATCGGAAGCAGTTTGACTTAAGCGGTTTGACTTAAGCGGTTTACGTAAGTGGTTTGACATAAGCGTTTGACTCAAGCGGTTTATATTTAGCGGTTTGAAATAAACGGTTTGACTTAAGCGGTTTGACTCAAGCGGTTTGTCTTAAGCGGTTTGATCTAAGCGGTTTGATAAGAAGCGGTTTGAGTTTAGCGGTTTGATAAGAAGCGGTTTGATAAAAAGCAGTTTGATTTAAGCGGTTTGTATTCCAGCCGTTTGACAATCCTGCGATTTGACCAATGCAATTTGAACACCGCGATTTGATCAAAAAAACTGAGTTTTGACTTTTACGGTTTGACTATTTGCGTTTTGACCACTTGCGGCTTGACCAAAGTTGACTTTTTATGTCAAAACTTCAAACGGCCATAACTTTTGAACCGTAACTCCGTTTTCAGCAAAATATCTGTCAAAATGACCGGAACAACCTGAACCAGTAGGAACCAGTTAGAACTAGTTAAAAACTGGATATTCCAGCCAAGAACCAGTTAACAAAATGCTATTTTGGCCAAGAACCAGTTAGATCCAGCTAAGAACTGCAATTAAACATAGTTACGCAATACACATAAAATTGCATGCATCCTAGGGTTTCTAATCCAATTAAAACTTAAGTTTACAATACCCTAATTAGGGCACAAAAAATACGCCCCCCTAAAAAATTAGGGTTTAGGTTTTGCAAACCCTAGATCTATACATACAATTAATAACACAAGCAGTTTATTTATTTTATGTGTTTCAGTAATTAATTACTTGTTATACAAGGCTCGTGATGCCACTGTTGAGTTTATAATACATGATAACAAATAAATCATATAGACATCACAGAGTACACAGCGGAAGACTAAGGATCACAACAAATAAATAATTAACTGAAAGAATTACGTAACTTACCTCTTGCAATTCGGTAGATCTCTTTAATGGATGTGACAAAGTGGTTTAATGAGTTATCCCTTACCATTTTATAACTCAAACAATTTGGTGTAAGAATAGTGTCTTACTACCACGTTCTTGTACACACGAATTAACAAACGAATAAAGCGATTGCTAGATCTACAAAACTTTGTTTTAGAAAAACAAAACCAAACACCCTTTGAATAGGAGTTGGCCGAATTTTGCAAGAGAAAGACAAAGAAAAAATTAGGTTAATGTGTGTGCACAAAAGCTATGAAAAGCATTAACCCTAGCCTTTGTATATATAGTGAATGAAAATCTTAGTGAAAAAGTTAGGGTTGTGGGCTTGGTATGCCCTCTCTTGGCCGGCCATCATAGGGGAGAAAAGAGAACCCGTATCTTTTCCGTTTTTAAGATTATTCACCATATATTCTCTCCTTTTACATTTAACGGTCGTTAGTCATTTCCGCTAAATACTTAACGATCGTTAGTCAAGTTTTGTATAATAATTAATCATAATCAATTAACATTAATTATTAACTTTAATTCTCATTCGTAAGGTGTGCAATCCCGTGGTCACGAGTTCGAATCCGAGCATGCACGTATTTATAAATATATACATTTCCAACAAGAACCTACGGCCTGAAGAGCAAGGACCAAACCCTTGACCTTTGTTTCCAGAAACAAAGGTGTTAAACACTTAATCATTATATCATTGGGTAAATGATATGATGATTAAATTTAAGTATAAGTTATACTTTGTAAAAATATGCTCTTACTCTTTGCATTTACATATTGAAAAAGTAAAGTATTGTTTATCTCTTATTCTTTTAGAATATACATAATAAAATAAAGCAATCTAAGCATTTGTCATTTATACTTTCTTACAAAGTATGAAAATTTTTCGTATTTTTCATTAAATATATTATTTCTTCTTCATAAAATGTTTAGAGTTTTGAGTGTTATTTGACGATGTTATGCGATCTGTTTCACTTAAAAGTACGCAACAAAGTGCGGCCTACGAACAATAATTGTTAGTTACTTGTCTACGATATATGCAATATAAGTGTAGTCTTCTATATCCCAAGTCAATGTCGGTCATGATGTTTTTGATGCCCAGGACGAGATGATCGAAACATGCCCTTAATATATCTTATAAACACGCAACATACCTTTTTTTGGCATTTTCACGTAAAACAAAAATGGATATATCAACTAAATACAAGTGTATTATAACTTAAAAAGACGGTATAAAACAAATATGAATTAATCCTTACCTTTGTAAAGAAGAAAAAAAAAATAATAATAAATAGATAAGCTATCCAAGCAAATAAAAAAACAACCACACAAATTTAGCAAAGTACCCAACCACGTACAAATTGTATATGCTATATCCTTCGACACCAAATGTACTCACGAAGCAATGATAAAAAAGAACATACGATTCCACGCACATGATGTATTTTTTGTGATTAATAAATGAAACCAATATCTTTATATATGCTTACGAAATGAGAAACAGGTAAAGATCGTTAGACTATTAGTATTAGGATTAGTATTTGGCTCATTGTATATTAGGCCCGTTATGTATCCTATATAATCTTGATGTACCAAAAATTATTATTCATTGAATTTACCAAAAATTATATTAGGCTCATAAGCTAGACTATCACAACAAATTATAAGGGGATGTTTGTTTAAGCTTATTTTTAGGCTTGTGAGCTTATTTTCACTCAAGAAGAACCATCATCCAAATACGAATACCACACATCAGCATATAGAGAAACCAAAACTAGGGCTAAGTAAGGGGGTCTAAGTTTAAGCTAATTTTTAGGCTTATGAGCTTATTTGACAATGCTTAAATCTCATACGCCCGTATTTTCCAGCTTATTTTCAGACTTGTGAGCTTATTAAGACTTAAAGATGGAAGATAAGATCCTAAGCTAAACTATAAAACCGAAAAAAAATGAGCTTATGAGATATAAGCTGAAAGCCCAAATATAAACTTAAACAAATTCAATTAAGCTCATAAGCTAGACTATCACAACGAATTATAAGGGGATGTTTGTTTAAGCTTATTTTTAGGCTTGTGAGCTTATTTTCACTCAAGAAGAACCATCATCCAAATACGAATACCACACATCAGCATATGGAGAAACCAAAACTAGGGCTAAGTAAGGGGGTGTAAGTTTAAGCTAATTTTAGGCTTATAAGCTTATTTAACTATGCTTAAATCTCATACGCCCATATTTTCCGCCTTATTTACAGACTTGTGAGCTTATTATGACTTAAAGATGGAAGATAAGCTCATAAAGTAGAAAAAAGCCGGATAAAGATGAGCTTATGAGATATTAGTCGAACCAAGTAAAACCATAAGCCCAAAATAAGATTAAACAAATCCCCCTAAGTTCAAAGTTTCACTTGAGTAACCTCCAATTAATATAATTGGAAAATCCCAATTAGTCCATAATTCTAATCACCATCTCGATGTATGTAACACTAATATGAGCTTACCCAAACAAATTCCATAAGCTATGTACCTTTGTCTATACCTAATAGCTTCTTAACCTCTTAAAATAAGCCTACCCAATGTTGTAAAGCTTCCAATAGGTGTTTGGTGGTGGTAGTGGATGGGTGGTGGCTGCCGCAGATGGGGGTGGTTCTCTCAAAAAGTGAATAAGTGATAATAAGGAAAGAGGTTGAAGGGTTGGGTTTACTAGTTATTTTATTTTGTTAGTTTGAAAGTAACCTCTTAATTAACGGTCAAACTAACAATACCTGTTAAAATTGGACCAAACCTGGAATAAATGCTTCAATTTTTGACTGAATCTAAAAAGTTTCTTCGTTGCTCCATATCGTTGCCAAAATTGCTCGCCGCTGGTCCAGTTTTCTAACACATTACTATTTATCTTCAGTCACATGCTTGACACACGAGGGTAGCACTACTACAAAATAGTAACATACTTGCACTTACTATTTATTTTTACACACTTTAAAGTGAAGGTTTAAAATAAGTCTTCACACTTTTAAGTGTAATGATTTTAACATTGAAATAATTCTTTAAATGTGAAAATTTTGATTTTGAAATAATTCTTCACACTTTTAAGTGTGGGATTGAAATTATTCACAATTTTGAAGTGTGAAGATTTTGAAACAATGATATTTGTTGTAGTGTAGATTTGTCTTTTCACTTTTTTTTTTCTTTTCATGTATTTGTTGAATATTTATTTTTTGTCTTTTAATGTATTTTTTTCTTTATTTTTTTTTTGTCTTTTGTTGTTTATTGATTTTGTCCTTTCAATTATTGTGTCATTGATCCCCACAAACTGCCAAGACTAATAACCCCGCCAAGAGCCAGTTTCAAGAATGTCAACTTTTTGATCATTTTTATTCCAACCCAATGGATGAGATTTTAAAGCCTATTTGACTCCCTGGATTTACGATGGTAGCGGCAGCATTTGATGGTAGAGAGGCGCCGTTTTTAAGCTTCCGTGTTGTAGTGTGGAAGGTTTGGTAATAGAAGAGAGATGAGGGTGAGTGAATATATTTATCGTTTGATAGTTATATTGGGAAGGTTAAAAGGAAAAAAAGGAGAAAAAAAATTAAAAAGATAGTTTATGTCAAATCTCGATATCTGATGTGTAGCTCAAATGTCTATTTTGGTAAAACAATAAAATTGACCCATTCTAGCATATTTATTTTTATAACAACCCAAGATTTTTTAGATTATTATTTTAATAATATTTTTACCAGAAAATGCAAACTAGTTATTTTATGACAGTTACTGACGTTTAAAACTCAAAACAAGAGGTTATCTCGTTTATCATGAAAACGACACCTGATGCGTGGTTCGGGGTCGAAAGACTTCCTTTTTCGCGAGCAAGCTTTACAACCAACTAGGCAGTGTACCTAATCGTTGCAGTGTAGTATGGGTAAGCCCTGGGGGTTGATCGTTCTCTAGGAAAATAGAGATGCTAGTAGAGATGTATGACGAAAAGGTAAGGTGAGGATGATTCTTTTTAGTCTTTTATGAAAGCAAGTAAAATCTCGAGGTTTGAAGAGTGGGGGTTTGGTAATTTTACCAATTAAACTACTTAACAAATTAAATAAAAACCAATTAATCGTTGCAGTGTAGTTATGGTCGTCATTGCGGTTATTGTTAGCAAGTTGTAGTTGTGGTGTAGTCTTGGAAAGAGAAAGTTAATGTGGCGCTGATGTGGCAGAGGTGACCACAATATTTGTGGTTGCCAATAGCATTGGCCTAACTTAAATCTTAGGAATAGGTTGGGTGTAATCATCACCTTCTTACCACTTTCACCTTAGCGTCTTATCAGTTTTTTAGCACATCATTTAACCCACCATCTAACAGCCGTAGTGATGACAACTTAACAAAACACATAAAAATATCTCACTTAATATAACATCTTTCACAACATACCCCACACACTCATAAAAAAAAAGGGTAGTGCACCACGTTAGGTGACATGCACCATCGAACCAACCCCAAAAAGGCACCTTGGTGCGCAGTAGATGGCAGGCTTAGTGACGGATGGCGCATGATAGAGGCTCACCACGGGTGGTGGAAGCCTTCATTATGCCCGGTCATAAAATTTTCAAAATTTCACTAGAAGGCTTCAATCCAATAAAAAATGTGACATGTCTAGTTAAATAATTGGGGTATTAGTTAAAATGGCTTTTTTTTAATGAAAAACACAAATTTAGGATTTTTGTAGTCCATGAGTTGTTGAAATTTCTTGGATGTACCGGTGTTTACTTAAGCTTATTTTTGTGATACTGAGCTTAATTGATTTCGGTTTACGTTTAATAGTTTACTTTTTACGGCTTATTTTTATTTTGGTATGAGCAAACCATAATGAACGAATATGAGCAATCTTGCCATCTTAGTGTAAAAACATTTAATTACATTACTCATTTATGGATGTTAAAAAAAATACATTACTCATTTATGGTAATATACAAGCCAAACTTCAGTATGTATGGGATTAGTGCTCTTCAAGTATAATGTATCATGTTCTCTTGCGTATTTGCATTATGCTGGTGCAAATCAGATCATGTGTCGGCTTTGGCAGTGTTGTTATTATATGATCTGTGTGATAATCCCACATGTGATATAATACACATGTAGTATAGTAAATTGTTTGTGTCGCGGTTGGTGTTTAGAGTATAGTACTACAAGTGTCATATTATATAATGTGCCAGAACAATTAGTTGACCCAATCCATCATCATTCCACGGTGTATGGGGGAGGTTGAGATGTTATGGGTCCCAATACGGTCTTCCACGGTGTATGGGGAGGTTGAGATGTAGATAGCCCTACCCCTACCAAAGGTAGATTGACTACTTTTGGTTCTACCAAAGGTAGAATAGAACCTACGGCCTTGCAAAGAGTAATGATCGAACCCTTTACCTTTGTTTCCAGTGACAATGGTGTTAACCACTTAATCATTATATCATTGGTTAAATGATATGCTGATTAAATTTAAGTATAAGTTATACTTTGTAAAAATATGCTCTTACTCTTTGCATTTACATATTGAAAAAGTAAAGTATTGTTTATCTCTTACTCTTTTAGAATATACATAATAAAATTAAGCAAACTAAGCAACTGTCATTTATACTTTCTAAAAAAATATGAAATTTTCCATATTCTTCTTTTAAATATATTATTTCTTCTTCATAAATGTTTAGAGTTTTGAGTGTTATTTGACGATGTTATACGATATGAGGTTTTTGATATATGCAATATAAGTGTAGTCTTCCATATCCCAAGTCAGGCGGGCCGGTCAAGAGGTTTTTGATGCCCCGGAGGAGATGATCGAAACATGCCCCTAATAAACAGGCAACATACCGTTTTTTGGAGTTTTCACGTAAAACAAAAATGTATATATCAACTAAATACAAGTGTATTATAACTTAAAAAGACGGTATAAAACAAATATGAATTAATCCCTACCTTTGTTAGGATCAAGAAAAAAAAAGAGAGAAAAAAAAAAAGAAAAAAGAAAAAAGAAGCTATCCAAGTAAATAACAAAACACCCACACAAATTGTATATGCTATATCCCTCGACATCAAGTGTAGTCACAAAGTAATGATAAAAAAGAAGAAGATACGATTCCACGCACCTAATGTGTTTTTTGTGATTAATAAATGAAACCAATATTTTTATATATGGTTACGAAATGAGAAGCAGGTAAAGATAAAGAAAACTTAATTGTGATAGCAACTCAGAGGTGATCTAGTGACAAAAGGACTAGTGACTATTACTCTAAGATGTGTGAGGTCTCAAGTCTAATTTTTGATTGGTGCAAACAACCCTGAAGTGGCCACACCAACCTTCTAAGAAAGAAGGGTTTTACCCGGTTTCAATCTGTGTGACGATGGGTTCCAATCTTGTGAATTAGTCGGCCAAAAAGTCGAAAACCATGATTACTAAAAATAAACTTAATTACCACGAATCTTGTAATAATACTCGGCTAAAGTAAAAATGTAAAACCTGAAAACTTAGTAACAATTCTTTTAAAAATACACAAGTAAAATAAATTGACAATCAAACAAAAGACAAATACTTAGGTCAAACAAATTCCACGTGATGTTGTTTATACTCCCGAAACAAAATCACAAAATTCAACCCAACACAAACTTTACACAATTCATCTTATTCTTCTTCAACTCATTTTTTTGTTCATGTTATGCCCTTCTTTCTGATATGTGTAGAGCAAAATAAATAAATAAATAAATAAAATCTTCACTTTTTTACACATCGAACCTCAAACACGATGATGCCTTGGGCCGTCGCCTGCCTCGCCATATGCCAGAGCCGGCCCTGTCCCAATACTTCTTAAAAGTCTTCCCTATCTCAAGTCTTCTTAAAAGTCTTCGGTGATTATACAAAATTTTGTTGATGGCCGGCATCCTCTTCACAATTTGCATGTCATGAAACTTAAATATTAAAGTTAAGGAATTTGTTGATGGCCGGCATCTTCTTCACAAAGTTAAATTAAACATTAAAGTTAAGGAACTTTTGTTTTTATAATGCGTTCAGTTTCATCTTTTAAAATTGGTTCGTCTTATATATAAATGATTGTAGACGTATATTTTTTGCTAGGGGTGCAAACAAGCCGAGCTTTTATCAAGCAACTCGAGCTCGAGCTCGAGCTTGGCTCGATCGAGTCGAGCTTTTAGCGAGCTCAAGCCAAGCTCAAGCCCAATATATTGGCTCGAAACATATAATGAGCCGAGCTCGAGCTTTTGATAGCTCGGCTCGAGCTTTTATCGAGCTTTTTCGAGCTTTAAGTAAATGAGGGTTAATTTGAATATTAACCTAATTAGAAGGACTTACTCCATAAACAATTAATTAACCATATTCCCTTCAAACCCTAATTATTCCTAAGTAACTGTTTGTATTCTACAATCTGTGCACACTTCTTGGCATCGCTTCGTCTTCATCATCCATCAGTCCATCAGGTATTCTCTTTTTTAATTATTCAAATACTATGAGAGAGTCCATTCCATGTCATTCACATTCTCATTCTCTAATAAATATTACCAATAGATATAAACGTAATTTAAATATACCAAACTAGCATATTTATTTTTGTACTGCTATTAATTTTTTAACAATAAACTACCATTCTCATTCTCATTCTCTAATAAATATTGACAATGCATGCACTGAAATAGCTCACCATTTCCAAACTACTCAACTATCTATTTAGTTATACAGCTATCTGGTTTAAACTAATAAATATTAACAATACAATCTGTTTCACTGCGTGAGTCTGCAACTGCGTGAGTGTGATCCACGGGACACAACCCGATAAAACACCCATGATTAAATAGGTTGATTGTGTTGACATACATAACTAATGTACAGCGATACAGTTACATTAGACAAGCTCACAAGCATTACATTTGTATCTAGAGGTTTGGCCAATCGGCTCATATTTTATGTTACATGACTTACATCTACAGTAGTTTTTTTTATCTATATGCTGGGCTGTTGCAAGTAAAATATATAATCTATTGATCAATTTTTCTTTCAGTGATTATGTTTGCTTTTATACTTCTACTATGTTGCATACTTGCATTGACATATTTAGTTTTTGTATATACTTAGGTTATCGATGTCAACAACACAAGATCCAATTGTGCTTGATGATTCAACATTTAACCCTTCCATGAATCAAGGTGAACCAGTAATTGGTGACGAAGATAAGAGTAATGAAGAGTTTCAAACAAATAAAAGGAAACAAACAATAGGCGATGAGGAGCCAAAGGTTGAAAGGGTTAAAAAAGCTAAAGCTTGGAGTGAATTCGAAAGAGTAGTGAAAAATGGTATAACTAAGCTGAAGTGCAATCATTGTGGTAGTCTTTTGGCATATCCCAAAGGTGGAACCACCACGACACTAAATAGGCATTTGAAGGACCATTGTCAAATGCAAAAAATCATAATGCAAAAACAAGGGCTGCTTAACTTCCAGCCCGATCATTCAAATGTCGGTAGTAGTGAACCTGGCCTTGCACCTGCCATAGTAAATGGGAAGTATGATCATATTAGGATGCGAGAATCTATTGCTCATTGGATTTTGATGCATGAACATAGCTTTTCTATTGTTGAGGAGGCGGGGTTTGACTTTATGATGAAGGTAGGAATACCACAATGGCCTGGATTGAGTCGTACAACAGCAAAGACTGATTGCATCAAAGTTTATGAGAATCAAAAAACAAAGCTGAAAGAGATGCTTAAGAACATTGACTCGATTAGCTTGACGACTGATATGTGGAAATCAAAATGCCAGAAGATTGGTTATATGGTGGTTACAGGTCATTTTTTGGACAACGATTGGAAGTTAAACAAATGGGTACTTAACTTTGTGCATGTTCCTCCTCCACATCGTGGAATTGACATTTCAGATGCTTTGTATAAGTGCTTTCAGGAGTGGGACATTGAGAACAAAATATATAGCATCTCAATGGATAACGCGTCTGCTAATGATAATGCTATTAAAAATCTAAGAAGAATTTTCGAGGTAGATAGGAACCTGTTATGTGGTGGAAGATTATTTCATGTGCGATGTTGTGCACATATACTAAATCTCATTGCTCAAGATGGTTTGGAAACTATTAAGTTGGTGATAAAAAATGTGAGGGATAGCATATCTTTCATCAATGCAAGTGAAGCACGGACAAAGACATTTACCGATCTTGCACAACAAATGAAATTACCTAACAACAAACTGATTTTAGATTGCAAGACCCGTTGGAATTCAACATATGAGATGCTTGTTGGTGCTTATAAGTTCAAGGAAGTTTTCCCTAAATATGAAGAAAGAGACCCTGATTATGATTCATGTCCTTTAAAGGATGATTGGGTGAAGGTAGAGCAGATTTGTGAGATCTTAGAGGTGTTCAACAATGTCACACATATTATATCTGGAAGCGACTATCCAACATCAAACTTATTTCTTTGTGAAGTTTTCAAGGTAAAACAAGTTTTGGATGGAAAGAAAGATGATAAGAATGAATTCATTCGAAAAATGGTGAATAAAATGAAGAACAAGTTCGATAAGTATTGGGCAGAGGTCCATCTACTAATGGCTCTTGCAGCAGTTTTAGATCCACGGGTGAAGATGTGGTCGCTTGAGTTTTGTTTTCCAAAAATATACAACCCATTAGATGCAAAGGCTCTTATAGATATGGTGGAAAAAACTTTAAGAAGTCTACACTTAGAGTATGTGACCATTTATAATGAATCTACTACTCAATCAAGCGAGCAATATGGTTCTTTTATGTTGGAATCTTCAAAGCCACAATCAAAATCTTATCCAGGATCTGGATTCCAAGAACTTCAAAAGTTTGTTAGGCAAAACGAAGCATCTCCAACGCTAAAGAGTGATCTTGATGTATACCTTGAAGATGGGTGTCATATACCAGAAGATAACAAAAATTTTAACATACTGGATTGGTGGAAGAACCATGAGTCGAAGTATCGTATATTGTCCAAGTTAGCTCGTGATATTTTAGCAATACCGATTACTACAGTAGCATCTGAAGCGACATTTAGTGCAGGAAGTAGAGTAATCGACCAATATCGAGCTAAACTAGGAGTTGAGACTGTGCAGGCCTTGCTTTGTGGAGAAAACTGGATGAGGAATATTCATGGAGTTAAGTCGAAGAAAAGCCAAGTAAGTTATTAAACTTTTAAATGTTTTTATAAGAGTAATTATGAAGCTTACTCTTTATATTTTTCTCTTAATACTCTTTATATAGTACTTACTAGTGTCCATTGATTGCATATTTTAAAAGGAAAAAAAAATGCCAACTGTGATCAATCCTAAATCCTAGTATTTAACTTGCCATGGAATATGCAATAAGGTATGTTAATTTGTTTCCTACTTCATTATTCATATATAAAAGGATTATGCTTTATTCATAATTTTTATTTGTTAACTTGTTTTCCATGGACTGTGAAGCTTATGAAAATGCTAAAGGAATCTTCAAGTATTCAAGTTATGAAAATCAGTTTGCTCAAATATTCAAGATGTGTGAAGCTTATGACGTCCAGCGAATAATATTTGTTGAACTATTTTAGAAATTCGAAGTTTTGAACCTTAACTAGTATTTACTGATTATGTTTCATTTTAATGTTAGACTTGGTTATGAGAATGTTGTCGTTGTTTTTCCACTGTGCTGCTGTGCCAACTGCCAACATACTTGCAGGTATGCAAAATGGGTAATACAAATGTTTGTGTAAATCTAATGGTGTCCCATGTGTTTATGGGACACCATTAGATTTACACAAACATTTGTATTACCCATTTTGCATACCTGCAAGTATGTTGGCAGTTGGCACATCAGCACAGTGGAAAAACAACGACAACATTCTCATAACCAAGTCTAACATTAAAATGAAACATAATCAGTAAATACTAGTTAAGGTTCAAAACTTCGAATTTCTAAAATAGTTCAACAAATATTATTCGCTGGACGTCATAAGCTTCACACATCTTGAATATTTGAGCAAACTGATTTTCATAACTTGAATACTTGAAGATTCCTTTAGCATTTTCATAAGCTTCACAGTCCATGGAAAACAAGTTAACAAATAAAAATTATGAATAAAGCATAATCCTTTTATATATGAATAATGAAGTAGGAAACAAATTAACATACCTTATTGCATATTCCATGGCAAGTTAAATACTAGGATTTAGGATTGATCACAGTTGGCATTTTTTTTTCCTTTTAAAATATGCAATCAATGGACACTAGTAAGTACTATATAAAGAGTATTAAGAGAAAAATATAAAGAGTAAGCTTCATAATTACTCTTATAAAAACATTTAAAAGTTTAATAACTTACTTGGCTTTTCTTCGACTTAACTCCATGAATATTCCTCATCCAGTTTTCTCCACAAAGCAAGGCCTGCACAGTCTCAACTCCTAGTTTAGCTCGATATTGGTCGATTACTCTACTTCCTGCACTAAATGTCGCTTCAGATGCTACTGTAGTAATCGGTATTGCTAAAATATCACGAGCTAACTTGGACAATATACGATACTTCGACTCATGGTTCTTCCACCAATCCAGTATGTTAAAATTTTTGTTATCTTCTGGTATATGACACCCATCTTCAAGGTATACATCAAGATCACTCTTTAGCGTTGGAGATGCTTCGTTTTGCCTAACAAACTTTTGAAGTTCTTGGAATCCAGATCCTGGATAAGATTTTGATTGTGGCTTTGAAGATTCCAACATAAAAGAACCATATTGCTCGCTTGATTGAGTAGTAGATTCATTATAAATGGTCACATACTCTAAGTGTAGACTTCTTAAAGTTTTTTCCACCATATCTATAAGAGCCTTTGCATCTAATGGGTTGTATATTTTTGGAAAACAAAACTCAAGCGACCACATCTTCACCCGTGGATCTAAAACTGCTGCAAGAGCCATTAGTAGATGGACCTCTGCCCAATACTTATCGAACTTGTTCTTCATTTTATTCACCATTTTTCGAATGAATTCATTCTTATCATCTTTCTTTCCATCCAAAACTTGTTTTACCTTGAAAACTTCACAAAGAAATAAGTTTGATGTTGGATAGTCGCTTCCAGATATAATATGTGTGACATTGTTGAACACCTCTAAGATCTCACAAATCTGCTCTACCTTCACCCAATCATCCTTTAAAGGACATGAATCATAATCAGGGTCTCTTTCTTCATATTTAGGGAAAACTTCCTTGAACTTATAAGCACCAACAAGCATCTCATATGTTGAATTCCAACGGGTCTTGCAATCTAAAATCAGTTTGTTGTTAGGTAATTTCATTTGTTGTGCAAGATCGGTAAATGTCTTTGTCCGTGCTTCACTTGCATTGATGAAAGATATGCTATCCCTCACATTTTTTATCACCAACTTAATAGTTTCCAAACCATCTTGAGCAATGAGATTTAGTATATGTGCACAACATCGCACATGAAATAATCTTCCACCACATAACAGGTTCCTATCTACCTCGAAAATTCTTCTTAGATTTTTAATAGCATTATCATTAGCAGACGCGTTATCCATTGAGATGCTATATATTTTGTTCTCAATGTCCCACTCCTGAAAGCACTTATACAAAGCATCTGAAATGTCAATTCCACGATGTGGAGGAGGAACATGCACAAAGTTAAGTACCCATTTGTTTAACTTCCAATCGTTGTCCAAAAAATGACCTGTAACCACCATATAACCAATCTTCTGGCATTTTGATTTCCACATATCAGTCGTCAAGCTAATCGAGTCAATGTTCTTAAGCATCTCTTTCAGCTTTGTTTTTTGATTCTCATAAACTTTGATGCAATCAGTCTTTGCTGTTGTACGACTCAATCCAGGCCATTGTGGTATTCCTACCTTCATCATAAAGTCAAACCCCGCCTCCTCAACAATAGAAAAGCTATGTTCATGCATCAAAATCCAATGAGCAATAGATTCTCGCATCCTAATATGATCATACTTCCCATTTACTATGGCAGGTGCAAGGCCAGGTTCACTACTACCGACATTTGAATGATCGGGCTGGAAGTTAAGCAGCCCTTGTTTTTGCATTATGATTTTTCGCATTTGACAATGGTCCTTCAAATGCCTATTTAGTGTCGTGGTGGTTCCACCTTTGGGATATGCCAAAAGACTACCACAATGATTGCACTTCAGCTTAGTTATACCATTTTTCACTACTCTTTCGAATTCACTCCAAGCTTTAGCTTTTTTAACCCTTTCAACCTTTGGCTCCTCATCGCCTATTGTTTGTTTCCTTTTATTTGTTTGAAACTCTTCATTACTCTTATCTTCGTCACCAATTACTGGTTCACCTTGATTCATGGAAGGGTTAAATGTTGAATCATCAAGCACAATTGGATCTTGTGTTGTTGACAACGATAACCTAAGTATATACAAAAACTAAATATGTCAATGCAAGTATGCAACATAGTAGAAGTATAAAAGCAAACATAATCACTGAAAGAAAAATTGACCAATAGATTATATATTTTACTTGCAACAGCCCAGCATATAGATAAAAAAACTACTGTAGATGTAAGTCATGTAACATAAAATATGAGCCGATTGGCCAAACCTCTAGATACAAATGTAATGCTTGTGAGCTTGTCTAATGTAACTGTATCGCTGTACATTAGTTATGTATGTCAACACAATCAACCTATTTAATCATGGGTGTTTTATCGGGTTGTGTCCCGTGGATCACACTCACGCAGTTGCAGACTCACGCAGTGAAACAGATTGTATTGTTAATATTTATTAGTTTAAACCAGATAGCTGTATAACTAAATAGATAGTTGAGTAGTTTGGAAATGGTGAGCTATTTCAGTGCATGCATTGTCAATATTTATTAGAGAATGAGAATGAGAATGGTAGTTTATTGTTAAAAAATTAATAGCAGTACAAAAATAAATATGCTAGTTTGGTATATTTAAATTACGTTTATATCTATTGGTAATATTTATTAGAGAATGAGAATGTGAATGACATGGAATGGACTCTCTCATAGTATTTGAATAATTAAAAAAGAGAATACCTGATGGACTGATGGATGATGAAGACGAAGCGATGCCAAGAAGTGTGCACAGATTGTAGAATACAAACAGTTACTTAGGAATAATTAGGGTTTGAAGGGAATATGGTTAATTAATTGTTTATGGAGTAAGTCCTTCTAATTAGGTTAATATTCAAATTAACCCTCATTTACTTAAAGCTCGAAAAAGCTCGATAAAAGCTCGAGCCGAGCTATCAAAAGCTCGAGCTCGGCTCATTATATGTTTCGAGCCAATATATTGGGCTTGAGCTTGGCTTGAGCTCGCTAAAAGCTCGACTCGATCGAGCCAAGCTCGAGCTCCAGCTCGAGTTGCTTGATAAAAGCTCGGCTTGTTTGCACCCCTAGACTCACCACAATCATTAAGTTGCTTATCATCTTCCTCTCATATTTCAATTCTCTTCTATGGTCTCGCGATTATATGTCTTACTTCCGCCACTGTCTTTGCTTCCAATGGCGGCAATGAGACTGATTATCTTGCGCTGTTGTCATTTAAGTCAATGATAACCCAAGATCCATACAAAGTTCTAACCTCGTGGAACCATTCCTTTCATTTCTGTGACTGGAGTGGTATTTCATGTGGAAAGCGACACAAACGAGTGACTGTTGTATGGCTGGATTCGAACGGCTTAGAAGGCTCGTTATCTCCTCATGTAGGAAACCTCAGCTTCCTCCGTGTGCTTTCGCTCGCGAACAACAGCTTTCAAGGAAACATTCCTCATGAACTTGGTCATCTATCTAGGCTACGTGCTCTCTATCTTGATGAAAACAAATTCAATGGAGTCATTCCAACAAACTTGTCTGGTTGTTCTAACCTCAAAGAGCTTTGGCTCTCTCAAAATAAGCTAGTTGGAAGCATACCCAAGGAGATGAGTTTACTCTCGAAACTTTCTCGTCTTGCAATTGATGACAATAAGCTAATCGGTGGAATCCCACCTTTCTTGGGGAATATTACACCTATGGAAGTGTTCTCTGCTTCTCAGAACCCGTTTGGTGAGAGCATTCCGGATACCCTGGGTCTTTGGAAAAACCTAACTTCATTTTACTGTGGTGACTGCAACTTATGTGGAAGCATCCCTCATTCTATTTTCAACCTCTCACTCCTAGTTATCTTTGTCTTACCTGATAATCACTTCACTGGTAGTCTTCCTTCAGAAATTGGTGTGATGCTCCCAAATCTTGAGATTCTTCAGTTATGGGGTAACGAACTGACTGGAGTTCTTCCACCTTCTCTTTCAAATTGCTCTAAATTAGTATTTCTTGAAATGAGTCACAACAATTTTAGTGGGAAGTTGACAATAGATTTTTCAAAACTAAGAGATATTTGGTCAATTAATTTAGCTAATAACAACTTCAATGGACGCGAAGAAGCTGATGACACGAGGTTTATTGATTCTTTGAAAAACTGCACAAACTTAGAAGAACTGTTTCTTTCTAATTGTAATTTAATAGGAGTTCTTCCAATGTCAATAGGTAATCTTTCTGATCAACTCAGCTCTTTAGTTTTAGGAGGCAATCAATTATTTGGAAGCCTACCTTCAAGTATAGGTAGTCTAGTTGGTTTGACCAGTTTATATTTAGAAAATAATATATTCAAAGGAAACATCCCCACTAGCGTTGGTAAACTTCAAAAGCTACAAGTTCTTGGTCTAGATAGGAATCAATTTTCAGGGCCTATCCCTGATGCCATCGGGAACCTATCCTTGTTGAATAAACTTTATTTATATTCCAACAAATTAGAAGGCCATATTCCATCAAGCCTTGGGAATTGTAAAAACCTTATTGGGTTAAACCTTGCAGACAATAGACTAAGAGGAAACATACCCAAGCAACTTCTTCAACTTCCATCACTAACTATTGGTTTAGATCTTTCATACAACAACTTGTCTGGTTCCATTCCATCAGAGATTAAATACCTCAAGATGTTGAGCGGTCTTGCTTTATCTTATAATAAATTATCAGGTACCATTACTAGTAGCCTTGGTGAGTGTATTAGCCTTACAAAGTTATACCTTACTGGCAACACATTTGAAGGCATAATACCATCTTCGTTCAGTTCCTTAGGAGGATTGGAGGTACTCGACATTTCTCAAAATAATTTATCAGGTAAAATTCCTCAATTCTTAGAAAAATGGAAATCCTTAGGATATTTAAACCTATCCTTTAATGATTTTGAGGGTGAAGTACCGACTATAGGAGTGTTTGCCAATGCAAGCGCATTTTCGGTTTTGGGGAACGATAAGCTTTGTGGTGGTTTGGTTTCACTTGAGTTACCCAAATGCAAGGAGACGGGCAGTAAGAAAAAAAGGTTTCCTTTCTTCATATTTGTCATTGTGATTGCAGCGACTTTGCTTATCGTATTATGTTGTGTGTATCTTTTGTGTAAGAAGAAACACAAGAGTCAACCATCTCAATCATCAGGGAGTGAACGGTTCATGAAAGTTTCATACCATCAACTTCTCAAGGCTACCGATGGGTTCTCTACAACAAATTTGATTGGAGAGGGTGGGTTCAGTTATGTTTATAAAGGGATCCTCAATCCCGATGATGACAAATTTGTTGCAGTCAAAGTTCTACATCTTCAAAATCGAGGAGCTTACAAAAGTTTTTTAGCAGAATGTGAAGCTTGGCGGAATATCCGGCACCGTAATTTGTTGAAGATAATAACTTCATGTTCAAGTGTTGATTTCCAAGGAAATGATTTTAAAGCTATTGTTTACGAGTTTATGCCCAATGGAAGTGTACATGATAGGCTTTATTCAAGTGCAAATACATCAAAACTGAACCTTCTTCAAAGAATAAACATTCTCAGAGATGTTGCAACCGCACTTGATTATCTTCACAATCGCTGCCAAACAATGATTGTTCACGGTGACTTGAAGCCTAGTAACATTCTACTTGATGCTGATATGGTGGCTCATGTTGGAGACTTTGGCTTAGCTCGACTACTTGGTACAGACTTAAACCAAACCAGCTCAACCTGGGTTAAAGGAACAATTGGTTATGCACCTCCAGGTAATTCTACTTTTATTCCATGATGCTTATTTTTGTACTTGCTGATTACGGTTTTGTAAACTAACCGGTCATTTTATTTTGCAGAGTATGGTATCGGGAGCGAGATGACTAGTAGTGGGGACGTCTACAGTTTTGGAATATTATTACTAGAGGTGATGACTGGGAAAAAGCCGACAGACGACATGTTTAATGATGATCTTAGCCTTCATAAATTTGCTTACATGGCATTACCAGATCATGTAATCGATGTTATTGATGATGATGCAATTATATTGCAAAGTAAGGAAGCGAATGCAAAGAAAGTGGAAGAATGTTTGGTTGCAACTATCAAGATTGGAGTATCGTGCTCTGTGGATTCCCGACCACAACGGATGAAAATAGAAATTGTTGTCAATGAGTTGCAGCGCATTCTCGATGTGCTTCAAAATATATACGGTACTTTGTTCTCCCTTTTTGTAAAATATGATTTTACACGAGTTTGTTAATAAATCATCACTAACTTGGTTTTATTTTTGAACTCTTTCAGGTCTATCATCAAGCTTGTATGGTGAAGTTGAGAGTAACCACAACAAGGAGCAATGCATTTCGTAGTTAAGTAAATGAAGTTGTTAAAGATGTTCATAAGTGTGGTTTAATTCTCTTGTTGCTTAAGTGTAAAAGACATAAGAGTACGTTTACGTTCATTTAACTCAAACCAGTTTTTGGTGTTGAATTCTACTTAAGTTTTGAAGCAATAAACAAACTGATAATAACATATTTACATGTGAGTTCATATTAATAGTATCTTAAATTTGTGACACTTAAGAAATTTACTATTTTTTTGGTCAGAAGGTAAAATATATTAATAACCAACACTTTGAACAAGTTACGTTGTGTTTTACTTGTTGGAAATGTATATATTTACAAATATGTGAATGTCCGGATTCGAACTCGTGACCACGGGATTGCACACATTTGCGAATGAGAATTAAAGTTAATAATTAATGTTTATGTTTACGATTAATTATTACACATTAAGTCCGGTTAACGATCGTTATGTATTTAACGGAAAAATGACTAACGACCGTTAAATGGAAAAGAGAAGGACTAGAAATGGAAAACTTGGAAAAGTTATGGTTTGGGCTTTGGGCTTTCCATCATGGCCGGCCATAGGGCCTATTCTAGGCCTAATCCCCTAACTTGTTCCCTAAGTTTACATACTAGTATATAAGGAGGGTTAGGTTCTAGGGTTTCATACACTTGTGCATTGAATTAACCCTAGATCTCTCCTCTCCTCTCTCTAGTCCATTATTCGGCCGAACACCCAAGTAAGGGAGTTTGGTTTCGTTTTTCTTAAACGAGGACTTGTGTTAGATCTAGCAATCGCTTGATTCGTTTGGTTAATTCGTGTGTACAAGAACGTGGTTGTAAGACATTATTCTTACACCAATAAGTACTTCTTTGGTTTGCTTTGCTCGAGGGTTGTTTTGCTTTGCTCGAGGGATTTGATATTCGCAAGAGGTACGTTACGCATACTTTCAGTTAATTAATTTATTTGTTATGATCTTAAGTCTTCCGCTGTGTACTCTTGATGTCTTTATGTTTTATTGTATTTTATATATCATACTCAACAGTGGCATCACGAGCCTTGTATAACAAGTAATTAATTACTGAAACACATAATTAAAATAAACATGAATGTGTTATTATTTGTATGCTTAGATCTAGGGTTTGCTAAACCTAAACCCTAATTTTGAGGGGGGGCGTTTTATTTGGTGCCCTAATTAGGGTTTTGTAAACTATTGTTTTAATTGGATTAGAAACCCTAAGATGCATGCAACTTTATGTGTATATGCGTAACTTTGATTTAATTGCATTAATTGTTAAGTGTAATTTTATGTCCATGATAATTATCTGCATATTTTATCATGGATCTGCTTTTATTGTATGTCTTTCATGTTTAAGTGATATACACTAAATTATGATAGATCTAAAATTGGGGAAGACCTCAATATATATATTAATTGGTTAATTAATAGGATTTATCTAAACCGTTTGCATGTGGCTATTTGATATGCATGACTTTTATTTGTTATGCATTTATTGTTTATTTGTTTATTTTTTTTTTTTAAATACTTGCTTGTTTGTGTTCTGTAACAAGGGTATTTTTACAAAAAAAATAAACTGACCTAAACAATGGTGAAACATGTATTTTTAAGAATAGTAATCATAATCGTTTAATTGATTGATGACTTTGGTACAAATGACTGAACGGCTCACCCATGAGAATGAACTAATAAAAGGGGTTTAAAGAAGTGCGTACAGTCACACTGAAAGGATGTCTAAGGTTGTGCTTTAGCGCGTACCTGGTCCTCTGCCCCCTGTAAGTTCGAGTGGAGCTACTTAGTAAGCCATTTAATGTGCAAGCTCATCTTAAGGGCGAATTAGTTTTAATTCCATGCGCCACTTCGGTGGTAATTATCCGAAACACTAAGTGTTTACACTTATGCAAAAGTACGGTATAATGGATGATAATTAACACTAAATTCCTTGATTGGTGAATGCAATACCTCAATTAAAGTTTGATGATGAAAAGCTTATACATTAAAACAAGATATAAATGTTTTAATAAAAACTATGCTACAAAGATGAATGCATGACATCTTTGTACATATTTGATTTAACATCAAAACTATTACCCTTTAATTTAAGTTATATGCCATCCAACGAAACGGAAACACCTAAGATTACCTTTTATTTGCGTGAGATCGTGACTTAGATCATAATCCAAGGGTAAAATGTCCACGTGTCGTGAGAACGGGCATGGACGATTTTGCAGTTTCTTAAGTTGGACAACTTAATTGAGTTTTGTAGTGAGAACTGGCAACTCAAGGCATAAGATGGGATAAAACATGTTTACATGGCAATTGAAATTGGCTATATGTAAATCCCATAAATCTAGGAATTGCAATTGAAATTGGCAATTGAGCAAAAGCTCTACCATTTTGTATAAGGTTCATTACTAGCAGATCAACTGATGTGATGAGATTATGACAATTTGGATCCTAGTTTTTCAGTGGAAATTAAATGGTTATATGCTTATGAACCATGGGTAATTAATTTTCTTGAAAAAGGTTAATTATCGAAAATACTAAAATTGAATTTTGTAATTCTTTTGAATGTATAATTGCAACATTTAACCGTAAACAAAGTTTAGTCTTTGATCAGTAAATTGCTCCATTCTGCTTTCAAACAAATGTTTGATCGAGAATAATTTACTGAAAAGACAAACGAAGTCTCTTTTCCATGGGAGAAGCATTAGACTCAATCCTATTCCTTTTCATGAATGAGAAAGGTATAATAGGAACGTTTTGAATTGTCTAAATTCTAATGTAACTCATAGCAATGAATTGCACGTCATATTTTCCATAAAGATTTCATTACCTTCATTAGGTGAATGAATCATTTTGTAACAAACATGAATGTTGGTTAACTGGAAAACATGTATATGAGTTACTAAATTAGAAGCTAGATTAATTACCGCGAAAATTGGTAAAAGAAAAACTAGCTTAATTTATCTAGTTGGTTTACTTTAACCTTTAAATGTGCTACATACTAGTATGAGGATGGTAGACCTGTTAAGGAAGAAATTGCATACCCAATTTTTCAAGTTAATAACATTGATGGATAACCCATCATTCAAAGAGTAGAATACACCTTTTAGTACCTTAGTAATGATTACGTATGGTTCTTTAAAGGTGTAGGAAAGTAAAAAGCAAGCAAGTTGTTTTCACTGGTTATGCAACACTTACAATGTTGTCAGATTCAGTGGGAGCATTTGTGTTGCATTACTGAATAAGAAGTTGTTTTAATGATTTCTAATTCAGTGGGAGCTACAAGCCTTATTTCCTGTGTAGTAACTCAGATTATCTTCAAAGATAATTACTTTCCAATTGTAGGCACTTATGTTTTTTAAGGATTGTCATGTGCGTTTCCTTACAAATCAATATAGTCCTATATCTACTAGTTATACCTATGACACAAATCATATTAATCAAATAAACGAACGTGTATCGTGTTGTTTATCTGCTACATGATGTTGTTCCATGCACAAGTGGGAGAAATCTTATTGTGTGCAAGGTACAACACATATTAATATGATTTAAAAGGATTCTCTTGACTGTAAAGTAAGAGAATAACGTTCTAATAGGAAGTATACATTTAAATATGTATGATTGCCCTATTAAGAACATGTGTCAAGATGATAACAAAGACTACTTTATTTTAAATATTTATGTCATTCAATATTTAAGAAACACTTGTAGTTACAATTTATGTTATGTGAGAACGTGAACTAGATTGTAGCCCAAGGTAAAATATCCATGCGTCGTGAGAACGAGCATGGATGATTCTGCAGTTTCTTACATGGAACATTTCATGGAATGACATAATTAAATGAAGTAATCTAATACTACTTTGAATTTGAGTATTCGTTGAATGACTTAAATATATGTAGTAATTATTAACTTGAAATATTAATTGAAACCCGAGGTGGTGTTCATAATTACTTTAATTATAAATGTTTATGATTTTGTAAAGTCACAAACATAAAGTCTTTTAAAGACTTACAATATAAAGTAAGACGTTAACTTGCTATGTTTTAAGACATTTGGATGAAGTCAATGAGTTGATCAATGACTTATAACGTATAGTGGGATTATAACTGGTATGTCTTTTGACTTGGTCAAGAATATTTGTGTTATAATGCATGCAATTGATTTGGTAATTCTATTGTACCATTAAGTTTTACTTTGTTGGTAAATAAGATAAACCAAAGAGTAGATGGTTATCTTAAATATTGTTAGATTAATCTTACAATATTAATTCTAAGGAAATACCATAGTTTTATGGTATGTTCAGTTAGAAGAATCAAAATCTATTGGCATGTTTGATTCAAGATAACTATAGTTTCTTCCAAAATGTTATCAAGGTTAGTAGATTGAGTATAGATTGAATATACTCAATAAGACTCCAACCTAGAAGATTAATAAGACACCATTTTTATGGAATGTGATGAATCACATTAAGTCTTATAAATGAAGTTCTGAATTTGTTAAACTACTTATAGAGTGAGTTGTAACAAACTAATGTTAGGAACTGTCAATGTTTTTTGTAATATCCCAAAAGAGAACAAGTATTGTTACTCTACTTGATAAACTATTTAAATTGTTAAAGGCAAGTGGGAGTTTTGTTTAGATCTTGAAAGATTGAATTACAAAATACATAATCTTCTAAAATGCACTAGCAAATATCATGATGAGGCTAAAAATGTATATGATAGACCTTAATATGATGGAATTGTCATTCATAGATCCGTAAGGATATCTCAGATATTTAATATGCTGAGGAATATGAGTTACATGATCATGGTAAGCCTGTTAATCATAATGATGAATTTACCAAATGTTGAATTGTGGAAAATCAATCATACTATGAATGTAGAGATACTGTCCATAAAGATAATCAACTTTAGATACTTGGTTTATCTTAATGAAGATGATTTGCTTCAAAGGATGAAAACCCTAGTGGTTTAAATTTTTGTATAGAAATCATATGGACAATATTGTACACATATCTAATGCATGTCTAGTGATAATATTAATCATAATTAAGTAATTAACTATGATTGAATATTCTTTCCTAGATACATTAAATAGAAGTATAAAGATTATAATTGTCATACTTAGTTTCATTGATATGAAATTTTGACAATGAATATAAAAACTCTTTGTTCTGGAATTACTTTTGCGAGGACGATAAATAATGCAAAGGAGTTTTATGAATTCAAATAATCTTTGAATATGTACAGACTGCAAGAATTCATGAATGGATATATGCATGCATCTATGAAATGATTCTTATGTTTAATATTAAATCAATGTTTGATTTAATAAATTAAAATAAGATAGTTCATAAGTATTCCTGAAAGCTAGTGGGAGTATTATTTTCTTAAATCTTATATGTTGTATGGGCAACTACATTCCACCTAAATTAAGTTTTAGTTGGGAATGAAACTTAGTTTGTAAGATTTGGAAATAAGACATACAACCTTGGAATATATGTTTATTGCTATAAACATATGTGGTAAATCAATGAGTCTAATAGAACATGATGGATATATAATGAGATCTTAAAGTCTAACTTGAAGATTCATCATGTACATCATGTTGTAAAATTGTTGTGTCATGCTTGGTTACAAGATGATTTGACAACATTGAAAGTTTTTAGTGTAATAAATATTTTAAAAGGAATATGTTTGGATTTAGAATCACATTCCACAATCTGGAGATGCTCCTAGATTCTATGGATGATTATATGACAATTGTTTCATAATTGTCATTGCCAACAAACTTGAGTTTTGGTAGGCACCAACATTACACTATAACTGTTCAAAGTTTACGGATGTTTAAAGAGTATATTGTTGTACACAATGATGCTGGTATAATTGAGATGACACTCAATTCTAGTCATGGTATCCTTGATAATGACCATGTTGACTAGTTATGCTCAACTAAGAGCATAGTTGCATTATACATTAAAGAATAAAGAATACTTTAAAACTTTAAAAGTTTTGAAAGATGATTGTCATATAAAGGTGGTTCAGGTTATCACGCACCTTATGGAATGATATGACAAATATCAAGATATGTGTAAACACATACAAGAAATTCAATTATTGAATTTATGAAATAAGTATTCTCAAAATTCTTGTAGATCAAAGTTAGTTGAAATTATGCCTTGTCAAAAAGTATGAGTTGCATGACTTGTGGCAAAATTCATTAACTGAGAATTATCATGCATTGATCTATTTAGTATTTGGATAAAGGATGTTAAACAATTATTATTTATAATGAATTAAAGTACGGTATACGTTTAATTTCATTTATAATATTGTGTCCTGTATTTGCATGTTTAAATCCTTGAATAATTTAAGTTATTCTAAATAGTCCGTTGCCGATCAATAACATGGGAATGATATTGAATTAAGACAAATCTGAGTATTAGTTAGAATATACTTGAAAGTATATTGATGCGTAGCATGACTAATTTCAGATGATATTCAATGAATTGAGTATAGGACTTATCCCACCCACATGATGATACTTTATGGATCTTAGTCATTAAGTATATCATGAATATTTATCCTCTGACTTGAGATACGAGAGATATGTCATGGATGTAGTGCATTTTTGTGAAACAATCTAACGCTACACGTAACTGGTAGTTATAAGGGTTGTTTTCAGAAGTGTTGCGAAATTTATGAATCCTGCTTGTAGTCGAAATGGGATTTGTTTCCTTCAAATTTATTTTGAAGTATAATACTACTGGGCCCCTCGTAGGATTGTTAAGATGTTTGTATGGCCATACCCAAGGTCTTCTATTCAGAAGAATTGGTAATCTTAATAAATCATATAAAGCGAGAAACAGAATAGTTAATTAAGAAATGAGTGAGATCCATATTCTTATTAACATGGTATTAGAAACAAAAGGATGAATATGATGATGAATCATCAAACTTGGTTTTTCTCCAAAAAATCATACACGAGTTGTACCGGGGGCATTGGCGTGTTGCTAGACGCTTACCAATGTCATTTCACGTTTTGTAAACATATCCAAGTGGGAGCTGTTGGAAATGTATATATTTACAAATATGTGAATGTCCGGATTCGAACTCGTGACCACGAGATTGCACACATTAGCGAATGAGAATTAAAGTTAATAATTAATGTTTATGTTTACGATTAATTATTACACATTAAGTCCGGTTAACGATCGTTATGTATTTAACGGAAAATGACTAACGACCGTTAAATGGAAAAGAGAAGGACTAGAAATGGAAAACTTGGAAAAGTTATGGTTTGGGCTTTGGGCTTTCCATCATGGCCGGCCATAGGGCCTATTCTAGGCCTAATCCCCTAACTTGTTCCCTAAGTTTACATACTAGTATATAAGGAGGGTTAGGTTCTAGGGTTTCATACACTTGTGCATTGAATTAACCCTAGATCTCTCATCTCCTCTCTCTAGTCCATTATTCGGCCGAACACCCAAGTAAGGGAGTTTGGTTTCGTTTTTCTTAAACGAGGACTTGTGTTAGATCTAGCAATCGCTTGATTCGTTTGGTTAATTCGTGTGTACAAGAACGTGGTTGTAAGACATTATTCTTACACCAATAAGTACTTCTTTGGTTTGCTTTGCTCGAGGGTTGTTTTGCTTTGCTCGAGGGATTTGATATTCGCAAGAGGTACGTTACGCATACTTTCAGTTAATTAATTTATTTGTTATGATCTTATGTCTTCCGCTGTGTACTCTTGATGTCTTTATGTTTTATTGTATTTTATATATCATACTCAACATTACTAATATAGCATGGTCATACCCAAGCTAAGTAGAAATATCAATACTACAGCCTATTATACTACTAATCCATACAACAAGACTTCAACTCAGCATCATTTTTCCTCAAGTACAAACCTTCAGAATACTGAAAGAGCCTTCAGTACAGGACCATAATGCTTTTACCAACACAGTGTCATCATCCAATGAAGACAGAGGAGCTTCACTATCAAGATACATAGCCAGCAGATTTCCTTTATGACAATTTGCAATGGGTCATCTTTCCATTATTTTTATCCAATCACTACATAACTAGACTCAAGATACACGTCCATCCTCCCTGACACATTATTCCTGATGGCACGCGCGCGGGGTGGGGGGGGGGGGACTATGTTCGAAATGCATATAGAGCCCGGTTTTAAAGCTCTATTAGTGGTTATAGAGCCTGGTTTTCTAAATAAAAACATGGTTCTATGTGAATTAAAAAAACAAAAACAAAAAACTGTTTATGAGATAACTTCAGCCATGAATGAATATGTTGCTCTTCTTTTCCGAAATGAACATAGTATTGATTCAAATAAGGAAGATCCATTGACATTACAAATGCGTTGATACATTGAGCTTGCCTACTGTATGACTACTCTTGCAAACAACACATCTAAAAAGACACACGCCAACCTAATTATCGTCACTGCCTTCGAATAGCTCGAGAAAAACAGATGGGGTTTGATGAAGTTGATGTCGTCTCCAATCTGACTTTAGAATTGAGAATCAGCCCGTATGACGAATACATAATAAATCTTGACTTTACCCATCCAAGTACAAGCTCAAAATAACACAAATAACTAGCAATACACCACATTGACGACCTGCAAAAACAAAAACAAACACACTTTATCATTCTTTCGAGCTTCAAACATATAAATGGCAGTAAATGTTAAGCCTTGGCATTGGTGATATCACTGAGCCCATTCCAGTAAATTATTGCTCTTTCAAAGGGAAGAAAATATTTACGTTGTTAAGAAACTAACTCTCGAATACAGAGGTCGCAATTTCAAGCATTTTACTAATAAATGGATCAATTTACGTTATGTTATATTTAATGGGTTCAACAGGCTGAAAACATTCATTAATCATTATTTTTAAGCAAGTTTAAGAAAAGGAAAGACCACGTTTGCTAAAATTACCAGTTTGACTTGTTTCCCAACCTGACTAGCTGCCCGTTATGAAACACCTCTAGTTTAGATCATGTGTTACCTGTAAGCCTCCCAAGCCTGCATTTCCAAGGGTCCACATCTAGGGTGTGACTGATAAAGCATTAGCCAATGCTTTTCTGCAATACAAAGAAATGGGAATACCAACGGGTTAGGACTGAAGTGCCATATATATGGTTCACAATGTTAACGAGTCTGTCAAAAACAACAATTTACAGTAGCGAAATTGGGGATCTTGCAACAAAAGTCAAATTAATGATCATTTCATTTCCAAATCTGTCAAAGAAAATTGCAGATATATAGAACGTATTAGAAAGTGCCATGTTAATTCCATACTTTTGACTACTACTACAGTGACCTTCAAATAAAAAACCTAATAAGCCCATTCTTAAAGTGTTTCGCTAAGCTATTTTGAATACAACATAAACTTGGCAATCTTGACCCAACCTGAACCAGTTGACCCACGACCCGTTTGACCTGTGTTTCCATTTGACCCGTTTCGGCTTTCGACCCATGACCCATTTGACCTATAACTAAGGTAACAACTAAATCAACATTTTGCCTATTAAACTAAACATGTTAAAAGAGGTCACAAATTATGAAGTAGATGTAGTTCATCTAGTCTGCATATAACTTTAAATTACTTTTAGATTAATTACTATGTGTAATGTGGACCACAAAAAAATACATATTAATAACATAACTAGGTCACATCCTGATGTAGTTCAGCACTCGGCATATTTAAACTAACAACCTGACAGCACATATGGTTTAATGCAAGCAGCGCCTGCTTCACATTACCATAATCTTTAAGATTCAACTTATTCAGCAATGTATCAAGCATATCTAAGTTAGGACAATAGTTCCAGTTTGTTTTGTGCTGAAAGCAATTAACAGTTTGGCTGATAAGAGAGGAGGAGTCACAATATGCATATATTATAGCAGCAATAGCACATTTAATATGTATTACTATTTGGGTTATATATTTCATACCTGAAGTTTCTTTGCCAGAAGCTCTACCAGCCACCTCATTTACTTGACTCATCCTCCGAGTAACTTCTGCCTATAAAAAGAAATAGCATATAATGTAATTAATAAGTAGATATAGAAAACCAGATTGTCATGCACCTGAGCGTTCAGGTCCTATTAGTTGGTTTGCAGCAAAAGTTATGACAAAGTAGTGATTCGGGCTGCATAAATGACAGAATATTATCTTCATTGACAATCATACTAATGACTAAAACTTAATATTTCATTCTAAACTGTTATAAAAATATACTCCACTAAATGTCTCTCACACACTCACAAAAAAAAACAATTAGTTTTGAAATTAATTACCTAAATAATCTATGTATCTATTTATATTTTCAAATGAACTTTAATTATACTTTTTTCCCAAATGATCAAAAAGTGTCACATCATGGACCACTTGTTTGCTACTGTACTTTTTTGTAGCAGGTTATTTCTTTGCTACTTTTTTGTAGCACTTTGTGGTTACAATTTAATATTTTGTGTCAGCTTGCCTTCACACGTTATCAAGCATTCACCAAGTATATATACGTGTTTTTTCTTCATAAATTGCTTTGTCTACCTATAATACAAATATGTATACACGTTTCATGCCAATATCATCACTCACCATGTAATGTCACATCAGTTATATCTTAGGAGCTTAACCTTCACCTTTAGATGTATGCATTCCCAGCTAATAAGATTAGTGTACCCAAGACTTAAACACACATGTATTCTACGTCTAATATTCTACCTATAACACAAGCCAAACCACAACTCACACAGTCGTTCAAATAATTCAACGTTTCAAGCAACTCAAACTCTCAATAGTTCAAATATGTAGTGTGATTGACCCGACTCATTTTTTCCAACCCCATGCGTATACTTCAAATGTGACATTTACCATATATCAACCCAACGCCCAGCTTCTTGCAAACCAAGTTACCATCACGCTCACCCAACTTGTTCTTACAATCCTCTCGCCAACAATCTCGCACACCCCAGTCGCCTCGCCTACTCTTCCCTCACCTATAACCCAAATCCTCGCCTACAATACTCTTTAATTCAAAACTCTCGCCTACAATACTCTTCCCTCGCCTCGCCTACAAAACTCTCGCCCAGAACCTCGTGCCTCGCATAATCTTTCTTTAGCCTCGCCTACTCTTTCTTCAAAACTGTCGCCCACAACTTCATAATTACGTCATGTTATTCTAAAAAACCAAAATACACCTCATTTGAGCTCACAAAACGGGTATTAAACCAGGGTAGTTACACCGTCACTTATTGTCGAATACTAACTAGCCATAAACATTAAAAGCAATCTCAAATCAATATCCTAACAACTGACTCCTATATAGAAAAAGCATCCAAACTCAAAATCTCAAAACAGAAAAGCTAAAGCGAGTTCATATCCTATATTCATACCACATTTACTCAAAACTCCATAATTCACCCCATTTACACACGCAACATACAAATCCAACAAGGGTAGTTACATAGTTACATCATCAACACTTATGGTCAAATACTAACAAGCAGTAAACATCAAAAGCAATCTTAAATCCATATAAACAATCCACATCTTAGAAACATTCATAGACTTATCAAAATCTCAAAAACCAAAACCCAAAAAATCAATCAGTTAACAATTAAAGCTTCAAAATCTAAGCTCGCAAGAACATCAACAAATCTCACCATTATCTAAACATCATTTACAACAAAATCTAAAAAATAATAAACCTAAATACATATTCTATATTTTCTTCTACACACATAGTTAAAAAAGATTGACTGATTTTACACATACTTTAAATAATCTTCGACTAAACTTGAAAAGCTTGAAACTTTATGGGAATTTGAGGTGGGATATGAATGAAAGTTTGTAAATGTCTTTACCAACCAACAACATATAATTAAGTTCGGAGAGGGGTTCACTAATATAGATAAAAGCACTTCATAGTAACAAAAACGTGTGGTGTGAAATGTGGGACATTGATTCTCAATGTGGCAACCTCATTGTTTGTTTTGTAAGAACGTTAATTTGTTGCAAAAATTAATATAGTTGCTCAAAAAGTTGATAAAATAAGTCTTGTTTTTAATATAAGTCAGTATATAAAATAACTTTTGTTTGTCACACAAGTTTATGGAGGCTAATGGCTTATAAAATAAGTCACAAGCCACCATAAGCCAAAGCCCCATAAAATGGGGCTTATAGTTCATTAAATTACTTAAATACCCTTAAAAAATAAAATGAATTATCACGTAAAAGCTAAAAATATATGTAAATTTAATTTGATGTATTTTTATATGATTTTACATTAATAAGCTTCAGCTCCAACTAATTCGTCAAACAGCTTTATAAAAATATAAGCTTCAACTTTTGACTTATAATATAAGACCTAGCCCCAGCCCATTAGGCGAAACATTCCCTTACTCGAGAGAGTTTTTTTTTTTTTTTTTTTTTTTTTTTTTTTTTTTTTTTTTTTTTTTTTTTTGGCTTATAAATATATGTGGTGTCCACGTCTATTAGAGTCACTTATTGGGGGTGAGTTAACATTTCTTGCCTTGAGGATATAGATGATGTAAGAGAAGTAAGTGGGTCATACTTACAAAAACGAAATACTATTAAATGTTTTGTGGACTCAATCTTTTAGCTAAGGGTAAAAAGAAACACCCCCTTAGCTCCTAACTAACTAAAATGAATGAATATGCAGTCGCGGACACGGTTTAGTGTTTATGGATCGAATTTAATGAACCGAATCTAGTTGAGCTTATGAGATATAAGCCGAACCAAATAAGATCATAAGCACAAAATAAGCTTAAACAACCACCTCCAATTAATATAATTGGCAAAACCCAATTAGTTGCTGTGAAATGAGAGTGAAACAAACAAAAAAATGGAGAGCGGTGGTTTTGGTGAATGGTGGAGATTAGAGTTGTTTGGATGGGATTTCCAGGTGTCAACTACTCTATTTTTTTGAAAAAGTTCATTGCTTTCCTTTTTTTCTATCTGACACATTAGGGCATTAGGCTAAAGAGAGCGTGGCTGAGCCACTCACCGTCACCTCTCATCATACATCTGTTTTGGTCACTTTCTCCTCATCTTTCATTAAAATACCTATGTTACAAAAATATACTCCACTAAATGTCTCACACACACTCCAAAAAACAATTAGTTTTGAAGTTAATCACCTAAATAATCCGTGTATCTATTTATATTTTCAAAATGAACTTTAATTATATTTTTTCCCAAAATGAACAAAAAGTGTCACATCATGGACCACTTCTTTGATACTTTTTCATGGACCACTTCTTTCCTACTCTCTCCGTCTCAAAATTATTGTCATTAGAGAGGAATCATCAAGTTTAATAAAAATGGGGCCACTATAAGGCCCCGTTTGGTTCGCGGAATCTGCAGGATTCTGATGGAATTGGAATCTAATTCCATTCCATAACATGTTTGGTTGGCAGATTCAAGGAATTCAGAATCTGAATTCAATTCCTTAACGTGTTTGGTTCGCAAATGGAAGGGAATGAAATCCTTCAAAATCTCATTTCCGTGGAATTCAACATTCCATAGGAAAGTGTGAGGAATATTTACAATTCCATGGAATTCAATATGTTTATCATAAAAATTAGTTATTATTATTATTATTATTATTATTATTATTATTATTATTATTATTATTATTATTATTATTTTTATTATTATTATTATTATTATTATTATTATTTACATTAATTTTATTATTAATATTATTAATTATTATTATTATTTTAATTTTATTATTAATATTATTAATTATTATTATTATTTTAATAATAATATTATTATTATTATTCTAAAAATAATATTATTATTAATGTTAATTATCATTATAATCATTTTAATAATAATAATATTATTATCATTAATATTATTAATTAATACTATTATTTTAATATTATTATTATTTTAAAAATAATATTATTATTAATATTATTAATTATTAATATTATTTTATTATTATTATTATTTTAAAAATATTATTATTATTAATATTATTAATTATTATTATTATTTTAATATTATTATTATTATTATTATTATTAACAGTATTATTATTATTATTTTAATAATATTAATAATAATAATAATAATAATAATAATATTATTATTATTATTATTATTATTATTATTATTATTATTATTATTATTATTATTATTACATTAATTTTATTATTAATAGGATTAATTATTATTATTATTATTTTAATACTATTATTATTATTATTATTATTATTTAGTTTATCAATTTTAATTTAAAATAAAATTGTAAACATTTTATTATAATTTGTTTTTTGTCATTTTATTTTCTTCCAACCAAACACGCATAAGTTTTTGCAAATTTCAATTCCTTAGGATTCCAAATCCTTAACATTCCATTTCTTTAACATTCCAATTCCTTCACATTCCAATTCCATAGATAAATTCCAATTCCATCAAAAATATTCCGCGAACCAAACGGGGCCTTATAATTTGTTTTTTGTCATTTTATTTTCTTCCATCCAAACACGCATAAGTTTTTGCAAATTTCAATTCCTTGGGATTCCAAATCCTTAACATTCCATTTATTTAACATTCCAATTCCTTCACATTCCAATTCCATAGATAAATTCCAATTCCATCAAAAATATTCCGCGAACCAAACGGGGCCTAAATCTCAACCACTCAAAAAGAATATCCATCTAATATATTCTTTAGTTTTTACTAAAAATGGAAAGTGGACAATATTTTTGAGACATCCCAAAATGGAAATATGGACAATTATATGGAGACAAAGGGAGTACTTTTTTTGTAGCAGGTTATTTCTTTGCTACTTTTTTGTAGCATTTTGTGGTTACAATTTAATATTTTGTGTCAACTTGCCTTCACACGTTACCAAGCATTCACCAAGTATATATACATGTTTTTTCTTCATAAATTGCTTTGTCTACTTATAATACAAATATGTATACACGTTTCATGCCAATATCATCACTCACCATGTAATGTCACATCAGTTATATCTTAGGAGCTTCACCTTTAGATGTATGCATTCCCAGCTAATAAGATTAGTGTGCCCAAGACTTAAACACACATGTATTCTACGTCTAATATTCTACCTATAACACAAGCCAAACCACAACTCACACAGTCGTTCAAATAATTCAACGTTTCAAGCAACTCAAACTCTCAATAGTTCAAATATGTAGTGTGATTGACCCAACTCATTTTCCAGCCCCATGCCATACTTCAAATGTGACATTCACCATATATCAACCCAGCGCCAAGCTTCTTGCAAACGAAGTTACCATCACGCTCACCCAACTTGTTCGTACAATGCAACCAATAACACTTCGTCTTTCAATTAAGTGAAGCGATTTCTCGCCAACAATCTCGCACACCCCAAAAGCCTCGCCCACAGTCTCCTTGCCTACTGTTCCCTCGCCTACAACCCAAATCCTCGCCTACAATACTCTTTCTTCAAAAATCTCGCCTACAATACTCTTCCCTCGCCTACAGCCCAAAGCCTCGCCTCGCCTCGCCTACAAAACTCTCGCCCAGAACCTCGTGCCTCACATAATCTTTCTTCAGCCTCGCCTACTCTTTCTTCAAAACTGTCGCCCACAACTTCGCCTGAATTCAAAACTCTCGCCCATAAATTCTTCGCCTATAATAACAATTTTTACTCGCTCAGAAAATTTTCACTCGCCCCATTGTTCATTTCCTATTAATTGTGTCGCCCCGGAAATTGTATAATACACGTGTGGTGTTGGGATTTTATGTTTTAAGAGATCCAACGGATAACATTAGAAAGTTCATTTTCGTAAATACTCTATGCGAGGACTTGTTTCGTAAAAAAGTATCAATTATGGGCCATTTAAAAAATTTCCTCTTAGCTTTGGGAGTGGGGCCCAGTTTGTCAGCGAAAAACAATGGTGAGCAACTCGCCATACTTTGCAATTTTGGTCGTGACATCGCATATCTGTTTTAGTGAAAAACACAAATTTAAGATTTTTGTAATCCATGAGTTGTTGAAATGTGTTGCATGTACGCGGTGTTTACTTAAGCTTATTTTTGTGATACTGAGCTTAATTGATTTCGGTTTACGTTTAATAGTTTGCTTTTTACGGCTTATTTTAGTATGAGCAAACCATAATGAACGAATATGAGCAATCTTGCCATCTTAGTGCAACAACATTTAATTACATTACTCATTTATGGATGTTAAAAAAAATACATTACTCATTTATGGTAATATACAAGCCAAACTTCAGTATGTATGGGATTAGTGCTCTTCAAGTATAATGTGTCATGTTCTCTTGTGTATTTGCATTATACTGGTGCAAATCGGATCATGTTTTGGCTTTGACAGTGTTGTTATTATATGATCTGTGTGATAATCCCACATGTGATATAATACACATGTAGTATAGTAAATTGTTTGTGTCGCGGTTGGTGTTTAGAATATAGTACTACAAGTGTTATTTGATCAACAAATGAAAGCCGACTACCGTAACCAAGTAAGTATGTAACATAGGAAAAACCTTAGATATTTCTTATCAAATTATATAATGGGCTACAACAATTAGTTGACTCAATCCATCATCATTCCAAACAAAAACTTTGTTTCAACCCAAAAGTGAACTTGATTGATTTCTTTTTAGTAAAATATTGGGTATATGATATAAAAGTAAAGTAACTTCGAATACCATTTTTACCAGTTACGGATCCCAATACAGTTTTCCACAATGCATGGAGGAGGTTGAGATGTTATGGGTCCCAATACGATCTTCCACTGTGTATGGGGAGGTTGAGATGTAGATAGTCCTACCCCTACCAAAGGTAGATAGACATGCTTTTGGTTCTATGAAAGGTAGAAAAGAACCTATGGCCTTGCAAAGAGTAAGGATCAAACCCTTGACCTTTGTTTCCAAAGACAAGGTGTTAACCACTTAATCATTATATCATTAGGTAAATGATATAATGAATAGTTTTACGTATCAGTTATACTTTGTAAAAATATTCTCTTACTCTTTGCATTTACATATTGAAAAAGTAAAGTATTGTTTATCTCTTAGTCTTTTAGAATATACATAATAAAATTAAGCAAACTAATCAACTGTCATTTATACTTTCAAAAAATATGTCATATTCTTCATTTAAATATATTATTTCTTCTTCATAAAATGTTTAGAGTTTTGAGTGTTATTTGACGATGTTATACGATCTGTTTCACTTAAAAGTACGCAACAAAGTGTGGCTTACGAACAATACACGGTATCAGGTTTACAATCCTATAGGTAGCAAGGAAAAAACAAGACCAAGTTTTTCTAATACTTTAATGTATATTACAAAAAGTTTATAAAACACATAAGTAGCTCTTAAAGAATTTATATAATTATATTATGTAGGCTCAAAATTAGCTTTACACATCACCAATCGGCCCTTTTATGGACGAAAATTTGAGGCTTTTGGCTATAACATTTTTTTTTATCTAGGCTTACATCAAAATTTTTGCACATGACCTCCAAAATCAACGAGACAGCCCTGTTCAGAGAGTAGAACATAAAGCTTCCTTGACGATTGATCGTTGATAAAAATAAAACGTACCACGTACCTATCTCATTAGTGGAAGCATCCAATTTGAAAGTACATATGTGTAAGTAGAAAATACATGTGTGTAAGTGTCCTCTTATGCGATCGACGATGTACTCTTTTTTATGCGACTTCTACTTTTTATGCCACTTTGTGTTCTTATGTACTTGTATTTACATTTGGGGCAAAAAGTACAAGTTGCATAAGTTGCAAAGAGCGCATAAGTCGCAAAAGGGCAAATGCAAAAATGATTTTATTTTGGGGCAAAGAATTAATCAAGGATGAGATGTTGGGATACATATGAGAGATTACCCTATATTAATTTGAGACGGGAGGAGTAGTTGATCAACTGAACTTACTCTACTACTAAATGGGCATAAATGGAGGCATGGGTTAGCTCCTACAAAATAAGGTAAAGAACATAAACACTAATGCAATGCACAATCAAGAAAGGGAAGAATTAGTCACGACTTTGAGAAAATGGCACTTTTGTTCCTAGCAAAGAAGAGTCCTTTTAGATTTCAAATCAGTTTAAATTATAATCTTTAAAGTCACATGTGTTTAAGGCGTCATACCAAATTAATGAAAGGAGTGACACATATACCATGATAAATAGGAAAAACAGTCGTAACCTTAATACACTACTTAAAGAAGAGACTGTGTAGACAACAAACGTTAGTAATGAATTTAGGGGTTACATCTCCTGTATTAACTAGCAAGATACCACAATCACCAAATCAATCTGTGACAATCGATAAATTTTCATATTTTAAATTTAATATTAAATTATTATTTATTATTATCTGAACGTTTTTGAGCAAACATTAGCTCACTGGATATAAATTAGGGAAGTTATCCCGCACACTGGAACAATTTAAACTAATTATGAATAGCAGAAAATGAATATTTTATATTTTCTGGCCACTTATGAGTTTTTCTAACTCACACGAGAAGTTATCTCACTTTATCGAAAACACGAGCTGGCGCACGAACTGACAAATAGAAAGTATGGTATTAGTCTAATAAACACATTTTTGAACCAATATTGATGTTTTTATATTTCTTTTATAAAAACACGCTCGAAAAGATATTTTACACATTAACCATTTTTAACGTGTAACGGAAATATTTCAACTCTCGATTTAAAACGTAAATGCAATACCAAAACTTCAAGGAAGTTCACGTTTAAATTTAAATGAGATACATAAAACAATACGGGAGTTCACGTTTTAACTTTCCACTTTTTGTTTTCTAATCTTACTTGTGTCGTGTCTTATGCAACCAAACACAAAAACATTGGATTTTATATACGTTTTCGGTTTTAGACAAGAAACTAGTACAAGTCTAAAATGTATTTAAAACACAACAAGAAAAATAAAAACATGCAAGTTACAAGAAATAAAATTAAACTAATACCACATGTATCAAATATAATATACTTACCATGGCTCACAAATGTTGACTATGTTTCTTGTATAAAAAATAAACAATCAAGGACAAGTAATGAGTATTGTTTTACTTCTTTTCTCCTTTAGTTACCTTACATAGACATATGAAACAACAAACACATGTTGCATGCTTTCTTTATCTTTTCCACATGCGAAGATGAATGATCAAAAGTACAAAGTCTCATTTCTTCCTTTTGTTTCTTTGGCTACTGTCACACGAAACAAAGTTCCAACACTCCACACATTCACATGTGAAGAACTATTTGTACTCTTTTCTTCTTGTTGTTGTGTGGTCAACCAATAAAAAGGACCAAAAATAATACTTCTCCTTTACTTTGGCAGTGGACAGCTTGATCGAGGGGTGTGTTCACGGATTGGGTAATATCCACAGTAACCGAAACCGAAACCGAACTGAACCGAAAATAACTGAACCGAATTTGTAACCGAACCGAATTGGTCAAAACCGAACCAAACCGAACTAAATATTTGGTTATCGGGTTGGATATGGTTTTGGCAATGAAAACCGAAAACCGAACCGAAAACCGAATTCATATAAAATATATATTTTTTCTATGTATATATATGGAAAAAAATCACTAAAACTATTTTTTAGAATAAATATAACATGATTTAAGCTTGAAAAAAATATTTTGTGCTAAAAATATATATAATTAAATAAAAAAATAATTAAAATTATGTAATTCGGGTTATTCGGTTCGGTTTTTTGTTATAGGGGTTCGGTTTTCGGTTATTCGGTTCGGTTTTCGGTTCGGTTGAATCAAATTTAATTTCGGTTCGGTTCGGTTTTCGGTTATACCCAGAAAAAAAAATTAACCGAACTAACCGAACCGAATAAACCGAATAACCCGATAACCGAACCGATGAACACCCCTAGCTTGATCTCTTGTCTCTATATATATATACATACCGATTATACATTTACAATACATATCTCACCATGAAAGTTCACTCAAACACTCTCAACCCACTCATTTGTTCCACTGTCGAGCCAAGAGGGAAAGAAAGAAAGAAGTCTTTGGGTTTTAAAACAAAGTTACAAAGGGTTATAGTTGGCTATAAAAGATTACGGGTTGTGTTTCGAATCACTCACGAGTTATAAGTCGTTTGTCTCTGCTCATTCTCTCGTACTTCGCCTTGTAAGCAAGCTTGAACTCACCACCTTTTGTAGTTATTTCATTCGTTAAGCTTTCATCTTGCAATTGTATGTTTATTTCGAAACATACAATGCTTTAGTAAAAAATGGGAACACCATCGAATCTTTTTTTTGACTATTAAGAACAAGTCACATTTACATTGCGTTATTAAGCTTAATTATGTGGAAAACTTTGAACGTAAAAGATGAATGCATAAACGTTAAACAAGCTAATAAGCACACGGTTGCTTATTCGGGTTTTAAAATGAAATGGTGAGATGTTTGAATCACTTTGAACGCGTAAAAACCAAAGAGGAATGATTATTTGAAAACATACAAAGTCTTGGTTCACTTTTGAAAGCATGTCTACTGAGGTTATTGGCTTAGCTCGATCGTGCTCATTTCGTTATTAATCATGCCTTGTCGAACTATTCGTACTCGTTATATACACATGAAGCATATAAAAGGGTTGGTTATTTTGGAAACACTTTATCTTCGGCTCATCACTTATTTCGTTCTTATTTCATTCGAACTCGTGCTCATTGAATCCATTTGAAAGCTCACCTCACTTGTCTCGTGAACTTATTTTGGTTACTTTCTTTTAAAACCCTTTTTCGGACTCATGAAACAAACACAAATCGTGCGTAACTCGCTAAGGGAGTTTGCACTTAAAAGCTCACTTGTCTTAAATCAGAAGCGAACATAAGCACTGTGAAAGTTTTATAAAAGAAATGGAAGCAAACAATACAAACTGTGAGATTTTTACAAATATATAAAACAGATAAAGGCTAGTTATTTATAGTTAGATGCATAGCTTAACAAAGAAACAACTTTAGCTCAGTTGGTTAAGCGAGGGTTTGTTGAGGTAGACGTGTATGGTTCGAATCCCATAAGTGACACTTTTCGGTATTTTTGCTATTGTTGCAATTTTTACACTTCCAGTCCCTCTACTTCGAATCACTTTGCAACTTCTCTAAAACTTTTAATAAGTTCTATAATTTATATTAAAATTACCTTACAACCCCTCAACTTTGGAACAATTGATAATTTTCTTAAAGATTTTATAAGTTTATAACTTATCCAAATCTTTACCTCTTTAACCCCTCTAAATCTAACATTTTGACACTTGTCACCCTAAACTACTGAAACTGAAACTCTTGTGTAAACCACTATTACGAGATAGCCTAAGAGAACTGTTTCCACAATTTGCCCGCCTTTCATGTACCATTAATCCCTGCGGGGAGCACGAGTGTTATAAATAGATCTATTGAGGGTAACGCCTCCATCCGGGTTGGTCGCTCCAACTTGCTCCGAATGTATACCATGTCGGACACAAGTGTGACGGAAACACCCACTTGGCACCATAAACCATATTGACATGCTACTTACACGCATGCGGAACTGTTGTAGTTTGGTACATGAGCTTAGAGCTTGAGTAATAGACACAACCACTTTTATTTGGAAGACTCCTTACACGTGGTGTATCGAACACACTTTTGTCCATAAAACAAACTTGATTACTTAAATGCTTTGCTATAAACTTATGAACTCACCAGCTATAAAGCTGACATTTTTAGCATGTTTTCTCAGGTATTTGATTTTGAAGCGTGACGATATCAAGGCAGGGCTTGGCATGGCATGGTCATAGACTACACTGATGTATTTAAGACCACATTTTATTAATGGGCCATATTTCCGCAACAATTAAACTTTTGTAAACATTATTACTTTATTAATAAAAGTTCTTAAACGGGTTTTATTATCCGTTCTTTATTACCTGTGTTATGATACCAATTGAGTGGCGCCCTCGATTTTTTGTGGGTGTTACACAATCTCTTTTCCTTCATAGGGATCTAGACTATCTTATTTATCATTATTTGTACATCAATATATCAATGGATCCAAAATCCTTTTATTTTTCTAGTATTTATAAGCCTAGTTTCAGACCATATATCTGCTATAAAAGACTAAGATTAGCCCTTTGTATCCCTGATCAAGAATTTGCAGGTATCACAACACTAGCATCAACTGTAAACATGTAGCTAATTTGAAATAGTAAACCATACCTTAAAAAATTAAAAGTAATGAAAGATGTTAGCAACTTAACGCATACAAACATGTATCATTATACAAACACACCGCACGTAGAGATCTTAAATTTGTAGCTTTAACATCTAAATCCAAAATTAATACATGTTATTTTAGAAAAACCAAAATTCACGTCATTTGAGCACACGAAACGGGTATTAAACCAAGGTTGTTACACCGTCACTTATTGTCAAATACTAACAAGCCACAAACATCAAAAGCAATGTCAAATCGATATCCTAACAGCTGACCAAATCCAATCAAAAAAGAACCCAAGCTTAAAATCTCAAAACCGAAAACCTAAATATCGTAACTCAACGATCCTAAATATATACCACATTTCCTCAACACCATAATTGACTCCATTTACACACAGAACATACATATCTAACAAGGGTAGTTACACTGTCACTTATCATCAAACATTATCAAGCAGTAAACATCGAAAGCAATCTTAAATCCATATAAAAACAATTTAAATCATAAAAAAAAAAAAAAAAAAAAAAAAAAAAAAAAAAAAAAAACTCGATTTAGCAAAATCTTCAAGCCCAAAACCCGAAAAATCATTCAGTTAACAATTAAAGCAAATAAATATAAGCTCGCAAGAACATCAACAAATTTCACCATTATCTAAACATCATCTACACAAAAATATAAAAAATAATCAACCCAAAAATAAATTATCATCAATACTCAGTGTAAAATGAGTTAATCTATGGCTTTTCAAGTATGTATACATGTCTAGAGCACACATACTTAAAGAACCAAAGATTGACTGATTTTACACATACTTTAAATAATCTTGGACTAAACTTGTAAATGATAGGTCTCTTTACTGTGAAATGAGTGAAACAAACAAAAAAAATGAGAGGTGGTGGCCCGGATTGTAAAAGTGGGACATTTATTCTTAAGGAGTGGGAGGATTGGACGGTGAAAAATGTTGGACCAATCAAGTTGTTCGATTTTGACATGGCAAAATCAAACAAATAAAAAGTCAAAATTAATTTAATTTTGGTGATTGTTTGTTAAATTTCATGTCTAGTAAAAAATCCACAACAAAAGTATTGGCACCGAGGTTTAAGAGCTTATAGCAGGGTATCAGCGCAATGCGGCGGCGGGTACCATGTGACTAAATCCTATGGAGGCGGGTACACTTGGACTTATTGGTGATGTTTTAGATGTGTGTGAGAGAGATATGAAATGGTTTATGTGTATTTATATAGTGGATGCGGTTATATGTTTTTAATAATCGTTACTGATAATAATGATTTTTAGCAGTTACCCGTTTTTAATAATAGGTTGTAAATGATTTGAAAACCGTATTTAATTGAGTGGAAACGTCTGTATTTAATTTTAAATAATGAGATGTATTGAATTTTAAGCCTTCCTCTTATAGTAAGTGTGCATGCTTATTTTTTTAAGATTTTTTTTAGAAATGACATAAATACATTATAATATAGTTAAGATAAACTTCAACTTTCGGCTTATATAAACTCGCCTCCGGCCCTAGCCCAGCTCATTCCAACACAACCTATGTGTCTGAAAAACAAAATTACAAAATAAGCGACCATTGACTTTAGAGGTCCCCTTTTTTTATGTGTCTGAAAATTGATTTATCTTTGGTCATTGTTTGTTAAATTTCATGTATAGAAAAAGATTCACAACAAAAGCATATGGCTGTGTTTAGCAATAGCCAATAGACTTTTGAGAGCTTATAGAGGTTTGAGTTTTTAAAATAAGTCAACTTATAAAATAAGCCTTGTTTGTCATACGGGCTTATAGAAGCTTTTATAAGCCATAAGCATCCATAAGCTCAAACCCATATAAAAGAGCTTATAGGGGCTTATAGCTAGTTAAATTACTTAAATACCTTTCAAAATATAATAAACTATCACACAAAAGCTGAAAATATATGTAAATTTATTTTGATATGTTTTTATATAGTTTATATCAATAAGCTTCAGCTCCAACTAACTCATAAAACAACTTTATAAAAATATAAACGACAGCTTTCCAACTTTCCGCTAATAATACAAGCTACCTGGCTCATTCCCCAAACATACCTTAGAGCATTAGGTGTGGCACTCGCCGACCCTCGCCGTGCCATGGTGGCAACTTCGCAGCCCCTCGCCGCGACACTGGCGTCATTCGCTGTTGCTCGTCGTCCATCGGTTCGCCATCTTCACAACGAAGAAAATAGGAGTACCTTTTTTTTTGGGACCAAGGGGGGGGGGGTTGTTTCAAAATTAGATGAAGAAGAATGATATGAAGTTATTGGCTGTTGTTTTACATTTCCGTAGAATCAAATTCCCTTCATTCTAATAAGGTTTATAAATAATTAGTGTTTTACAGTTTATATAATCGATATGGGTTTGTTTTTAAAATTGTGAATGTTCATATAGGGGTTAATTTGACACGTATGGTTTACTGGCGTGGTTAATTATTTGTGGTTTTAGATAGGTTTGAAGAAAAAGGTGGAGAAAGAAAATGATTGATTGATTTAGATTAATTTTTGTTTTTAAATTTAAATTATATATTAAAATTGAAATTATTAAATTTAATTATAAAATAAATATATGATAATGAGTTGGGACCACTAAAAGGGAGTTGAAGACAAAAAAAAAAATAATAAATAAAAAAAAATAGTCACCTTATTTGAGTGGAATGGATCTATGTGTATCAACTTAAATTTCTATTCCATTGTGGTGGGTTTTTGATGAACCAAACAACAATATACATCATTCATTTCATTTTTTCATTCTACACCCTCAAGCAAATGGGCCATAAATCATAATTTAAACCTACTTATAAACCAAATGGACTCTCATAATGAAAAATGGAAGTTGATTTGATTAAAATGATCCACAACAAAAGCATAATAAGTGTCAAAAAAAAAAAAAAAAAAAAAAAAAAACCATTGTTTTATAAACTTCAAGGGTCAAAAAGCAATCCTTTTTTAATCCACAAAATCAAGCAATGTGATTGATTAATAAAAAGTGAAAATTGATTTGATTTTGGTCGTTGTTTGTTAAATTTCATGTATAGATAAAAACCACAACAAAAGCATATGGCTGTGTTTTTAAAATAGGTCAACTTATAAAATAAACTTTTTTTGTTACACGTGCTTATAGAAGTTTTTATAAGCCATAAGCATCAATAAGCCCAAACCTATATAAAAGGGCTTATATGGGTTTATAACTAGTTAAATTACTTATATATTTTTTAAAATATACGTAATAAATTATCACGTAAAAACTGAAACTATATATGTAAATTTAGTTTGATAAATTTTTATTCAATTTTATAAACTCGGCCTAACTCATTCGAAGTTCCAACACACCCTTTTTTATCCCCGCAACAAAGTCAATAGTTTCAATTGTTTGAAGATATCAATATATAGATGAAGAAGAATGATATGAAGTTATTGGCTGTTGTTTTACACTTCAGTAGAATCAAATACCCTTCATTCTAATAAGGTACAGTAAACAAAATTTTATAAATAATTACTGTTTTACAATTTATATTATCGATATGGGTTTGTTTTAAAATTGTGATTGTTCATATGGGTGTTTGATTTTTGTTTGTTTAGTTGATGAATTAAGGTGTTCATTAGTGGTTTATATATGTATGCACACCAACTGTTTGTTTTTATGCCTCAATGAAAAAGGCCAAACTTTTTTTTGTCTGCAATTCTGTTACGCGCGTAAAGACAATTCATTACTTCTATAGAAGTATGCTGCAAGTGTTAGGTATTGTATTTGATTTTATAGATTAAATAGGCTATAAGGATAGTCGGTAAGTTAACTGGAATTGCCCTCATTGGTTTCCGCTGGCCTTATGGACCTGTAGAATCCCTTCGATTATATAAATCGCCATTGCCACTTATCATTAGTTTACGTTACAAGCTTAAGCTTTGAGGTTCCTAATTACTTTTTGAATGCATATAAGCATGTTAAGACAGGGTCCTTATTTCTGAATGATATCCGTAAGTTATGAAATCATCCGGTGTCCTGTAATATTGCATATATTTATTTATGTATTTCAATAGCAAGGTTTGTTTTAGACATATAATATGATATACTTCAGAATGCGCATTGTTGGCCACTATTTCTTTATATTTATTAAACCTACTATAAATTTTGAATGATACATTTGAGCACTTTTGTAGGTATGTATCGTTAACCTCATCTGCTTGCCTTATCTTCTCTTTGGGTCAAATGTTTCAAAATTCGACAAAAGTTTTGAAAGCGTACAGAATTGGCGCAAAAGTCTATCTCTATTAATATGTAAGCATTTGTTTTACTTTACCCAAAGAAAAAGTATATCTCGATTAGTATATAAACATAACCCCAAATTGACCCATTCCTAATTAAATGGGTCAAAGTTTGAAATTCATCCAAAGAATGTTTCTGAAGATGGGTCATCGGAATTGAAATATTAAGTGCACCCCATATACATGAGGATACTTACTTTGTATGCTGAAAAGAATGAATGGTAATTTGTTGTCTCCGAAGGACTTATCGGAGTAGGAAGTATGAACGGCCAACGACCCTCCAAGATCTGCACCTTAAGAATGCAGCTTATTTCCACACTATACTCTAAGCAACAGAAGGTTTGCCTTGAAATTTGTTCAAGGTATGGCTTTTGTCTTTATGTTTTTTAGTTTTTCACCAATTTTAGTTAGGATTCTAATGGGATTCAAAGGTTGGGGTAGAATTTCAACCAAAAATTTCGAAGGGATTTTGCGGCGATATGTATAACAACCCGTAAAATTTCGGATTATTTTAATAATATTTATCGCGTCAGAAAATTCAAATTAATTATTTTCCGATAAAATGCCAATATCTAAAATATAAAAACGAGAGGTCATTTCGTTCTTTTAGAAATAAGACACCGCACATACACTACTTGCCCACAAAGTATCTGTGAAATTTATTATTGTCCAAGTTAAAATTAAAGCGTACATAAGCTTAATCCATTAGTTATTCCGCATACTGCAGCGCAGTAGCATACAAGACTAAAAATAAATACTGAGATAAGAGCAAAATACACTTTTTATCAATCACTAATAATTTACGAAAGAAAACGAGAAGTAATCTCGTAAATTCAGAAGGCCACGGCACCGCACGCAGACCGACATCAAATTAATAACAGCAAACAATTATAATCAAATTACAACATAATAAAAATGTCATATTGTTAAGTTTAAGAAATCGTCTCCGAAAACATAATTTCTATATTTTTCGAGTACCGGATAGGTACGTATACTTGAGGATTTGACAAAACACGGGGTACCATTTATACAGTATTAACAATAAAAATACTAAATACTACTCCTAGCCACCCACGTATTTACTTCTTCTTCACCTTTCCCTTTTCTACTTCTATCCAAAACCAGGAAACAAGAAAGGTTCCTGCTCCCCTTCCTCTTCAGTCACCATGATCCATCACCACACATTTCAGCCACATAACCTACCCTAAAGGGACACTAGCTCGGCTGTGAAAGGAGAGGGAATCCAAGTAGGGTGCCACGTTTCAATCAAGAAGAGGAAGTGGATTCAAGACCTTCCCTTTGTACATCTATAAGAAGGTTGGTTTTTCAGTAGAAGACTCCATCCATTCCTCAAAATAAATTCAGAAATTAGGGTTCTAAAAATTAGGTTTCTTCCAATCAAAGGGCTTCTTGAAATTGATAGAGGGGTTTTGTAGTTGAGGGCATAAGGAAGCTACTCCAGAAGTTAATTGTTCCAAATCACCTCGAGTCTCCTCCAAATTTGCTCCTTGGTTTTCGGTGATCATCCATTCGACCCGAAAGGTTAAATGTAAGAACATAAAATTTTCATCTTTTGAATCTATTGAGTTTGTAATTTCATTGTCCAATACGAATTTATAAACCTTTGTATTTGTACCGAATGGAATTAATAAATTGGAAGTGATATTGGTTAATATTGATGTTTATTTGATTAAGTTAAAATGATCCTTTTAAATGTTGTTGTTTTAATGTGTGGCAGAGTAAACTAAAATACAACACGTCAAAATTTTGAATTGACTCGTTTAGTTTTCGATTCGTATTAGCCGCTTAATTGGTTTTAGCTTAACAACAAGCTTATTCGTTTCACATTCGTGGTATATTCGGTTTAGTGCCCCTGCTCCTACTTTGGTTAATTATGATTTCTTGACTGGGATTAAACACTCTTGAAGGGTGTTACTCTTGCTTGTCCTTGATCTGCTCACACCACTCCTAAACCCGTAAGGATGAAGTGGATATTGAGTCTTGCTCAAATCAGGTCGTACCCGATTGACACGAGGCAAGGACTCGGTTTGAGTTGCCATGTTTTCTTGTCGTTATGTTAATATTCACTTGGTACCGTCACAATACCCGTAAGGGTGATGGTATTGAGTCTCTCTTTGCTCAACTCAGGTTGTACCTGGTTGACATGAGGGAAGACCCAAAACATAGTTCTTGTGCCACTCGATTTGTAATGACATGGTATATTTTGAAACTAATCAATGTCTTGCGTCATAATGGTCATTATTATTGTTGTTTTCGTTACACAAGAGTAAGCTTCTAAAGTGTTCATTTGTTTTACTACGGGTCGAGGAAAAACCACCTTGAAGGGTGCGTTTTGAACCCGTCATTCAGTCTCTAAGGGGGGTGCGTTTTCAGCCCCTAAAGGGTGCGTTTTGTGTCGACTATTTAAGCCCAATGAGGGTGTTTTGCTGCTGATTTTTCAGCCGCTAAAGGGTGCGTCTGAACTGCTCATTACAGCCCCTTAAAGGCTGCGTTTTCATCCCCTAAATGGTGCACCTGGACCTGCTCATTTCAGCCCCTTAAGGCTGCATTTACAGCCCCTAAAGGGTGCGTTAGTCCTGCTGATTTTCAGCTCCAAAAAGGTGTGTTTGTCCCGCTGATTTCCAGCTCCAAATGGGTGCGTTTGCCCGCTGATTTCCAGCTCCAAAAGGGTGCGTTTGCCCGCTGATTTTCAGCTCTAAATGGTGTGTTTGGTTTGCTGAATTTTCTGCACTAAATGGTGCGTTTGGGTTACTAAATTTCTGCACCAATAGGTGCGTTTGGTTTGCTTTTGTTTTGCTGATAAGCAGCCCCCGTCAGTGGTGTTTGTTTTGTCGTTTAACGGCCCACAAGTGGACGCTCGGTTCATTTTGTAACGTCTCGAGTTATTCCAAGAATTCATTCCCGTCTCGCCTCATCTCACTCGACCACAAGCTCACAATATAAATCACCATGAGTTATGCTAACTTATGATGTAAACGAGATCTATATACTTAACAACCAGACTTCTTATACAATTACAACCTTTAAAAATCAAATCAATACGAGACTTGTAAATCTTAAACATGTTTATGTTTGCACTACTTTTGAACCGAGAATAGTAGTTGAGCCGACAACCCAAAGACGAGCCCAACTAGTGTTCATGATCTACTTTTTGATTTAAAGTTGTCTATTTTAACTTATCGAGGCTCATTGTGACATATTTCAATTTATTCGAGTTTACTAAACGATTTAAAACGGCTTATCATACAAATATAAAAATGTCACATTTAGTTATTTCGGGAAAACTAAAACGTATATACGGGTGATGCCCGATTTTTATAAAAATATATATACTAAGCGTATTTTACACAAAGCCAATCAAAAGGCAAAAGCAATCTATTTTGCATACGACTTTTTTTTTTATTACTAAACCATTATATATACATGTACATAAACTATTCTACTAGTTCAAACCAAACCTATTCTTAAAAGCAAGTATTGTGAATCTTTCTAGTGAAATATATTTAAAACTTGTCGAAACATAGTTATCTTATTAATGTAACCACGTTATATTTTATAAACTATATATAAAGATTAAGTTGAGACTTAAATTTCTTTAAAATGAATACATTTATTTTAAAGGCTAGATGTCATGAATGTATATATATGTACGCGTAATATATATATACAAGTCTCCTTCATTCGCACTATATACGTCTCAAAATATATGTACTTTTCTTTCCGGATGTCATCATTCGATCTCATTCACTCTTAATATTCTTCCGTATACTTTTATTTGGTCATCATTGAACCAAAGTCGTAATTCCTTCTTCGAGATTCCTTCCATGTCATCCTTCATAAGCCGAAATCCACCTAAATCTTGTAAATTGTTTTAAGATAAACGATGCCACATAAGCAGCAACAACAACAACAACACAAACATTTAAAAATTTATAAAGTTAGTTAAACTTTATTGAGTCTTAAACATAAAGACTAAACATGCCGTACTATTAGGTTGCGTGTCGGAGCCGTGCACTATCACTCATTGATTTAATTCCCTTTAGACTTCTAATGGCCAAGGTGAGTTTCATAGCCCCTACTTTTAACTGCTTTATACTTGTTTGGGGGAAGATACATGCTCTTTTTACTTAAATCATTTTACTTGTGCATTCCATGCATACTATGCTTTTACATGTTTAAAGTTTTCATCACACATAGATGTTTTATAGAGCATACCAAAACCTTTGACCTAGAATATTACGCAGCTTAGCCTAAGTCCTCAGATCCCAAATTGCCCTCTTCATGAACCGTCAATTCCTGCTGGGAAGCGCGAATGTTATAAATAGATCTATTGAGGGTGACTCCTCTGTTCGGTTGACCCCGCTAGGGTCAAGGCGAAACATATAGTATGTCGGGACCGAGTGTATTGGGATAAACACTCGCCATGGGCTCCTTATTTGTATGACTTCTTTGTGCATACAAGAACAGTCGTAGTTTCGGTTGCATGAACTTAGTGCTAGCGTAATAGATTCAATATATGACATTATATTCGTTGTAATGTTCATATACCCTACTTATGGTCCACAAATGAAATCTCTTTTATGAACTGAAATCATAAACTTTATGACGTTATGCAAGACGTAATGATCATCAAAAACCAAATTTGAAACAGTGTACTGAAATTCCTTTTTAATTAAACCTATGAACTCACCAGCGTAAGCTGACCCCTTTAGCATGTATCTTCAGGTTTTGAGGTGATAGCTTATCTTTGGAGGCGCAAGGCAAAGGCATGGCATGGTCATAGATGACTCTGATTTATGTATTGGGACCACTCGTTTATAATGGGTCATTTTCCGCACTAATCAATAATGTAAACATTGTTTTTAAGAATGAATAAAATTTTATTTATGAAAAACCAATTGTTCTATGCTTATGTTGTGATACCAATTTAGTAGCGCCCCAATACACGTATGCTTCCGCTGAGTCATTTTTGGGGGTGTTACAATATGTTGGCAAGTTACTTCTCAGAACCTAATGAAAACCACATTTGAGTGAACTTGATTGGCTTCACTTATGTGTGGGCTTAATTTGACACTTATAGTTTACTGGCTTGGTTAGTTATTTGTGGTTTTGGAAAGGGTTAGTTCAGTAAAGAATTCACTCAAGTTTTAAATTCGTCAAAAGTGTGAAAATGCCACTGAAAGGTTTAATGACACAAGATTTGAGTAAGTTGTATGTAATGAAACAACATCCACTAGCTATATCTCGAAAATCTACAATAAAGGCAAGTTATTCTGAATTTCATAAAATTTGAATGTATTTGAGCTAACAGTTTTGTTGTCCGTCTTAACAGATAGTCCTCTTTGTGATATGCCCGAGTTTGAAAAGAGTAAGATGACACTCATAAGACGTGTACCATTTGCTGACTGAAAGTAAGTAACCATATCTTCCAAACTTGCTCTCAGAAAATTTATTACTTGTGGGACAATTTACATGAAACGGGTCACTTTTGGTTATTTATATATAATAGGTCAAACAGGAAATAAATAAAATGAAAAGCAATAGATTATTAGAAAACGGGTTGAAGAAGTCCAGTTGGTGGTTTGTGACTGGTAAACAGGGTATTTGGATACGGTAAAAACTTTTAGTTCTGTGACAATGAGGAAAATAGGTGTTTGGATTCTGATATAGTTTACTATGGTTTTACTTCTGCTAGAAATCATTCTATGAATACTTTATACATGTGCGTCATGCTTAATCTATCAACTTCGTATATCTGTATCAGGTTTGAGAATCGCGATCAAAAGCAGTAGCTTGGTTAAGCATTAGCTCGGGCCAGAATATTGCCTAATCTTCACGTTTACTTGAAACTATTAATGTAGTGGCATTATTAAGGAAGTGGTGAAGTAGATTAACTGCTTACTACGTGAACTCGTGAAGGATGGAATGCAATAAGGATGAAGCCACAAGGGCGAAAGAAATTGTTGAATGTAAAGGGTGCCAAGAAATTTGCTTTAAAGGCCCAAAATTTGTTTCTTCGTCTTGAGGGTATTTCCCAACTATTTAGCAGTTCTGGATGTGCATGTTGCTGCCGAAAACAAAGTAAGCGGTGAATCTGATTATTATGGGATACTTGGTGTGAACCCGTTCGCAGATGATGATACTGTGAAGAAACATTACAGGAAACAAGCTTTATCACTTCATCCCGATAAGAACAAGTCTATAGGTGCAGAAGGGGCATTCCAACTCGTTTCTCAAGCATGGAATCTGTTATCCGATAAAGACAAAAGATTGACACATGATCATAAAAGGCATGCTCATTTTGAAGCAGAGGGTTCCTCAGAACGTGTTTTCACGAGTGCATATACCTCCAACTCAGAATGGTTTTAACGAAGAGTGCAGCTGCCCCGACAGTTGGCGCAGATGCGCAGACAAAGGTTACAACTTCTCAAAAGAAGGATAAAACTACTACTCAGACAAAGAAAAAAACGAAGAGTCAAAAGGATGAGACTAATGGGACTGCCAAGATGGTTCCCACTTCTACTCCTTCATCCACTAATAAACAGATAGTGACTGAGACGACGCCTGGGTATAGTTTAACAGAGGTTAAAACTTCTCAAGAAAAAGATAAAGTTAATGGGACGGCCAAGACGGGTCCCACTTCTATTTCTTTACCGGTTACTAAACAGATGAAGCCTAAGATGTTTTGGACCGTATGCATGCATGAGATGCAAACTGCAGTATGAATTCTTTCGAAATATGTTATGCCCCGCTTGTTATGGACCGTTTCACGCGACCGAGATTCCACCACCAAATATCAATGCTTATTCAGAAGTTGCGGGAATTTAACAAGGAACGGGAAATAACATTTCAGCCACAGACGTGTAAGATAACGGGTATTGAGGCTGGTAATGGTACGAGCTCCCAGCGGGGTCCACTAAAAAGGGATCGAGAAGAAGCCCAACTAGACACTAATATAGAGGAAGCTTTGAGAAATAAGATCGCTAAATCGGCAACTAAGAAAATCAAATCTGTTAAAACAAAGCAAGACATTAACGGGTTTCATAAAATATGCATGCTTTTAAAGGCAAGTAAGAAAATCAAATCTGTTAAAACAGAGTCATATCTCGAAAATATACAATAAATACAAGTAATAAAGGCAAGTTATTCTGAATTTCATAAAATTTGCATGTATTTAGACAATATTGCATTTGTACTAACACTTTTGTTGTCCGTCTTAACAGATAGTCCTCTTTGTGATGTGCCCGAGTTTGAAATGAGTAAGATGACACTCATAAGACGTGTGCCATTTGCTGACTGAAAGTAAGTAACCAGATCTTCAAAACTTGCTCTCAGAAAATTTATTATTTTTGGGACAATTTACATGAAACAGGTCACTTTTGGTTAGTTTTATATATAATAGGTCAAACGGGAAATAAATAAAATGAAAAGCAATAGATTACAAGAAAACGGGTTTTAGAAGTCCAGTTGGTGGTTTGTGACTGGTGAACAGGGTATTTGGATACAGTAAAACTTTTAGTTCCGTGACAATGAGGAAAATAGGTGTTTGGATTCTGGTATAGTTTACTATGGTTTTACTTCTGCGAGAAATCATTTTATGAATACTTTATACATGTGTATCTGTATCAGGTTTGAGAATCGCGATCAAAAGTAGTAGCTTGGTTAAGCATTAGCTCGAGCCAGAAAATTGTCTAATCTTCACGTTTACTTAAAACTATTAATGTAGTAGCGTTATTAAGTGGTGAAGTGAACTATAACAACTACTAAAGTGAGCTAGTGAAGGATGGAATGCAATAAGGATGAAGCCACAAGGGCGAAAGAAATCGCTGAAATTAAGTTTTCTTCAAAGGATGTAAAGGACGCAAAGAAATTTGCTTTAAAGGCGCAAAATTTGTTTCCTGGTCTTGAGGGGTATTTCTCAACTATTAGCAGTTCTGGATGTGCATGTTGCTGCCGAAAACAATGTAAGCGGTGAATCAGATTATCATGGGATACTTGGTGTGAACCCATTAGCCGATGATGATACTGTGAAGAAACATTGTAGAAAACTAGCTTTATCACTTCATCCCGATAAGAACAAGTCTATAGGTGCAGAAGGGGCATTCCAGCTCGTTTCTCAAGCATGGAATCTGTTATCATATAAAGATAAAAGATCGGCGTATGATCATAAAAGGCACGCTCAGTTTTTGAAGCAGTAGGGTTCCTCAGAACGTGTTTTGACGAGTGCATATACCTCCAACTCAGAACGGTTTTCACAATGTCACGAAGAGTACAGCTGGTGCAGATGCGCAGACAATGGTTACAACTTCTCAAAAGAAAGATAAAACTACTACTCAGACGAAGAAAAAAACCAAGAGTCAAAAGGATGACATTAATGGGACTACCAAGACAGTTCCCACTTCTGTTCCTTCATCCTCCAATGAACAGATAGCTCCAGAGACGTCAAAGGTCAAAGGTTCTCAAAAAAAGAATAAAGTTAACGGGACTAACAGGACGGGTCCCACTTCTGCTCCTGCATCGTCAAATGAACAGATGACGCCTGAGACGACGCCTGGGCCTTGTTTAACAGAGGTTAAAACTTCTCAAGAAAAGGATAAAGTTAATGGGACGACCAAGATGGGTCCCACTTCTATTCCTTTACCGGTTACTAAACAGATGAAGATTAAAACGTTTTGGACCGTATGCATGAGATGCAAATTGCAGTATGAATTCGTGAGAAAGTATCTAAACCAAAATATGTTATACCCTGCTTGTTATGGATCGTTTCACACGACCGAGATTCCACCACCAAATATCAATGCTTATTCCGAAGTTGCGGGAATTTCACAAGGACCTGGAAATAACATTTCAGCCCCAGAAACATGTAATATAACGGGTATTGAGGCAGGTAATGGTACGATACGAGCTCCCAGCAGGGTCCACTAAAAAGGGATCGAGGAGAAGCTGGACTAGGCACTAATATAGAGGAAGTTTTGAGAAATTAGATCGCTAAAAAAGAAGCTAAATCCGCATCTAAGAAAGTCAAATCTGTTAAAACAAAGCAAGACATTAAGGGGTTTGATGCAATTAAGAAAACATGCCTATCAAGAATCACCTTATAAAGAAGGCGACTACGGAAATAAAGAAGAAACTGGACGAATGGAGTTCAGAGGCCGTAAAAGTTGCTGACATGGCAAACGGCTTCTCAAAGAGTAACGAGGCTGACGTCCCAGATCCAGATTTTCATGATTTCGGTATAGAAAGAAGCGAAAAGTGTTTCAAAGAAGGTCAACTCTGGGCTGCTTATGATGATCGTGACGGGATGCCTCGGAACTATGCCATAGTTCACAAAGTAATTTCTTTGAATCCGTTTAAGATGAAAGCATTCGGTGAGTTCCAACCGGGAAAACACAAAACCGTTACCTCTCCTAACTATTTCTCACACAAAGCTAGCTTTACAAAGCAGAGAAACAGTAACATTCGTGTTTTCCCTAAAAAGGGAAGTGTTTGTGCTCTGTACAAATACGATTACACACAGGATACGATTAAACATACTTACGAACTTGTGGAAGTTGACGAGTCCAGTGAAGAAACAGGCATTACCGTCACGCCACTAGTCAAATTTGCAGGATTTAAAACAGTGTTTCGCCGACATCTCGACAGCAAAGAAACAAAATTTATCCCAGAAAAAGTCTTTCTTAAAATATCGCATCAAATACCTTCATACCTGCTCACGGGTCAAGAATCTGCAAACGCTCCAAAGGGTTGTCTAGACCTTGACCCTGCAGCTATTCCTCCCGAGTTTCTTCATGTTTTAGCAGATAATAAGGAAGCCGATACAATGGATGTCGACAATGGTCCAAGTACTGATGGTGTTTGTTCCATTTAGGTACAAAATTCCTGAACTTGGGAGTTTGGTTTGGCTTTTTGGGTGGTTGGATGGGAAAATAGGTAACATGTAGTGTGCATTATGCAGTTGTAACTTGTGCTTACAAGGGTTGTACAACTCAGTTTTTGTTAGATGCTGTTGTTATATCTTGACTTTATTTAGAAATGTTTCTTTTGTACTTTTGGAATCCAAACATTGACAGTTAAATTGAGTGTAATTTCTTATTATGTTTCATTTGAATGTAAAGTTTCTTACAGCAAGGTTCCAATTTAAGTGATGGATTTACCACATGATTTCTTATTGAAAGGTTTCATTGTAATTTGCAACGGTTCTAAATTCCAAATTAAGTTATGGATTTACAAAGTTGTTTGCTTTCTTTTTCATAAACTATATAACCTATCACCCAAACACTCTGTATCCAGCACAAATAATTACCCATTAACGAAAACTTATAATCTTACCACCATTACTATGGGTATGTTTGGCACGGAGCTGTGTGAAGCTTTTTAGAGCAATGAGCGGTGAACAATGAGCATTTTGGTTTTTAGTAGTCGTTTGGCAAAGGAGCGGTGAGGTTTCCTAAATTTTAGGAATGCTCAATTTTTCAAGGCTTCTTTAAGAAGCTGTGAGCGGTGAGCGTTGAGCTGCACAACTACTGCTCACAGCTCACAGCTACTGCTCACTACTACTGCTCACAGCTACTTTTGCCAAACACACCCTTGTCTTGAATTTTTAAATATCATTCCTTATAACATCATTTTTGACCTTCGACCTTCCAAACATAAATACCAACCAGCTAAGTGCCAAGACCAAAAAGACATATTTAAACTTTGAAATTGAAAAGATGTTAACTTTTGTTATGAATTTGAAACAAAATTTGTTTAATTTGTAGTACTTGCTATCTATTTGATTAGTGGCAGGTGGAATTAGTAGAAATAACTTTGAAATTGATATCAAATTTGAGGTTGAAATGTTTACTTACTTTGACTTATAAAGTCAAAATGGTTATGTTTGTGACTTTAAAAATGAAATGGGTTGTATCTTATCCTTTTCACTTGGAATGGACTCAGGTAAAATTGGTTGTCAGTTTCATTATACAGTAATATTTTAATTTGGGTATGTTGTTTTTGTTCAGTTTTAGTGTAGTTAGTACAAAGTCAAACTTAGGTTGAAAAAAGTACAAAGTCAAACTTAGGGAGTTTGAAGTGTATAAAGATGTAGTTTCTTACAGCAAGGTTCCAATTTAAGTGATGGATTTACTGCATGATTTCGTATTGAAAGGTTTCATTTTAATTTGAAACCGTTCTAAATTCCAAATTAAGTTATGGATTTACATAGTTGTTTGCTTTCTTTTTCATAAACTATAACTTTGTATTTCAAAGTTATTCAACAACTTATATTAGCTACCTCTGAATTTCACAGGCGTATAAGCTAAAAAAAAAAATATATATATATATATATATATATATATATATATATATATATATATATATATATATATATATATATATATATATATATATATATATATATATTGGCTATAAATCAAATAGTTATAAACTTCAAAATGTCTTTCGTCTTACAGCTAGGATATGTCCAGCCCACGATCTACAAAACAACCACTTCCCTCCAAAATTAATACCAAACCGACCCATATCACTATATAACCCATCACCCAAACACTATATATCCTGCACAAATAATTACCCATTAACCAAAACTTATAATCTTACCACCATTATGATATCTTGTCTTGAATTTTTAAACATCAAAAACATATTTCCCTCTCAAATTACCTTCAAAACACCACAATTAAACATCGTAAAACTCTTTACAGGGTCTATAAATTCCACTTCTGAATTAGGCCATTGAAACCTTGATATTGAGCTGGTCCAAACACCATTCATTTTGGACCTTTCAAACATAAATACCAACCAGCTAAGTGTCAAGACCAAAAAGATGGTAACCAACAAATTCCAAAATCACTAGTATCCAAGACCACCAGCAGATTTCTATCCCACAAAGAACAGATATCCAATTCCATCATATAACCTTATTCATTTGGGTACGTAAAGTAATTTTCATATGTTCTGGCGAACACGGTTGTGTCGTCGCCATCACACCATAAGTATTTTTTTTAATTTTTCTCCTTAACCTTTTAAGCAAACTAAGCAACTGTTAAATAATTTGTAGTATCTTACAAAATATGGAAATCCATACTCTTCATTTAAATATATTAATTCTTCTTCATGATGTTATACGATCTATTTCAGTTACAGTTACTTGTCTACGATATATGCAATATAAGTGTAGTCTTCCATATCCCATGTCTTCTTAAATGTCCCATGTGATTATACATGGAAAATAGTTATTATCAGTCAAATTGTGTTGGCCAAGCTGTGAAGGAATGTGTGGATGATAGACCATAGGTTGCATAATTAGTGTTATAAGTCTTCCCTATCCCAAGTCTTCTTAAAAGTCTTTGGTGATTTCTTGATGGCATCCTCTTCACCATTTGCGTGTCACGAACGTTGCATAAAGTCTTCCCTATCCCAAGTCTTCTTTTAAGTCTTGGTCATGATGATAAGGAATTTGTGGAAGGAATTCATTTCACCTGTTGCATGTCGATCACAGACTGTTAACATGCAAAACTAATAATAAAAAGCCAATATCTTGTTCTAATAATTTTATGTAAATTAAGTGGTCGCTGTGAATTTTCTGCATTAAGTGGTCCCTGAGACCTTCCACCAGTTCTTCAAATTCCACTTCTGGATTAGACTACTGAAATCCAAACACCATTCGTTCCATGATCTGCCAAACACTCTTCAAAGTAGCCAAAATGAAATCCAACCATCTTAACAAGATTTTTAACAGCAAAGAAATAACCAAAACCCAAACATAAATACCAACCAGCTAAGTGCCAAGACCAAAAAGACGGTAACCAACAAATTCCAAAATTACTAGTATCCAAGACCACCAGCAGATTTCTATCCCACAAAGAACAGATAATAGAACATATATATATGTATCATATTATTATTTCAAAACAATAACTTCAAATATCTAAAGATCGAGCAACAAATAGTTACTATTGAAGACACTCATATGTGTTGTTGCTCAAGGTTTAACCTGGAAGTTAATCTTATATAACCAAAACTTATAATCTTACCACCACTACAGAAGAGGAATCTAACCCAATATCATTCCTTACTAGTACCCAACCATTTGACAGTAACCAAAATTACTAGTACCCAAGACCACCACCAGATTTCTATCCCACAAATTCTTGGATGGCATTCTCTTCACAATTTAAGTGTGGCGAACGTTAAACATTAATATTTGAAAATATCAGAATTTCTTTAAAGTCTTGGTCGATATGATGATAAGGAATTTGTGGAATCCATTCATTTCACCAGTTGCATGTCACATACGTTAACATGCAAACCTAAGGATAAAAAGCCAATACTTGTAAACCCCAAACTTACACGCACAACACATGTATATATCACACATCTACTTATTATATATGTTGTTGCCATCACATTCATCCATTGATTTTGTTTCTGCTAATTGTTTGTTGTTCCTTGTTGCTACTTTATAAAACTATATATCCATGTTTTGAACATCTGATAATTGCACTTAGGAAACTTAATAAGAAACAGTGTTTGGCGACCGTTTTTGAAAAATAGTGTCTAGCCACGAGGGTTTAGCTTTCGAATTTTGTTTAAACACACCTATTGGAAACACACTAAGTAGATGTGTTTAGCTTTTATGTCAATCTACATTTTATAATACTCTTGCAACTACGATATACAATATATGTGTAGTCTTCCATATCCCAAGTCTTTTTAGAAGTATCCTGTGATTATAGACCATAGGTGATGCTAGTCGTACCGTGCAAATTGGGTTGCATGATTAATGTGACAATGAAATTTAAATGTCGTCTTCGCAATCTCAAGTCTTCTTTAAAGTCTTCACTGAGTATACATACAAACTAGTTATTATCAATCAAATATTGTTTTGCTCATGCTGATAATGTATTTGTGGATGGCATTCTCTTCACAATTTGCGTGTCATGAACGTTAAACATTAAATTTAGAAAATATCATAGTCTCTTCAAGTTTGAAGCTTGTACTAGATTAGTGTCTCAACACCAAAGTATAATAAGGGAATTTATTATTTTCTTATTAGTTATTGTTTATACTAAACTTTTTGTAATTATAATCTATTCATTTTATTTGCAAATATTGGTCCGTCCTATATATGGAATCTACTAGAGATGTCTTTATTGCCAATTAATAATTGCTATAAAAACTGCATACTCAATGAAAAGTCTTGGTAATTAAGATGATAATGAATTTGTGGAAGCCATTCATTTCATCAATTGCATGTCACGAACGTTAACATGCAAAACTATGGATAAAAAGCCAATGCATGTTCTTATAATTTTAAGTAAAGAGCAACAAATATTTACTATAAAAAACACTTACATACATATCATAGCAAAACAGTTTAAACTTTTTAAGTGTTGTTGCTCAAGGTTTAATCTGGAAGTTAATCTTATTAGCTTTCTAAGATCAGATAAAGCTAAAATATCAATTTCAATGTTATTTTGAATCTAATCAAGCTGGCAAATAAGTTCTCCTATCCTATAAGTTCATATTCCTTCAAGTGTCACCAAGATTCATAGAACCAAAGGATTTATGCTAAAATGAGTTATCTTGTATCTTTGTAAGGATTTATGTTTAACTTAATTTTTTCCAGTATGTGAAATCGTGAGTCTATCTTGGTTATCAACTTATCATATTGTTTTCGAGATTTTAGTTTAAAACGGTTGACACATTTCGTTTATATTGTAATGTTGTTACACATATAGAAATCCAACTCGGTTGGGTGACATATCTTAGTGTCCACAACAGTTCCTGAAAAATTTACAATGAATGTTACTGGTGGCCTGTAGTTTCCTTCCAATGAAAGACAAGTCTGGTTGTATCACCCAACTGCATATGTTAAAAAAGAGAACAGACGTGCTTTTGACGTGTTTTATAATAATAAATGTAGAAAGGAGAACTACCTTGCGGATCTTGTTTATGTTACTCAGCAACACCTGTAACATTCAATATGGTTATTAGATTTAACACAGCAAAAAATTATTAAAATATATCACTAAGATAGGATAGGATATGGAATGAAAGCCACCTATAGAATATTACGCGGTGAGGCTTATGGCCAGTTGACTTCTTAAACGATATCAAACGTTCCCTACAAACGAGTAAATCAAGAATCCAGTTATCATACACTTAATTTAAGACCAAATCAAAATTCATTTTAAATAGTTTTACTGATTACCCTAATCAAGCCTCCATGAACGATGCCTCTTTTTGGATCGTTAAGGTCATTGATGATCTCCTGCTTGTGTAGCTGTGCAGATGATACTAGTGAGTAGTGCCTTGTATCTGGTCACTTGTGGCCATTCCATTGAAGCAACCACCTATAATATAAAACAGAAAACAAGCTTCTAATAAGAACTTAAATGTGTAGTGCCTTGTGCCTACATAGTTACCCGTTTGACCCGCTTGGGATAAGATGCACCAATATTAATCTACATATTTTGAATAAAACTATATAACAAGCCCGGTTGATCACATAATCATCTTAATATTGCAATAGAACACTTTGGGAACTTTGAAGTTTCATCACTAAACTATGACCCGTTTGGCTCATTTTGAAAGGCAGTGTTTGTCTAAGCAGTGATCTTATGAAAATTCCCTTATATAAGCTGATAAGCCCAAGCTTACAAGCCTATCCAAACACTAAAATAGGCTTATTTAAGTTATAAAATTTACTTGAATAAACTCAGATCAACCAATAAGCTTATTTAAGTCAAATGGTCAAATAACCTTTAAACATAGTACAAATAAAGTACCCAAAAACAACTGAACCGACAACAGCTATAGAAGGGCTGGAATCCTCTCCAGGCTGAGGATGAGTAACTTCAGCTCCAAAGAACAGATAGTAGAACCTATCCATAACCTTATTCATCTGGCGAACACGGTCGAGCCGTAGCCATCACACCAGAAGTATTTTTTTTAATAACTAAGCACTTATACTTTCTTACAAAATATGAAAATTTTCCATACTCTTCATTTAAATATATTAATTCGTCTTTGTCAAGCTGAGAAGGAATGGGTGGATGATACACCATAGGTGATGCTAGTCGTGCTACTTGGGTTGCATGATTGATATGTTACAATGAAATCTTAAAAGTCTTCTCTTACATAGAAAATAGATATTATCAATCAAATATTGTTTTGCTCAAGCTGATAAGATATTTGTGAATGCCATTCTCTTCACAATTTAAGTGTGGTGAACGTTAAACATTAATATTTGAAAATATCATAATCTCTTAAAAGTCTTGGTTCATAAGTTGATAAGGAATTTGAGGAAGCCATTCATTTCACCAGTTGCATGCACTAACGTTAACATGCATAACTAAGTATAAAAAGCCAATGCATGTTCTCATAATTTTAAGTAAACTTTCAAAATGAAGTCACCACAAGCAATAGTTTACTTATCATCTTCCTCTCTTATTTCTTTTCTCTTTTACAGTCTCGCAATAATTTGTCTTACTTCCGCCACTGTCTCTGCTTCCAATGGCGGTAATGAGACTGATTATCTCGCGTTGTTGTCATTTAAGTCAATGATCACCCAAGATCCATACCAAGTTCTAACCACGTGGAACCATTCCTTTCATTTCTGTGACTGGAGTGGTATTTCATGTGGAAAGCGGCACAAACGAGTGACAGTTTTACGACTGCCTTCGAAAGGCTTAGAAGGCTCGTTGTCTCCTCATGTAGGAAACCTCAGCTTCCTCCGTAAGCTTTCTCTCGTGAACAACAGCTTTCAAGGAACCATTCCTCATGAACTTGGTTGTCTATCTAGGCTACGCATTCTTTATCTTGATACAAACAAATTCAGTGGAGTCATTCCAACAAACTTGTCTCGTTGTTCTAACCTCGAAGACCTTTGGCTCAATCAAAATGAGCTAACTGGAAGCATACCCAAGGAGATGAGTTTACTCTCGAAACTTGCTAAGCTTGTAATTCAAGACAATAAGTTAACAGGTGGAATCCCACCTTTCTTGGGGAATATAACATCAATGGAAGTCTTTGCTGCTCGCAGAAACCCGTTGGGTGGGAGAATTCCAGAAACCTTGGGTCATTGGAAAAGCTTGACGGAATTTGACTCTGGTGGCTGCAACTTATATGGAAGCATCCCTCATTCCATTTTCAACCTCTCACGCCTAGTTACTTTTTCCTTAGCTGGTAATCACCTCACTGGTAGTCTTCCTTCAGAGATTGGTAATCAACTCCCAAATCTTGAGTTCTTTCAGTTATGGGGTAACGAATTGACTGGAGTTCTTCCACCTTCTCTTTCTAATTGTTCTAAATTAGGACATTTTGAAATGAGTTACAACAATTTTAGTGGGAAGTTGACTATCGACTTTTCAAAACTAACAGATATTAATAATATTAGCTTAAGTGATAACAACTTCCATGGACGCGGAGAAGCTGATGACATGAAGTTTATTGATTCTTTGAAAAACTGCACCAAATTAGTAAATTTGCTCCTTGATAATTGCAACTTTATAGGAGCGCTTCCAATATCTATAGGTAATCTCTCTCATCAACTCAGCTATCTAAATTTTGAATTCAATAAATTATTTGGAAGCCTCCCTTCAAGTATAGGTAGTCTAGTTGGTTTGACCACTTTATATTTAGGAGATAATCGATTAAAAGGAAACATCCCCACTACCATTGGTAAACTACAAAACCTACAAGTTCTTGGTCTATATAGGAATCAATTTTCAGGGCCTATCCCTGATGCCATTGGGAACCTATCATTGTTGACTAAACTTTATTTATATTCCAACAAATTAGAAAGCCATATTCCATCAAGCATTGGGAATTGTAAACAACTTAGTGGGTTATACCTTTCGGACAATAGACTAAGTGGAAACATACCCAAGCAACTTCTTCAACTTCCATCACTAACTAATTTTTTACAGCTTTCATACAACAGCCTGACTGGTTCCATTCCATCACAGATTAAAAACCTTAAGATGTTGAGCGGTCTCGATTTATCTTATAATAATTTATCAGGCCCCATTACTAGTAGCCTTGGTGAGTGTATTAGCCTTACAGAGTTATACCTTAATGGCAATAGATTTGAAGGCATAATACCATCTTCATTAAGTTCCTTGGGAGGATTGGGAATACTCGATGTTTCTCAAAATAATTTATCAGGCGAAATTCCACAATTTTTTGAAAAATGGAAATCCTTAGGATATTTGAACCTATCCTTTAATGATTTTGAGGGTGAAGTACCGACTATAGGAGTGTTTGCCAATGCAAGTGCATTTTCGGTTTTGGGGAATGATAGGCTTTGTGGTGGTTTGGTTACACTTAAGTTACACAAATGCAAGGAGACGGGTAGTATGAAAAAAAGGTTTCTTTTCATCATATTAGTCATCGTGATTGCAGTCACGTTGCTCGTCATATTATGTTGTGTGTATCTTTTGTGTAAGAAGAAACGCAACAGTCAACCATCTCAATCATCAGGGACTGAACGGTTCATGAAAGTTTCATACCATCAACTTCTCAAGGCTACTGATGCCTTCTCTGCAGCAAATTTGATTGGGGAGGGTGGGTTTAGCTCGGTTTACAAAGGAATCCTAGATTCTAATCATAAGAAACCTGTTGCAGTCAAAGTTTTGCATCTTCAAAATAAAGGAGCTCACAGAAGTTTTCTAGCAGAATGTGAAGCATGGCAGAATATTCGACACCGTAATCTGTTGAAGATAATAACTTCATGTTCAAGTACTGATTTCCAAGGCAATGATTTTAAAGCTCTGGTTTACGAGCTTATGCCCAATGGAAGTGTACACAACTGGCTTCATTCAAATGCAAATACATCGAAACTGAACCTTCTTCAACGAATAAGCATTCTCAGAGATGTTGCCACCGCACTTGATTATCTTCACAACCGCTGCCAAACCACGATTGTTCACGGTGACTTGAAGCCTAGTAACATTCTACTTGATGATGATATGGTGGCTCATGTTGGAGACTTTGGTTTAGCTCGGCTACTTGGTACAGACTTAAACCAAAACAGCTCAACTGGGGTTAAAGGAACAATTGGTTATGCACCTCCAGGTAATATATGATTCTTGTATTTGTACTTGCAGATTATAGTTTTGTAAACTAACTGATCATTGTAATTTCCAGAGTATGGTATCGGGAGCGAGATGACAAGTTGTGGGGACGTCTACAGTTTTGGAATATTTTTACTAGAAGTGATGACCGGGAAAAAGCCAACGGACGACATATTTAATGAAGGTCTTAGCCTTCATAAATTTGCTCGCGTGGCATTACCAGATCATTTAGTCGATGTTATTGATGATGATACAATTGTGTTGCAAAGTACAGAAGCGAATGCAAAGAAAGTGGAAGAATGTCTGGTTGCAGTTATCAAGATTGGAGTATCGTGCTCTGTGGATTCCCCACCAAAACGGATGAAAATTGAAATTGTTGTCAACGAGTTGCAGCACATTCTCGATGTGCTTGACAATATATAAGGTACTATGTTCTCCCATTTTGTAGAATCTGATTTTACATGAGTTTGTTAATAAATCATCAATAAAATGGTTTTATTTTTGAACTCTTTCAGTTCTATCATCAAGCTTGTATGGTGAAGTTGAGAGTAACTGCAACAAGGAGCGGTGCATGTCGTAGTTAAATAAATGTTAAATTGTTAAAGATGTTTGTAATTATGGTTTAATTTTCTTGTTGCATAAGTGTACGAGACATAAGAGTACATTTACATTCCTGGTGACGTATCATATGTATCAAGCATGTTTGTAACTGTGGTTTAATTTCCATGAATCCAATTTGTGGTATTGAATTCTACTTTAGTTTTACTTGGTGTTCGATTCCTTAATGAACAACCTAATGTTATTCGTGTTCTTTGACTTTCAATTTCATAAATTTGACTTTTTCTTGAATATCGGAATGAGAAAGCTCGAGGCTTCCCCCTCTTCTGGTTTCGAGCAGTGTATGGTTCAATTTTATAGAAAGTTAACCTCATGTTTGGTATACTGTATTATTACTGCAAGTATACTGTATTAAAAATGTGTCAATAATGACAGAAGTGGATTTCTGATACATAACATTAGGTTGTTCATTAAGCTTTATGGATAGCAAAATTAAATTGGTCCAACACACGTACATTCACATTAGAGACTTGAAACTTGAGAGTTGAGAGTGTTGCCAAAGTTACAATGTCAATAAGCTACTTAATGGAAGTTTAATTAACAAAAAAGGTGTAGTTATGTGGAAACATGTAACTTACAGTAATATGAAATGGGTTAAACATGAAACTGTACACCTACTCTTGTGAAACAAACCAAAGAACAGCGAAAACTAAAATGGGTCAAATGGGTAGACTCAAAAAATATCTTTAACTGAACGTGTCATTATTTTGTTCCATTCCATCAGAGATTGAAGACCTCAAGATGTTGAACCCTCTCGATTTATCTTATTATCAGATACCATTACTAGTAGCCTTGTTCAGTGCATTAGCCTTACAATGCTAAACCTACAAGGCAACCACTACAGTTTCTGAGATAATTTCAGCCATGAATGAATTTGTTGCTCTTCTTTTACGAAATGAACATAGTATTGATTCAAATAAGGAAGATCCATTGACATTACAAAAGAGTTGATACATTGAGCTTGCCTACTGTATGACTACTTTTGCAAACAACACATCTAAAAAGATACACGCCAACCTTATTAACTGCTAGAGCAGAAATGAAACTAAAACATACACCATAGACGTCACTGTAAGTATCGTTATCATCACTGCCTTTGAAGTTGATGCCGTCTCTAATCTGCCTTTAGAATTGAGAATCAGGCCATATGACGAATACATAATAAATCTTGACTTTACCCATCCAAGTACAAGCTCCAAATAACACTAATAACTAGCAATACACCACATTGATCACCTGCACAAACTAAAACAAACACACTTTATCATTCTTTCGAGCTTCAAACATATGAATGACAGTAAATTTGAACGATTGGCATTGGTGATATCACTGAGCCCATTCCAGTAAATTGTTGCTCTTTCAAAGGGAAGAAAATATTTACGTTGTTAAGAAACTAACTGTCGAATACAGAGGACGCAATTTCAAACATTTTACTTATAAATGGATCAATTTACGTTATGTTATATTTAATGGGTTCAACAGGCTTAAAACATTCATTAAACATTATTTTTAAGCAAGTTTAAGAAAAGGACAGACCACGTTTGCAGGTCAACCTGATCCAGTCCAGACTAAAATTACCAGTTTGACTTGTTTCCCAACCTGACTAGCTGCCCGTTATGGAACACCTCTAGTTTAGATCATGTGTTACCTGTAAGGCTCCCAAGCCTGCATTGCCATGGGTCCAAATCTACGGTTTGACTGATAAAGCATTAGCAAATGCTTTTCTGCAATACAAAGAAATGGGAATACCAACGGGTTAGGACTGAAGTGTCATATATATGGTTCACAATGTTAACGAGTCTGTCAAAAACAACCATTTACAGTAGCAAAATTGGGGATCTTTCAACAAAAGTCAAACATATCAATAATGTTTTAAACGCATAATTTTCTTGTGGAGCTGAAGTAATAACTTATGGAATGGACTCGGTGCAATCACCAATGCCAACGCTTATCATTTACACAAGAAAGAAATACAAGATAAGAAATAATCCTACCTTAGCCATGGCTGAAGTAATAACTTCTGGAATGGGCTCAGTTATATCACCAATGCCAAGGCTTATCATTTGTTCATCAGGGTATTTTAGCTTATGTGTAGCCATTCTTCTACGAATATGTAATTCCACCAACACATTCCATGTATCTAAAACTCATGCCCAAATGAAAAATAACAAGTTTCTATATCCATGTCTTTATTTATAAGAAACTTCTCACAGTGATATCAATGAAAATGGTAAGCAAGTGTTCAAAGATGAAATGCCTAGTAGATCTTCTACTATAGTCTAATCATAAAAAAAATGCACATATACAACATAATTTGAACTTAAACATTTATTTTATACAGCTAACAAATCTAATCATAAAAGAAATGCAAACATGAACCCAAATACAAAAGCTTTACAAATAAACTGCTAGTTTGAGGTCATATGAACAAGGCTGGCAAGGATTCTATGTGGAATCGAGCTTTAAACCAACACTAACGGCGGCGTTAGATCTGTAAACAAAAAGGACCAATAGCCCGTAATTGAACATCAACAGTTGGAATTTTATGATTAAATGGATGTCAGAGAAACATTGCATACCTGGTTGTTGAAGATTTTCAAAACCAAGCCGTCAATTGGAAACATGTAAAAGGTGATTTAAGGGTTTATGTTTATGTGGTCTAGGTGAAAAGAAATAAGAAAGCAAAGTGAAAAAAAAGAAGGGGGAGAAATCCCGCTCAAAAGGGAATAGTTAAAACAAATAAAGCCGGGTTAGACCCCCGTTTTTTCATTTCATAACCGGGCTTTATGCCTTTGTTTTTTACGGACACCTTTATTGAGCCTTTTTTTCCTATTAACCGGGCTCTATTTGGGGGGTTTTATTTCAGATTTTGTAGTAGTGTGAGAAAAGAGTTTATGAGTCAAAGAATTTCAGTACCAAGGTACATAGCCATCTGACAAATCTTCAAACCAAACACTCCTTTAAAGATAACTGCTATTCAATAACCAGATATTTCCAAATCTAACCAGTTAATCGATCAAGGCAGATTATTCTAGCAGACAATGACATTTTACAGCCTGCAAGCCTTTTATCCATAACCATCCAAATGAGTGATCATTTAATTTACTACCAAACAGGAAACTATCCATATGATTTTTACTAGCCAAAGACATCAGAAGACAATACAGTTGCCTATTCTTAATATTTACGATTTTTTTATATATCAAACTTCATTCGTCAAATATCTAGCGAATTCTTTAATAAAAAAATACCGTTACGAAGAAGTCTGGATAACGAAGAATATGAGCTTAATACTGATATGCTTTCGGTGTACGATTTTATAAAAAGTGTTGAAGTTTAATATGTTAATTAAAAAAATAAAATAAAAAAAAAAAAAAAAAAAAACCCTTTAACTACCTAACCCTTTATTCCAAACACCAGTTAGGCATATAATAGCTTTTCTGGTCAACAAGGGAGGTGTGGTTAACAGGACAGTTAGTTAGGAAAAAGTAGCTTCATCTTTCACAACTCACTAGCCCCCATCCTAAAGAAACCACCCCTCACTCTTCACATAATCCCATTCATGTCAATATCCCATATCTTATAAGTTAGAATAACTGCTACTGATTTCTTAACATTAACGCTCATAAGCTGCAACATCCTAGTACAAACTCAATATTAGGTATTGGCGCAAACCTGATATAACATTCATACGCAAAATACAACTTTTATTGCCAGTTGCAGATAAAAAAGTTTGATCATGTTAACAAGTCAGAAACATTATCTCAAATAGCCAAGTTACCTCTGAATGTGAGGTAGAAGCATATCTAGCAGATCGTTTGCCTTCAGTGATACTTTATGTTTCTTACCTGAATCAAACGTTTTGCTTCCACTTGAATCACGGTACTTTATGTTTCGATTTTGCCCATTGCTGGACCACTTCCAACATCATCTTGATCAGCAAGTGAGGATTTTTCCACATCTTCGTCTACAGATTCCATCATAGACGAAACTTTTGGTCTGGGAATTTTAAATGACCCTTCAACTCGTTTTGCACTTGCAAGAACATCTGATCCTGAAACATGGTAAACTTTGTGTTACTAAAGAAACTAAAAATGAATGACTATTCAAAATGTTAGCACTCAAACAAGATATAAGTAGAGTGTAAACCATAGAAACGAATTCCTATTATAACCAAACTTAACAGAGATATCGCCTTTAGATATGTGGTTCCTATCTCGAGGCAGAACAAGGCTACATACATTATATTGGCTACAATGAGGATAACCTTATGCTTAACTTATGCATTTATTCATTATCGAAAAAAACCCTGTTTCCCTCTCACAAACACACGCTGCTTTACACATGATAATTAGGGAAAAAAGAATTACATTCCAATGTATAACGCACTTTGACATGAGCTTACCCAAACACATTCAATAAGCTCTGTACCTTTTTTTTATGCCCAATAGCTTATTAACCTCTTAAAATAAGCCTACCCAGTGTTGTAAAGCTCGGACTACAAAGAATCTGCGATTACAAGCCACAAGGTCAGGGACCGGGACGAGTTGAGCAGAATCAGCAAAAATATTCAATTTGGTTAAAACTTGGTCAACTCGGTGCTAATTCGTACAAAACTCGGTTTGAAGTGTTTTAACAATTGTGTTAACGTTTCCAAACATACTTTTTGGTTCTATGAATAATACTATGGTCGTATAAACATGTCATACATATAACTTCAAAGTACATAAAAATTCCAATACCACCACGTACTCCCCACCTAGGCCACTTACTCGCTGCCGCCTATCGAGATTTGCAACCTTAATTTCAGCTTTTTCAGAACCCAATAACCTATTAAGCTATTTAAATAAGCTTACCCAAACACCCACTAAATCATGTATGCTAATATTAGTATAACACATAATAGTCCAAAAAAAGGCAAATACATCATCCCAATGTAATAAAGTATAAACATAAGTCCTCACCTAATAACGATTTCCTCTGAGACGGACGGTCCGAAGACGACTCGATCTTTCCCCGACAACTGCAATCCACCAACACCAGTCTCCTCCGACTCCAACGTGTCCTTCTGTTGATGCATCTTGAACTTAAGATCCTTCTGTTGTTTTATGTAAAATCTAAAGAGCTCGACATAATGTGGTGATCTTTAGTTCTTCGATTTCTGTGGAATATTAAGTATTAAGTCATCATATTACATTACAGTAGCATGTGTAAAGAGTTAACTTTTCATGCGATAAAGGTTACACATTCATATTTCATAAGTAATGTAAACTAACTTGATATACAGGAAACTTGAATATACTCGATATAACAGTTAACAACTATCATTCACAAGAAGGCAGCAGTATGATGATTTTATCCATATAATTCAAAGCCTTCCTGCATCTGAATATGTCTAAATCACACAAAGTGTGACTTTAGACACATTCAAATTGTTCCCTTAAAAATTACTCATTCATTTTCCCCTGTTTGACCCGTTGTAAGAGAAACCCAAACCAGAGTTGGCCCATTTACATGTAGATGAATCCCCCCCCCCCTCTAATTCGTTTTATAAATTTAAAGAAACTGAAAATGAATGACTATTCAAAATGTTAGCACTCAAACAAGATATAAGTAGAGTGTAAACCATAGAAACGAATTCCTATTATAACCAAACTTAACAGAGATATCGCCTTTAGATATGTGGTTCCTATCTCGAGGCAGAACAAGGCTACATACATTATATTGGCTACAATGAGGATAACCTTATGCTTAACTTATGCATTTATTCATTATCGAAAAAAACCCTGTTTCCCTCTCACAAACACACGCTGCTTTACACATGATAATTAGGGAAAAAAGAATTACATTCCAATGTATAACGCACTTTGACATGAGCTTACCCAAACACATTCAATAAGCTCTGTACCTTTTTTTTATGCCCAATAGCTTATTAACCTCTTAAAATAAGCCTACCCAGTGTTGTAAAGCTCGGACTACAAAGAATCTGCGATTACAAGCCACAAGGTCAGGGACCGGGACGAGTTGAGCAGAATCAGCAAAAATATTCAATTTGGTTAAAACTTGGTCAACTCGGTGCTAATTCGTACAAAACTCGGTTTGAAGTGTTTTAACAATTGTGTTAACGTTTCCAAACATACTTTTTGGTTCTATGAATAATACTATGGTCGTATAAACATGTCATACATATAACTTCAAAGTACATAAAAATTCCAATACCACCACGTACTCCCCACCTAGGCCACTTACTCGCTGCCGCCTATCGAGATTTGCAACCTTAATTTCAGCTTTTTCAGAACCCAATAACCTATTAAGCTATTTAAATAAGCTTACCCAAACACCCACTAAATCATGTATGCTAATATTAGTATAACACATAATAGTCCAAAAAAAGGCAAATACATCATCCCAATGTAATAAAGTATAAACATAAGTCCTCACCTAATAACGATTTCCTCTGAGACGGACGGTCCGAAGACGACTCGATCTTTCCCCGACAACTGCAATCCACCAACACCAGTCTCCTCCGACTCCAACGTGTCCTTCTGTTGATGCATCTTGAACTTAAGATCCTTCTGTTGTTTTATGTAAAATCTAAAGAGCTCGACATAATGTGGTGATCTTTAGTTCTTCGATTTCTGTGGAATATTAAGTATTAAGTCATCATATTACATTACAGTAGCATGTGTAAAGAGTTAACTTTTCATGCGATAAAGGTTACACATTCATATTTCATAAGTAATGTAAACTAACTTGATATACAGGAAACTTGAATATACTCGATATAACAGTTAACAACTATCATTCACAAGAAGGCAGCAGTATGATGATTTTATCCATATAATTCAAAGCCTTCCTGCATCTGAATATGTCTAAATCACACAAAGTGTGACTTTAGACACATTCAAATTGTTCCCTTAAAAATTACTCATTCATTTTCCTCTGTTTGACCCGTTGTAAGAGAAACCCAAACCAGAGTTGGCCCATTTACATGTAGATGAATCCCCCCCCCCCCCCCCCCCTCTAATTCGTTTTATAAATTTAAAAGAGCTGAAAAAAACATTAAAGTTGACCAGATTTAGTTAGCTCGAAAAAACTACTAATGTCAGTCCAAGTATGAGTATCCTTCACTTTCAATACCCACTCCAAACTCATAAAAAATATATGACAAGTAAAACTAAACATGGAAAATTTCTAGGAGAAACTGTGTTTCATGAACTATTTTTTTTTTGGGTAAAGGGGAGTAACTGTGTTTCATGAACTAATCTCTCACTCAAATGGCTCTTTAGCGCCTATTGTAGTACATGCAGTCCGTATTGGTAAGCTGGATCGGTTTCACGCATAATATCCACTCTAGTATCTTACCTGATAATTGATAGATATACACTTTACGTTATCAAACAGAGTAGTACATAAACTTCTGATGCTTGCTTTGTTTATATAATAAAAAACATATAAGCCCCTTTCATTCTGTCTATTAGCCCACATTGTGTTATGTGCCTGCAATGGTAAAGTTTATGTGATTGCAAATCACATGAAAACTAATGTACCACTGTTGCTAAATTTGCAGTTGCATTGGTAGATATGTATAGACATGTTAACGGTTACTCAAAGAACAGCACACAAAATGCCCTTTTGTTCCGGAATACATAAGGGCAATTTTAAAAACAAAATCTGTTGATTCAAACAGTAAGTGATAAACTAGCCGGTAGATGCGAAAACGTAACAGCAAAACTTCCCATTTCTGCAACAGACAGGCAAAACTAAACCTAAAAATGTTTTATCCAATGACTAAAAATGTTTTCGGAGTTGATTATCATACTAATGACTTAAACTTATTACTTCATTCTAAACGACACGTCAAACAATTTTTGCATGTCAAAATCTAACGATAAATATTACGCAAGTATCATTCTCTAATGGACATTTCATCAAACACCTTTCGTGCACAACCTAAACCCGAGCTTCAAACAATAGTCGCATGTAAGTATGTAACAGACCTAATTCACCTCTATCGCACTATAATATCACAAATGTCCATAATTGAAGTAAACAAAAAAATCAATGAATAGAGTTGAAAAGTATACCTGATCAGAGCATCACAAAATCAGCAACTTCAGCTCACAAAAATCAATGAATAGGGTTTGTGGTGGCCGGCAGAAGTGGCGGTTGTTGTGGTGATAAGTGAGTAGATTTGGTTTTTGGTAGAGAAAGAACGAGGAGGAAGGGTCATAGATGATAAGTAAATTTGGTGGTTGTTCTGATTATGTGGAATGTGTAGTGATGTAGTTTTAATGAAGTGAAATAAGTACTAAATTTTGTTTAATGAAAATACATGAAAAAGACCAAAATCCCTTCAAATTAACGGTCAACTAACAAAATTGTTGGGCAAAGGACCAAACCCGTAATGGGTCAAAACCACAGTGATATGACCCGCTTAAAAAAAACACAAGGACAATATATGCAAGATTCGGTAAACTTTAAGGACCAATTGTGTAATTAACTCTGTGTTAATTGTGCTAATTTAAATATTAATGTTATTTTTATTTATTTATTTATTTTATAATTTTCTTGTTTTTTTGGTAATTGTTATAAAGATTAGATCTTGAGGGACTTGAGGCCTTTTAATCTCAAAGGTTAATCTTGATGGTTCAATGTTGTTTCGATTATACGTGTTAAGTGATATAGTCAATTGTCATTTTAAATAAAATGAAATGAGGGATAAACATTGTCGATAAACAAAGGACGGTTAAAATTGTTTATTTGTGTAGAATTGATCTATATCCCAAATTGTAAAAAAGAATTGTCTTTGATGTTGATTTGAAACATTTACATGTTTATTTATTGAAGTTGCATGAACTGGTAGATGGAGGGATAATGATAGTTTTATAAAATTACAAAAAGCGCCCGTTGCATTTGCATTAGGGGTGAGCAAATATACCGAGAACCGAACTGGAACCAAGAACCGAACCGGAACCGACCCAACCCGAACCAATTTTTAGAACCGCGGTTCGGTTCTCGGTTCTTCAATTTCTTCAATTTCGGTTCTCGGTTCGGTTCGGTCCGGAACCGCGGGTATCGGTTCCGGAACCGAAGAACCGCCCAATGTTAACTTATTGTTTTTTTTACTTAGCTCTTTAATTACTGGAGACTAATACGAGCATGAAGAGTAATGATACGTCCATGATTCCATGAGTTGCATTCCATGACTGAATGGTTGCATGCATGATTGTAGAAATAAGAAGTGGTCCACGAGTTGCATTAGCTCATGTTTACTTTCATCCTATGTTCATTAACTAATAGTATCTATAATGGAGACAATACGTCTCCAAGGACCAAGATAGTACTCAATGTATCAAACCAAAGATCACAATGCTTGTATACTTTTCTTATTTTATTTTTTCTACCGAGACAGATGCCCTTTCAATAATGTTTGGTTTGATACTTTTTAATTTTCAAGAAGTATATAAGCAAGACAAAAAGTTCTAAATTCCATCGAAAAAGTAACTTAATTTCGGTTCCAATCGGTTAGACCCGCAAGGAACCGAACCGAACCGAGAACCGAACCGGAACCGAGACATGTTACTCGGTCCGGTTCTCGGTTCCTTGAAACTCCGTTTTTCGGTTCTCGGTTCTCGCGGTTCCGGTTCGGTTCCATGCGGTTCCGGAACCGCGCTCACCCCTAATTTGCACTACTTTAAAGATCATTTTTGCAATTTACCCACAAATAAAATTACAAAAAGCACCTGTTGTTTTGTAAAACTTCAATCCCCTTTTTATCCACACAACAACCATATTACAACCACACAACAACCATATTGCAAAAAAATCGGATTAGGTGTAATTGTTTTCAAGAGTTTCGATTGTTTAAAGATATCAAAATATACATGAATGAAGAATGATATGAAGTTGTTTTACATTTCCGTAGAATCAAATACCCTTCATTCTAATAAGGTACAGTAAACAAAATTTTATAATTAATGTCTGTTCATTAGTTTAGCGATTGTTCATATGGGGGTTTGATTTTTGTTAGTTTAGCTGATGAATTAAGGTGTTATTATGAATTTTCTTATTACGAATAAATCTAATAAGAATTTTCGTCCTCTCTCATTTTTGTGTTCTTGTTCATTACGTTCACAACACTTGTCAATTATTTTTAAAGTTATTTGTTTGCAATTGAACAATATGAGGTGCGTTACCTACATTGGTAACTTGAATATAGTACGTTACGTATTTATGGACTTCACCCATAAAATAAAGTAGTAGTTTGTCTCTTTCACGATCAAAAAAAAAATCAAGGTTAAAGTTTGTCTGTTTTATGATCAGGAAAAAAATGTTAAAGTTTGAATTGAAAAAAAAAAATTAAAAAAAAATTGAATTGTAGATACGGTTAAACATGTTTTGGTTAACCTGAAATCCTGTTTTAGAACTCACAGTCATGGTTGAATATCATTACTTGACACACAATTGTGTAAAATTAACACGTATGCGAAAATTGGCTTTTTAACTCATCATATTTTTTGAAATTCTTGGGTTCTAATCTGCTTAGAGGATAAACTTTGAGCAACAACACCTATGTTAACGGATTAAACAAAACACAGAACAACTTATACTTCCATAAAAAGTCAAATTGTTGTAAGCTTACCAAATTGGTGAAAATGGATAGATTGTGCTTATGAAATATGTATAAGAGTTTTTGTGTGGATATATTTTGAATAAATTACACTATTAGGTTTCATGTCAATTGCAATCTTTTTAGCTTACACTATGTTTTCAAGATGTTTTTTGAGATGAAAGTGAGTGAAATGGAGTGAAACTAAAAACTTATGTGATGCTCTTGAGTTTTTTTAATGGAAGAAATGAAGAGGAGATAAAAGAAAGTACTTGTAATTTTTTTTTCATAAAATGTTTCACTCCATTAGACACCCCCAATTTCTTTTCACTCTACTTTCTTTACTTTAATTTCCCTTCAAAATAACGACATTTATTTACTTTAGCTTCTTTTGACATTAAATAGCCTAAAGCTAGGTAGGTGCTTAATTAGTTTAGGCTGAGTTCACTACTCATTTGGAGTTTACACCAAGTTTAAAAAACAATATTTTTTTTGAACAAAAAAAAAACAATACTTAATGTGTTGCTTTGGGTTATTAATTTATTTTTAGCTTATCACGTTGAAGGTACTTATTCCCGAACACGTGTAAGCTATCCTTTATGTGTTTAGGGTGAAAGCTAAAGATACGCAACATAGTTTTTTAAAACAGACGATGTACGCAATGAACTTTGAAAATTACCATTGTACGCAAAATACTTACAAATTTGGAACGATGTACGTAATATGACCAGTAACTAGTAGGTTACCAGGTCACAAAATTTGAAAAATGACAGAAATGGTCCATGTGACTTGCGTTGACTTTCACAGGTCATCCCTTGACTTTATTTTCGGTTAAACAAGTTTCAGTAATGGTCCTTATGGTCATTGACTTTCAGATTTAGTCCGTTTTTGTCCGTTTTCATCCGTTTTTCTTACGTTTTATCCGTTTTTTTTTACATTTTTCTTCAATTTTTCTCCGTTTTTCTTACGTTTTGTCTATTTTCCTTCGTTTTTGCCTATTTTCATCCGTTTTTGTCCGTTGTTCTTACGTTTTGTCCGTTTTTCGTACGTTTTTTTCGGTTTTCATACGTTTTTGTCCGTTTTGCTTTGGGTCCTTTCTATAGCACGTCTTTGGTAAGTTAATTAAACTTACTAAGTTTTTTTCCATCTTTTAAAAGCGAAGACATGAGCATGGAATATATGAATTATGTGCTCGTAATTGAATCACTTACGGTAATAAAGAAATATAGCACTTTCAACGTTATCATAATAAGTGCTACACAAAAGTAAAGATTAATACTATAATATAAGATCTGTACCAAAAGTAGTTTGTTACATACAAAGGAAGGTGCATGTCAATTTTTCTTAAAGTTCTGTTATTTTTTTGACAAAAGTTCTTCCCTACCCCAACTCTTTTTTAAAGTAATTCGTGATACATGATTACACATAAACATTGGTTTTTATCAATCAAATTGTCTTGCTCAACCAGACTATAAAAAGCCAACACTTATTCTTATGATTTTGATCAGAAAAAAATTCAAGGTTATAGTTTGTCTGTTTTATGATCAGAAAAAAAATGTTAAAGTTTGAATTGAAAAAAAAAAAAAAAAAAAAAATTGAATTGTAGATACGGTTAAACATGTTTTGGTTAACCTGAAAACCTGATTTAGAACTCATAGTCATGGTTGAATAGGGTTGAAGGAAGCCATTACTTGACACACAATTGTGTAAAATTAACACATATGCGAAAATTGGCTTTTTAATTGATCATAGTTTTTGAAATTCTTGAGTTCTAATCTGCTTTGACGATAAACTTTGAACAACAACACCTATGTTAACGGATTAAACAAAACATAGAACAACTTATACTTTCATAAAAAGTCAAATTGTTGTAAGCTTACCAAATTCGTGAAAATGGATAGATTGTGCTTATGAAATATGTATAAGAGTTTTTGTGTGGATATATTTTGAATAAATTACACTATTAGGTTTCATGTCAATTGCAATCTTTTTAGCTTACACTATGTTTTCAAGATGTTTTTTGAGATGAAAGTGAGTGAAACTAAAAACTTATGTGGTGCTCTTGAGTTTTTTTCAAGGAAGAAATAAAGAGGAGATAAAAGAAAGTACTTGTATTTTTTTTCATAAAATGTTTGACTCCATTATTGAGACGAAAGTTAGACACCCCTAATTTCTTTACTTTCTTTTGCTCTACTTTATTTACTTTAATTTCCCTTCAAAATAACGACATTTATTTACTTTAGCTTCTTTTGACATTAAATAGCCTAAAGCTAGGTAGGTGCTTAATTAGTTTAGGGTGAGTTCATTACTCATTTGGAGTTTACACCAAGTTTAAAAAATAATATTTTTTTTTGATAAAAAAAAAAAAAAAAAAAAAAAAAAAAAAAAAACAATACTTAATGTGTTCCTTCGGGTTATTAATTTATTTTTAGCTTATCACCTTGAAGGTACTTATTCCCAAACACGCGTAAGCTATCATTTATGTTTTTATGGTCATAAAATTATTCTGCAATAATCTTTGCTAAATTTTAGCGCTTACTGATCAGGGACTATGCTGTATTTTATGCTATGGTTACATGAAAGCTTAGAGTCAACAACCACAACATGTCAAGAGATACATATCTAGCCATTTTTGGTATTCCAAGAATATGCTCGAGCGGTTGTTTCTTTGAATGAAGTCATGTGTAGGTTCTCAAATGTGTACTTTAGAGGTGGTAACCGAGACCCATTTATTATTATTATGAATAGGTCGATTCAGGTTATGTTTTTACCGGGCTCATTTTTTCCATGTAATTTTTAATGCCTCATTATTTCAGTTTCATTTTGCAATCCCGAGTGTTCATGAATAAAACTATTAATGTGATTCATTAGTAAAATGAAGTATATACGTACAATCCATTAGATTTGTTTATCGTTGATAATTATTTCAATACATATATGTTACTCAGTTTTTACTATACAACTTAACATTTTTTTTGTTATGTTTAATCTAAATAAATGAAAATAGCCCGTGTGTTACACGAGTTTTAAAATAGTAATAAAATAAAGCAAACTAAGCAACTGTCATTTTATAATCAAACACATGCATGGCCGACAAGACACAATACTGCTTATGTTAGTGGTAGAAGAGGGTACTTTTGCTTTGGGTCCTTTCTGTAGTACGTCTTTGGTAAGTTAATTAAACTTACTAAGTTTTTTCCATCTTTTAAAAGCGAAGACATGAGTAAAGATTAATTGAATCAGTTACAGTAATAAAGAAATGCAGCACTTTCAACGTTATCACAATAATTGCTACAGACAAAAGTAAAGATTAATATAATACAAGATTTGTACCAAAAGTAGTTTGTTACAGACAAAGGAAGGTGCATGTCAATTCTTCTTAAAGCTCTGTTCATTTTTTTTTTGACAAAAGGTCTTCCCTACCCCAACTCTTTTTTTAAAGTAATTCGTGATACATGATTACACATAAAATTTGGTTTTTATCAATCAAATTGTCTTGCTCAACCAGACTATAAAAAGCCAATACTTATTCTTATGATTTTAAGTAAATTTCTAAAAATAAGTCACCACAAACAATGTTTTGCTTATCAGCTTCCTGTCATAATTCTTTTCTCTTTTATGGTCTCGCGATAATATGTCTTACTTCCGCCACTGTCTCTGCTTCCTATGGCAGTAACGAGACTGATTATCTCGCTTTGTTGTCATTCAAGTCAATGATCACCCATGACCCATACAAAGTTTTAAGCTCGTGGAACCATTCCTTTCATTTCTGTGACTGGAGTGGTATTTCATGTGGAAAGCGGCACAAACGAGTGACTGTTTTACGACTGCCTTCGAAAGTCTTAGAAGGCTCGTTGTCTCCTCATGTAGGAAACCTCAGCTTCCTCCGTAAGCTTTCTCTCCCGAACAACAGCTTTCAAGGAACCATTCCTCATGAACTTGGTCGTCTATCTAGGCTACGTGCTCTATCTCTTAGTGTAAACAAGTTCAGTGGAGTCATTCCAGCAAACTTGTCTAGTTGTTCTAACCTCGAAGACCTTTTTCTCGCTCAAAATAAGCTAGTCGGAAGCATACCCAAGGAGATGGGTTTACTCTCTAAACTTTCTCGTCTTGTAATTCACTACAACAAGTTAACTGGTGGAATCCCACCTTTCTTGGGGAATATTACATCAATGGAAGGACTCACTGCTACCGGTAATCCGTTCGGTGGGAGAATTCCAGATACCTTGGGTCATTGGAAAAGCTTGACGGAATTTGACTGTGGTGGCTGCAACTTATATGGAAGCATCCCTCATTCCATTTTCAACCTCTCACTCCTAGTTAATTTTTCCTTACCTGATAATCACCTCACTGGTAGTCTTCCCTCAGAAATTGGTAATCAGCTCCCAAATCTTGAGTGGCTTCAGTTAAGGGGTAATGAACTGACTGAAGTTCTTCCACCTTCTCTTTCTAATTGTTCTAAATTATGGTATCTTGAAATGAGTGACAACAATTTTAGTGGGAAGTTGACTATTGACTTTTCAAAACTAGGAGATATATATTTAATTTTGTTACAGAATAACAACTTCCATGCACGGGGAGAAGCTGATGACATGAGGTTTATTGATTCTTTGAAAAACTGCACCAGATTAGTACATTTGCAGCTTTATAATTGCAACCTTATAGGAGTGCTTCCGATATCAATAGGTAATCTTTCTCATCAACTCAGCTATCTACATTTAGGAGACAATCACTTATTTGGAAGCCTCCCTTCAAGTATAGGTAGTCTAGTTGGTTTGACCACTTTAGATTTAGGACCTAATTTATTAAAAGGAAAAATTCCCACTTCCATTGGTAAACTTCAAAAGCTACAAGTTCTTGATCTAAATGGCAATCAATTTTCGGGGCCTATCCCTGATGCTATTGGGAACTAATCACTATTGACAGAACTTTACTTAGATTACAACAAATTAGAAGGTCATGTTCCATCAAGCCTTGGGAATTGTAAACAACTTATTGGGTTAGACCTTTCAAACAATAGACTCACTGGTAACATACCCAAGCAACTTCTTCAACTTCCATCACTAACTTATTATTTAGATCTTTCTCAAAACCACTCGTCTGGTTCCATTCCATCTGAGATAAAAAACCTCAAGATGTTGAGCGGTCTTGCTTTATCTTATAATAAATTATCAGGTACCATTACTAGTAGCCTTGGTGAGTGTATTAGCCTTAAAAAGTTATACCTTAATGGCAACAGATTTCAAGGCGTAATCCCATCTTTAAATCAACTAAAATTGGTCAACTTGTCCATCTTGATGTATGGGGACCATATAAAGTCACTAGCAGAGATGGTTACAAATATTTTTTAACTGTTGTTGATGACTATTCCAGGGCAGTGTGGGTTTATATGCTTAAGGGGAAGGATGATGTTTATGTTTCCATTGTTAACTTTACTCACATGCTATCAAATCAATTTGAACACAATGTCAAGATCTTTAGAAGTGATAATGGGACAGAATTTGTCAATAATAAACTTCAATATTTTTTTCACAAAAAAAAGAATTTTACATCAAACCTCTTGTGTTTATACACCACAACAAAATGGTATTGCAGAAAGGAAACATAGGCATCTCCTTAATGTAGCTAGATCCCTCATGTTTCAGGGGGAATTACCTCTAAATCTTTGGTCTGAATGTGTTCTAACTGCTGCCTATGTCATAAACAGGTTGCCCTCTTCAGTTCTGTCTGGCAAGTCCCCGTTCTTCCTTGTGTATGGGCATGACCCTTCACTCTCTCTCCTTAGAGTCTTTGGCTGCTTATGCTATGCCACCATTCTCAACATCTCTGATAAATTTGGCAGTAGGTCTGAAAAAAGTGTCTTTATCGGTTACTCAAATGAGAAGAAAGGCTATAAACTCTTGAGCCTTGAAACAAAAAATATCTTTTACTCCAGAGATGTCAAATTTTATGAAACTATTTTTCCCTTCAAAATGAAAAATTCTGTGTCAAAACCTTTTGTTGAAACCTTTGTACCAAAAGATTTAAATCACAAAAATTTCTTTGACTCACAAATAAGTCCCAATGATGAAGGGAGAGTGACATCCTATGATGATGGCACAATGGTAAGTCATCCTACTAGGATTGACGAACCAGTTGCAACATCTATAGATGATAATACACACCCTGAGGGCAACATATCACATGATTCACATTCTGCTGATGCAGTTTCTGATCCTGCTGATGCAGTTTCTGATCCTACTGATGCAGTTTCTGATCCTGTTGATACAACACCTAATTCTGCTGAACAAGAAAGAGGCTTGCCAGCCATCACTGCTAGAAGGTCAACCAGAGTTTCCAAGTTGCCCAGTAATCTTAATGACTTTATTATAGAAGGAAAAGTCAAATATGGTGTTGAAAAGGTTGTTAATTACTCCAATCTTAACAAAGATAATTACTGCTTTACATCTAGTCTTAATAAAAGTATTGAACCTACCTGTTATGAAGAAGCTATCCATGATAGTAATTGGGTTGATGCTATGAATTCTGAAATTGAGGCCTTAAATGAAAACCATGCTTGGGATATAACTGATCTACCTTCTAATAGAATTCCTATTGGCTACAAATGGATATTTAAAATCAAATATAAAGCCAATAGTGAAGTTGATAGATACAAGGCTAGACTAGTTGTTAAAGGCTATAACCAAAGGGAAGGAATAGACTAGGATGAAACCTTTTCTCCTGTTGTAAAAATGTCTACTGTCAGATGTCTTATTGCCTTAGCCGTAAAAAACAAATGGCCTCTGTTTCAACTTGATGTTAATAATGCTTTCTTGTATGGAGATCTTGATGTGGATATCTATATGACCATCCCCAAGGGGTTCTGTAATGAGAACAATAAGAATAAAGTCTGTAAACTTATCAAATCCCTATATGGCTTAAAACAAGCTCCCAGGAAATGGAATGAAAAACTTGTCAGTGTTTTAAAAGAAAATAACTTTGTTCAATCTGTTAATGATCACTCTTTGTTCACCAAAACAGAGAATAACAAGTTTATTGCTCTGCTTGTTTATGTGGATGATATTGTCCTTACTGGAAATTGCACTGATGAGATAAACCGATTCAAAGAGTTCCTAAAAACAAAGTTTCATATTAAAGACTTGGGAAATCTAAAATACTTTCTTGGCATTGAGGTTCTAAAAATTGGGAATGACATTTGTCTCTCCCAAAGAAAATATTGTCTTGAACTCCTCAAAGAATTTGGTCTCCTTGGGTGCAAACCTGTGTCCACTCCTATGGAACCCAACTCAGTCCTTCCATACATTCCCACTGCTGATGATCCCTTGCTTGTCAACATCACTGGTTATCAGAAGTTACTTGGGAAACTTATCTATCTCACCCATACTAGACCTGACATCTCATACTCAGTTCATTGTCTGGCACAATATATGCATTCTCCTTTAAAGTCTCATCTGGAATGTGCCCTCAATGTTCTGAGATATCTAAAAGGAGCTCCAGGAAAAGGCCTAAGGTACAATTTCAGCAACTCTGAAAATCATCTTGAAGGATATAATGATGCTGATTGGGCCAAATGCAAGAAAACCAGAAAATCTGTCACAGGTTATTGTGTTTTCTTTAATAATTGTTTAATCTCATGGAAAAGTAAAAAACAAAACACTCTTTCAAAATCTTCCACAGAAGCAGAATATAGATCTATGTCTAGTGCTGCCTGTGAAATCATTTGGATTCAAAAAATCCTAAAAGACCTAAAAGTTGATATCAATCTTCCTGTTGATCTTTTTTGTGATAACAAATCTGCTTTACAACTTGCTGTCAACCCTGTTTTCCATGAAAGATCAAAACACTTTGAAATTGATGTTCACTTCATCAGGGAAAAAATTGCTAGAGGTGTTATAAATGCTAAAAAGATTGGCTCTTCAAACCAAACTGCAGACATTCTCACAAAGAACCTCCCTGTCTATCAGCATAAATTTTTGTGTGAAAAATTGATATTGTTTGATATGTTTGCTCATCAGATTAAGGGGGAATGTTAAATTTTGGGTTGGTAACCTGTGGCAAACATATCATTCTATCAATTGCTAATGGCTTTCTAGTTGTGGCTTATTGCAGGATTAATTACAGGGGTTTAACCTGGACAAAAGATTAAAGGTTTAAAATTCCAAGAATCTCATCTCTGCTGAAGCCTTCTTCGTTTCTGCTGATGAGTCACTACTAGCCGTTAGAGGGGTCTTAGTGAAACTTAATCTCCTATTTAATAAGTCCCCTTATCTAGGGTTAGACACACAAAAAGTGTGCAGTCTTTTGTATCACTCTCTTCTCTTCTTTCAGATCATTTTCACTGATCTTGTCTTGTCTTTACATTTACATGATTACTGTCTCATTGACATTAATCTAACCTTGCAACATTTGGATACTATTGTAAACTTAATCTAAGCTGACTATTGCAGCTTAGATCTGAATAAAGATTATATTGTTCATCTTGGTTGCCTATACTTTCGTACAAGTCATCGTGATTGCAGTCACGTTGCTCGTCATATTATGTTGTGTGTATCTTTTGTGTAAGAAGAAACGCAACAGTCAACCATCTCAATCATCAGGGAGTGAACGGTTCATGAAAGTTTCATACCATCAACTTCTCAAGGCTACCGATGGGTTCTCTACAACAAATTTAATTGGAGAGGGTGGCTTCGGTTCTATTTATAAAGGATCCTCGATCCCGATGATGACAAATTTGTTGCAATCAAAGTTCTGCATCTTAAAAATAAAGCAGCTCACAAAAGTTTTATAGCAGAATGTGAAGCATGGCGGAATATTCGGCACCGTAATTTGTTGAAGATAATAACTTCATGTTCAAGTGCTGATTTCCAAGGAAATGATTTTAAAGCACTGGTTTATAAGTTTATGCCGAATGGAAGTGTACACGATTGGCTTCATTCAAGTGAAAATACATCGAAACTGAACCTTCTTCAAAGAATAAATATTCTTAGAGATGTTGCCATTGCACTTGATTATCTTCACAATCGCTGCCAAACAACGATTGTTCACGGTGACTTGAAGCCAAGTAACATCCTACTTGATGATGATATGGTGGCTCATGTTGGAGACTTTGGTTTAGCTCGACTACTTGGTACAGACTTAAACCAAAACAGCTCAACCGGGGTTAAAGGAACAATTGGTTATGCACCTCCAGGTAATTCCTTTTTTATTCCATGATGCTTCTATTTATTTACAGATTAAAGTTTGTAAATTAATTAATTGTTATTCATTTGTAGAGTATGGTATAGGGAGCGAGATGACAAGTTGTGTGGACGTCTACAGTTTTGGAATATTATTACTAGAGGTGATGACCGGGAAAAAGCCGATAGACGACATGTTTATTGAAGGTCTTAGCCTTCATAAATTTGCTTGCATGGCATTACCAGATCAAGTAATCGATGTTATTGATAATGATGCAATTGTGTTGCAAAGTACCGAAGCGAATGCAAAGAAAGTGGAAGAATGTTTGGCTGCAACTATCAAGATTGGAGTATCATGCTCTGTGGATTCCCCACCCCAACGACTAAAAATTGAAATTGTTGTCAATGAGTTGCAGCATATTCTCGATGTGCTTCAAAATATATAAGGTACTATGCTCTCCCATTTTGTAGAATCTGATTTTACATGAGTTTGTTAATAAATCATCACTAAAATGGTTTTATTTTTGAACTCTTTCAGTTCTATCATCAAGCTTGTATGGTGAAGTTGAGAGTAACTGCAACAAGGAGCGGTGCATGTCGTAGTTAAATAAATGTTAAATTGTTAAAGATGTTCGTAATTATGGTTTAATTTTTCTTGTTGCATAAGTGTACGAGACATAAGAGTACATTTACATTCCTGATGACGTATCATATGTATCAAGCATGTTTGTAACTGTGGTTTCATTTCCATGAATCCAATTTGTGGTACTGAATTCTACTTAAGTTCTATTTGGTGTTTAATTCCTTAATGAACAGCCTAATGTTATTCGTGCTCTTTGACTTTCAATTTTATAAATTTGACTTTTTCTTGAATATCTGAATGAGAAAGCTCGAGGCTTCCCCCTTCTTCTGGTTTCGAGTAGTGTATGGTTCAATTTTATAGAAAGTTAACCTCATGTTTTGTATACTGTATTATTATTGCAAGTATATTGTATTAAAAATGTGTCAATAATGACCAAAGTGGATTTCTGATACATAAATCAGCTCGAATGTTTTGATATACAGTTGGTCCAACACACGTACATTCACATTAGAGACTTGAAACTTGAGAGTTGAGAGTGTTGCCAAAGTTACTACTTAATGGAAGTTTAATTAACAAAAAAGGTGTAGTTATTGATTGTCCTAAAAATATAGATAAAACTAAACTCGGTGAATTAAATTACAAAAAACGAGCCTTGTACGTATCTACTTACTAATGTAATGTGGAAACATGTAACTTACAGTAATATGAAATGGGTTAACATGAAACTGTACACCCACTCTTGTGAAACAAACCAAAGAACAGCGAAAACTAAAATGGGTCAAATGGGTAGACTCAAAAAATATTTTTAACTGAACGTGTCATTATTTTGTTCCATTCCATCAGAGATTGAAGACCTCAAGATGTTGAACCATCTCGATTTATCTTATAATAATTTATCAGATACCATTACTAGTAGCCTTGTTCAGTGCATTAGCCTTACAATGTTAAACCTACAAGGCAACCACTACAGTTTCTGAGATAATTTCAGCCATGAATTAATTTGTTGCTCTTCTTTTCCGAAATGAACATAGTATTGATTCAAATAAGGAAGATCCATTGACATTACAAATGAGTTAATACATTAACAACACATCTAAAAAGATACATGCCAACCTTATTAACTGCTAGAGCAGAAATGAAACTAAAACATACACCATAGACGTCACTGTAAGTATTGTTATCGTCACTTCCTTTGAATAACTCGAGAAAAACAGATGGGGTTTGATGAAGTTGATGTCGTCTCCAATCTGCCTTTAGAATTGAGAATCAGGCCATATGACGAATACATAATAAATCATGACTTTATCCATCCAAGTACAAGCTCCAAATAACATTAATAACTAGCAATACACCACATTGACTATTAGTGGATAATTAGGCCCAAGCCCGGTTTGTGGGTTTTGGGTATTAGTGAATAAACACACAACAATTATCTCACTCTAATATATACAAGCTTACCCAAACACCCCCTAAATCCCATATTCCCATGACAGGTATCCCTCTCACAAACGCACGCTGCTTTACAAATGATAATTAGGGAAAAAAGAGTTTACCCAAACACCTTCAATTAGCTTTGTAACTTTTTTTATACCAAATAACTTATTAACCTCTTAAAATAAGACTACACATAGTAGTAAAACTCGGATCACAAAGTGATCAACCATTACTAGCTACAAGGCCACTGACCAGGGTGAGTTGAGCAGAATCGGCCAAAAGATTCAATTTGGTCACAAGTTAGTCAGCTCGGTGCTAACTTGTAGGAAACTCGGCTTGATGTATTTTAACAAGTGTGCTAAAGTTTCTAAACATATACTTCTAGGGTCCATGAACATTTATATAGTCCTTTAAACATGTCATACTCGTACACATAGCTTCGAAACTTATACATAAAAATTCCTATCTAAGACTATGAGTACTGCCTACCTAGGCCGATAACTCACTACAAGCAAAACAACATACAATATTTGCCTTCAATCATGCTCACAATATACTAGGGGGGACATTTAGGTAAGGTAACAGTTAATAAAACTTATGCATTTTTGAAATACCCCAAACTAATGGAATCCGCTTATTAGCTTAATCCTCCCCTCAAAAATATATAAGCCCTTAAAATAAGAAAAAATTCAATAAGCTTTTTAGCTTTATTAAAACACAATAAACTATTAAGCTCTTTAACTAAGCTCATCAAAACACCCCCCCACCCCCCCCCCCCCCCCGCCCCAAAAAAAAAATCCCAATGATTCCCATGGCAGCTATCTCTCACACAAAATCAAATTGCTCTGAATAATCATGATTAGATAACAAGGCTACATACATTATATTGGCTTCAATCATGCCCAAATGATACTAAGATGATGTAATGTATCAGGATAACCTTATGCTTAACTTATGCATTTATTCATTATCGAGAAACCCTTATCCCCCAAATAACTAATAAGCACTTTGGCATAAGCTTGCCCAGCCTATATAACTTCTTTCTATAAGCTTAACCAAACACCCCCTAAATCCCATACTCCCATAACAATTATCTCTCTCACATGATAATTATGAAAAATACAAATTCAATAAGCTCTGTACCTTTTTTTATACCCAATAGCTTATTAACCTCTTAAAATAAGCCTATCCAGTGTTGTAAAGCTCGAACTACAAAGCAATCGGCGATTACAAGCCACAAGGTCAGTGACTAGGGCGAGTTGAGCAGAATCGGCCAAAAGATTCAACTTGGTTAAAACATGGTCAACTTGGTGCTAATTCGTACAAAAGTCTGTTTGAAGTTTTTAAACAATTGTGTTAATGTTTCCAAACATACTTTTTGGTTCTATAAACAATATCATACATAGAATTTCAAAACTTGTACATAAAAATTCCAATGCTGCCACGTACTCCCCGCCTAGGCCAATTACTCGCAGTCGCATAGGGAGATTTGCAACCTTAATCTAAGCTTTTTCAGAACCCAATAACCTATTAAGCTACTTTAAAGAAGCTTACCCAAACATCCCCTAAACCCCGTATGATCACACTACTATAACACATAATAGTCAAACAAAAAAAAAGGCAAATACATCATCCCAATGTAATAAACATAAGTCCTCACCTAATAACAATTTAATCATATTCAACTCCACCAATCTCTCATTTCTTCAAATTAGAGGGTGTTTGGGTTTTTAATTTTTATAAAATTTGGGGATTTTCGTTAGAGCAGCACAGTGGTGGTTGTTATAAATTGTTTGAGAAAGTGATAATGAGGAAAGGAGGTTGTGGGGCTTTTTTTATTTTGTTTGCAGTATAACACATGAAAAGACATCTAATCTAAAGAACAAACTATATATGATCTCAACCATTCATTTTTTTCATCTGGATGAGATGAAAGAAAAACTAACAAAAGAAGGGTAAAAATGTAATTGTATAAAAAACCCACTTTCCACTTTTTTTTTTTTAAAATAACATATCTTGTAAACAGTAAATCTTCAAGCTACGAATAATACACCATCGCGACGAGAATTAAATCATTTTTCTATAGATATGCACTTTGATATACTTTCGACGAATTTTTTTTTAAAATTTCCGTCCGGAAAAAGCATGCGTGATTCATAAAAAAATCACATGTGATTTGTTTTTTGTTGTAATTCGTGTATTGTTAGGAATTAGAAAATTCCATGTTAAAGTGTCGGTCACCCCAATTATGATCTAGCATAAGTTAGCTCGTAGACGTGTCGTTATTTGTCGTTGTTTACGTTATTTATCAGTTTATTAGTTAGTTATTAGTTTAGTTTAGCGTAGTGTTTCACCGTGGAGGAAGGACGGGTCTTTACCCACTGTATCCCTGATCCACAGGCCGATAGGAGGTCGTGTCTTATGTAACTATAAATACCCCTTCCATCCATGGAAGGGGTGGTGCTTCTAATCTAATCTTTCACTTTTTGTAAACCAACTCTCTACCAAGAAACACCCAACTCTCTAACTTTCTCTCTCTAATGGCTAACATGTATTTTGATCTCCCAAGACCACCCGAATCATCAAACACAATAAAAAAAACGATCCTACAATTGGTACCAGAGACAAGGTTTTTGTGTTGTCTTGATTTGTGTGGTTTCATGGTTATTGTATTACCTGTTTTGGTATCTAGTTTTGGTTCGTTTGTTTGGTCGAAAATTTTTGTGTGGTTTCATCGTTTTTGTATTTACTGTTGTGGTATTTGTCTTGGTCGGAATATATTCATTGGGTAAACAATTCTTACTGGTTTTTTGTTGTTAAATGGAATTGGTTTAGTTTGTGATATGGTGTTAAAGGTTTCCACTATCTGTTTCTTATGTATCCAGTTAGCGTGTTGTCAAAATATGGTTTTTAACAGATTTGGTCTTTAACAGATAAAACATAAAGTCTTTCATGTCATTCAATGAGAGTTTCTTGTTAGCGATTTGAGGTCCTTGTCCAGATTCATTGTGAGCTCAAAAAGATTTAAATGGGTCATATGATCAGTTTATGCATTTTTCTGGGTTTGTTATTAACATGGTCGGAAAAGTAGTCGGAAATCTCATATATTCATGCTAGCGAGTTGTTAGAAAAAGATGTCCAAATACACTGAATCTACCTAGCGAGTTGGGTCACCTAGCAACTTGTTATTTAACAAGTCGTAGCGAGTTAGCTTAGCGACTTGGCTAGCAACTTGGCTAGCAACTTGGCTTAGCGACTTGGCTAGCAACTTGGCTAGCGAGTTGGCTAGCGAGTTGGCTAGCGAGTTGGCTCAAGACCATTGTCACTAGCGACTTGACCATGTGACAGAAAGGTAGATTAAGAAGAATGACATAACACAAGACACGACCACAACATATCTATGACCACAACAAGACCACGACCAAAGATCTTTAGACCTCAAGTCCAATGACCATCATCAGTCAACAATATCTATATGTATAAGGTATTCAGATCCGAACCAAAACCAATCTAAACTCAACCCAATTCGAACCTTACTTGTCCTACATCTAGACTCATCACAGATCTCAAGCAACAACTCGAAAGAAAAAAACCAATCCATAAGACTCAAATATCATCAAGGAAACTACATCATTTTTTATCTCAGCTCTACTTCTTTTTGTGTGTGGTTCTTAAAACACATAGATCTAACAAGACCTATACACAAAAGAAATCTCACATCATAGATCTATAACTGAGTCTCATAAAGTGAATTGTAAAGCATTGAAAACATTAGATCTCAGCCAAGCTCCACTCTTAAAATAATCTTTGAAAGATTTGTGTTATGTTTGAGCTAATATCTTCATAGATCAATGGTTAAAACAAAGACTCCAACAAGACTCTTTAGTAATTCGATTTCAAGGACCTCAGATTCTTTTACTTTCGTGCTTATCAAGCTTATAAAGAAACCTCTATGGTCATCATACGAAAGTTAAAAGGAACTCTTCACTGATCCATTTTGAAGCATACCTTCATTTTTATGTTCGAACTTTTTAAGATCAAACAAAAACCATTCGGTTTTCATTCGAGTCTCATGTTCGCTTAAAGTCATGACAACACAAAGAAAAATATCCTACCTCAGTTTTTTTAAATTCGGTTAAGTCATAACATCACAAAGATAAGTAACCTACCTTAACCTGGATCATGTCCTTCAACTGCCCTGTCTCTCACGCCATCCCTGTGGCTAAGTATGTACGCCATCCCTGTGGCAAGGTAGATACGAGAAGGGCTTGGACATCTATACGAATGAGCATGATGAATACGAGTGGGATTAGATCTTTCTGTTGATGCTACGTTTATTGTTTAGAAGGAGGCGGACTATTTTGAGATAACTAGGATTAGGGTTTGAGATTGCTGTTTGTGATTTGGTCAGAGAAAGAGGCGGACATATTTGGGAGAATTATTAGGGTTTGGTGAGATTATCAAGGGTTAATAATAAGGGTAGTGTGCATTTTATATGTCTTGGTCATTAGGGTTAGCGTGAGGATCTAAAGTCCTACTGATGGGCCGTGTAATGAAATTTGATATATTTGAATGATGACTCTATGTTGGGCTTGGGATACTAATTTTGGTATATGGGCCTCCGAATTGAGCATGGGTTGAATACAATAAGGTTATACGAATAGGTCTCTATTATCCTTATGCTGATCGAACAAGCAGTTTGAAATTATTTTGATGAAGTTCATGTTTTCTTGAAGGTCCAAAATACCTTTATTACATGTATCATTACTTGTAGAAATGGTTATTTTTTGATGGTCCGAACTGATATGACTGTGGTGGGATTCTTCTTGTCAAGTGTATGTGGTCAACTAATTTGGAATAAGCTTGGCGAGATTTGCGAAAATGTGTAAGGACTAATTACATATAGTGTTTATGTGAGATTGGAATGAATCCGGATTATTGTGATCGTGTGTTGGATCAGATATGATTTTATTTGGATCATATGATGTATTTGAGACAGAATGGTCTTGAATTGTTAAGAATGGTATGAACCGGACTTAATGATTGTAGATCGAATAATTATTGATGACAATGAGATTTAACAATGAGATTGGGTATGATGATGAGATTTGGTGTGTTATGGGGTTGATACTTTGGCTTATTCATTTTCACAGAGTATATTTTGTCTTGGCTTGAATTGGTTATCGAACAATGTTGACTACGGGGTTGTTCAGACGATATTTCTTATTTGGATTTGAAGTGAGATTTTTCCGGGCACGTTTACTTATTTCGTCTTCTTTCTTTCTACCCTTCCGCGAAGATGACTTGTTTGGGCATTTATTGGATGTGATAAAGACTTGGCTATTTAGTTACGTGTGTGATTCTTTCTCACTTAACCCACAACGTAGCTATCACTTCGGTGTCTCACTTAGTTGAGAATGTCAAGAGATTTTGTACATTGGGTACACCGTTTCTTTTTCACAAGGATTAGTACAAGTTTAAGGAACAAATCTGGGGAATTTTACGTCATGTTCAAGTTTGGCATATTGGGTCTATTTCTCCTCGTGGTCACTGCAATAGCCGACAGTATTTGTGAATGTTGTGTTTATCAAAGTGTTGATTGGATGATTGATGATGTTGTTGATGTTGGATAATGAACCACTGATGAACCGCTGCATGTTCCCCTAAAATAGATATTCACTGAAACCAAAGTTGTCATTACTCATTCAAACTGACATTGTTTACGGTTGTGTCTTGATTTTGTAAAATCCCGCGAAAGAACCTATTTCTCAGTTTAAATCATAGACCTGTAAAATCCCGTGACAATGGAAACATCATGGTAATTGTAATGTGCATTTCCGGAACTGTCATACGGTTTATTCTTGGTTTTGTAAAATCCCGCGAAAGAAACTATTTCTCGGTTTAAACTATAGAATTGTAAAATCTCGTGATGATGGAACCATCCTCGAGATAGGAAAGTGTAATTCTGGATCTTATCCGGTGCTGGTGCTACAGTTTCTGCTTCGAAGAAAGGATAAAAGGGTGTACTTCATAAATTGGATGTGTGTTTGGATATTCGTCATGGCAGTTTGGTTATTACATGGTTTTACGGGGTTATGTGCTTTCAACCATGGTCGGGATGAAAACCATTATCAAAGTTCACTTTTAAGGTCAAAGGAGGCTAGATTTGAGTTTTTAACAAGATGTGACAACGGAGTTAATTCACTATTATTTATTTGAGGTTGAAGTGAATTATCACGGGCGAGTGTACTTAGTATTTGAAGGTATCGGGGATGGTTGGATGAAGATACTTCGAGATCCTTGTTCAAGCTTATTATCAAAAACAAAGACTTGGAAATCTAGTTATTGTTGGGTGACTTTTTCCTTTTCTTTTACCACTTGGGGGAATTGGGCTCTTATCATCTCAAAATAGCTATCACTTAAAGGAGTTACGTTGTAGTGCTCAGTGTCACATTCAATTGTGGATTTTCAAGAGGTAATGTACGTCTATTACTTGATGGTTGGTTGGTTGAGGAGTATAGAGTACTTAGAGATTCAAATGGGCATGAAGTCTCGACACCGCTCTTTGTTTCATATGTGCAAGTTTAAGTAACGAGTTCGGGTTAGTTTTCTTCAGGGTCAAATTCATCATATTGGATCATCTCCATCAGCTGTCACTGCAAAGAGCCTACTGAATGATAATGGGGTTGATTACATGTTTTGCTAAGAGAGCTGAAAAGAGAGAGATTATGACGTCTGTTCACATCAGTTCAGGCCTCGTACTCCAAAGAAAAGAAATGTGTACGTTTCAGTGCCCATTATCTTCCGAAGAAGAGAAATCTTCTTATGACGTATGAACAAAACAGTTCATGCCTCGTTCTCTAAAGAAAAGAAAAGTGTACGTCTCAGTGCGCTTTATCTTTGAAAGAAGAGAAATCTTCTAATGACGTATGAACACATCAGTTCATGCCTCGTACTTTAAAGAAAAGAAAAGTGTACGCTTCAGTGCGCTTTATCTTCTGAAGAAGAGAAATCTTCTCTATTATGACCATTCTCATCAACATGCTTCATATTTTTTCCATGCGCTTAATCATCAAGTGAACCGAGCTACTGTTGATTGTTTTCTTATTCCACTTGCTCAACTATAATGACGATGGCGACATCCTGAGCTAATTTTGCGGGGGAGAAGTGTGAATAGACTACATTTGTTGAAGATATTCACTTGTTTAATCAAGAATGGCATCTCCGTATGCAATTCTTGAGGGGGAGAAGAAGTGTGAATTTTTTGCATTGTTGATTGATATTTGAGAATATAAATGGTCATACGGCTCTAAACTCATGTAAGAACCGAGCCTCTTCTTATCGGGTCATCTTCACATGGAGTTCTTCTATTCTAAGAGCCGTTGGTTGACATCTTCACTCGGATTGATGAGTTTATTGACAAAGTGCTTCCGGTTAATGCTTCACGTATACATCAACATGATGATTCCGAACAATCTCTCTGTTCTTGTTTGATGTGATTGGTAGTTTGGCGTTACCATCTTGTGTGTTCGTTGCGGCCTTATTGCTGATTTTCTTGATGAACATCTTTCTGTTCTTGTTTGATTGGGAGAGATTTTAGTTAAGGGGATTTGCAAGATGTAAGTTAATTGGGATGCTTTTTGGTGTGAGTTGAAGATGTTAACTATCTATTCCCCAACTGAACAATCTTGAAGAAGGTCGAGTCTACAGTCTGTTCTAAATTTTCTGCTACATGTTAGAAGACTAAAGACGAGTTGCATTTAACGATCTAAAGACTTCTTCTTAATCTGGGCATCTATCAAACAGATTGTCGGTTTAGGGGAGAGCACTAATTGGGGGAGATTTAAATGCCAGATTCAATCCCCAATTAGACTTGCTCATATTCTTTAGCAGGGACTCCTCGAGACGTTGTTATTGACTATTTCACATATTGGACATTTGACACAAGTTGATTACTTCGGAGTTAATCATTTATCACTTATTTGAGATTGAAGTTGACTTTCACAAAGGCGTGTTCTTATTTGATAACTTGCTCGGGCTTAAGAATTTGAGTTGAAGACTTGGTTTATCTAGTTACCAGCAGTCGAGGTGGATGGTTGAAGACCTAGTTAACTATCACTATTAGGAGTTACTTTGTTTTACTCAGTGTCACACGCATATGACGGTGTGGATAATCGCAAGAGGTGTTAATGTCTCATACTTTGTTTGGGTAGTGAGTACTTAGAGATTTGCTTGAAGCATAAATTCTCTACACCGTTCTTCCATCATTAGGTGCAAGCTTAAGATACAAATGTGGGGAAGTTGACTTCAGTTTCAAGTATGGTATAGCGGGTTTTCTTCTTCAGTGGTCACTTCAAATTGTCTACAGAAGGGTTGATATAAATTGTCAGAGAGAGTCTTCAGCAAGTTGATTCTCTCAAAGAATTCAAGTGTTCTTCTCAACAAATTTCTAGTATACGGGCTTTCAATGAGTCGCTGATTCTGAAGCATAAAAACCAGCAAGGGGAAAGGAGACACGCATCTAAACGCGAGTAATCTTGATGAGCTTAATTCTTCTAAGTGATTGAAGATATACCGGGAAGACAAATGTTAGTACCGCAGAGAAACTCAAGGTTTGACTCATGGCGAGTAAACTTGATGAGCTTAATACTTCTAAGTGATTGAAGATATACCGGGAAAACAATTGTCATGACCGCAGAGAAACTCAAGGTTTTACTCATCAAGGCTTTTTGTGTTATTATTCCAACTACGTGGGGGAAGTGATGTTAGAGAAAGTTTCTGAAGATAACAGAGGTACACTAGTATGTGGTGATTTCGATGGTGTCGCAATGATCAGGGGAGAGAGATTGTGTACATTGGGGATGCTCAGCTGTTTCACTTGAGTGCTTAACCAGTGATTCAGAGATATAATCACTTATTCCGGTGTTGACATCCGCAGAGATTGTCACCCGCAGAGATAATCAGTGACTTGGCCTGCTTCTTCAATGTTATCAGTTATTCATTCCTTGTGTATTGGTATACTTCGGATACTTGAGCTTCATACACATTCATCAGGGACGAAAGATGTGAACATAGGGGAGGTGTTCTACATTACCCTCTTGATGTGTATTCGGGAGAGTTCTTGGATATTGGTGTACTTCGGGTTCTTGAGCTTCATACACGTTCATCATGGAAGAAAAATGTGAACATGGGAAGGTGTTCTTCATTCCCCTCATGAAGTGTATTTGGGAGAGTTCTAAAGCATTATTCAAAGAGGCTGACTGCATCAATTCAACTACTTTGGGGAATTGCTCTCTTGACACCTTTTGGAATGGATCGCTTCAGACGTCAGTAGAAAAGAAATATGAGAAGATTATTTTATGTGTGGGATGATACGTTGTTGTTCTTCTTGATGATATAACCCCGAATGGAGATCCTCGATTATCGTTCTTAAATGGAGCAGCGGGATTTATGATAATGGTGTGCTTTCTTGTGCACCTGGCTAAAGCAAGCTTGAAATAGAGCTTCGAATCTGCTCATCTTAAGGATTTTCGGTTTGGGGGGAAGCTGCTAGAGTCTCACTTTCGGATGGTTCAATTTCTCTCAATTCAGAAGCCCTGGAAGCTTTGGTGGTGAATGTTTAAGGGATGATGACTTCTAACTTCTACAACGGGGCTGCTCGATATCCTTATCTCGGTACTCGTATCATCATCTTCTTTAACTATATCATCTATTCTATCCTTGTAAATATTTTTTTCGAAAAACAAAATACAAAAATATAAAACCAACAAAAAGAAATAGAAAAATATAAAACCAACAAAAAGAAAATAGAAAAATATAAAACCTTCAAAAACCATAAAAATCAGAAAATTTCAAAAAATACCAAAAATATGTTTTTCTCAAGACATGTCTTGTGGTATCGATAACATCTACGGTCTTAGAAATGTCATTCAATAATGGCACGGGACCATAGATGAAGTTCGAGCAGGAGGTGTAAATATTCTTTTCTATACATGTCTCTAAATATGGCTTGCAGTTACTTCAGACTGTGACCCGTGCTTAAACTATGGCTTGCTATTATTTCAGATAGCAACCCGTTTTTTAAAGAAGGAAAGTGCTACGCTTAAACTATTTTCAAAATATTTCGTGCACTTATCCTAAAAACAAAACAAGGAAAGTATGTCAAAGGACTGCTGTTCCTACACAAATGTTTTTCCGTCTATAATTCTTCAGAAAAATATTTGTTGTGTTCAAAATGGTGGTAAATGAGTTGCTTGAAAAATCAATCAGGATCAGAGTTTTCATATTAATTCGCAAAAACTCAATCGATGACTTCAGCACTCTTAAACCTTTCACAAATTGAGTCATTGATTGAGGGGGAGAATGTTTTCAAATCTATATTATCTAACGAGCTTTCTTAATTATCCTACGTGCTTAATTAAAAATGATATTTGCCTGTGTCAAAGGACTAGGAATTTAGGATATGATTGTTAGGTTTAGATGATTAGAGTTTGATTAACACATAAACCCCATGCCTTATATGATCTGATTGTTATGTTGAATTGACTTTTATTAGTCGATTGCTGAATGGGTGATGTCGACCACCATATATCTGTATGTGTGTTCACTAACGTATGCAGGTATATTGGGTATAAGAATGTTCCCGTTCCGGATCCCACAATTGATGATGATTGGATGCCGAAAGGAAAGGGTAACTATATCTTGGGTTGACAAATGAAGAAACGGAGCTTAACTGGACTTCAATGGAGAGTTGGCATGAAATGCAACGTAAGAGGTCTTACTGCATCAGCAGATGGTTTTCTTCAGCAAGTGAAGAAACGGAGCTTAATTGGACCTCAGTTGGCATTCAAAATGCAACGTAAGAAGAAGTCTCACTGCATTTGCAGACGGTTTTTCTTCCAACCCTACAGCAACAACAACGGAAGCTTCTCAACCACTAACGTATCTTTGTGCATGATACCATTTTTAAACAATTTTGAATAAATTGAATTAAATTGTTTTGAAAATGGAAAAATGTTGTTTTTGAAAATATATTGGTCTAAAATTTGAAAATCACCGGACTTCATTTTATCAAAACTTAAGTCACTCAATTATCGACTTCGGTCATCGATTGAGGGGGAGAGTGATTTAAAATAAATTATTTTCAATCAATATTGCTTCATAAAAGTCCGGATTGTACAATATAAGTGGTGATCTAAAGATTTAATGTTATGTCATGGTATGGTTTTTTCTTTAGAATCAAGGTCTTTCAAAATGAATTTTTTTCTGTTCTTGTTTGATTGTGAAATTATTTTATTTTACTAAAAGATCTCTTAAAAACTATCATACCTGACACTAACAATCTTTAATGTCTTAAATTGGTCCTTATCTGTCATTTTTCAAAAATTAAATCTTGCCACGTCTTTCCCCAAACTCTTTTAAATGATTTAAATCAATTGGGATCACAAATCTCAAAAGGTTTGAAATTTTTGATCGGGTGAGAGATCGTGATTTAAATCTCATATCTGTTTTAACGGAATTGGTTTTAGTCCTTCAAAGGCACTCCTGCCTCCATGTGCCAAACGATTTCAAATACACAATGCACATGTTGAGGAGGAGGATTTATCCAAAAACCAGATGAGTATTTAAACAAGGCCACATTTTCTCCCATGTTTTCTAAACCTAATTAAATCACTTGGGATCCAAAATCTCAAAGGGTTTGATATTTTTGATCGGGGGAGAATTTGTGATTTAATAATGAAATTTGATAAAAGTTGATCGTTTTGATTCAGTTGTGCAGGCTGCTCTCTCATATGTGCTAAACGCTTTCGAATCTCGAAGCACATATTGAGGGGGAGCAAAACCATCGAGGTACAAAAGTTTTTAAAAGAGATTATAAAGTACCTTGATTGTGTTTTCAAATGGTTTCTTAATGGATGTTGTGATTGTGGATGTGCTTCAAAAGATCTCTTGCCTCTATGTGATAAAAATGATTTCAAAAATCCTATGCACATATTGAGGGGGAGAATTTTACCAAAGAAATTCAAATGGCTTTTTCTAAGGAAATTGTGATCAAGAAATTATTTCAAAGAAATTATTTCAAAAGAACTCTTGCCTCCATGTGCCAAACAATTTTAAATCATATGCACATGTTGAGGGGGAGCATTTCTAAAATGATCAAAACTATTAAGGTACAAAATGCTTTGATCTCGTATCACAAGTACCTTGATTGGTTTTCCAAATGATTTTTCAATTGGTTTCATGAAGGAAAGAACAATACCAAAAGACAGACCAATTTATTTTATGCATGGAGTTATAAGGATGGTTAGGTTAGGTATTTGTTCCCACGATCCGCCAGAACCAGAGGGATCTTCCCAGGGACAATCCACTAGATAGTGTAGAGTCCTTAGGAATATTGAAAAAAGGAGAAAAATGAGAAATGGGAAGAGTGCGGACTGAGACAGAGCTAGTACTGGAATAAACCCAACAAAGTTCTAGTTATGAAGTCTCGGTAAGCTCTGAAGGGGTTGAAGAATGAAAAAGAAATGAATGTGAAAAAGGGTGAAAAGAAATAGCCCTCCATCAATTCAACCTTAGGGCAGAAACCGGGTTCAATACATATGCTACTGGTTGTTACTAAGGTAACACTGGTATTGAAGACAAGACGTCATGGACCCAGTGACGCACTGCACTAATCTTCCCAAACTACTCAAGTTCCTCTTAAAAGGGCTTGTTTCATTCTCATGGGGAACCGACATAATCTATCGACTTTCTCTTAGAGATTGTTGATATTGAAGAAGGAGACCCTCTCCCTAGTCTCCGGCACAGGAACCAAAAATGCACTATTGAGTCTAGAGCCAAGAGATCATCCACAATATCTCGTTAGGACACTAAATTCATGAAGACTTGCTGTTTCACACAATGTGGAAAGTAAGTATATATTAAGAGTCCTACGCATTATCCTTGTGGTATTGCCAGAACATCTGAGTGGTATGTAAAAGTATTCACGATGAAGATGGAAATCCTTCTAGAGCCAACGTCAAACAAGCTCTTGGTGGGTGACATGTGAGATCTTCTCGTAAGATCAAACTTGTGACAACTGGATAGAAACGATGGGGCGATTCAGTCTTGAATCAACCTTGGTCCAGGAATGGAATTGACGAATACTTTTGGAAAAACCGTTCGATGTGCAAATCTTCTTTTCTCTAGCACGTCGAATGTGTACTTATGTTTTCAAAATTCAAAAAGTATCTCTGATTGAAAAATACTTTTAGAAAAACCGTTCGGTGTGCGAATCTCTTCTTTTCGCTAGCACGTCGAATGTGTATTCATTCTCTAATACAAAAAGTATTTTGATTGAAAATTGATCTTTCTCATAAAACCTTCGTCGTATTGCAAAACTCTTTCTTCAAGCAATATGCGATTGTTTTTCAAATCATTTTTCATCAATCAGTGAATCTCAATTTGCTGGTTCACTCACTCCGTGTTGTCTTCTTTGAGACGTTCCGGTTTGAGAACAGCTAGAACAGCTGCGAAACCCTGTCAAGGAGATTCTTAGGAATCCTACCTGATCACAGGCAGTACTTGTACTGATCAACGGGGAACCGTGGGCCGTGTACCTCAATTCAACGAAAGTGATCAAAGACACTTTCGTGCGCTTTATTGCTAACTGTCGTATGCAGGTACACCCCGACGATTGCGGCTGATCAGAATTGAGGAGTCAATCCAAAGCCGCATGTTCACAGCAACCACACTTAATTGAAGAAATCATGACTGGTGCATATCTACATAACCTGGTTCTGATATTTTTATACTATGCTTCTGCTACGCTGCTGCAAATATCATGAACCAGTAAGGCTTCCGCTACTCTGATGGAAAGATGTCATGATTCAAAAGTGTGAGCATGTCGGTCCGAAAGTCACAACTTCACATGATGGCAACACAATAAAGGGTGATCCAGAGATTTACTGTGGCTGATGATCTCAATGAAAGCTCGAAGATCATCAAAGATGTGGATCAGTTAAAGGCCTCCACTAAAAGTACAAATCAATGCGGACTTGGAAGAATCGCTGCTTAAGCACAAAGATTGCAGAATTGAAGAATTGAAGTCTACGAGCTCAAGAACGAAGTCAAAGATAGAATGCTAGGAAGCAAAATGTATTTCATGGGGTGACCTCCCTTAGGGGGAGATTGTTAGGAATTAGAAAATTCCATGTTAAAGTGTCGGTCACCCCAATTATGATCTAGCATAAGTTAGCTCGTAGACGTGTCGTTATTTGTCGTTGTTTACTTTATTTATCAGTTTATTAGTTAGTTATTAGTTTAGTTTAGCGTAGTGTTTCACCGTGGAGGAAGGACGGGTCTTTACCCACTGTATCCCTGATCCACAGGCCGATAGGAGGTCGTGTCTTATGTAACTATAAATACCCCTTCCATCCATGGAAGGGGTGGTGCTTCTAATCTAATCTTTCACTTTTTGTAAACCAACTCTCTACCAAGAAACACCCAACTCTCTAACTTTCTCTCTCTAATGGCTAACATGTATTTTGATCTCCCAAGACCACCCGAATCATCAAACACAATAAAAATAACGATCCTACATGTATAAATCACACGTGATTCTGTTTTAAAAAAAATCACATGCGATTTTAGCCGAGTTAAAAACACTGTTTACAAAAAAAAATTACATGTGATTTTACAAGTCACATTCGATCTTTAGAATAATAAATCACATGTGATCTTTAACTTCAAATCAACTTATTCCTTCATTTTATAAAACAATTCCTGAAATCACGTGTAATTTTGTTATTTATTTTTTTGCCATGTTATGAAAAAATGTAAATTTCGTGAGATTCAGTTTTAATCTAAAAATGAGTAAATCACATGTGATTCACTTTCAAAAGATGATTTGTGATAAATCACATGTGATTTGTGGTAAATCACATGTGATTTAAGGTAAAATCACATGTGATTTGCACATAATAAGCATCTCAACAAGTCGGTTCGGTTTGATACCATTAAAATGCAACATCAAATAATATAAAACCACTAGCTTTAAGATGTTAATGTGATATTCTGTAAACTGATTTTTATTGTTTAAAAGGTACAAATTTTCAAAATTGTTTAGTTATCAGTAGCTTTAAAATTTGTAACTTCTATTTATGCTACAAAATAAAAGAGACCAATAATACAAGTAGACAATACCAAAAGATCATTTAATATGCACAACAATTGAGAGAATTTAGTGGAATGTGACCTCACTTTTTTCAAGTAAAATAATACTAGTAATTCTATGATAACATCAAATAGTCAAGAATATTTAGTGTCAATTTCCCCCCGATAATGCTCGTTATTTATATCATTTATATGGATTTATGCTTGTTTTCCATTGTTTTCCACTTTCAGCTAAATTATGAGCATTGGAGCTAAAGAGACGCGGAAATGGAAACATTACTAAAGATTTACCACAGTATGCCTATTTTGAAGAAGTTACGGTGTAACTCATCTCTCACATTACGCCGTAACTATTGCGTGACCCAGAATGCCAACTTATCAAGAGGTTACGGCGTAACTCCTCCCAAGCTTACGACGTAACTCCATTAGGTCAAAAGAGGTTCCACGCCGCCGATACTTACGAAGTAACTACTGCATCACTTACGACGTAACCGTGTTTATTGAAGACTACGACATAACCACTAATAAGGTTGCGCCGTAACTAGCAGATCTTGTGCATTTACGAAGAAATAGAAGGTTACGGCGTAACTCCTATATTGGTTACGCCATAACCCAGACCTGGCCTATAAATACCTCACGAATTCCAGCATTTCTAATCATCCCATTCCACACACAACACTCTGAGAACGTGGGAAAAAGCTCAAGGCAGGTCTGGGGGAACATACGGAGCTGTTTCCAAGGGAGAAGTCACACCATTACGATAAGCTTTAGCGTTTTATATTTCTTTTACTTTCAATTCATGTATTTTGTACCTTTGAATACTGAATTGAATTGCATGATTAATATGAGCGGCTAAGCACCCTTTGGTGCTAGCCTAGTTATGATTCCTTAATTGTTTTGTTTACGTTTACCTTTTCTTCCGTACAATTATTTCTAAGTGTATGCATGCATAGTTCTTTGCTAGTCACCCTTGGTTCGGTAGTTTTGAATGGCGGTAGAGGCCAATTGCCTAGGAGATATGACCAACTGACCCTAGGTGACCGGACTGAGACGGGAAGGGTAAGATATGACCAACTGACGACCCTTTTTACTTGTGCGATTTGACCAACTGATCACCTATCGTTTGGATGAACTTAAGAATTGGGGGGTGTAGTGTCTAAGTTCCTAACGGCCGGGCACTCACTATTTAGAATCTAGCATGTAGCGGTACTTAATGACTTAGCTTAGGGGACCAGAAACAACAGGACTTATGACGGTGCGCCTGATTTCTCCTGTGGTGGCATCTTTGCTGATAGTTAGGGCGAATTGACCAAATGCTGTCTTCTCGAATTTGACCCACCTGAAGTAATTGGAAGTAGGTAGACGTAGACATAACTAGCTAGGATGATTGACTAGGTTAGCACCACTCTTCCTCTATTGATTTCCCTTTACCATTTATCTGCTTTTATTTCATTCTGCATTAGTAGTTTAATTAATTAAATCCTTATCAAAACCATTATAATTATGTGACAATTAGACTTAGTAATAATCCAACACACATAGCTCTTGGGACGACCTCGGCTTTACCATTTACTACAGTACACACGACCGGGTACACTGCGCATTAGTGCATTAGGGTAGACCATAGGTATAGAGAGACATTATAAATTTTAAGACCTGGTCAGTAAAACCTGCATCATTCTACTTCATCTTCCCAAAATCCTTACGTCTTTAAACTTATCAAAAAACTACGTTTCTCGCTTTTAGTTACGCACCTAGCCTATTTTATCCCAATTCCTTCCATGATCAATCACATATCATCACTACATACTAAAAACTTCAAAAACCGCAACTTACGTCTTTAAACTTATCAAACAACACATCTAGACCCTCACTCCCATACGCAAGCAGTTGCACAATCTAGCAAAATAATGCAAATAAACCATAAGCGCCGTTCCATGCGCCGCAGCCGCAACTGATCCAACAACCATAAGACACCAATTCAGCTTATCCGCACAGACGAAAAGCTTCGAAAACGGCACCGCAGCTGGCGGCGCCTCTATTTCTTCATTCTCATCATCCATCTCCTCATCTCCTTGGTCAACTAGTAAGTCGTTAGCGTTGCCACCTACGTCTGTGTATGGGGAGGGTGATTCAGGTGGCTCGGAGGATTCTGAGACTGGTGTTAGTGGTTGAAATGAATTAGATCGGTGTGTTATATGATGTGAGTTTTGAATGATTACAAAAGTGCCCTTGAGTAATTAATTAAATTAAAAGTAGGATTAATCTAGACCTTTAGATTTAAAATAGATGGATGGTTGAGATCTCTTGATTTGATCTTTAGATAATTGTTGTTCTGCATTGAACTTTTGACATCAACATAGTCGAACTTGAATCTAAAACATTTTAAAAAATTAGACCAGAAGTGAAATACTCAATAAATCACAAGGATAAAAAATGTAGTTAACTCTTAACTGAAATAGAACTCTATGAATTGATTGGTATAGTCGATTTTTTTTAGTTATAGATCGTATTAATTTAGGGTGCTTTTAGTCATTTTATATAGGTTGAAAGGATGAAAGTGAAAAAGTGTGATAAGATAAAGGATAATGAATATTACAACGTACAACAACGATTCCCAATTACTTCGAAAAGAGTTATGGGGAGGTGAGATGTAAACAAAAACACCTTTAAACAAAAACACCTTTAAACAGAGATAGTGAAAATGTTTTTTATGAAGGAAGTTTTTTTGTTTTTAAAATGAAAGTTGAAGGGGTAAGAGTGTAAATTTAAATAAAAAGAAGGACAAAAAATGGTAAGGTTGTTTTTCTTATGTTATTTAAAGTGTGCTTTTTATGTGATCTAAAGTAGAGGTGGCAATTCTCGACACGAAATGATAAACCATACAAATCTGACATGAAGTTAAACAGGTTTTCGGTTGAGGATAAACAAGTTTGGTTCACAAACAACTCAACCCGTATAACCCATTTAATAAACGGGTCATTTTTTGGTTAAGCAAGTATTAAACTAACAACCCGTGAACCCGTTAAAGTATGTAAGCCTTAAACAAATAAAATATATAACTTGATTTTTATGTGCATTTTGGATTTACATGTATTTTCTTATCTACTCAAACATGGATTAGGCTTCCGGGCGTTGCGGCGGAGCATTTGGAGTTGCGTAATGTTTATAGTGCTTCTCAGACGCCCTAATACGATTTAAATCCGCTTTCTTATAAAAATTCAGTTTTATACGGATAAACTTATGACCATGGGTTATGCCAAAAAATTGTTGTTTTAGTGCTTGGGCTAAAGTTTTTGCCACACGTCTTCAAAGTATCCACATGTGGCCGTTCTAAAAACAAGCCTAGGTGTCTACAAACCAAAAACCCTCATCCATTGTTCACTCATTTCATTATTCAATCTAACCAATATAAGATCTAACAAAAACCCATCATCAAAATGCAATTATTAGGTAATCAAATTGTAGAAACTTACACCACCATTAGCAAGAGCAATTGCCATAATAGCAGCAGCTTCCATAACCCATGATAGAGGATTCCGCATAATCTTTCAACAAAAACGACAAATGGCAGCCCAAAACGACAATTTTTATCCAAATATGACATGGTTTTGATCTAAGAGCAGTTGCCATAAAAGCAGCGGCTTCCATAAGCCATGATAAAGGATTCCACATAACCATTTTATGAAAACGACAAATAGGCCCACCAACAATTTTTAGCCAAAAACGACATTGTTTTGATCCAAGGCTATATCCAAACATGAAACGGCATCATTTGCAGCCGACTAAAGAAAAAATAAATAAAATAAAATAAAACGGCGTAGTTTTGATTCAAGCATGAAACGACGTTGTTAGCACCATAAATGTATACAAGGACAACTAATACGCAACTTATAACAGCCTATAAAATCAGCACGTATGACCACATATTATAGCACTTAGACCTCATATTTCCCTATACGATGCCTTTAGATATGTGGTTCTTATCTCTGGGCAGAACAAGGCTACATAGAGTATATTGGCTTCAATCATGCCCAAATGATAATAATATGATGTACTATATCAGGATAACCTTATGCTTAACTTATGCATTTATTCATTATCGAAAAAACCCCTTATTCCCCCAAATAACTAATAAGCACTTTGGCATAAGCTTGCCCAACCCATATAAGTTCTTTATATAAGCTTAACTAAACACCCCCTAAATCCCATATTCCCATGAGAGTTATCTCTCTCACAAACTCACGCTGGTCTACACATGATAATTACGAAAAATACAAATACATCCCAATGTATAAAGCACTTTGACACATGAGCTTACCCAAACACTCTCAATAAGCATTGTACCTTTTTTTTTTTAATACCCAATAGCTTATTACCTCTTAAAATAAGCCTACCCAGTGTCGTAAAGCTCAGACTACAAAGTAAACTGCGATTACAAGCCACAAGGTCACTGACCAGGGCAAGTTAAGCAAAATCAGCAAAAAGATTCAATTTGGTCAAAACCTGGTCAGCATGGTGCTAATTCTTAAAAAACATGGTTTGAAGTGTTTTAAAAATTGTGTTAATGTTTCCAAATATACTTTTTGGTTCTATGAACAATACTATGGTCCTATATTCATGTCATACATATAATTTCAAAACTTGTACATAAAAATTCCAATACCCCCACGTACTTCCCGCCTAGGCCAATTACTCGCTGCCGCCTAGGGAGATTTGCAACTTTAATTTAAGTTTTTTCAGAACCCAATAACCTATTAAGCTACTTAAAATAAGCTTACCCAAACACCCCCCAAATTCCGTATGATCACACATAATAGTCCAAAAAAAGGCAAATACATCTTCCCAATGTAATAAACATAAGTCCACACCTAATAACGATTTCCTCTCAGACGGACGGTCTAAAGACGACTCTATCGCCTCCGAATCCAACATGTTCATCATCTTATTGATATCCATCGGATCCAGTTATCACCAAAATGAAACATGGGAACACCTAACAATAAACAAAAACCTTTACACATAGGCTATGTTTGGCAAAACTAGCAGCAAGTAATTGTTTGTTTTATAAAAGTGTAAGTCAACGTAAAACCTCAACGCATCTTTTATTAGCATTTTAAATAGAAGAGATTAAACAAAATCTAAAAAATGAACGCGTCTAGTTGCCAAACAATAAGCATTATATTCTAGAAAATATGGCTATGTTCGGTAACATAGTTGTGTAAAAGAACGTAAAACCAAAACGCGTGCGTTTCAAATAAACAAAATCCAAAAGCTACAGTAGTTGTTTGTTTTATTTTACTATGCTTATATCTCATACGCCCGTATTTTCCAACTTGTTTTCAGACTTGTGAGCTTATTATGACATAAAGATGGAAGATATGCTCATAAGCTAGAAAAAAGCCAGACAAAGATGAGCTTGTGAGATATAAGCTGAACCAGATAAAATCATAAGCCCAAAATAAGATTAACAAAATCCCCCTAAGTTCAAAGTTTTCACCTGACTAACCTCCAATTAATATAATTGACAAACCTATTATTGTTATTGTTATTGTTATTGTTATTGTTATTAGTACACTAATCTAAATCTTCATCAATCACAAATCCACTAACTATATTATATTCTTCAAGTGACCCTTCTTTATCTTCTTCATTTGATATCACCAACAACAATCCCTCTCTTACCATTACTCACTATCAGTCACCGATTTTAATCAAAGTCACCAAAGTTTAAGACTTCTTTCTTAAAGAAGAAATAAACTCATGAACAACTTTCATCGTACTAAAACTCTTCAAAATAACTTCAATCTCATATTAATGTAAACTCTAATTTTCATGTTTTCTTCATCCCTGCTTATTTTTACAATCCAAACACGCACCAACAATAAATCTTGAAACCCCATATGTTTTGTTCATCCATGTCTATTTTCTTCATCTCATTAAAGTTTTTCATTAAATTGCCTTCTTACATATCATTTTCAATTTCAACATCTAAAAACACAAATAAACACACACAGACCTCTTTATCCCTCATTAAAGTTCCGGCCAACCCACCAACTACCACTACATCATCTCAACTGAGCCGTCGACTTCACCTCGGGCAACCATTTTTTTTCCTTTATGGTGTTTATGTGCTTTATTAATATGGATTATGTTTAGGTTAAGCTTAGCTTTGGCCCATGGATGTTTTTTGGGCCCATGATTCATTTGCTCCTCTCTCTATTATATATATCAACACTGTAACACGATCATCATTAACTAACAGTTTTGTGCGTTTCCAATTTTATGCTAGAAATATGAATTTGGTAGCTATAAATGCATTCTTGTCCATTTCAGAAGGTAGAACATAAAGCTTGACAATTGACCGTTGATAAAAAAGAAAATGTACCACGTACCTATCTGGTTAGATATGTCAATAGACATATGCAAACAGGTGGAAAAGCCATCGTTGACAAACGAACGAGCAACCGGAATGACATATTTCATCTTTTAGGACCACGGTTTCATCCAATAAACATTCACCTGTTTGTCAAAAATACATTATTAACGTTATTTTATTAGAGCCAAGGTCAATAACAACCGATAAAGTATGGCTACATATATCCCACTTGTGAATAATTAAGATTTAAATATTCAATCACATCATCTCAAGTAAATAGAATAATGCTTTATTCGGATTTGGATATTCAATCATATAGGCCACCCATTTTATAAAGTAAACACTAAATTATATATTTATCACCAATTTCAGTCAAATACAATCCGGAGAATTATCAAACGGTAAGAATGAACCTAATATTAACATATTAAAATAATACAAATAAAAAACAAGTCACTCCAAAGTATTTCTTTGAACCCGTTTAAGATGCAGGTATGTTGGCTTAGCTCAAAACCTGACAAGAAACCACTTCCTTTTCCCGGGTTCCTGGAAGCATTCGGCGAGTATCAATCAGGAAAACAAGAAAACGTTACTCCCCAAACTATTTCTGACACAAAGTTAGCTTTTCAAAGTTGAAAAACGGTAACACTCGTGTTTTCCCTAAAAAGGGAAGTATAAAAACGATAAAACACTGTGTGCTTATGTAATTGTGGAGGTTGACGAGTCCAGTGAAGAAACACGCATTACCGTCACACCACTTGCCAAAGTTGCGGGGTTTAAAACAGTGTTTCACCGACATCTCAACAGCAAAGAGACAAAAGTTATCCCGGAAAAAGACTTTCTTGAAATATCGCATCAATTACCTTCATACCAGCTCACAGGTCAAGAATCTGCAAACGCTCCAAAGGGTTGTCTAGACCTGGACCTTACAGCTATTCCTCCCAAGTTTCTTCATGTTTTAGAAAATGTTAAGGAAGACGATACAATGGATAGCTACAATGGTCCAAGTGCTGATGATGTTTGTTCCATTTAGGTACAAAATTCCTGAACTTGTAAAGTGCTCTAGAAATCCAATAGTATAATACTTTTGTTGCATGGACATATTAAACGGGTAAATTGATGAGATTTCCTTGTGGTTAGATTTCTCATGAAGTGAGTTTAATTTTTTCTAATGATTATATGATCGATGATAGATATGAATATTGATTTTTTTTTCCTTTTGTTCTTTTTTTCATTTGAACCGTGGATGTTACGATTCAAAATTGTTATAGTTGAGAAATTTTATTTTTGAGCTATGTATTCTTGAATGTGAGTAAATGGAAACCATGATTAGACGTTGAAGAAAAATGAAGAGTAATATGCAAAAGTAATTTATTTTGAAAAAGTCAAAATATGGAAAAAGTCATAAGGGTGAGGTGGAAAAAGATAATTCATTATAAAATAAAACAAAAATGACATGCCATGTATTTTACCTTATGAATAGGTAACCCATCAAGAAAGAGGACGGAACAGGTAACTTTGGAACAAATTCAAAAGTTATACCGATGCTAATGAGATATTCCTAAGTCAGTTACCTAGACGAGGACATTTAGGAAAATTCGTTCTCTATCTATGGACTTAACCCGTAATATTATCCTATAAGCTAGAAAAATATGTGAATATCACACATTCTCAATTGTTAAGTCAAGACCCATAAGATATTGTCAAAAGACCATGACAGACTCAAATGAGTAGGTCATTGGCTGCTATTGAATTGAAAGTCAAATGAGGTTGTTAAACTTTGATGTGGACTGGTATTTGTAATGTCAATATCTCCGTGAACTATTAATTTATATAAATAATACATTACTATAAATATATTACTTACATTAATTAAAAGCATACCATCGATGCATACGTGTATGCCCCCAATAGGCTCACGTATTTCTAGCCATATAGTTACATACGTGTATGCCCCCAAAAATGTAATTCACATATGTAAGTTTTAAGACTTTTTTAACTTTTTTCTCTCTCTTATATATGTACCTTCTGTTGTAAGTACACGTTAGATTTTATATATGTAAATTCAATTAAAAAAGACCTGATTGGTTTTGTTCTTTCACTCAGGCGTTTTAACCAACACATGGCGGACAAAAAACAAAACAGCTTTTATTTTCTCCATTGGTAAGTTTCTTCCATTGTTTAATAAGCGAGAGTTAATTCATACATTGAAAGAGCTGCTTTTATTTTCTCTACTACTGTACTTCCAACAAGTTAAAAGTCTTCTCTTAGTACACGTAGTCAAATTGTCTTGGTCAAGCTGAGAAGGAATGTGTGGATGATAGACCATAGGGGATGCTAGTCGTGCTACTTGGGTTGCATGATTGATATGTTACAATAAAGCTTAATGTCATCTTCCCAATCCCAAGTCTTCTTAAAAGTCTTCTCTTACATAGAAAATACATATTAATTATCAATCAAAAATTGTTTTGCTCAAGCCGATAAGGAATTTGTGGATGGCATTCTGTTCATAATCTCTTAAAAAGTCTTGGTATTCTCAAGATGATAAGAAATTTGTGGAATCCATTCATCTCACCAGTTGCATGTCATGAACGTTAACATGCAAAAATAAGTATAAAAAGCAGTGCATGTTCTTATAATTTTAAGTAAATCTCCAAAAATGAAGTCACCACAAAGGAATCCTCGATTCTAATCATAATAAACCTGTTGCAGTCAAAGTTTTGCATCTTCAAAATAAAGGAGCTCACAGAAGTTTTCTAGCAGAATGTGAAGCATGGCAGAATATTCGACACCGTAATGTTTTGAAGATAATAACTTCATGTTCAAGTGCTGATTTCCAAGGAAATGATTTTAAAGCTATGGTTTATGAGTTTATGCCTAATGGAAGTGTACAATTTTGGCTTCATTCAAGTGAAAATACATCGAAACTGAACCTTCTTCAAAGAATAAATATTCTTAGAGATGTTGCCACTGCACTTGATTATCTTCACAATCACTGCCGACCAACGATTGTTCACGGTGACTTGAAGCCAAGTAACATTCTACTTGATGATGATATGGTGGCTCATGTTGGAGACTTTGGTTTAGCTCGACTACTTGGTACAGACTTAAACCAAAACAGCTCAACCGGGGTTAAAGGAACTATTGGTTATGCACCTCCAGGTAATTCCACTTTTATTCCATGATGCTTATATTTATTTACAGGTTAAAGTTTGTAAATTAATTAATTGTTTTTCATTTGTAGAGTATGGTATCGGGAGCGAGATGACAAGTTGTGGGGACATCTACAGTTTTGGAATATTATTACTAGAGGTGATGACTGGTAAAAAGCCGACAGACGGCATGTTTATTGAAGGTCTTAGCCTTCATAAATTTGCTTACATGGCATTACCGGATCAGGTAATCGATGTTATTGATGGTGATGAAATCGTGTTGCAAAGTTCCGAAGCGAATGCAAAGAGAGTGGAAGAATGTTTGGTTGCAACTACCAAGATTGGAGTATCATGCTCTGTGGATTCACCGCCACAACGAATGAAAATAGAAATTGTTGTCAATGAGTTGCAGCGTATTGTCGATGTGCTTCAAAGTATATAAGGTACACTGTTCTCCCATTTTATAAAATCTGATTTTACATGAGTTTGTGAAAAATCATGAGTAAAATGGTTTTATTTTTCAACTCTTTTAGGTCTATCAGCAAGCTTGTATGGTGAAGTTGTAGGAAACTGCAACAAGGAGAAGTGCATGTCGTAGTTAAATAAATGTTAAGTTGTTAAAGATGTTTGTAATTGTGGTTTAATTTTCTTGTTGCATAAGCGTACGTTTACATTCCTAGTGACGTATCATATGTATCAAGCATGTTTGTAAGTGTGGTTTAATTTCCATCAGTCTATTTTGTGGTATTGAATTCGACTTAAGTTCTACTTGGTGTTCGATTCCTTAATGAACAGCCTAATGTTATTCGTGTTCTTTGACTTTCAATTTCATAAATTTGACTATTTCTTGAATATCTGAATCACAAAGCTCAAGGCCTCCCCCTCTTCTGGTTTCGAGCAGTGTATGGTCCAAGTTTATAGAAAGTTAACCTCATGTTTGGTTATACACTTGTACCATGCATTCGGCTAGCACAAAATCATTATTAGTACTGCAAGTATACTGTATTAAAAATGGGTCAATAATGACCAAAGTATATTTCTGATACATAAATCAGCTCGAATATTTTGATACTTTTCGTATTCCTTATACAGTTAGTACAACTCTATTTTCATCGGATAAGCGTTTGGATAAGCAATCCCAAACTCAAAACTGCGTATTGCTATTTAGTCTAAGTAAGCCCAAACAGCCCTTTAGCAATTAATGTGCAGCTTTATGGTCATCATTGTTGTTTTAACCATATTTCTAGAAAGACAATCGTTTAGCTTTTGAATGTTGTCTCTCCTATTTGAAACGATAATAAACGGAGACTTTAGCTTTTACGTCAGATTATGCTGTATACTTACAGTAGCTATTATGTTACCAAACGCTTTGAAAAAGTAGGCTTGAGTCATGCTTCTTGGATAACATGTAACTTGTTTTGAAATGCAGTCCCAAACACCTCTTTAATCTATATGGATGTTATTGATCCTTTATATGTATGGATTGATTGACAATAGGCGAACTTAAGAGGTTATTCTGGAAACTGAATAAGCTGTGCGTTAAGTTAGTTAGAGCAGTAGCAAAGAAAGGATGTTACGAGGCATTTACTTTCATGCTGAAATACATAACACAAGTGTGTTAGTAAGAAACGGGAGTTATTACGTATGTTTAACTGTTTAAGGTTGAAACCAAACAGTGATTAGTATGATCCTGTCTATATCTTACAAGACTGAAACATATAGTTACATTCGGTGCATAATTATCATATAAATGTTTATTTTCGACTTCTAATATTATTTTCTTACTTGGATGTATTAGGATGATCGTGACCCATCATCTCGTCATAGATTAGAAAAGAGAAACAAGATGACGCATGGTATGTAGTGTTTGGGTATTCTGAAAGTTTTTGTCATCAAGTTTTATTTACAAATGATTAATATGCCATATTCACTTTTTTAATGAAATGACCCAAACTGACCCGTTTTAAGCTATTTTTAATTTTTTATATCTTTTTTACATAGCGCGAACCGGCATGTAGGATCTGAATTTTAAGCTATGAAAGACAGAACCGACATGTTGAACCTGTTTTTTAAGCTATGTTTATATCTTTTTAACATAACCTGAACTGAACCATTTTATATGGGTCGATGTAGTCAGAATGCAGCTCTGTAAAATAAAGAAAAAAATATATAAATTTTTTTGGTACTCTCCATTAATAAGTCGTCAGTATGTTAATTATATTTTATTTGGGAGGTTCTATGTACTGGGAACCATTTTTTTTTTCCATGTTAATTTTTTATTTACCACTCATAAGTAAAATGGGTCGAAATAGTGTTGGTTAGTTGCTGTACTGACTGCCTTTGGAACCTGTTAACACTAACAGATGACTGTGTTTACAAAACAAGCATAACCCATAATGGTTTAAAGGATGATTTGTCTGATATGGCTAAGATTTCAAGAAAGGTTCCAACCTTGTTCATGAAGTTCATGAAACAAAGTATGATTAAATCACGTCAGTGTTTTTGGGAACTTGCTGGTGTTTAGAAGTCTGCAGAGCAGATTGGTGCTGATACGACAGTAGTTGGTGAAGATGGTGAAGTTGATCTCAAAGGAGATGCAAATTTTGGCCAACACATGAAAACGGGTGAAGCAGTAAGCGATTTTGCAAAATCAAAATCACTTTCGGAGCAACGTCAATTGGTAATATGACTGTTTTGTAAAATATGTAAGGCGAGGCTGGTTCTGGAAAGACAACACAACTGACTCAGGTAACATTCCGACCACGAAACTATATGTTGGTTAGACGATTATACACAACTGTTGCATCTTATTTTGATCTGTAACATTGTAATATTTTATTGTTGCAGTATTTGCACCAAGATGGTTACGATTATACATAGATATTAGTTATATTTAGTCAAGGAATTAGTGGATGATTGACAATGGGTGATGCTAGTCGTGTTATTTGGATGACATGATTAAAGTTATAATATTGCAATATAAGTCTAGTATTCCCACTCCCAAGTTTTCTTCAAAGTTTTTTATGATATGATTATACATAGAAATTGGTTATTTTTAGTCAAGGAACTAGTGGGTGATAGACTATAGGTGTTGCTAGTTGTGCTATACGGGGAAAAATAGCCATCTTAGTAAAGGACTCTGTACTAAAAAAAGGACATAAATTCTGAAAAGATTGTATAAGCAGCTTCAACCAAAAGTATGAATACTAACACCTCTTCTAGTTATAAATTTTGACTGCTCCATGATTTCTCCATGAAATTCAGGCATTAAACATTATGTTCGCCTAGCTAATTTCCAACAAAATGAGTAGTAGTAGAAAGCAAAAGGCAGGTATAGAACATGAAATCAGAAACAAAAGGTTGGTATCACAAGTTAAAAGCACAAAACGGCCCGGATTAAAAGACACAGTAAGTTTAATATGCAAATACATCAAAGTATGAGTTTGTATCACATCGATGGATCCCATAAGGCAAATAATTGGATTGGAAATAGGCTTGCTCCACAAAACTTCCTGGTGATTTTGATTTTGTATCATATTATTGTTTCAAGATTTTTTGCTCAAGGTTTAACCTGGAAGCTAATCTTATTAGCTTTCATTGTTATTTAGAGTCTAATCAATCTGGCAAAATACTGCTTTTTTCCCCTCAAACTCTTTTAAATGTAAAAGTTCAACCTAGTTCTCCTATCTTATAAGTTCATATTTCAAGCGCCACCAAGATTCATAGCAACATAGGATTTATGCTAAAATGATAGTTAACAAATTGAGTTATTGTGTAAAGTATTTCATTGAGACATTTTATCAAACTGTTTATGTGCATATTAAAACTAACTAGTGGTGCTATTGGATGGCATGATTAAAGTTATAATGCACAATAACTCTAGTCTTACCACTCTTCTTTAAAGTCATTCCTTATATGATTATACGTAGAAATTAATTAGTTATTACCAATCACATTGTCTTGCTCAATCCGACTATAAAAAGCCAATACTTGTTCTTATAATTTTAAGTAAATCTCCAAAAATAAAGTCAACACAAGCAATAACTCACTTATCATCTTCCTCTCTTATTTCATTTCTCTTTTTCGGTCTCGCAATAACATCTCTTACTTCCGCCACCGTCTCTGCTTCATATGATGGTAATGAGACTGATTATCACGCATTGTTATCATTTAAATCAAAGATCACCCATGATCCATACAGAGTTCTAACCTCGTGGAACCATTCCTTTCATTTCTGTGACTGGAGTGGCATTTCATGTGGAAAGCGGCACAAACGAGTGACTGTTTTGCGACTCGATTCGCTAGGCTTGGAAGGCTCGTTGTCTTCTCATGTAGGAAACCTCAGCTTCCTCCGCGAGCTTTCTCTAGTGAACAACAGCTTTGAAGGAACCATTCCTCATGAACTTGGTCTTCTATTTAGGCTACGCCGTCTTTATCTTAGTATAAACAAATTCAGTGGAGTCATTCCAACAAACTTGTCTGGTTGTTCTAACCTCGAAGAGCTTTACCTCAATCTAAATGAGCTAACTGGAAGCATACCCAAGGAGATGAGTTTACTCTCGAAACTTGCTGAGCTTGTAATTAAAGACAATAAGTTAAGAGGTGGAATCCCACCTTTCTTGGGGAATATTTCATCAATGGAAGTGTTCTCTGCTCGCAGAAACCCGTTTGGTGGGAGCATTCCAGATACCTTGGGTCTTTGGAAAAGCTTGACGGCATTTGGTTGTGGTTCGTGCAACTTATATGGAAGCATCCCACATTCCATTTTCAACCTCTCACTCCTAGTTACTTTTTCCTTACCTGGTAATCACCTCACTAGTAGTCTTCCTTCAGAAATTGGTAATCAGCTCCCGAATCTTGAGTGGCTTCAGTTATGGGGTAATGAACTGACCGGAATTCTTCCACCTTCTCTTTCTAATTGTTCTAAATTTCGAATATTTGAAATGGCAAACAACAGTTTTAGTGGGAAGTTGACAATTGATTTTTCAAAACAAAGAGATATTAATGAAATTTGGTTAGGTAATAACAACTTCCAAGCTGATGACATGAGGTTTGTTGATTCTATGAAAAACTGCTCCAAATTAGTAATTTTGAATCTTGAAAATTGCGACTTTGTAGGAGTGCTTCCTATGTCAATAGGTAATCTCTCTCATCAACTCAGCTCTCTATATTTAGAAGACAATAAATTATTTGGAAGCCTCCCTTCAAGTATAGGTAGTCTAGTTGGCTTGACCACTTTAGTTTTAAGAAATAATAGATTCAAAGGAAGAATTCCCACTAGCGTTGGTAAACTTCAAAAGCTACAAGTTCTTGATCTAAATAAAAATCAATTTTCAGGGCCCATCCCTGATGCCATTGGGAACTTATCATTGTTGACTGAACTTTACTTAGCATACAACAAATTAGAAGGTCATGTTCCATCAAGCCTTGGGAATTATAAAAACATTAATGGGTTAGAACTTGCAGACAATAGACTTAGTGGTCAAATACCCAAGCAACTTCTTCAACTTCCATCACTAAATTATTTTTTGGATCTTTCTGAAAACCGCTTGTCTGGTTCCATTCCATCAGATATTAAAGACCTCAATAAGTTGAGCGAGCTCTATTTATCTTATAATAATTTATCAGGTAGCATTACTAGTAGCCTTGGTGAGTGTATTAGCCTTACAAAGTTATACCTTAATGGCAACCAATTTCAAGGGATAATACCATCTTCATTAAGTTCATTGGGAGGATTGGAGGCACTAGACATTTCTCAAAATAATTTATCTGGTAAAATTCCACAATTTTTAGAAAAATGGAAATCCTTAGGATATTTGAACCTATCCTTTAATGATTTTGAGGGTGAAGTACCGATTGTAGGAGTGTTTGCCAATGGAAGTGCATTTTTAGTTTTGGGGAACAATAAGCTTTGTGGTGGTTTGGTTACACTTGAGCTACCCAAATGCAAGGAGACGGGTAGTAAGAAAAAAAGGTTTCCTTTCTTTATATTAGTCATCGTGATTGCAGTCGCGTTGCTCGTTGTATTATGTTGTGTGTATCTTTTGTGTAAGAAGAAACGCAACAGTCAACCATCTAATTCATCAGGGAGTGAACGGTTCATGAAAGTTTCATACCATCAACTTCTCAAGGCTACCGATGGGTTCTCTACAAAAAATTTGATTGGAGAGGGTGGCTTCAGTTATGTATATAAAGGGATCCTCGATCCCGATGATGACAAATTTGTTGCAATCAAGGTTCTACATCTTCATACTCGAGGTGCTCACAAAAGTTTTCTTGTAGAATGTGAAGCTTGGAGGAATATTCGACACCGTAATTTGTTGAAGATTATAACTTCATGTTCAAGTGTTGATTTTGAAGGAAATGATTTTAAAGCTTTGGTTTACAAGTTTATGCCGAATGGAAGTGTACACAAATGGCTTCATTCAAGTGCAAATACATCGAAACTGAACCTTCTTCAAAGAATAAGCATTATCAGAGATGTTGCAATAGCACTTGATTATCTTCACAATCACTGCCAAACAACGATTGTTCACGGTGACTTGAAGCCTAGTAACATTCTACTTGATGATGATATGGTGGCTCATGTTGGAGACTTTGGTTTAGCTCGACTACTTGGTACAGACTTAAACCAAAACAGCTCAACCGGGGTTAAAGGAACAATTGGTTATACACCTCCAGGTAGTATTCCATGATGCTTATATTTACTTACAAATTACAGTTTGTAAATTAACTAACTGTTTTTAATTCGCAGAGTATGGTCTTAGGAGCGAGATGACAAGTACCGGGGATGTCTACAGTTTTGGAATATTATTACTAGAGGTGATGACCGGGAAAAAGCCGACAGATGACATGTTCAACGATGGTCTTAGCCTTCGTAACTTTGCTTACATGGCATTACCGGATCATGTAATTGATGTTATTGATGATGATGCAATTGTGTTGAAAAGTACGGAAGCGAGTGCAAAGAAAGTGGAAGAATGTTTGGTTGCAATTATCAAGATTGGAGTATCGTGCTCTGTGGATTCCCCGCCAAAACGGATGAAAATAGAAATTGTTGTCAATGAGTTGCAGCGTATTCTGGATATGCTTCAAAATATATAAGGTATTCCCTTTTTGTAAAATCTGATTTTACATGAGTTTGTTAACAAATCATCACTAACTTGGTTTTATTTTTGAACGCTTTCAGGTCTAATACCAAGCTTTGTTGGTGAAATTTGAAAGTAACTGCAGCAAGGAGGAGTGCATGTAGTAGTTATATAAATGTTACTTTGTCAAATATGTTTGTAAGTGTGTTTTAGTTTTCTTGTTGCATAAGTACCGTAAGAGATGTTAAGAGTGCATTTACACTCCTGATGACTTATCATATGTATCAAAAGTGTTCTTATTTTTCCTCAATCCAATTTGTGTAAAATTGAAAATTTGGGGGCAAAGTATGCTGGTTACATCTGTCAAACATGTACTTGGAATTTATGGGCGTTTCACTGTTTCGTTAGGCGTATCTGCATAATGAGTTTTTTTTTAAGTTATAGTCAAATTACTATTAGGTTTTCGTAGTTTGTTTACTATTAGGCCCGGTACCTGTTACCGTCCTTTTACAGAAAATGCGTACAAAAAAGAAATGCTTCGACAACCCCCATCCTAGAAATCCAGAGGGCGAATCTGGGGAACGTACTTTTGCTTCTGAAGTCGTCAAAAATCGACAATTTACTTGATTTCGAGTTCATGGATCCGCCACCAAAACTTAACATTCTTAACTACATGTCTACCTGTATCAACTATGGATATTGGGAGCATTGAACAACACACTGCTCGCTAAACTGCTATTTACATGTGAAGAATTTATTTGTGTAAACGAAGATTTAACGTCTGAATTTATGATCTCAGTCCTGTCTGTGTTAACAAATACTGTGGAGACTGGTGTAGCACTCATTACTTACAAGTGAAAGCTCTACGAAAGGCTCGGGAAGTGAGTTCTTGGTTACTCGATATCATGTGGGTCGAATTGGGACGTCATCAGAAAAGCAATATGCTCATGACAGTTTACTTCCATAACGCTGCAAAACCTTAAGGGGTCAGGAATACATAAGTATTAGAAATCGGATGCCGTTCCAATTGCACCGGACCTCAGCTTTATGTTGCAACATCTTGGATGGTATGGCTGCTCTTTGAATAAATATTCGTAAGGGTGAGAAAATGGGCGTGTCTGGCGGCTTGTGTAACGGGTCAAAACGAGAACATTTTTTGTAAGGATCAGGTTGGCCCGGAATGTTTTTTGCCCAGTTTTATTATAATCCCCTATAGTTGTTATCGTGCTAAATATTATTACAAAAGTAATGTTTTGGTTTTAGAAATAAAACAATCTAGGAGCTTATATGCAGTACATATTCATTTTTCCCACATAGGACCCATTAAGATAGTTATTATGCCTTTAACTTTATTAGTCTGATATTCATGTTAGCTTCATACTTCAATTCATAAGCTGAGAGCAATTCATATGTTGAATCTGGACAGTCCCATAGTTTGAAATATTGCTTCATTAGGCCCAAGTGGGTGCATAATAGACGGAAGATTAAATTTCTTTGTGCAATAACTTAATGGTTTGTATAAAAAGGTAACTCGAGTTCATGCAAATTATATGACGTATGAGAAAGATACTAATAACGTACACCGAAAATGTTTGTACAACATAACGCATGGAAACATGGACGGGTTGGGAAATGGGTCAAAACACGATCAGGTTGAAATGTATCACTTTTAGTAGTGGCCCAAGTGTATGTGGATTTATTACTGTAGGTTCATCATTGTGAGTGATGAATCAGTTTGTTTTGGTTTCTTACTATTCATATTTCTACCATCCATTTTTCCACTTCATTTTTTGGTTGTTATAATGGGAAATGAAGGACTACGCCTTGGTTGACTAGATCAGCTGGCTTATCTTTTGCTTCTATTTTTATATTGAGTATTAAAAAGTTGCTGACATAAATAAGTATAGAACAAAAGGGGTGTTTGGGCATTATGTTTTAATAGAGGAATACAAACACGAAAGTGAATGCAATTCAATTGCCAAACAATTGCAAGAATATAAAGTAGTTGACCAAATCCATCATTTTGATTCACTCCAAGCAAAAGTTTTGTTTCAGCCCAAATGTAAACTTGATTGTATATTTCTCGGTAAAATATTGGGTAAATGATATGATGATTAAATTTAAGTATAAGTCATACTTTGTGTACTCTTACTCTTTGCATATACATATTGAAAAGTGTTAAATTTTGGGGTGATAATCTGTGGCAAACCTATCATTCTATCAATTGCTAATGGCTTTCAAGTTATGGCTCATTGCAGGATTAATTACAGGGGTTAAACTTGGACAAAGGATAAAAGATTTAAAGTTCCAAGATGTTCATTTCTGCTGAAGCTTTCATCGTTTCTGCTGATGAGTCATTTATAGCCGTTAGAGGGGTCTTAGTGAAACTTAATCCCCTATTTAATAAGTCCCTTAATCTAGGGTTACACACACTTGAGTGTGCAGTCTTTTGTATCACTCTCTTCTCTTCTTTCTGATCATTTTACTGATCTTGTCTTGTCTTTACATTTACATGATTATTGTCTCATTGACATTAATCTAATCTTGTAACATTTGGATACTATTGTAAACTTAATCTAAGCTGACTATTGCAGCTTAGATCTGAATAAAGGTTCTATTGTTCATCTTGTGTCGCCTATACTTTCTTACATGGTATCAGAGCTTCAGGCTCATTGATTCTCTTCGGCAACATATTGGTGGTTTGGGGTTATTGCTATTGGCGTAATCACTAGTTATCTTCTACTTACAATTAGCCCTAGACTAAGTGAATCTAGGGTAATTGTGATTTGTTCTTCCGCTGCATATTTCTCTGTAAGTCTAAGTCTTATCTCTTCTTCAAACATACAGTACTTAAGTCTTTATGGGTGCAAACGGGTAGACTAACATCTTGATCTGCCACCTTTGAGTGGTACGAATACCTTCTCTGGTTTACCCTAGTCCACAGGCTTGGTGCTCGTTGTTTCTTAATTACAAAGTCTTTTTTATCTGTCTATTTGCTCTTATTATTATCTCTGTCTGTGATTCTTTGTCTGTCTTATTATATTTGTCTGTTTTATTGTTATCTCTGTCTGTGTTATTTTTCTGTCTGTCTCGTCTGCCCTATTGTATTCTTTATGACTTTCTCTATTGTCTCTGGAGAAGAATCTCACAGAAATGTGTCATCTGGGAATAGCTCTGCTAAACCCAATGCCACTGCTCTTTCTGCCAAAACTTTTGATAATAGAAAATTTTCTGATAACAACACTTTCAATAAAGGTACTGGTTTTAATGCTGGTAACAACTCCAATAACAGAGGACCAAACATGAATCTCAAATGTCTTAACTTCAAAAAACCTGGTCACACTATTGATAGATGCTATGATCTTATTGGCTATCCTGCTGGATATGTCAAAAAGAATTTTAATGTTAAACCCTTCAGCAGTAACAATGTTTCCTTCGGCTGTAACAATGTTTCCACTGATACCAATCATATCACTGATAATAGAGCTAGCAACTCTCCTGGCTTTTTGTCTGATAAACTGTTCTCCAGACTTATGAGTCTTCTTAATAAAAAAAATGTGTCTTCTGCCAATGCTAACGTGGCAGGTAAAAATTTCTCAGGAACATTCTTTAATGGCAGTGTCAAGTTCAACATAAACTTCAACAAATTTTTTAACAACAACAACACAAAAATCTTATCTGGAAACATCAGTCTTGGTTGGATTGTTGACTCTGGTGCAAATCAGCACATGACTGCATCTGCCAAATTTTTAATTAATGTTGTTGACATTTCAAATCTTGGTCTAACTGTTGGACATCCCAATGGTACTAAGGCTTTAATTACAAAAATTGGTGATTTAAAGGTCAATAATGATCTAACTCCCTTTGATGTTCTGGTTGTTCCTGAGTACAATGTTAGTCTGCTGTGTGTTCATAAGATTGCTAGAGATAACAAGATGTTTGTTGGGTTTAATGAATCTAATTGCTATATACAGGATTTACTTCAAAAAAGGATTGTGGGGGTTGGTTAACTATCCAATGGGTTATATATGTTTGACATGGAATCTACATATAAGATTACTTCTAATAACTGCATATCTACTTGTTATGTTTCTAGAAATCTCTGGCATCAAAGACTTGGTCATCCGTCTGACCAAGTCCTGCATATACTTAAAACCACTCTTAAACTTGATAGCACATCTGAATCTGACCATCTTTGTGATACTTGCAATAAAGCCAAACAAACCAGGGAACCATTCCCTCTAAGTGAACATAAATCTACTAAAATTGGTCAACTTGTTCATCTTGATGTATGGGGACCATACAAAGTCACTAGCAGAGAGGGTTACAAATATTTTTTAACCATTGTTGATGACTATTCTAAGGCTGTTTGGGTGTATATGCTTAAGGGGAAGGATGATGTTTATGTTTCCATTGTTAACTTCACTCACTTGCTATCTAATCAATTTGAACTCAATGTTAAGATGTTCATAAGTGATAATGGGAACGAATTTGTCAATAACAAACTTCAACTCTTCTTTCATGAAAAAGGAATTTTACATCAAACCTCTTGTGTCTATACACCTCAACAAAATGGTATTGCAGAAAGGAAACATAGGCATCTCCTTAATGTGGCCATATCCCTTATGTTTCAGGGGGAATTACCTCTATATCCTTGGTCTGAATGTGTTCTAACTGCTGCTTATATCATAAACAGGTTACCATCTCAGTGTTATCTGGCAAGTCTCCCTTCTTCTTTGTGTATGGGCATGACCCTTCACTCTCTCTCCTTAGAGTCTTTGGCTGCTTATGTTATGCCACCATTCTCAACATCTCTGATAAAGTTGGTAGTAGGTCTGAAAAAAGTGTTCTTATTGGTTACTCAAATGAGAAAAAAGGCTATAAACTCTTGAGCCTAGAAACAAAAAATATCTTTTACTCCAGAGATGTCAAATTTTATGAAACTGTCTTTCCATTCAAAATGAAAAATACTGTTTCAAAACCGTTTGTTGAAACCTATGTGCCTAAAGATTTAAATCACAAAATTTTTTTTGACTCCTATGATGATAGCACAGTGTTGTATCATCCCACTAGGGATGATGAACCTGTTGCAACTTCCATAGATGAAAATATACACCCTGAGGGCACTGTATCACATGAATCACATCCTGCTGATGCATCTTCTGATTCTGCTGATACATCTTCTGATTCAACTCAAAATTCTGTTCAAGAAGAAGGCTTGCCAGCCACTACTGCTAGAAGGTCAACCAGAGTTTCCAAATTGCCCAGTAACCTTAATGACTTTATTATTGAAGGGAAAGTTAAATATGGAGTTGAAAAGGTTGTTAATTACTCTAATCTTAACAAAGATAATTACTGCTTTGCCTCTAGTCTAAATAAAAGTATTGAACCTACCTGTTATGAAGAAGCTATCCTTGATAGTAATTGGGTTTATGCTATGAACTCTGAAATTGAGGCCTTAAATGAAAATCATGCTTGGGATATAACTGATCTCCCACCTAATAGAACTCCCATTGGTTACAAATGGATCTTTAAAATTAAATATAAAGCCAATGGTGAAGTTGATAGATACAAGGCTAGACTTGTTGTTAAAGGCTATAACCAAAGGGAAGGAATAGACTATGATGAAACTTTTTCTCCTGTTGTGAAAATGTCTACTGTTAGATGTCTTATTGCCTTAGCTGTAAAAAACAAATGGCCTCTTTTTCAACTTGATGTTAACAATGCTTTCTTATATAGAGATCTTGATGAGGATATCTATATGACCATCCCCAAGGGGTTCTGTAATGAGAACAATAAAAATAAAGTTTGTAAACTTGTCAAATCTCTGTATGGCCTAAAACAAGCTCCCAGAAGATGGAATGAAAAACTTGTCAATGTTTTAAAGGAAAATAACTTTGTCCAATCTGTCAATGATCACTCTTTGTTCACCAAAACAGAGAATGACAAGTTTATTGCTCTGCTTGTTTATGTGGATGACATTATTCTTACTGGAAACTGTATTGATGAGATAAATCTTTTTAAAGAGTTTCTAAAATCTAAATTTCATATCAAAGACTTGGGAAATCTAAAATATTTCCTTGGCATTGAGGTTTTAAAAACTGGGAATGACATTTGCCTTTCCCAAAGAAAATACTGTCTTGAACTCCTCAAAGAATTTGGCCTTCTTGGGTGCAAACCCGTGTCCACTCCTATGGAACCCAATTCTGTACTTCCATACATTCCCACTGCTGATGACCCCTTGCTTGTCAACATCACTGGCTATCAGAAGTTACTTGGGAAACTTATCTATCTCACCCATACAAGACCTGACATCTCATACTCAGTTCATTGTCTGGCACAATATATGCATTCCCCCTTAAAATCTTATCTGGAATGTGCCCTCAATGTTCTGAGATATCTAAAAGGAGCTCCAGGAAAAGGTCTAAGGTACAGTTTCAGCAACTCTGAAAATCATCTTGAAGGATATAGTGATGCTGATTGGGCCAAATGCAAGAAAACCAGAAAATCTGTCACAGGTTATTGTGTTTTCTTTAATGATTGTTTAATCTTATGGAAAAGTAAAAAACAAAACACTCTTTCAAAATCTTCCACAGAAGCAGAGTATAGATCTATGTCTACTGCTGCCTGTGAAATTATTTGGATTCAAAAAATCCTAAAAGATCTAAAAGTTGATATCAATCTTCCTGTTAATCTTTTTTGTGATAACAAATCTGCTTCACAACTTGCTATCAACCCTGTTTTCCATGAAAGATCAAAACACTTTGAAATTGATGTTCACTTCATCAAGGAAAAAATTACTAGAGGTGTTATAAATGCTAAAAAGATTGGCTCTTCAAACCAAACTGCAGACATACTCACAAAGAACCTCCCTGTCTATCAGCAAAAATTTTGGTGTGAAAAATTGATATTGTTTGATATGTTTGCTCATCAAATTAAGGGGAATGTTAAATTTTGGGGTGATAATCTGTGGCAAACATATCATTCTATCAATTGCTAATGGCTTTCAAGTTATGGCTCATTGCAGGATTAATTACAGGGGTTAAACTTGGACAAAGGATAAAAGATTTAAAGTTCCAAGATATTCATTTCTGCTGAAGCTTTCATCGTTTCTGCTGATGAGTCATTTATAGCCGTTAGAGGGGTCTTAGTGAAACTTAATCCCCTATTTAATAAGTAATCTAGGGTTACACACACTTGAGTGTGCAGTCTTTTGTATCACTCTCTTCTCTTCTTTCTGATCATTTCACTGATCTTGTCTTGTCTTTACATTTACATGATTATTGTCTCATTGACATTAATCTAATGTAACATTTGGATACTATTGTAAACTTAATCTAAGCTGACTATTGCAACTTAGATCTGAATAAAGGTTCTATTGTTCATCTTGTATTGCCTATACTTTCGTACAAAAAGGTAAAGTGTTTTTTTTTTTTTTTTTTTTTTTTTTTTTTTTTTTTTTTAATCAGGAAAAAGGGACCATCCCCCCCAATTTTATTAATAAAAAAAAATACAACCATTAACAACTAGCAAGACTTATATGGGCGTACATATATAAAGCTAGTCCAAATGACATGCTTAAAACATTCTTCGGAACATGCGTAATACCGAAACAAGCCTATAAGTGCCTATACATCTATTCTATATGGGAATATATTATCCAATAATTGTTTGAAGATTATTTTTATTTTTTTTATTTTTATTTTTAAATTATTTATGTATAATTTTTCAAGCTCAGATCAACTCACCATAATCTACCAATGGTTTATCTTATGTTTCTACTTGGAAGGGACTTAAGTCAAATGGGTTTTTAGCAAGTTGTAGTGTTGTTAGTGCGAAGTCAAAGTTTGAACTTTTGAAATGTAAAAAGATGTTAACTTTTGTTATGAATTTGAAACAAAATTTGTTTAATTTGTAGTACTTGCTATCTATTTGATTAGTGGCGGGTGGAATTAGTAGAAATAACTTTGAAATTGATATCAAATTCGAGGTTGAAATGTTTACTTAATTTGACTAGAAAAGTCAAAATGGTTATGTGTCTGACTTTAAAAATGAAATGGGTTTTATCTTATCCTTTTCACTTGGAATGGAGTCAGGTAAAATTGGTTGTCACTTTCACTATAATATTTTAAATTTGGTATGTTTTTGTTCAGTTTTAGTGTAGTTAGTACAAAGTCAAACTTAGGGTGTTTGAAGTGTATAAAGATGTAAGCTTTTGGTATGTGATTGTACACGTAACTTTTGTTGGGTTTAATCTTGAATTAGTATTTTAGTTAGTTAGTATTTCATATTAGTTTGACTTTACTTAGATGGATGCATGGAATAAGCATAGCTTTAGGCTTCCAGTCATGTGCACGTTGGAGTAATTGTTTGTTGGTCCATGTTGTATTCACAAGGCTGTATATAAAGCCATACCTGATATAAATATAATGTAGCCTTTTAGTCCCTTTATATCCTCTTTTCCTTGTATTTATGTTCTTATAGCAGTCTCATAACCTTCAACTTTTAAATTTGTAGTACTTAAGTTGAGTGTAATTTCTTATTCCTCTTCTGTGATGGTTCCAATTTTAGTGATGGATTCTCTGGTACAGTCCACGAAAATCAATATAGATCTTCCCATCTGAAATTAATACTAAACTGACCCATATCACTATATAACCCATCACCCAAACACTATATATCCTGCACAAATAATTACCATACAATATAATCTTACAACCATTACAGAAGAGGAATCTAACCCAGCTAAGTGCCAAGACCAAAGACCACCACCAAATTTCTATCCCAGAAAGAACAGATAGTAGAACATATCCAATTTTTCTCCTTAACCTTTTAAAATATATATATAATAGACTTAACCAAACTAAGCAACTGTCATTTATACTTTCTTACAAAACATGAAAATTTTACATATTCTTCATTTAAATATATTTATTCTTCATAAAATGTTTAGAGTTTTTAGTTTTATTTGATGATCTACGATACATACCATGCAATATATGTGTAGTCTTCCATTTCCCATGTGATTATACATGAAAACAGTTGTTATAAGTCAAATTGTCTTGGTCAAGCTGAGATGGAGTGTGCAGACCGCAGGTTGCATAATTAGTGTTATAAGTCTTCATAATAGTTCCGTGTCATTAATTATACATGGAAAATAGTTGTTATAAGTCACATTGTGTTGGACAAGCTGAGAAGGAATGTGTGGATGATAGACCAACTCTTCTTAAAAGTCTTCGGTGATTTGATGATGGCATCCTTTTCACAATTTGCGTGTCACGAACGTTGCATAAAGTCTTCCCTATCCCACGTCTTCTTAAAAGTCTTGGTCAAGATGATAATGAATTTGTGGAAGCCATTCATTTCACCACTTGCATGTCACAAACTGATAACATACAAAAACTGAGTATAAAAAGCCAATACTTGTTCTCATAATTTTAAGTAAATTTCCAAAAATGAAGTCACCACAAGCAATAATTCACTTATCATCTTCCTCTCTTATTTCTTTTCTCTATTTCGGTCTCGCGATAACATGTCTTACTTCCGCCACTGTCACTGCTTCCTATGGCGGTAATGAGACTGATTATCTCGCGTTGTTGTCATTCAAGTAAAAGATCACCCATGATCCATACAAATTTTTAACCTCGTGGAACGATTCCTTTCATTTCTGTGACTGGAGTGGTATTTCATGTGGAAAGCGGCACAAACGGGTGACTGTTTTACGGCTGGGTTCGCAAGGCCTAGAAGGCTCGTTGTCTCCTCATGTAGGAAACCTCAGCTTCCTCCGTGAGCTTTATCTCAGGAACAACAGCTTTCAAGGAACCGTTCCTCATGAACTTGGTCGTCTATCTAGGCTACGCCATCTTTATCTTAGTATAAACAAATTTGGTGGAGTCATTCCAACAAACTTGTCTTCTTGTTCTAACCTTGAAGACCTTTGGCTCTATCAAAATGAGCTAACTGGAAGCATACCCAAGGAGATGAGTTTACTCTCGAAACTTGCTACTCTTGAAATTCACTTCAATAACTTAACAGGTGGAATCCCACCTTTCTTGGGGAACATCTCGTCAATGGAAGTGTTCTCTGCTGTCAGGAACCCGTTGGGTGGGAGAATTCCAGATACCTTGGGTCATTGGAAAAGCTTGACGGCATTTCACTCTGGTGGCTGTGACTTATATGGAAGCATCCCTCATTCCATTTTCAACCTCTCACTCCTAGTTAATTTAACCATAGCTGGTAATCACCTCACTGGTAGTCTTCCTTCAGAAATTGGTAATCATCTCCCAAATCTTGAGTGGCTTCAGTTATGGGGTAATGAACTGACCGGAGTTCTTCCACCTTCTCTTTCTAATTGTTCTAAATTAGGAATTCTTGAAATGGAAGACAACAATTTTAGTGGGAAGTTGGCAATTGATTTTTCAAGACTAAGAGATATTAATATAATTAGATTATATGATAACGACTTCCATGGACGCGGAGAAGCTGATGACACGAGGTTTGTTGATTCTTTGAAAAACTGCTCCAGATTAGTAGATTTGGGACTTGGTGATTGCAAACTTATAGGATTGCTTCCTATGTCAATAGGTAATCTCTCTGATCAACTTACCTTTCTCGATTTAGGAGAGAATCAATTATTTGGAAGACTCCCTTCAACTATAGGTAGTCTAGTTGGCTTGACCACTTTATTTTTAGGAAATAATAGATTCAACGGAAACATCCCCACTAGCGTTGGTAAACTTCAAAAGCTACAAGTTCTTGCTCTAGATAGGAATCAATTTTCAGGGCCTATCCCTGATGCCATTGGGAACCTATCATTGTTGAATAAACTTTATTTATATTCCAACAAATTAGAAGGCCATATTCCATCAAGCCTAGGGAATTGTAAAGTATTTAATGTGTTAGACCTTTCATACAATAGACTCACTGGAAACATAGCCAAACAGCTTTTTCTACTTCCATCACTAAATTATTATTTAGATCTTTCTCATAACCGCTTGTCTGGTTCCATTCCATCAGAGATTAAAAACCTCAATAAGTTGAGCGAGCTCAATTTATCTTATAATAATTTATCAGGCCCCATTACTAGTAGCCTTGGTGAGTGCGTTAGCCTTACAAAGTTATACCTAAGTGGCAACCGATTTCAAGGCGTAATACCATCTTCAATCAGTTCCTTGGGAGGATTGGAGGTACTCTACATTTCTCAAAATAATTTATCTGGTAGAATTCCACAATTTTTAGGCAAATGGAAATCCTTAGAGTATTTGAACCTATCCTTTAATGATTTTGAGGGTGAAGTACCGACTCTAGGAGTGTTTGCCAATGGAAGTGCATTTTCAGTTTTGGGGAACGATAAGCTTTGTGGTGGTTTGGTTACACTTAAGTTACCCAAATGCAAGGAGACGGGTAGTATGAAAAAAAAGTTTCTTTTCTTCATATTAGTCATCATGATTGCAGTCATGTTGCTCGTCGTATTATGTTTTGTGTATCTTTTGTGTAAGAAGAAACGCAACAGTCAACCATCTCAATCATCAGCGGGTGAACGGTTCATGAAAGTTTCATACCATCAACTTCTCAAGGCTACTGATGGCTTCTCTGCAGCAAATTTGATTGGGGAGGGTGGGTTTAGCTCGGTTTACAAAGGAATCCTCGATTCTAATCATAATAAACCTGTGGCAGTCAAAGTTTTGCATCTTCAAAATAAAGGAGCTTACAGAAGTTTTCTAGCAGAATGTGAAGCATGGCAGAATATTCGACACCGTAATCTGTTGAAGATAATAACTTCATGTTCAAGTGCTGATTTCCAAGGAAATGATTTTAAAGCTCTGGTTTACGAGTTTATGCCGAATGGAAGTGTATACGATTGGCTTCATTCAAGTGAAAATACATCGAAACTGAACCTTCTTCAAAGAATAAATATTCTTAAAGATGTTGCCACTGCACTTGATTATCTTCACAATCGCTGTCAAACAACGATTGTTCATGGTGACTTGAAGCCAAGTAACATTCTACTTGATGATGATATGGTGGCTCATGTTGGAGACTTTGGTTTAGCTCGACTACTTGGTACAGACTTAAACCAAAACAGCTCAACCGGGGTTAAAGGAACTATTGGTTATGCACCTCCAGGTAATTCCACTTTTATTCCATGATGCTTATATTTATTTACAGGTTAAAGTTTGTAAATTAATTAATTGTTTTTCGTTTGTAGAGTATGGTATCGGGAGCGAGATGACAAGTTGTGGGGACGTCTACAGTTTTGGAATATTATTACTAGAGGTGATGACTGGTAAAAAGCCGACAGACGGCATGTTTATTGAAGGTCTTAGCCTTCATAAATTTGCTTACATGGCATTACCAGATCAGGTAATCGATGTTATTGATGGTGATGCAATTGTGTTGCAAAGTTCCGAAGCGAATGCAAAGAGAGTGGAAGAATGTTTGGTTGCAACTATCAAGATTGGAGTATCATGCTCTGTGGATTCACCGCCACAACGAATGAAAATTGAAATTGTTGTCAATGAGTTGCAGCGTATTGTCGATGTGCTTCAAAATATATAAGGTATTCTGTTCTCCCATTTTATAAAATCTGATTTTACATGAGCTTGTATGGTGAAGTTGTAGGAAACTGCAACAAGGAGAAGTGCATGTCGTAGTTAAATAAATGTTAAGTTGTTAAAGATGTTCGTAATTGTGGTTTAATTTTCTTGTTGCATAAGTGTACGAGACATAAGAGTACGTTTACATTCCTGGTGACGTATCATATGTTTGTAAGTGTGGTTTCATTTCTATGAATCCAATTTGTGGTAATGAATTCTACTTAAGTTCTAATTGGTGTTCGATTCCTTAATGAACAGCCTAATGTTATTCGTGTTCTTTGGCTTTCAATTTCATAAATTTGACTTTTTCTTGAATATCTGAATGAGAAAGCTCGAGGCTTCCCTTTCTTATGGTTTCGAGTAGTGTATGGTTCAACTTTATAGAAAGTTGACCTCATGTTTGGTATAGTGTATTATTACTGCAAGTATACTGTACTAAAAATGTGTCAATAATGACCAAAGTGGATTTCTGATACATAAATCAGCTCGAATATTTTGATATACAGTTGGTCCAACACACGTACATTCACATTAGAGATTTGAAACTTGAAAGTTGAGAGTGTTGCCAAAGTTACTACTTAATGAAAGTTTAATTTACAAAAAAGGTGTAGTTATGGATTGTCCTAAAAATATAGATAAAACTGAACTAGGTCAATTAAGTTACAAAAAACGAGTCTTGTATCTACTTACTAATGTAATGTGGAAACATGTAACTTACAGTAATATGAAATGGGTTAAACATGAAACTGTACACCCACTCTTGTGAAATAAACCAAAGAACAGCGAAAACTAAAATGTGTCAATTGGGCAGACTCAAAAAATATCTTTAACTGAACGTGTCATTATTTTGTTCCATTCCATCAGAGATTGAAGACCTCAAGATGTTGAACCATCTCGATTTATCTTATAATAATTTATGAGATACCATTACTAGTAGCCTTGTTCAGTCCATTAGCCTTACAATGTTAAACCTACAAGGCAACCACTACAGTTTCTGAGATAATTTCAGCCATGAATGAATTTGTTGCTCTTCTTTTCCGAAATGAACATAGTATTGATTCAAATAAGGAAGATTCATTGACATTACAAATGAGTTGATACATTGAGCTTTGCTACTGTATGGCTACTCTTGCAAACAACACATCTAAAAAGACACAAGCCAACCTTATTAACTACTTAAGCAGAAATGAAAATAAAAACTCTACATGAAGCACTTTTACATGAGCTTATTTGTCTCCTCATTCATGACAAATACATCCCAATGTATAAAGCACTTTTACATGAGCTTACCCAAACACATTCAATAAGCTCTACCTTTTTTTTATGCCCAATAGCTTATTAACCTCTTAAAATAATCCCACCCAGTGTTGTAATGCTCGAACTACCAAGTAATCTGCGATTACAAGCCACAAGGTCATTGACCAGGGTGAGTTGAGCATAACATTTAATAATATATCTTTTTAAGTAGGACCCACTAATTTTCCTTTACTTTCTCTATATACACAAGCCAAAAAATAATAACCTCTCCCCATTAAGATGCTAATATAGATATGGACCCCACTATTCCTTCCCTATATGAAAAAAAGAAACAACCCAAAAACTTAGGGTCTGTTTAGTTTGCTCTCATGAATCACAATCGGTATGAGTTTCGATATAAGATGGAAATGGAATAGATATGAATAAAGTAATCAAATCCAATATTTTTGTTTGGTTTCTTTATCATATTTGATTATATTGTTAAAAATACGAGGAAGTGTGAGGAAGAATGTGGGCCCTAGAATCAAACTATCATATCCTACTAATTTGGTGACTATCAAGTATAGAACATATTTGTGTATCATTTCTACTATGAAAGTCAAAAGTTTTATAACAAACATCATTAATGGAATGAAAATTCATTCCTTTATTCCCATTCCTGCATACCAAACGCACCCTTAACAAAAACATACCAAATTTAAAATATTATAATGAAACTGACAACCAATTTCACCTGAGTCCATTCCAAGTGAAAAGGATAAGATAAAACCCATCTCATTTTTAAAGTCACACAAGTCAAACTAAGTAAACATTTCAACCTCAAATTTGATATCAATTTCAAAGTTATTTCTACTAATTCCACCTGCCACTAATCAAATAGATAGCAAGTACTACAAATTAAACAAATTTTGTTTCAAATTCATAACAAAAGTTAACATCTTTTTACATTTCAAAAGTTCAAACTTTGACTTGGCACTAACTACACTACAACTTGCTAAAAACTTACCATTTTTAAAGTTTTTATTGAAACTCGAAACCCATTTGACTTAAGTGCATTCCAAGTGGAAACGTAAGATAAACCATTGGTAGATTATGGTGAGTTGATATGAACTTGAAAAATTATGCATAAACAAAAAAAATTCTTCAAACATTCAAAAAAGGATAACCAGATGCTTCAAGAACAGGTGATGAGTAAACACTTTCCAATTTTAACAGGCACCGTTAGGTTGACTATGTTGATAATTAATTAAAAGCGTATTTTGGTCTCTTCATGTATTATACTACTAAATAACAAAATAAAAGAGCCCTACAACCTGTCTCCTCATTATCACTTTCTCATAAATGGAAAAATACATCCCAATGTATAAAGCACTTTTACATGAGCTTACCCAAACACATTCAATAAGCTCTACCTTTTTTTTATGCCCAATAGCTTATTAACCTCTTAAAATAATCCCACCCAGTGTTGTAATGCTCGAACTACAAAGTAATCTGCGATTACAAGCCACAAGGTCATTGACCAGGGTGAGTTGAGCAGACTCGGCCAAAAGATTCAATTTGGTCAAAACTTGGTCAACTCGGTGCTAATTCGTACAAAACTCAGTTTGAACAATAGTATGGTCCTATAAAAATGTCACACATATAATTTCGAAACTTGTACATAAAAATTCCAATACCCCCACGTACTCCCCGCCTAGGCCAATTACTCGCTGCCGCCTAGCGAGATTTGCAACCTTAATTTAAGCTTATTCAGAACCCCAAACACCACCTAAATCTCGTATGATCATACTACTATAACACATAATAGTCCAAAAAAAGGAAAATACATCATCCCAATGTAATAAACATAAGTCCTCACCTGATAACGATTTCCACCAATCTCTGATTTCTTCAAATTAGAGGGTTTGGGTTTTTTATTTTATAAAATTTGGGGATTTTGTTTAAATTAAGGGAATTTATTAAAGGGTTACTGTTTCGTTTGCTGGTGGCTGCCGGAGATGGTGGTGGTTGTTAGAAAGTGATAATGAGTGAAGAGGTTGGGTGTGTTAGTTACTGTCTTTGTTTTTTTATGTGGATTTATTTCATATATCACCCTACATGATTAATTTCATATATACTCAAGATGCAAGTATTGAATGCATAATGTACAATGTTTTTTATGCATGTTTGGGTATACTAGGCGAGTACCCGTGCCTAGCGGCATCGGTTACTAGCGGCAGACAATTAACGATATGCTATATTGTGGTAAATGTTTCGTATAACGTTCAAAATAGAACGTGAAAAGATCAAAATGTAATTGCAAACAGTTGTAACATGCGATAATTCAACTCTAGCAAAAAATCTTAATATGTATCAAACATATAAAAATATTTAGTGAGATTCAAAAATAAAACATTACATCACGTCTAGTTTCGATAAAAAGTCGACCGATAAATAATCTTGTATAGTTATATGCATGAACAATATGTACGAGTAGCCCATCATGATACCATTTAAGATTTTTTTCATCTAAGACATCATCATGTATTTGCCTCGAAAATATGAATCTTTTCCATTTCCACGATGTTGATTTTACGTCTGCACAACTATAATGTCCTTGAATCAGGCTAAAGGTTGGAAAAGATCTTCACTCAAAGTCAAAGAGAATGCGTGTATCAAGATACCATCGTTCATACAAAGTTCAGATATTCAGATTAAATGAAATTAGAAAGACATGTAGATTTTCCATTTTGTCTTGTACATGATACTTCCCTTCGAGTCCATCGGAAGCCCTTCTACGAACAATACATTTGACAAGTTGGGCCTGCACACATATTTTTCTGTTTTAGTCGTCATTATCATTAGTGTGACATGGTTCCAAAGGATTGAGAAAAAGTATAAAAGAAAACAAACACCAACAATACTTTTTCTTTAACAGGAGGCGGCTAAAAATACCTGTAATTCAAGCATATCATCTTCACTCTCAATTTTAACTTGCCCGCACATGTCCCACCTGCATAATTACGCAAACAACATAACAAATATGTGTAATGAAAACTATGAGGGGATTGGTAAATGTAATATTAAAACCTGCGTACGTCCGCGATTGATGACATATTTTGGGCAAATGAAATCCTGTTATCTGTAACCATACTTGAAATGTGTAACCATGCTTGATATCTGCAGGAAACCCAAAAAAAACTGAATGTTAATTACTATTGTAATGCATATGTATTTACTCACGCTTGGCATTTTTTTGATGTGATATGACAGATCTATTATATGATATGATAAAAACACGTCATTCATTACATTTAGGGGTGTCGTAACTCCTTATCTGACCCGGACCCGAATAATGATACTCGAGTCGGGTTAGTCGGGTTCAAAATCTAAGTCGGATCAATCGGGTCAACCTGATTAACCCGAATACGAAATAGGGTCGGGTATCGGGTTCAAAATACTTTGCCGATTCGAGTTCGGGTCAACCCGACTAACCCGAATTAGTTTTTTTTTGTTTTCCGTATTTTTATAACTTTTCATATAAACTTTGCCTAATTTTTATTCAATTGAAAGACCCAAGTTAAATTGTCCATGTAGTAGCTTGAAAACTTATCTTTTTAGATTGACACTTTAATTTGTGAATAATATGGATGACTTGTTAGTTATTGTTTGCCTATTGGTTTGATTTTATAGCCGAAAGGCCTAACTGTTATTTTATGTTCCTAGTATTATAAGTTTTTAGTGTTAGTCATTTTGCATAATAATGCAAGTTGCAACTTGCAATTTTGCAAATATGCAAGACTGCAGACTACTGCAGTGCAGTATGCAAGTCTCCAACTCTCCAACAAACAAGTGCATCTTGATTATTCATTTGATAAACCGTTACATACACTTTGTGGCATCGTTATCTTGATAAACCTCTTTCCTCCAAAATTAATAACAAACTGACCCATCACCCAAACACTCTATATATCCTACCCTATAACCAAAACATATAATCTTGTTACCACCATTACAGAAGAGGAATCTAACCCAGTATCATTTTTGACCCAAATACTCTTCAAAGAGTCATCAACCAACCAAATCCCGAAGCACTGAATTTGACCACCCAGCTAAGTGCCAAGACCAAAGACCACTACCAGATTCTATCCCAGAAAGAACAGATAGTAGAACATATCCAATTCCAGATAACCAAGCTTATTCATTTGATAGGATTAAGCTAAAGTACTGTTCATATGTTGTGGCCAACACGGTCATGCTGTCGTCATCACACCATAAGTATTTATTTTTAATAATTTTTCTCCTTAACCATTTAAAATATATATAATAGACTTAATCAAACTAAGCAAATGTCATTTATACTTTCTGACAAAATATGAAAACTTCCCATATTCTTCATTTAAATATATTTATTCTTCATAACATGTTTAGAGTTTTGAGTGTTATTTGATGATCTACAATATGGGGATATCATGGCTACAATTTTTGTAGCCAACTAGCTACAATCCTCCACCAAAAATACACAAGAAATTATTCAGGGGCCCGCAGTAATAACTCAGGACCCACAAAAAGAGTCAGGGACCCACAGTTTGAAGCACAATATTGTAGCCAATTAGCTACAAAATATTGTAGCTAATATATTCCCCTACAATATATACCATACAATATAAGTGTAGTCTTCCATATCCCTAGGTTTCTTTAAAGTCCCATGTGTTATAAATCAAATTGTCTTGGTCAAGCTGAGATGGAGTAGGCGGACCGCAGGTTGCATAATTGGTGTTATAAGTCTTCTTAAAAGTTCCGTGTCATTAATTATACATGGAAAATAGTTGTTATAAGTCACATTGTGTTGGTCAAGCTGAGATGGAGTGTGTGGACCGCAGGTTGCATAATTAGTGTTATAAGTCTTCTTAAAAGTTCCGTGTCATTAATTATACATGGAAAATAGTTCTTATAAGTCACATTGTGTTGGACAAGCTGAGAAGGAATGTGTGGATGATAGACCAACTCTTCTTAAAAGTCTTCGGTGATTTTATGATGCATCCTTTTCACAATTTGCGTGTCACGAAGGTTGCATAAAGTCTTCCCTATCCCACGTCTTCTTAAAAGTCTTGGTCAAGATGATAATGAATTTGTGGAAGCCATCCATATCACTATATATCCTGCACAAATAATTACCCATCCATATCACTATATATCAAACGTATCATTTTTGACCCAAATACTCTTCAAAGAGTCATGAACCAACCAAATCCCGAAGCACTGAATTTGACCTTCCAAACATAAATACCACCCAGCTAAGTGCCAAAACCAAGGACCACACCAAGACAGTAACCAAAATTACTAGTACCCAAGACACCAGCAGATTTCTATCCCACAAAGAACGGATAGTAGAACATATCCAATTCTATATAACGATATTCATTTGACATGATTAAGGTAAAGTATTGTTCATATGTTCTGGCGAACACGGTTGTGCCATAGCCATCACACCAGAAGTAACTTTTTTAATAATTTTTCTCCTTAACCTTCTAAAATATATGTAATAAATTTAAGCAACTGTCATTTATACTTTCTTAGAAAATATAAATTTTTTCCATATTCTTCATTTAAATATATTATTTTTTCTTCATAACATGTTTAGAGTTTTCAGTGTATTTGATGATGTTATAAGATCTATTTTACTTAAAATTACGTCAACAAACATTAGAAGTACACCACGAAGTTTGGCTACAAACGACACTCGTTACTCTTCCATATCCTAAGTCTTCTTAAAAGTCTTTTTTGATAACACATAAAAAATTGTTAATATCAATCAAATTATCTTGGCGCTGAGAAGGAATTTGTGCTACTTGGGTTCCATAATTAATGTTAGGGACCATGTACAGGTAATAGGTGATGCTAGTTGTGCTACTTGGGTTCCACATATATTTAATGTTAATAGACCATGTACAACAGGTGATGCTAGTTGTGCTACTTGGGTTCCATATATAATTAATGTTAATAGCAGGTAACAGGTGATGCTAGTTGTGCTACTTGGGTTCCATAATTAATGTTATAAGTCTTCCCTGTCCCAAGTCTTCTTAAAAGCGATTCATTCACCAGCTGTTTGTCACGAACTTTAACATGCAAAACTAAGGATAAAAAGCCAATACTTGTTCTCACAATTGCAAGTAAATTTCCAAAAATGAAGTCACCACAAGCAATAATTCACTTATCATCTTCCTCTCATATTTCTTTTCTCTTTTACGGTCTTGCGATAACATGTCTTACTTCCGCCACTATCTCTGCTTCATATGGTGGTAATGAGACTGATTATCTCGCGTTGTTGTCATTTAAGTCTATGATCACCCACGATCCATACCAAGTTCTAACCTCGTGGAACCATTCCTTTCATTTCTGTGAATGGAGTGGTATTTCATGTGGAAAGCGGCACAAACGAGTGACTTTTTTACGGCTGCGTTCGCAAGGCCTAGAAGGCTCGTTGTCTCCTCATGTAGGAAACCTCAGCTTCCTCCGCGAGCTTTATCTCAGGAACAACAGCTTTCAAGGAACCATTCCTCATGAACTTGGTCGTCTATCTAGGCTACGTGCTCTATCTCTTAGTATAAACAAATTCGGTGGAGTCATTACAACAAACTTGTCTCGTTGTTCTAACCTTGAAGACCTTTGGCTCTATCAAAATGAGCTAACTGGAAGCATACCCAAGGAGATGAGTTTACTCTCGAAACTTGCTACTCTTGAAATTTCCTACAATAACTTAACAGGTGGAATCTCACCTTTCTTGGGGAATATCACATCAATGGAAGAGTTCTCTTCTGTTGGGAACCCGTTGGGGGGGAGAATTCCGGATACCTTGGGTCTTTGGAAAAGCTTGTTGAGATTTGACGCTGGTGAGTGCAACTTATACGGAAGCATCCCTCTTTCGATTTTCAACCTCTCACTCCTATCTAATTTTTCCTTAGCTGTAAATCACCTCACTGGTAGTCTTCCTTCAGAAACAGGTAATCAGCTCCCAAATCTTGAGTTCCTTCAGTTATGGGGTAACGAACTGACTGGAGCTCTTCCACCTTCTCTTTCTAATTGTTCTAAATTAGGATATCTTGAATTGAGCAACAACAGTTTTAGTGGGAAGTTAACAATGGATTTTTCAAAACTAAGAGATATTTATTTAATTAAATTAAGTTATAACAACTTCCATGGACGTGGAGAAGCTGATGACATGAGGTTCGTAGATTCTTTGAAAAACTGCACTAGATTAGAATATTTGATTCTTGAAAATTGCAACTTAATAGGAGTGCTTCCAATATCAATAGGTAATCTTTCTGATCAACTCAGCGCTCTAGTTTTAGAAGACAATCACTTATTTGGAAGCCTCCCTTCAAGTATAGGTAGTCTAGTTGGCTTGACCTTTTTAGATTTAGGACCTAATTTATTAAAAGGAAAAATTCCAACTTCCATTGGTAAACTTCAAAAGCTACAAGTTCTAGATCTAGATAGAAATCAATTTTCAGGGCCTATACCTGATGCTATTGGGAACTTATCACTCTTGACAGAACTTTACTTAGATTACAACAAATTAGAAGGTCATGTTCCATCAAGCCTTGGGAATTGTAAAGAACTTAATGTGTTAAACCTTAGAGACAATAGACTCAGTGGTAACATACCCAGGCAACTTCTTCAACTTCCATCACTAAATTATTTTTTAGATCTTTCAAACAACAACCTGTCTGGTTCAATTCCATCCGAGATTAAATACCTCAAGATGTTGAGTGGTCTTGCTTTATCTTATAACAATTTGTCAGGCACCATTACTAGCCTTGGTGAGTGCGTCAGCCTTACAGAGTTATACCTTAGTGGCAACCAATTTCAAGGCATAATACCATCTTCATTAAGTATCTTGGGAGGATTGGAGGTACTCGACATTTCTCAAAATCATTTATCTGGTAAAATTCCTCAATTCTTAGGCAAATGGAATTCATTAGAATATTTGAACCTATCCTTTAATGATTTTGAGGGTGAAGTACCGACTCTAGGAGTGTTTGCCAATGCAAGCGCATTTTCGGTTTTGGGGAACCATAAGCTTTGTGGTGGTTTGGTTACACTTGAGTTACCCAAATGCAAGGAGACGGGTGGTAAGAAAAAAAGGTTTCCTTTCTTCATATTAGTCATCGTGATTGCAGTCACGTTGCTCGTCGTATTATGTTGTGTGTATCTTTTGTGCAAGAAGAAACGCAACAATCAACCATCTCAATCAGCAGGGAGTGAACGGTTCACGAAAGTTTCATACCATCAACTTCTCAAGGCTACTGATGGCTTCTCTGCAGCAAATTTAATTGGGGAGGGTGGGTTTAGTTCGGTTTACAAAGGAATCCTCGATTCTAATCATAATAAACCTGTTGCAGTCAAAGTTTTGCATCTTCAAAATAAAGGAGCTCACAGAAGTTTTCTAGCAGAATGTGAAGCATGGCAGAATATTCGACACCGTAATCTGTTGAAGATAATAACTTCATGTTCAAGTACTGATTTCCAAGGCAATGACTTTAAAGCGCTGGTTTACGAGTTTATGCCCAATGGAAGTGTACACGACTGGCTTCATTCAAGTGCATATACATCGAAACTGAACCTTCTTCAAAGAATAAATATTCTTAGAGATGTTGCCACTGCACTTGATTATCTTCACAATCGCTGCCAAACAACGATTGTTCACGGTGACTTGAAGCCAAGTAACATTCTACTTGATGATGATATGGTGGCTCATGTTGGAGACTTTGGTTTAGCTCGACTACTTGGTACAGAATTAAACCAAAACAGCTCAACCGGGATTAAAGCCACCATCAGCAACATATTCATATCTAACCCTGCGATTCAATAATACGATCTAATCCAACATCATCGAATATCCTATCAAGTTAGGCATGGTTAAGTTCAAACCGGATTTTGTTGAGTGTTCTTATTTGTTGGTTTGTTTGTTAACTAAAAGTTATTTAATCTTTTGTGCTATTGTAAGAATGCTACTAATTTAATTACATTAATCAAGGTGATTGTTTATTGTAGTATTACCAGGTTACTTGGTGAAGAATTCAAACAAGATGATGAGTTTTGGTGTGCTTATGATCATAGAAATTAATCAAGGGGATTATTTTTTTTAAGGATTACTATGTTATTAGATGAATTATTGTTATCATTCTATTATATATTTTTTTTCCTTTTTACCGTGCTTTGGTGTGCTTATGATCATAGAAGGAAACGTTGAGCTTTTAGTTATACAAGAATTCATGTGGAAACCTTTGGATTTGTATTCTGAACACTTGCAAGATACAAGTCAACATACTCAAGCTGCAAGTTACTCAAGGTCAGAGCCGTATATGAGGGTGTGCGAAGTGTGCTGTCGCAAAGGGCCTCCAAATTAAAGGGCCTCAAAAATTTTATATGATATGTATATCTAATATATAAAGTGACTACAAGTAATTAATTCAAGAAATTGCATCAAAAATTTTAAGTAGGGCCACGTTTAAAAATAATTGTTTCTCGTTATATCTCTATAGAAAAATGTTTACGTTCTATTATGGGCATATTTTTGTAGTTAAACTGAATTATGCACAGGGCGTCCGTAAACTTAGAGACGACACTGCTCAAGGTATTGTCTATTCACAAAGTTACATCTTCTAAAGCATGATTATTGCACCTATAAGTCTTAGGAATGCATCTCATCCTATAATGAATGATGGTATTAAATATAGTACAATAACATATAATAGTGGTCTTCATTAGTAACTTGAAGCTCATTTTGAAGTTGGTAGGCTTAGGTTAGTCAATTCTTGTGGATTGATGAAACTTAATTGAGTGTATAGGGTACGCATAACATGGGAAAGTATATAGCATGTTGAAGTGCTCCAATATATAATTCCAAAAACACTTTGACTTGACCACTTGGCTCAACCTCCCATATTTTTATTGTTACAGATAATAACAAGGACACAAGGGACTTTCTGTATTTACATTAAGATTTGAAGCAATAACAACTAACAACCATGCTTCGATCGTGATGTGTGCTAAAATACACATCATTTTATATCTAAAAATATCCTAAATCAGACTAATAACCATTAAATATGTCAAATTATATTGAAAATATGTTGGATATGTGTTATTATGTCTTTCAGGTACAAGGGTTTGAAAACAAAGCAAAAACGGTGATTTTCGGATGAGTTTCGACGGTGTTTTCGCGTTTTTTCGAGGTTCAAACGAAGTCGCAAAAATTATCAGAGCAGATAATTGAAAAGAGCACGAAAAAAGTGAGTCAAATGGTATTTTTATTTGGAGCTTATTCGAGGATTTATCAAACTTAAGTGGAAGCCCAATTAAGGCCCGAAGATTAATATAGATAAAGCCGAGATGCAAAAATGAGGACTATAATTGAAGCCGAGGGGTACAAAATGTTAATCCATGACAAACTTGAAATTAATTCTCAAGGAATATTGAGTGGGTCCCACACCCACTATGAAAGTTGAATTATTTTTGCAATATAAATTGCAATTGTGTCCCAGCGAAAATTTAATGTGATTTAAAAATGAATGAGAATGTTGCATTACTTCTGTTTTGCTGTTGGCCAAGCGAGAGACTGATATACACGCTCGGAAATAAAATCAAACTCAGCGAGTGAGATTTGTTGCTGCATTCCACTCTCCCACTTGCTCCATAATACTAGAGGACATGTGGCATCCATTTTATGATTGGCTAGCGTTGGGATCACGCATAGAAGAGCCTAGAAGGCATCATTTGGCTATAAAAAGGCAATTGATCCGAGACATGGAAGGAGTAGTAGTTATAATTTTAGTAGAATAGTACTCCCTCCGTCCCATATTTATAGTCCACATTTCCTTTTTGGGTTGTACCAAATTAATTATTCACTTTCTTTTTTAAGTAAAAACTAGAGAATATAGTGAGAAAATATTCTATTTAAGTGGTTGAAATTAATATGGCCCCACTTTTATTAAATTTTGTGTTTTCTCTCTCATTACAATAATTTCGGGACGTAGGGAGTAGCTTATTTCTCTAGCTTATTGCTTAAGCTTTTGGCTTATTTTTAAGATCTTACTGTATCAAACCTTTTTAGCTTATTAATGATAATGAAATTTATGGAGTTTACTTAAGTTCTTATTCCTTTTTCATCTCTTTCTTTCTTTTCTTTTTTTCTTTTCTTATCTAAATAAGCCATAATAGCTTATTAGCTTTTTGTGGTTTATTAGATTAGTTTATTTTGGTTAAGCTTTCTTATAGCTTTTTCATTTTAAGCTTTTTACATATCTTTTTATCTTGAATAAGCTCTTCCTTATAGCTTATTTTTTAGATATAAAAGACTAGCTTTTTGGGTAAGCTTTTCACATAGCTTATTCAATAAGCACTTTTTATTTTTAGTTTCTTTTCAAAAACTCTTTTATTTACTTAGATATATTTTCTTTTACAACTTCTTTTATAAAAAAATCAAAAAGTTTTAATCTTTTATAATTCTTAGTACTTATTTATTAAAAAGTTTTTAATCTTTTTACCTTATCTTTAGCTTATTTTCTTCTTTAGCTTATTTATTTAGATCTAGTCCTTAAATATACCCAACTCGCGTTTAATCTTCGGATTGGAACAACTTAGTTTTGGGTGCATATTGGATCTAATCTTTAAGCTTTTTCTTTGCTTATTTTCTTTAAAATTTAGTACTTTTTAGATCAATAAGATTTTTCATAGCTTATTTGATCCATTGGTTGATGTCTACAAAATTAGCAAACTATATAGAGTGCCACATACACATTGGTTGATGTCTAGAAAAAAATTATGTTTATGAATGGAAGGAATGTGTTGTAGACAACAACATAATTTATGAAAGGAATGTGTTTCAGTTGTATTCTTAAAAAAATTAGGATGCAGGTATAGAAGTTTCGGGGGTGGAGTGACACCTTTTGAATTATACAGTCATATTTGGTGTGTCAAACATCTTTTTGATCAATACTACTTAAGCAATGTGTGGTTTTATTTCCCTCAAAGAAACTCAAAGTCTTAGAATGTGATATAGTTGTGCGTATCGTAAATAAACGCTAGGTGTTCGAATAGGTTTTAGTCCTAAACAACTGGCAACATAAACCAAAGAGTCTTCCCACCAATTTTATGCAACCCAAACACCGACTTAAACCATAAATTTTATATTCTTCGTGTTTTAAGTGTGTTTAAGTGATTTTTCAGATGCTAATATCTCTCGTACAATGCTAAATATGATGTTGAACCACATAAGCCTAAAGTAGCAAAAATGGCAAAAAAATGATTTGGAAATTCCGGGAGGAAAATGCCGATCTAGTACATTGACCCAAGATATCAATCCCCCGCCAAGTTCTGCTACCGTGAAAGAGTATATAGATCAACTTCAAAAAGTACTCGTTCTTCATGTGGCATCATGCAATTTATAGGTACTTCACTTTCAAGCTGAATTACATAACACAAGATGTGATAGTATGAAAGGAGAGTTATTATGTATGTTTTTGTTTAAGGTTGAAACCAAACAGTGATTAGTATAATCCTGTCTGTATCTTACAAGACTGAAACATATAGTTACAATCAGTGCATAATATCATATAAACACATGGTACATAGCGTTGGGTATTCTGAAAGATTTTGTCATCAAGTTTTACAAATGATTAATGTGCCATATTTACCTTTTTATTGAAATGACCCAAACTGACCCGTTTTAAGCTATTTTTAATTTTTTACGGAGTATATCTTTTTACATAGCCCGAACCGATATGTAGGACCTGAATTTCAAGCTATGAATTTTAAAGACCAGAGCCGACATGTTGTACCTGTTTTTTAAGAGTTTATATCTTTTTAACATAACCTGAACTGAACCATTTTATATGGGTTTATGTAGCCAGAAAAACAGCTCCAAGGGGCTTGTTACAGCTCTGTAAAATAAAGAAAAAAAATATAAATGTTTTTGGTACTCTCAGTTAATAAGTAGTCAGTATGTTAATTGTGAGTGAAAAAGTTCAATATATCTGATATCATTAAAATAATTTGATTTGGGAGGTTCTATGTACTGGGCACCGTTTTTTTTCTCCAAGTTACATTTTTATTTACCACTCATAAGTAAAATGGGTCGAAATAGCCATCTGTACTAGTGTTGGTTAGTTGCTGTACTGACTGCCTTTGGAACCTGTTAACACTAACAGATGACTGTGTTCACAAAACAAGCATAACCCATAATGCTTTTAAAGGATGATCTGTCCAATATGGCTAAGATTTCAAGAAAGGTTCCAACCTTGTTCATGAAGTTCATGAAAAACAAAGTATGATTAAATCACGTCAGTGTTTTTGTGAACTTGCTGGTTCAAAGCTAGGTAATATCGTTGGTGTTTAGAAGTCTGCAGAGCAGATTGGTGCTGATACGACAGTAGTTGGTGAAGATGGTGAAGTTGATTTCAAAGGAGATGCAAAATTTGGCCAACAAATGAAAACGAGTGAAGCAGTAAGCGATTTTGCAAAATCAAAATCACTATCAGAACAACGTCAATAGGTAATATGACTGTAATGTAAACTATGTAATACAAGAGAATTAAGTGGGCGTGGTTGTAGGCGAGGCTGGTTCTGGAAAGACAACACAACTGACTCAGGTAACATTCCGACCACGAAACTATATGTTGGTTAGACGATTATACACAACTATTGCATCTTATTTTGATTTGTAACATTGTAATATTTTATTGTTGCAGTATTTGCACCAAGATGGTTATGATTATACATAGATATTAGTTATATTTAGTCAAGGAATTAGTGGATGTTTGACAATGGGTGATGCTAGTCGTGTTATTTGGATGACATGATTAAAGTTATAATATTGCAATATAAGTCTAGTATTCCCACTCCCAAGTTTTCTTCAAAGTTTTTTATGATATGATTATACATAGAAATTGGTTATTTTTAGTCAAGGAACTAGTGGATGACCGATGACAGACTATAGGTGTTGCTAGTTGTGCTATATGTTATTCAAATGCAATATAAGTGCAGTCTCCCCTACCCTAACAATGGGGAAAAATAGCCATCTTAGTAAAGGACTCGGTACTAAAAAAAGGACATAAATTCTGAAAAGAATGTATAAGCAGCTTCAACCAAAGTATGAATACTAACACCTTTTCTAGTTATAAATTTCGACTGCTCCATGATTTCTCCATGAAATTCAGGCATTAGACATTATGTTCGCCTAGCTAATTTCCAACAAAATGAGTAGTAGTAGGAAGCAAAAGACCGGTATAGAACATGAAATCAGAAACAAAAGGTTGGTATCACAAGTCAAAAGCACAAAACGGCCCGGATTAAAACACACGGTAAGTTTAATATGCTAATACATCAAAGTATGAGTTTGTATCTAGTCGATGGAATTCCACATTGGTTGGTATTCTAAATTCTCTGCGAGGAAAGGCTCCCATAAGGCAAAGAATGAATTAGAAATAGTCTTGCTCCACAAAACTTCCTGTTGATTTTGATTTTGTATCATATTATTGTTTCAAGACTGTACCTTCAGATATCTAAAGTCCAACTTTTTATGTGTTGTTTAAACCTCCATTAGCATTAGATTTGTGGCTCAAGGTTTAACCTAGAAGTTAATCTTATTAGCTTTCTAATTAAGCTCAGATATTGTTGAAATCCCAATTTCATTGTTATTTTTAATCTAATCAAGCTGGCAAAAAACTGCTTTTTTTTTTTTTTTTTTTCTCTCAAGCGCTAAAATGATAGTTAATAAATTTAGTTATTGTGTAAAGTATTTCACTGAGACATTTTATCAAACGATTTATGTACATATTAGCACTGACTTGTTTAAACGATTTATGTACATATTAGCACTGACTTGTTTAAAATATGACCTGATCGGTTGCGGTTTTTCAGTCACGCATTTAATCAAACACAAAACAAAACAGGAAGGTGTCAATTTTATTTTAGGTGGTGCTATTGGATGGCACTATAAGTCTAGTCTTCCCACTCCAAACTTCAAAGTCTTTTATAATGGAATATAAGTGCAGTCTTCCCTACCCCAATTCTTCTTAATTAGTTATTACCAATCACATTGTCTTGCTCAATCCGACTATAAAAAGCCAATACTTGTTTTTATAATTTTAAGTAAATTTCAAAAAATGAAGTCACCACAAGCAATAATTCACTTATCATCTTCCTCTCTTATTTCTTTTCTCTTTTACGGTCTCACGATAACATGTCTTACTTCCGCCACCGTCTCTGCTTCATATGATGGTAATGAGACTGATTATCACGCATTGCTGTCATTTAAGTCAATGATCACCCATGATCCATACAAAGTTCTAACCTCGTGGAACAATTCCTTTCATTTCTGTGACTGGAGTGGTATTTCATGTGGAAAGCGGCACAGACGAGTGACTGTTTTACGGCTGGGTTCGCAAGGCTTAGAAGGTTCGTTGTCTCCTCATGTAGGAAACCTCAGTTTCCTCCGCGAGCTTCATCTCGGGAACAACAGCTTTCAAGGAAGCATTCCTCATGAACTTGGTCGTCTATTTAGACTACGTCATCTTTTTCTGCATACAAACAAATTCAATGGAGTCATTCCAACAAACTTGTCTCATTGTTCTAACCTCGAAGACCTTTGGCTCAATCAAAATAAGCTAACTGGAAGCATACCCAAGGAGATGAGTTTACTCTCGAAACTTGCTACTCTTGAAATTCACTACAATAAGTTAATAGGTGGAATCCCACCTTTCTTCGGAAATATTACATCAATGGAAGTGTTCTCTGCTGCAGAGAACCCGTTGGGTGGGAGAATTCCAGATACCTTGGGTCTTTGGAAAAGCTTGAAGGCATTTGGCTCTGGCGGCTGCAACTTATATGGAATCATCCCTCATTCCATTTTCAACCTCTCACTCCTAGTTAACTTTTCCTTAGCTGGTAATCACCTCACTGGTAGTCTTCCGTCAGAAATTGGTAACCAGCTCCCGAATCTTGAGCTCCTTCAGTTAAGGGATAACGAACTGACAGGAGTTCTTCCACCTTCTCTTTCTAATTGTTCTAAATTAGGAGATCTTGAAATGAGTCAAAACAATTTTAGTGGCAAGTTGACTATCGACTTTTCAAAACTAACAGATATTGATTTTATTTCCTTACATGATAACAATTTCCATGGACGCGGAGAAGCTGATGACCTTAGGTTTGTTGATTCTTTGAATAACTGCACCAGATTAGTATATTTGGATCTTTCTAATTGCAACTGTTGGAGTTATTCTTACTATGATGAATGAAACACAGGTAATAATATGAATATAACTTTGTTGATACTTGCAGATTTTTCGTTCATTCAATCTTACAATACATCGACCCTATATATAGTTTTCTAACCGACATCTGTGAAGCGACATATTGCTTCAACCGTTTCTATATAACCGCTATTCGGTTTTCAACTTACAAACTAACATGTTCGGCCCTTAGGCTTTGCGTTTATTACATACTTGACACTAATACATACTATACTTTCTAATATGACATATTTAACCCAAAGGTTTAGGTTAACTATCAACACTCCCCCTTAAACTAAACTTTGGTTTAAGGCAGGTCTTCAACTTGCTTTTATCTTGCTCTTCATAGCAGCGTTGGTTCATCGTCGCTTTGATAAATGAGATGTGCTTCTTGCTTCTTGTCTTTATCCTTCCATTTGGTGCATTCGTATGCAAAGTGACCAAGTTCACCACATTCATAGCATCTCATTTCTTTCTTGCTTTGTTCTCGACTTGTACCTCTTCCACGTCCCTTTTCTTCTTTACTAAAGTTTCTTCCTCGTCCTCTACCACGGCCTTGATTACTTGAACTTGCCATTAAAAGTTTGTTATGATAATCTTCTTGCGGTAACAGCTTCTTCAAACGTCATTTTGTCAATTTCTGAATATTGCTCGATGGATGCCACAATTGGTAGAAACTTGTTTGGAACGGAGTTCAGCAACTTTCCTACTAGTACTTTGTCTTTAAGATTAGAACCAAGACTTTTAAACTTGCCTCTTATGCTTCCCAATTTTCCCGCAAAGTCATTCACGGTTTCATCGGTCTTCATTTTTAAGGTCTCTAATTCGCTTCTCAAAGTTTGAAGGCGTGCTTTCTGAACTCGGTCTGCTCCAATATAACGTACTTTGATTGATTCCCATACTTCCTTCGCAGTCTCGTACTGTGCAACTTGCATTAGAACATCTTCCGGCAATGTTGTGAGGATCATTGCTTTTGATGTATGCATCTTTCTTTCATCTACTTTTTCTGCATCTTCAAGCATTTCCCAAAGTCCATAGGCCTTTAAGATTGTTTCCATCATAATTGCCCATGTGGTGTAGTTTGATTCGTTCAGTTTTGGACATTGAAGTGCTATACTTCCTTGTTCTCGAACTGATGCTCTACTTGATGCGTTATCATGATTGTCACCTTCTACCATGCTTTCTTACTTGCTTTGAAGCACTACGGTTTCTCTTACAGGGTGAAACACTATGGTTTCTCTTATTGGTGAAACACTACGGTTTCTCTTACTGGTGAAACACAAAGGTTTCTCTTACTGGTGAAACACAAAGGTTTCTCTTACTGGTGAAAATCTAAGGTTTCGGAAAAACACTAGGTTTTCTCTTACTTACTTACTTTGAAACAACAGATTTTCTCTTACTTACTTTGAAACGTTAAAGTTTCACTTACTTACTTACTTTGGAAACACTAGAGTTTTTTTTAAAAACAATATGTTTCTTCTTACTTCTTACAATGTGAACCACAATGGTTCAATTTCTTACTTCTTACTAGTTTTGTATTTTTCTAATTTAAAATAACTTATTTTGTTTCCCTAAATTGAAAAAATATACAAAACTTAATCTTACTTTCTTACTTTCTAACCCAACCAATTGAAAAATACACCTTTCTTTATCAATATTGCCTTCCTTATTTTTTATCACTAAATTCCTTTAAACTTTATACAACAAAAAAAATGAAATATAAGAGTTAAAGTTAGAAGACTTAGTCAAATTGTTTTGTGTGTCCCTGATGGCAGTCAAAAAAGGCCACGACCTCTTTCTCTGTCTTTCAGTTCTCGGAAAAAAATTAGGGCAAGATCCCCTTTTTGTTCTCTGGTGATTGTCGACACAAAGAACACCAATTGATCGTCCCCTTTTCTTACTTCTGCGGTTAGGGCAAACACACGAAACTTTCTTCTTTCCCCTTCCTTCAATCGATCAAAAACAACCCAAATCCGCCTATGACTTCTTTCTTCTTTCTCTTACTGATTAGATGACGGTTTTGTGGTGGGTTTATGATAATGATTTCGTTCGGTTTTTGGGATGGTGGTTTTCTGAGTTTCTGGTTGCGGAGGATATGAAAAATGAATCACACCCGCGTCTTCTTCTGGTCGCTATACACAAGATTGTGTAACAACCCTTCGCTGTTGATTCTTGCTTTTCAATCGATTGTCACTTGCAGTCGTTCTTCCCTGGATCGATTAACGTGCTCTGATGCCAATTGTTGGAGTTATTCTTACTATGATGAATGAAACACAGGTAATAATATGAATATAACTTTGTTGATACTTGCAGATTCTTCGTTCATTCAATCTTACAATACATCGACCCTATATATAGTTTTCTAACCGACATCTGTGAAGTGACATATTGCTTCAACCGTTTCTATATAACCGCTATTCGGTTTTCAACTTACAAACTAACATGTTCGGCCCTTAGGCTTTGCGTTTATTACATACTTGACACTAATACATACTATACTTTCTAATATGACATATTTAACCCAAAGGTTTAGGTTAACTATCAACAGCAACCTTATAGGAGTGCTTCCTATGTCAATAGGCAATCTCTCTCATCAACTCACCATACTAAATTTAGGAGACAATCAATTATTTGGAAGACTACCTTCAAGTATAGATAGTCTAGTTGGTTTGACCACTTTATTTTTAGGAAATAATAGATTCAAAGGAAAGATCCCCAGTACCATTGGTAAACTACAAAAACTACAAGTTCTTGGTCTAAATAGCAATCAATTTTCAGGGCCTATCCCTGATGCCATTGGAAACTTATCACTGTTGACACAACTTTACTTTGATTACAACAAATTAGGAGGCCATATTCCATCAAGCCTAGGGAATTGTAAAGAACTTAATGGGTTAGACCTTTCATTCAACAGACTCACTGAAAAAATACCCAAGCAACTTCTTCAACTTCCATTACTATATTATTTTTTAGATCTTTCATACAACAGCCTGTCTGGTTCCATTCAACGAGAGATTAAAGATCTCAATTTGTTGAGCGAGCTCGAATTATCGCATAATAATTTCTCAGGTCCCATTACCAGTAGCCTTGGTGAGTGTATTAGCCTTACAGTTTTAAAACTAAGTGGCAACATATTTCAAGGCATAATACCGTCTTCATTAAGTTCCTTGAGAGGATTAGAGGGGCTAATATTGAATGGAAACCAAATAGAAGGGGAGGTGCCACATTCCTTGTCCAAGTGTGGGTCTTTGAAAGTACTCGATATTGGAAACAACCAACTAAATGGCACATTCCCTGAATGGTTAGGAGGTCTTTTAGAGTTGCAGGTTCTTGTACTCAGATCAAACAAATTTCATGGTCCCATTGAAATCTCCACTACAATGGAACTTGCATTTTCTAGTTTACATGTCCTTGACTTATCCTATAATAGGTTTGTTGGCAAACTACCTGTAAAATATTTTCAAAATTTCAAAGCAATGAAGAACATGGTAAGCAATAGCACCGAACCAAGATATTTGGACATGGGTGGCAACTATTACTCTATGATTGCCGTGGTGAAAGATGTGCAACTGACATTCACCCAAGTTTTGATTGAGTACACAATTGTTGATCTATCCAACAACAACTTTCAAGGGGAAATTCCAAACACCATCGGTAGCCTCAACTCATTGAAAGTGCTCAACTTATCCCACAACAACCTCAATGGTGGCATCCCAAATGCTCTAGGAAATATGTCGGGGATTGAATCGTTAGACCTATCTTGGAACCAACTCATCGGAGAGATCCCTCAAAGCCTTGCAGACATAACAGGTCTTTCAGTCTTAAATCTTTCACAAAATCATCTCGAGGGACGTATTCCACAAGGAAAGCAATTCAACACATTTGACGTGACCTCATATGGAGGGAATTTGGCACTTTGTGGGTTTCCGCTGTCCAACAAGTGTGAGCATCTGAGTTCCTTACACGTTTATGGGGATGGAGATGAGGAGGAGTCGGACGAGATTGGATTTACATGGAAAGTGGTGATGTTGGGATATGGATGTGGAACATTAGTCGGATTGGTGATGGGATATCTGATGTTGTCAAAAAGAAAAGTCAAGTGGTTTAATGCAATTGCTGATGCGGCAGAGAGTTTGGTCTTGAAGAAGAGAAGACATGTATATATCGGGAAATGACGTTAGATAATGAAAGGTATGCTTTTTCACATGATTTCTTATTTTATCAAATTGTGCAAAATGCCATGCTCTATAAATTTTCTTGCTCTAAAACAATTTGTGATGCAGGTATAGGAGTTTGGGGTGGAGCTGGGACGACCTGTTGAATTGTGCAGTCATATAGCAGCTCCAATGGGCTTGTTGCAGCTCTGTAAAATAAAGAAAAAAGTTATATAATTTTTTTTTTTTGGTACTCTCTGTTAACAAGTAGTCAGTATGTTATGAGTACAAAAGTTCAATATATCTGGTATCGTTAAAATTATTTGATTTGGGAGGTTCTATGTACTGGGTGTTGAAAATCAGCCTTCCTCTTGCATACGAAACTTGCTTATGTTACAGCTCAAGAACTCACAAAACGACTCTCATGCGAATTGGGGTTTTCAACACTGTATATTAAGTTGCTTTAATAAAGACTGATTACATTCTAAAGTATAATGATACCTACTCTATTTATACTTGAACTAACCATGCAACATGCATCACTAATAAACTACTCCTAAACAATTGGTAGTGGTAACTAACCCACTTACCCACGTACTAATTCCATAATATTCGGTCAAACACAAGACCTGGTAAAACCCACTTCTTTATTCACATACCACATGGAGCAACCAAATATCCTAATCACTGACCCAGTTACTGACCCATGGATTACCCACAGACCCGCAACTGATCTGCTCCATTAACCCATCAAGATTATTCTACACTGGGCACCATTTTTTTTCCATGTTACTAGTAATTTTTTATTTACCACTCATAACTAAAATGGGTCTAAATAGCCATCTGTACTAGTGTTGGTTAGTTGCTGTACTGACTGCGCTTTTGGAACCTGTTAACACTAACAGATGACTGTATTTATAAAACAAGCATAACCCATAATGCTTTTAAAGGAAGACTTGTCCGATATGCTTTTAATGAAATGACCCGAACTGACCCGTTTTAAGCTATTTTTATTTTTTATATCTTTTTTACATAGCCTGAACCGACCTGTAGGATCTGAATTTTAAGCTATGAAAGACCCGAACCGATCGCGATGCTGGACCTGTTTTTTAAGTTATGTGTATATCCTTTTAACATAACCATTTTTTACGGGTCGATATAGCCAGAAAACAGCTCCAAGAGGCTTGTTGCAGTTCTGTAAAATAAAGAAAAAAATTTATATAATTTTTTTGGTACTCTCCATTAATAAGTAGTCAGTATGTTAATTATGAGTGCAAAAGTTCTGTATTGACTGCTTTTGGAACCTGTTAAAATTAACAGATGATTCTCGCTGGCTCAATCCGGCCCCTTCACCACCCATAATATATCCATGTGGACCAGTTAGAGCTTCAAGGTCAGCATCTGCTGCGGAACAGCTCATCATTTTATCTGGTACGTGTACTGTGCACAAAACATTATGGCTCTATCAGAGTTATATGCTTTTCTGATTTGTGGATCATCATCAGCGTCTTGCTTCTAGTATAGAAATTCTGCACCAAAATGCATGATTGAATGCTTACAAGTTTCATCCTAAAAGTAGTTGGACCATTATTCCTTAAAGTTATAATGCAATATAAGTCTAGTCTTCCCACTCCCAAGGTACAGACAAAAGGAAGGTGCATGTCAAGTTGCTTACATCCTGGACCATTATTCCTTACATTATTGGTGATGCTTGTCGTGCTATTTGGATGGCATGATTAAAGTTATAACATTGCAATATAAGTCTAGTCTTCCCACTTCCAATTTTTCTTCATAGTCTTTTATGCTATGATTATACATAGAAATCAGTTACTATTAGTCAAAAAATATGTTATAATGCAATATAAGTGCAGTCTCCCCTACCCCAAAAATGGGGCGAAATAACCATCTGTACTATTGTTGGTTATTTGTTGTATCTGGAACTGTTAACAATGACAGAGGATTCTTGTTGGGTAAATCCGGCCCCTTTACATAGTAGTCACTAAATCAATAGTTGTATACCTCAACAATGAAATTCTGAAAATTTCGTCATTCGCTTGAATTCATAATTTATTAAATTGCTTACTTTAAGAGCTTCACCTTAAAATTCATGAGCTAAGTACAAATATACAAATGAAGTAAGCTAGTGTTTCATAAGTGGAATACACAAAACATGAAAAGAAATACACTATGTACAAACAACCAAGGAACACAAATAACATAAATCAAACGAAACCTCTCAGGCTCTATATCTTGCATAGCATTGATGCATAGCTTACAACCCCGTTGGACCGGTCCAAATTCAGTTTGAGCATATGTTATAAAGACATTGGAGGGAAAAGTAAACGTATTGGGAACATCTCTTTTTTATTTCACACTCGAACTTCAAAAAGTATTATGAACCAGCTTGTGCCATTTCCACACTTCAAACTTATATTCAACGTTACCCTTCTTAAGACCTATAACAATCAATTAATCAAAATAAGGAATCTTTAGAGTGACCAATATAGAATGTCAAAAGACATTTATCTAAAAAAAAACAAAGTAAAATGAGGTATGCAATGTTGTTGTGCTACTCTTGTTTGTCGTTCCCAAATTTTGCCTATTCCGAAATCATAATTGCAGATTAAAACAAGTTAAGCTATTACTAATTTCTTAAACATAAATTTAACCAGTTAGTTACTTTTTTACAAATCTAACATTAATGCAGACTAATAATTACTACTAGTAATTGCTTAAATTACATTAGGAATCCATAAAGATCCGTAAAAATACCAGAACATTTATTATACCAATGAACTTACGAATTCAGAAAATTGAATTGGTCCAACACACATACATTCACATTAGATACTTGAAACGTTCCACCTAATCTATGCATAGAATGTATTTTAATAAAAAGGTTCCACCTAATCGAAGATTTGATATAAAACGCAACAAGAACAAAAACACCCACTCCATAAAAAACATGAACACAAACCCCTTTTTCAATCCAAAAAGGGGTATGAGCATAACAACCCAGATAACAGCCTAAATGTGTAAAATCCTTTAAAAAATGACCTAATCGGTTGAGTCTTTTCATTCACGCATTTAATCAAACACAAACAAAACAACTTAATTGGCGAACTATTGTTTCTTTGGTAAGTTTCTTCCATTGTCTAATAAGCGAGAGTTAGTTCATTGAAAGTGTTGCTCGTAATTATAAAATGCATGATTGAATGTTTACAAGTTGCTTACATCTTGGACCATTATCCCTTACATTATAGGTGATGCTAGTGGTGCTATTGTTTGCATGATTAAAGTTATAATCCACTATAAGTTTAGTCTTCCCACTCCCAAGTCTTCTTAAAGTCTTCTGTGATTATACATAGAAGATAGTTACTGTTATTAGTCAAGGAATTAGTGGATAATAGAATATAGGTGTTGCTAGTAAAATTGTAGGCTTGTACTTCCATCCCCAACTGCTTTACCCTTTACACACGTGGTGTGAACAAGGGCTTATTGTAATACATGTAAAACTCAAATAGATTATGTCTCTGAAATACTTCCTTAATTCTGAGTTCTGGACTTCAAACCTTGTTTAGGTCTGAAACAAAATTTTAATTTTGAAAATTCCAAATAACCGTAAGAGTGTAAAACAACAGTAAAATAAATATGACTAATGACAGACCCAGTTTGACCTAACAACCAATATGAGTAGAACTTAGCACATCATACACTTCATTCCATATAACTTTAATAACAACTAGCGTTTCCTCCTAAGACCTAACAACCTAGTTTGACTAAAAATCTATCAAACACGAACTTACATAGACAGGACTCAACAAAGCGAGTAAGTGACAACAAGGGCTTTACCTTTCCAAAACCCAAGGTATTAGCAGTTCAAAGATGCAACCTGTATGTGATCATGAGTATCAAACATTAGTCATCCATACCTGATTGATTTCAGCCAGTGGTTTCATTAATATACATAGGCTCAAATGTGGGCTTGTTCCGCCTGTTTATGATCTCAAATCTGTCGAAAATAAGAATACAGAAATATGTAAGCCAAAGATCAAAGAGCACTTTAACATCACATGAAGCACCTGTATACATAACATCTCAAAGACTTATGTTAACTCCTTGGCCGGTTACAAACTCATTTTTCTGGATATTTATATACTTTCGAGGCAAAAGGTGAAAAGTATTACCACATGGTCAAAACAACGCTCCAAATCATATGTAGCAACGTTACCTTTGCCCATTGATTATATTAGACATTTCATCAAACACCTTAGGTGCAGCCAATTTAACATTAAGAAGTGTAACAAAACCTAAGGCTATCCGTTATCCCATAAGAAGTGTAACAAAACCTAAGGCTATGTTAGACATTTACTCAATAGATGATGATGACTGAAATTAGAACCACAACTAAAGTTTATGCTAGTAGATGGCATGATTAAAGTTATAAGTGGAGGATAGAAAATAGGTTATTCTTATGCTATAAGTGCAGTCTTCCCTACCGCAACTCTTCTTAAAGTCATTCCTGATATGATTACACGTAGAAATTGTCTTATGAAAAGCCAATACTTATTCTTATGAAATCAAGTAAATTTCCAAAAATGAATTCACCACAAGCAATAATTCACTTATCACCTTCCTCTCTTATTTCTTTTCTCTTTTATGGTCTCACGATAACATGTCTTACTTCCACCACCATCTCTGCTTCATATGATGGTAATGAGACTGATTATCACGCACTGCTGTCATTTAAGTCAAAGATCACCCATGATCCATACAATGTTCTAACCTCATGGAACCATTCCTTTCATTTCTGTGACTGGAGTGGTATTTCATGTGGAAAGCGGCACAAACGAGTGACTGTTGTAGAACTGTCTTCGAAAGGCTTAGAAGGCTCGTTGTCTCCTCATGTGGGAAACCTCAGCTTCCTCCGTCACCTTTCTCTCAGTAACAATAGCTTTCAAGGAACCATTCTTCATGAACTTGGTCGGCTATCTAGGCTACGTCGTCTTTATCTTAACAGAAACAAATTCAGAGGAGTCATTCCAACAAACTTGTCTGGTTGTTCTAACCTCGAAGACCTTTGGCTCTATCAAAATGAGCTAACTGGAAGCATACCCAAGGAGATAAGTTTACTCTCGAAACTTGCTACTCTTTCAATTCACTTCAATAACTTAACAGGTGGAATCTCACCTTTCTTGGGGAATATCACATCAATGGAAGAGTTCTATGTTGTTGGGAACCCGTTGGGTGGGAGAATTCCAGATACCTTGGGTCATTGGAAAAGCTTGAAGGTATTTGCATCTGGTGAGTGCAACTTATATGGAAGCATCCCACATTCCATTTTCAACCTTTCACTCCTAGTTAATTTATCCTTAGCTGGTAATCACCTCACTGGTGGTCTTCCTTCAGAGATTGGTAGTCAGCTCCCAAATCTTGAGTTTCTTCAGTTATGGGGTAACGAACTGACCGGAGTTCTTCCACCTTCTCTTTCTAATTGTTCTAAATTAGGAATTATTGAAATGAGTCAAAACAATTTTAGTGGGAAGTTGACTATCGACTTTTCAAAACTAACAGATGTACATACAATTAGATTATTTGATAACAATTTCCACGGACGCGGAGAAGCTAATGACATGAGGTTTATTGATTCTTTGAAAAACTGCACCAAATTAGTAGCTCTGGATATTGGTGAATGCAATATTATAGGAGTGCTTCCTATATCAATAGGTAATCTTTCTGATCAACTCGAATATCTAAATTTAGAAGACAATAAATTATTTGGAAGCCTCCCTTCAAGTATAGGTAGTCTAGTTGGTTTGACCACTTTACATTTAGGAGATAATAGATTCAAAGGAAACATCCCCACTAGCGTTGGTAAACTTCAAAAGCTACAAGTTCTTGGTCTAGGTAGGAATCAATTTTCAGGGCCTATCCCTGATGCTATTGGGAACCTATCATTGTTGATTGAACTTTATTTATATTCCAACAAATTAGAAGGCCATATTCCATCAAGCCTTGAGAATTGTAAAGAACTTAATAGGTTAAACCTTACATACAATAGGCTCAGTGGTAACATACCCAAACAACTTTTTCAACTTCCATCACTAAATTATTTTTTAGATCTTTCAAACAACAACCTGTCTGGTTCAATTCCACCAGAGGTTAAAAATCTCAAGTTGTTGAGTGAGCTCTATTTATCTCATAATAATTTATCAGGCAACATTACTAGTAGCCTTAGTGAGTGCGTTAGCCTTACAAAGTTATACCTTAGTGGCAACCAATTTCAAGGCATAATACCATCTTCATTAGGTTCCTTAAGAGGATTGGAGGTACTCGACATTTCTCAAAATAATTTATCTGGTAAAATTCCTCAATTCTTAGGCAAATGGAATTCATTAGAATATTTGAACCTATCCTTTAATGATTTTGAGGGTGAAGTACCGACTGTAGGAGTGTTTGCCAATGCAAGTGCATTTTCGGTTTTGGGGAACGATAAGCTTTGTGGTGGTTTGGTTACACTTGAGTTACCCAAATGCAAGGAGACGGGTAGTAAGAAAAAAAGGTTTCCTTTCTTCATATTAGTCATCATGATTGCAGTCACGTTGCTCGTAGTATTATGTTGTGTGTATCTTTTGTGTAAGAAGAAACGCAACAGTCAACCATCTCAATCATCAGGGAGTGAACGGTTCATGAAAGTTTCATACCATCAACTTCTCAAGGCTACCGATGGGTTCTCTACAACAAATTTGATTGGAGAGGGTGGCTTCAGTTCTGTTTATAAAGGGATCATCGATCCTGATGATGACAAATTTGTTGCAATCAAAGTTCTGCATCTTCATACTCGAGGAGCTCACAAAAGTTTTAGAGCAGAATGTGAAGCATGGCGGAATATTCGGCACCGTAATTTGTTGAAGATAATAACTTCTTGTTCAAGTACTGATTTCCAAGGCAATGACTTTAAAGCTTTGGTTTACGAGTTTATGCCGAATGGAAGTGTACACAACTGGCTTCATTCAAGTGCAAATACGTCAAAACTTAACCTTCTTCAAAGAATAAGCATTCTCAGAGATGTTGCAACAGCACTTGATTATCTTCACAATCGCTGCCAAACAACGATTGTTCACGGTGACTTGAAGCCAAGTAACATTCTACTTGATGATGATATGGTGGCTCATGTTGGAGACTTTGGTTTAGCTCGACTATTTGGTACAGACTTGAAACAAAATAGCTCAACCGGGGTTAAAGGAACAATTGGTTATGCACCTCCAGGTAATTCCACTTTTATTCCATGATTCTTATATTTATTTACAGGCTAAAGTTTGTAAGTTAATTAATTGTTTTTCATTTGTAGATTATGGTATTGGGAGCGAGATGACAAGTACTGGGGATGTCTACAGTTTTGGAATATTATTACTAGAGGTGATGACCGGGAAAAGGCCGACAGATAACATGTTCAACGATGGTCTTAGCCTTCATAAACTTGCTTACATGGCATTACCGGATCATGTAATCGATGTTATTGATGATGATGCAATTGTGTTGCAAAGTACGGAAGCGAATGCAAAGAAAGTGGAAGAATGTTTGGTTGCAGTTATCAGGATTGGAGTATCATGCTCTGTAGATTCCCCACCACAACGGATGAAAATTGAAATGGTTGTCAACGAGTTGCAGCGCATTCTCGGTGTGCTTCAAAATATATAAGGTACTCAGTTCTCCCATTTTGTAGAATCTGATTTTACATGAGTTTGTTAATAAATCATCACTAACTTGGTTTTATTTTTGAACGCTTTCAGGTCTAATACCAAGCTTTCTTGGTGAAATTTGAAAGTAACTGCAGCAAGGAGCAGTGCATGTCGTAGTTATATAAATGTTGCTTTGTCAAATATGTTTGTAAGTGTGTTTTAGTTTTCTTGTTGCATAAGTACTGTAAGAGATGTTAAGAGTGCATTTACACTCCTGATGACTTATCATATGTATCAAAAGTGTGCTTATTTTTCCTCAATCCAATTTGTGTAAAATTGAAAATTTGGGGTGTTTCACTGTTTCGTTAGAATATTTGAACCTATCATATGTATCATGTACCTGGAGATTATGGGTGTTTCACTGTTTCGTTAGGCATATCTGCATAATGAATTTTTTTGAAAGTTGTAGCCAAATTACTATTAGGTATTTGTAGTTTGTTTACTATTAGGCCCGGTACCTGTTACTGTCCTTTTACAGAAAACGCGTACAAAAAAGAAATGCTTTGACAACCCCATCCTAGAAATCCAAAGGGCGAATCTGGGGAACATACTTTTGCTTCTGAAGTCGTCAAAAATCGACAATTTACTTGATTTCGAGTTCATGGATCTGCCACCTAAACTTAAAATTCTTAACAACATGTCTACCTGTATCAGCTATGGATATTGGGAGCATTGAACAACACATAGAGTATGACTGATATTGGGCTAAAAATGACTGAGTTTCCACTGAACCCACTGCTCGCTAAACTGCTTTTAACATGTGAAGAATTTAGTTGTGTAAACGAAGTTTTAACGATTGTATTTATGATCTCAGTCCCGTCTGTATTCTTTTGTTCGTAAGCCCAGAAAAAAACAAAAGCGATGATGCACATGGAAAGTTATCAAATACTGTGGAGACTCTCATTTCTTACAAGTGAAAGCTCTCCGAAAGGCTCGGGAAGTGAGTTATCAGTTACTCGACATCTTGACAAAGCTCATGATCCGGCTGACATCATGTGGTTTGAATTGGGACGTCATTGGAAAAGCGATATGCTCAGTTACTTCCATAACGCTACAAAACCTAAAGGGATTATGAATACATAAGTATTTGGAACCTGATGACGTGCCATTTGGATGGTTATGGCTGCTCTTTGAATAAATATTCGTAAGGGTGGGAAAATGGACGGGTCTAGCGCTTGTGTAACGGGTCAAAACAAATATTGGTATGGATCAGGTTGCCCCGGAATGCATTTTTCCCAGTTTTATTAGAATCGCCTACATATATTAGCGTGCTAAATATGATTACGAAAGTTATGCTTTAGTATTTTAAATAAAACTATTTTGGAGCTTATAAGCATTACGTATTCATTTTTGCCACGTAGGACACATTAAGGTAGTTATTATGCCTTTAACTGTATTGGTCTGGTATTCATGTTAGCTTGCCATATGGCGAATATTGGCAAGAAATCATTCATCTGGCTACCGGAAGGACTCCGACAAATAGACTTTAGCCACCAAAGCTACAAGTCTTCTTGGATGGTATGGCTGCTCTTTGAATAAATATTCTTAAGGGTGGGAAAATGGGCATGTTTGGCGGCTTGTGTAACGGGTCAAAACGAGAACATTTTTTGTAAGGATCAGGCTGGCCCGGAATGTTTTTCGCCCAATATGATTACAAAAACATGCGTGATATTATATAAGTTGTTTTGGTAAAACATTCAAACTCAAAAAATCATCTCGCACACAACTCAACGATTAGACATAGACCAACAATCGCTAACTAAATGAAAAAGTAGCACATTCTTCATGTTGTCATCGGACATGATTAGCTGATTCTACTGTTCTACATTATAAATTCACACCATCAATAGGCTCAAAAAACAACCAGACTTGAAACTGAAACTAGTAAAAAGCCAAAAGGAATTACAAGCACGTCATTGTCAAACCATCATGTTGGATTCATCTTCCTCCCCTGTTGCTGCTTCATAGAACATGTACCGGCTTTGATACTCGATCAAGTACTGTGTAGATCTTCACACATCCCAAAACAGCTCATAAACTCGGCTCACGTCTTCCATTTCCACAACCTTCCCTTTCCTCTTCTGGCAAGCCAATGCAGCTGATGTGATCAAGTTTATGGCGTATCTCAGATGTCTTGACCCCTTGTATCAAGAATCTTGCGAATGTCATCTTCAATGTACGGTTGTGTTGAGATGATGAGAAGGCGATCCAGGAAATCGATTGTAATCCCGTGTGGGGATTTGTAATTTGTGCCTCAAATAGTTGTGATTCATCAGTTGGCGACCACAAGAAGTATTGGTGCCATGTCGTTTTCCAAGGCCCGGTTTAGGAATGAAAAACACTCGATATCAAGCATGTGGACTTCATCTATGAACAGAGCACCATGAATGATCTCTATTCTCTACCTTTCCTTCCTCTCGTCACTCTGCAACCTTTGTATCGATTTGTTCCCTCACTTCAGCTCGTATTTCTCCAGTGTCACCGGTGAAAAGAGCAAGAAAAGCTTGTGTTCTGCATTTCACAACAAAAATAATTAAGTCTTCAGAAAGATCAAGTACCATAGTTACTTTTACATTTCCTAGTTTCTGCTTTTTTTTCTCATCATAATCCAAGTTATTTCATCATGTAAAAGAGCAAGAAAACCGGTGAAAAGAGCAAGAAAAGCTTGTGTTCTGCATTTCACAACAAAAATAATTAAGTCTTCAGAAAGATCAAGTACCATAGTTACTTTTACATTTCCTAGTTACAACCACTGACAATTGCACAAAAAGACCATCTTTGTTCAATTATCAGAAAGTGTAACTTCAAAAACAACACAACTTCAGTTCCACCTAATGCATATTCCCGGAAGCCCAAATTCCTAATTTGAATCAAACATTATGCACCTTTGCGAATAGGCATCTATGCTCTTATCACTTATATTACAGTTATTAGAATGAAACACCAAGACAAGGATTTTGAAGAAAATGATAATTCTTAAGAAAATGTCAATATCAGAGGTTACAAAACAACCAAAAATCATCAATAATACAGGTCGCAAAAGTCATCATTTTAACAACACACATGTTTGTATTTTGTACACAAAAAAACACTATATTTACCCAAGAAAAAAAACATGCGGGCCTCTACAAAACAAGTTAAAGAACAGAAACACCCTAATGCAATGCGCAATCAAGAAACAGAAGCATCAGTCATGACTTAGAGAAAATGGCATTTCTGTTCATAGCAAAGAAGAGTCCTTCTAGATTTCAAATCAGTTAAATTATAAACTTTTAAGTCACATGTGTTGAAGGCATCATACCAAATTGTAACCTAATGAACAATGTGTCATATAATCAACACAGTTGTAACCTGAATACACTACTCATGAGCCCCAAACACAGAATACGCCTCTTTAGGCAATAGGATAATTGCAGTACCTTTAAATATTTGAATGATCAAACTTTAAAATTTAACTAATTTACATGTTGACATGAAAACAGAGTTGTAAACAAGCTTTCTTTCATATGGTTCCAAGCAAACTAGTACAAGATCGTACACAGTCTCCATCTCAGTCATTTTCAATGTCAGCTTCCCCATTTTCGAAACACCCTAATTACCAAACAATTGCAAAATCTAGTGAGACATGGAGCTCGAGTACATATTACATTATGTATCAGGGCATGCATACAACTAGAAGCCATGGGGTCATGATCATCATTCACATGTTCATTATAAAAGCATAATAGTCCGTATCAAGACTATGGTTTATTGGCAGTGATGAGTGACCTCTATCATTTTCGCATTCAACTTATTATGCAATGTGGAAATGTAGTGGTCCTTCAGTCTATGGGATGGCAACTGGGTCGGTATGTCAGGGATTGCATTTCCCATTCCCGTCCCCTATCCCAAGTCCACATCCCCATCCCCATCGAGTATCGGGGATCCACATCAGATATCGGGGATTTCTAAGTTTCTTAAAAATCAACCGATATGTTATCTTTTACATGTCTACGTACATATAAGCTGATATCAAATGAGCTCATAAGCATACATATAAGCCTACACAAACACCCCCTAAGATTAGCCATGTGTATCCCTGACCAAGAATTTGCAGGTACCTCAACACTAGCATCAACTGTAAACACGCAGCTAATTTGTAACAGTAAACCATAACTTTAAAAATGCAGATCAATTTCTATATATTAAAAGTGACACCCGTGGGAGAGATGTTAACAACTTAACGCATACAAACACACACATATACGTTAGCTTAATTTTTATAAACACGCATACAAACATGAATCATTATACAAACACGCACCGTAGATATCATTCTAGTCTAGAGACATAATTAATGCTTAAAGTTGTAGCTGTAACATCTGAATCCTAAATTTATTCACTTCATTTGAGCAGACAAACGGGTATTAAACCAGGATAGTTGCACGTCACTTATTGTAAAATACTAACAAGCTACAAACATCAAACGCAATCTCAAATCCATATCTGACCAACAAAATCAAGGAAACCTGAATCCAATTCAAATCCTATATAAAAAAACATCCAAACTCAAAATCTCGAAACCGAAAAGCTAAACATCATACCTCAACAATCCAAGCTAAACCTGGTTCATATCCTATATTCATACCACATCTACTCAAAACTCCATAATTCACCCCATTTAATCACACAACAAGCATCCAACGAGGGTAGTACGTTACACCATCACTTATCGTCAAATACTAACAAGCGGTAAGCATCAAAAGCAATCTTAAATCCATATAAAAGCAACACAAATCTTAAAAAACATTCATAGGCTTAGCAAAAGTACCAAAACCCGAAAATCAATCAATTAACAATTAAAGCTTCAAAATCTAAGCTCCCAACAACATCAACAAATCTCACCATTCTCTAAACATCATTTAATCAGTGTAAAATAAGCTAATCTATGGTTTTTCAAGTATGTGTACATGTCAAGAATCTCACCGAATCTCACCTCTGAACTCTTACTGAGAAAGAGGTACATGTGTTATCTTACTGCCTCTTACTCTTGAATATTAAAGGCTCGGTGCTGGGCGAGCAGGATGACGGCCAGGGCATCAGCATTCTTTTTTGGGCATCAAGTATTTAATTATTTTTCGGTACTGGGTTGCGTTTTATTTTCAAACGAGTTTGGACGATAATGTGTGTGGGTGACTTTATCTAACATTGATTTTGTCGTTTGTGATTCTTTAAGCTTTATCTTGGTATTTTAAATGTTTAATAGAGCATTTCTTTTTCTATTAAAAATAGAGTGATTTTGTTTTGTACTGTAAATGAAAAAGATAATAAGGGTCCGCTTGGTTTAAAGTGGCGAAAAGAAAAGAGAAAAGGAAAAGGAAAGGGAATGCAAAAGAATGAGTGACGTGGGTAATCAATCTCTTACCTCCTAATTTATTCTATTATGGTTCATTACCTATTACGGGGTAATCATCCATTTGCACTCCGTAACCAAGCACTAAATAATGAGTGATGTGGGCCCTTTTGAATACCTTACCCATTCCCCACCCCTCTTAACCCCCCAACCAAGCACGCCATAAGACATAGTTAGCTATAATTTTTGAGAAAATATGTTTGCTAATTTTGTCTTTTTAATATACAATGTTAAATTTGTATTTAAAATATTTTATTTCAGCTTACAAAATCAAAATTTAATTTATAATGCAAAATCTTACAGTTTAATCCATTCATATGTTTTTATAAAAAAAAAAAAAAAAAAAAAAAAAAAAAAAAAAAAAAAAAAAAACAATGTTATCTGATTCAGATTCAGACTTTTTATCCACATCTTACTAGTTAGATGTGGTATTCAGATTCAGATTCAAAACATCTTAATGAAATAAAGAACACTTAAGAAGCTTATAAATAATAGAATTGATTTGCACACTTTTGTTTTTTATTGGAACACTCTATTTACCGCATTAGTTGTACTATTTTTATATTCTGCATTGAAAACTTGTACTATGAGTGTGCAAATAAAAAGAAGGAGTGTGCAAATCACCACCTATAAACATATGTGCGTTCCACTTCTATTAGAGTCGCTTATTAGGTAGGAGTTAACATTTATTACCTTGAGGATATAGAGGAAGTAAGAGAAGTAAATGGGTCATACTTAAAAAAATTAATATTATTAAATATTTTTGTGAACAGAATCTCCAAGCTAATGGTAAAAAAAAAAAAAAAAAAAAAAAAAAAAAAAAAAAAAAAAAAAAAAAAAAACTCTTGGCTCTTAATTAACTAAAATGAATGAATATGTAGTCACGTGCACAGTTTAGTGTTTACTTGTCATCTTACTATAAATTCATTTACTTACTCAATTCTGGTTAATCACAAGATTGAGTTTTGTATGGGTACGGTAATTAGTGCATTTGATACAATATACATTTGATATAAAAAACTGTTTCTCATGGTTGGTGTTTATTGTATAGTACTACATTTATGCATTTTTATTATATAAGATTACAAGTGTCATTTGATCAGGAAAAACATTTAAAAAAAAACTATAGATGTTTCCTATAAAATGTATGTGTGCGTTTTTATGCAATAAGAGTTCCATCTTTCTTTCTCTCTCTTCCTACACCATCATGTCACACCCTCTTCACCATATATTGTGTGATTAGGTTGATCACCATAGGTCATACAAGTGGTATCAATCGCCTAACAATGATCTAGGAGTCGCTTTGTGCTTAAAGATCGTTTTTTAATTGAGTTTTGGGTCGAGAAATGGAGCTTTTTGTTCATACGGGTTTTTTGATCTAAAATTTGGTTCATTACATGTTTTGTTATCAAAGTTGCTGTTTTTCTTAAAGATATAGGGTTTATAAGTAAGTTTTGGCAAAAAGAACGAGGTAAAACGGTCAAACATTAAGGTTTTTAGGCTTGCTTTTTGTGTTTGTGTTCAGGTTTAAGTTAGATCTATAGCTCGGCATCCTAAAGATCATCATATCGAGCCCAGCCTCAGCATAGATACTAAGCTCGGCTTATGGTACTTGCGTAAGTGGTAAAGTGCAAACATTAGGGAAGCCGAGCTAGTGTCAAGCTGAGATAAGAGCCGAGTTAACACCATACCGAGACATTCCTCATACCGAGACACTTTGAGGCCGAGACATCCATTCCTCATACGGATGCTCTGATCTCAACTAACCTTTAATCATAACCACTTTTGGATTTTAATTGCATAAATCGTCCCTAAACTTTGGCCAAAAAGCACGTTTCGTCCCAACCATTTTGAAAGTGAAGAAATCGTCCCTGGGGGAACCTTTTAGCAAATTTTTGTCCCTAGTCGAGATGAAACGTGCAATTTGGCACTTTTAAACATGCAATTTTTGTCCCAACTAGGGATGAAAATTTGCTCTAAGGTTTCTCACAGGGAGGATTTCTGCACTTTCGAAGTAGTTAGGACGAAACATGTAATTTGACCAAAGTTCAAGGATGATTTATGCAATTTACTCTTTTTATATCTATATCTTTATTATACTATATATAACAATCTCTGTTCTCGAGTTTAAATTTTAAAGAATTGAAGGGGATGGGATGGGAAAGACAAAGTAAGGGATGACATTGTAAAGAAAGTGGTTATTTAAATTTGTGTTCTTAAGTTTTATTTTTAAGTAGAAAGGAAAGGACATGAAAGCTGACAAATTACCTATATACCCTTGAAACTATATAGACAAGGCAACAATATATGAATATTAATTTTGTAGTAGCCCAAACAACTAAAAGAATAACATATTTGTCTTTTCTTTACTAGGAAAAGTATTATTTATAATCAAAAAGAAAGTATAATATCAATGTTAGCAATTGAAAATATATACGAGATTGTAAGAAACATTTAATAATGTTTATCTGCTATCTTGTATATCATTGCTTATTTGTAAATTGTCACTTGATCATTATTTTTGCTATTGATTGATCAGACGATCACTTTTATCAAGAACCACTGACATGATAATATAAGAAAGATGAGGGTATAATTGTACATTTACACAAGCCATGATGTTAGTAAAACACTTTCCTCCCTAATCCTCCCAATATTGGGAGGAACAATTTTACAAACAAAAACCCATAACTTCCCTCCCTCACCCCTTCCCGTCCCCTATTGTTTCTAAATAAAACTTAAGAACACTCATATTTTTATTTCCTTTCTCATCCCCTTCCATTCCTTAAAAAAAAAAAAAAAAAAAAAAAAAAAAAAAAAAAAACTCGTCTTTAAATGTCATACCATCACCAATGGCAGTCGCAACCACCAGCGACAACACCGCACCTCCTTCGCAATCATCTTCTCCGGCGCCGGTCACCGGTTCTCCTCCGTTGGCTGGAAGTTTAGAGCTCGAGTTCGTCTCCGGCATAATCAGCTGGAGATCACGTTGACTATTTGACTATTTAACTGATTATTAATTTAATTTAATTTATAATTAATTTTAATTGCTAGTTGCAGATACAAAAGTTTCATCATGTTAACAAGATTAGAAACATTATCTCAAACACCCAAGTTACCTTAATGTAAGGTTGCATATCTAGCATATTGTTCTTCTTCAGTGATACTTTCCGCAACATTAAAAAACATCTCACAATTAGATAAACGGTACTTTATGCTTTTATTATGTCCACTGCTGGATACACAACCTCGAACGTCATCTTGATCAATGAGTCAGGATTTTACACATCTTCGTCTATAGGTTCCACCATAGAGGAAACTTTAATGAATGACTATTCAAAATGTTAACACTCAAACAAGATATAAGTAGAGTGTAAACCAAAGAAACTAATCCCTATAGCTTTTATAGCCAAACTTAACAAAGATAACGCCTTTAGATATGTGGTTCTTATCTCAAGGCAGAAAAAGGCTACAATCAGGATAACCTTATGCTTAACTTATGCATTTATTCATTATCGAAAGAACCCCTTATTCCCCCAAATAACTAATAAGCACTTTGTCATAAGCTTACCCAGCCTGTAAGTCCTTTATACAAGCTTACCGAAACACCCCCCAAATCCCATATTACCATGACAGTTATCTCTCTCACAAACTAACGCTGCTCTACACATGATAATTAGGAAAAATACAAATACATCTCAATGTATAAAGCACTTTGACATGAGCTTACGCAAACACATTCAATAAGCTCTATACCTTTTTTTTTATACCCAATAGCTTGTTAACCTCTTAAAATAAGCCTACCCAGTGTTGTAAAGCTCGGACTACAAAGAATATGCGATTACAAGCCACAAGGTTAGTCACCAGGGCGAGTTGAGCAGAATCGACCAAAAGATTCAATATGATCACAACTTGGTCAGCTCGGTGCTAATTCGAGCAAAACTCGAGTTGAAGTGTTTCAACAATTGTGTTAATGTTTCCAAACATACTTTTTGGTCCTATAAACATATCATATATATAATTTCAAAGCTTGTACATAAAAATTCCAATACTCCCACGTGCTCACCGCCTAGGGCAATTACTCATTGTTGCCTAGCGAGATTTGCAACCTTAATTTTAGTAGTATTAGAACCCAATAACCTATTAAGCTACTTTAAATAAGCTTACCCAAACACCCCCTAAATCTCGTACGATCATATTAATATTACACATAATAGTCCAAAAAAAGGCAAATACATCATCCCAATGTAATAAACATAAGTCCTCATCTAATAACGATTTAATCATCTTTAACTCCACTAATCTTTCATTTCTTCAAATTAGAGGGTTAGGGTTTTTTATTTTTATGAAGTTTGGGGATTTTTGTTAGAACAGCACAGTGGTGGTTGTTAGAAATTGTTTGAGAAAGTGATAATGAGGAAAGAGGTTGTGGGCTCTTTTATTTTGTTACTTTGTAGTATAATACATGAAGAGGCGAAAGTACCCTTTTAATTAATTATCAACATAGTCAAACTAACGGTGCTTGTTAAAATTGGACCAAACCTAGAATGAATGTTTCAGTTTTTTATTGAATTTGATTTTTTTTTAAATAGACCAAAAGTGAAATATCCAACAAACCACAACGACCAAAATTGTAGTTAACTCTTAACTAAATTAAAACCCTATGAATTGATTGGTATAGTCGATGTTTTTAATTATAGTTTGTATTTGTAGGGTGCTTTTATTCATTTTATATAAATTGAAGGGTTAAAAGTGAAAAATTATGATAAGATAAAGGATAATGAGCATTACAACATACAACAACGATTCCTGATCACGTCAAAAAGAGTTATAGGGAGGTGAGATGTAAACGAAAACACCACTAAATAGAGATTTTTTTTATGTGATTTATGAAGGAAGTTTTTTGTTTTTAAAATGAAAGTTGAAGGGGTAAAAGTGTAAATTTAAATAAGATGAAGGATAAAAAAGAAATAGTGTTTTCTTATGCGATTTAAGTGTGTGTTTTTATGTGATTTAAAGTAGAGGTGGCAATTCTCGACACAACACGATAAACGATACTAATCCGACACGAAATTAATTAGGTTTTGGGTTGAGGATAAACAAGTTTGGTTCAAAAACAGGTTAACCCGTTTAACCCATTTAATAAATGAGTTGTGTTTTGGTTGAGCAAGTATTAAACTAACAATCCGTGAACCGGTTTAAGTATGCAAGTCTTAAACAAATAAATTTTATAACTTGATTTTAATGTGAAATTTGGATTTAAATGTATTTTCTTATGTACTCAACTAGGGATTAGATTTCAGTTGCATAATGTTCGTAGTGCTTCTCGGACGCCTGAACCCGATGCAAATCCGCTTTCTTATGAAAATTCAGTTAGATATGCATAAATTTATTTATCAATTTAGACAAAGTACGTAAGGTTTGGTACTTGTTATCCAAATGTTACATAATTGAACAAAAACTATTCACGTCATTTACAATCTTGGGCGTATCAACTTGAGTAACATAGGCACCCTATAAAATGAAAAGCTAATGAAACTGAACACAATTACACCCTTGTAACTGGGTAAGCAATAAAATTAATGATACATATCTAAAATACATTTAGCAATATTCCAAGTTTTTCTACTTCGGTGGTGCCAAACCACATCTAAATGCGTTTTCTGGGATGTCATATTTCGTCCGGAGACTATGCTCATATTTCGATTGGGATGTCATATTTCGTGTATAAATTTAAAAAAAAAATTAACAACGTGTATAAAAATGTATATAATAACATTATATACGTATATAATAACGTATAAAAATATTTACAACAACATATATAAAAACGTGTATAAAAATGTATACAAAACTTATATAAAACCGTATACAAACTTATATAAAATGTATACTTTTTTATAAAAATTAATTTAAAAAATAAATAAAACTTTAAATAAATCGAAAATATTAAATTATAAATGGTCGTTAGTTCAAAGGATGTATGCTGCAACGGTCGTTAGCCAAAAGGGGCTAACATGTAATTGTTAACGGAATCCACTTAACGCCGGTTAAAGCCAGGGACTAAAATGATCCAAAAGTTTCCTCACAGGGAGGCCGCCTGCAATTATGAAAGACGAGGGACGATTTCTGCATTTTACTCTAATATATATAAGAGCATCTGCGATGGATGACTTTGCTAAAAACTTTTTACTATTTGAAAAAGTCATTCAAAGACTTTTTTGCATTGCAAACTTGGGCTTTACCAATAGCTTTTTAGCATGACTTGGCATCTTTCAGCGGTTGAAGCATTGTAATGTACAAAAATTTGGAAGCATTAATTAGAATGACTCTTTCATATTAAAAAAGTAATAAAATTAAATGTTGAAAAGCTTTTCAATGTTTGAGCATTGTTGATGCTCTAACAATTGAGAAACACTATTATAAGTACTTTCTACTTTCCCGTCTTTAAAAGTTAACTCACCGACAACTTACGTCACCATCACCAATGGCAATCGCAACCACCAGCGACAGCACCGCACCTCCGTCGCAATCATCTTCTCTGGCGCCGGTCACCGGTTCCCCTCCGTTGGCCGGAAGTTTAGTAACTGAATTTGAGAGCTCGAGTTCGTCTCCTAATCAGAATAATCAGCCGGATATGCAGGTTCTGTAACTGAATTTGACTATTTAACTGATTATTATTTTAATTTAATTTATATTTGATTTTTTTATAGCCGTCTTTGAGAAAAAGTGAAATTAAATGGTTAGGTATAGGATGGAAGTTGTGTTATAAGTAGTAGTTATGGCTTAAGATTCATAGACGCGGTGTGGAGGTTATTGATCTATAATATTATTAAGAGTTTTACTTAGAGGTGGATACTAGTCTGTTATTATGGAATTTGGTTTCGTGATGAGTGCTATATGTTTCGTTAGGTGCTATGTGAAAAGTTACATAATGTAGATGAATTTTCATGCGTTCATCCATTTAAGGAATGCATGTGAATGTTTCAATGTATGATGGACATGATATATCTTATATTAATTTGACTGATGGTGGTGGTGAAACCTTTTGAGGTGGTCAAGTTTCTTTTAGAGAAAAACAATAGTACGACCACATTAGTATTGAGGGGATTTGATGTGGTGTGAGAGTAGGGAAGAAGACGGAGGTATATTAGTCATTTTACATGCCTTTGACCTTGACTAATGATGGTACTGACGATCGTTAGCTCTCCTTAGCTCTCGGTGGCATAAAATGAAAGCAACTTTGCTCTCGGTGGCCAATTTGCAAATTTTTTCACTCGGTGTGTTATTTGCGATTTTAGTGCAAGCTTGGCATTTAACCATCAAGTGTGGCGACTGTGTGTTTGTGGGTACTAAGGAGTGTTTCTTTCTTTTTTAATCGAGAAGAAATGCGGACCTAAACCCTTAATGCTTCTTAATTAGGGGAAGCATTAACACACATCGACAATCTCATCAACTCATCAACAAAATAAAAAAACCACAAAAAATACCAAAAACCCACCTCACATTTTTGGTACGTGTGTAAAAAACGGACAATCAGATCTATTTTTAGAAGAAGGTTTATGAGGATTGTGTCTTTTTGGTGAATCACAAGCGGTGAAGCCACGTGTTTAACAATGACCACAAAGGGAGTCGGCAAAGCTGATATAAAAAGCCCAGCGGACAAAAAATGAAAGTGGACTATTGCTTTGCCCAAGTATTTTATTACTATTTTCCGAGAGAAGTTATAATATATATACAATCAATATTATAAAGATTGCGTTAATATAAAAAGGATAGCATGAATATAAAAATGTACCGACATGTTTTTTTTTAATATGCACCGACCTGGTGCTTTAGTATACACAGATAATAATAAGGGGTTGATTTGCACACTAATTTTTTTTCTTTTTCTTTCATCACTTATAGTGTTGTACAGTATGCTATACAGCTAGTAAAAAATTATGTTTTAAAAAAAATAATAAAAAAAAAATGCAAATCATCCCATATAACAATTGAGAAACACTATTATATGTACTCTCTACTTTCCCATCTTTAAAAGTCAACTCACCAACAACTTACGTCACCATCACCAATGGCAGTCGCAACCACCAGCGACAGCACCGCGCCTCCGTCCCAATCAATGGCCAAATCACCACCACCACAAACACCCGAATCATCTTCTCCGGTGCTGGTCACCGGTTCCCCTCCGTTGGCCGGAAGTTTAGATCCGGTTGAGAGTTCGAGTTCGTCTCCTGCATAATCAGCTGGATATGCAGGTTCTGTAACTGAACTAGTTGACTATTTAACTGATTATTATTTTTATTTAATTTAATTTATAATTAATTTTATTTGATTTTTTTATAGCTGTCTTTGAGAAAAAGTGAAATTAAATGGTTAGGTATAGGATGGAACTTCTGTTATAAGTAGTAGTTAAGTCTTTGGGTTGGTTTTCAAGTTCCTAGAGTCTTATGTGTTTAGTACGTTAGGGGTTTACCATCTTGGAGGTTTGAGTTCACTTGGCCCCGTTCGAATCCTACAAATCGTTTTTCTCACCACCACTTTTGGTGTCGTAAGTTTCTCAACCTATTTCAATACGTTAAGTAGCTTACAGTCTCGTTACTTAGTTACTTTGAAACATTCGTTACATTCGTGTCATGTTTTAAGTTTTAAGTTATCTAACCCGTCTTAAATTCACACATGCCACGTAAGAACCTAAAACTAAACAACTTGAGTCTTATGTGGTTAAACAAAATCAACAAACTAATGATATAGCTAACATAGTAAAACAGTTGACAAATATACACGTTTACACATTCACTTTTCAAGTATGCAACGACTCATGTCGAGTTTAATGAAGCCTGCGTGATGTCTTGTTCAACTTAATACTTAGAGCATGGGGTATGGAAGATGTTGATCCTCGCCGATTCCTACGTGGCCATCTCGCCGTTCGCCGCCGCCCCCCGCCACCACACCAGGAGCCCTCGCCACTTCCCCTCTCGCCAGTGCAACGACATGGTAAACGACAAAAGGTTTTGCAGTGTTTGTGTTTGTTTCTTTTGTGTTTGTGATGTGTTTGTGAGGGTGGGTGGGACCCAAGTGAAGAGGTTTGGGTTAGTTGTGATTGGGGGTATTTTTAAGTGAGTGTGTTGGAGTGATGTTGATGTGAGGTGGCACACGTGGGGCCCAAATGAAGAGCTTTGAGCTCCCCATGACACCCCTTGCTCTTATAAGCTCAAAAGAATGAACACGTGCTTATTTACTACTTAATCAACACGTAAGTGTCTTTTGGAACTTAACGTAACTAGAGCTTACATGTACTCGTGCTTAAGATTTTGGCTTTGGAATACAAGTACTTATGAGAATGTTATGACTTATACTAAGTGAGCTTATTGAAAAACCCCACACAAAAATCGGTTTAAAGTTTTTTGAGTTCGTTTGGAAATCGGGTCGTGAGACTTAAGCAAATCGAGACTAACTTTGTGCTTCTTTCGACCTCCTTTTAATAACTAAAAGCTTATTGTAGAACTCATTTGAAAGGATGGCAAAACTCACTTTAATTTTGAGAAGAAAGTAAACACAAACTCAAACTCATACACGACACTGTGAACATATATCTAAATGCCACACAGTAAAGAGCTCCTTAAATAAAGTTTGTTTGTAAAATAAAACACGAATGGCCTAGTAACTCACTTGGGTGGTACGTTGGTTACCAAACGTTAGGTCTCGAGGTCGAGCCTTAGCAACATTTATCACTCCAACTTTAACTCATTTAATATTTTTCTTAAAAACATTTATAAGATCGTAACTTGCATAGTTTTTACAACTCTAACCCTTCAAAGTTGAATACTTTGACACTTTTCATCCTAAAACTTTTATAAGTGTAAATAACTTATATTATTGTATCACTTTTCGTTAAGTAAATATGGTTAACACATATTTTTATTTGAAGGCCACATTCGTGTAAACTATAAATAATATCTTTCTCCAAACATATTATTTACCCACAATTCATTAAATATTTGTATAACCTATATACATATTTTCACACTCAAAAACCAAACGAATTAAATAAATTCAAATTAACTTGTATTCATTTAATCCTCGATAAAACTTAAACCAATATTCGAGTCATCTCTTATGAGAATATATCCCATACTTATTCCAAAAGCCAATACTTACAAGTATTTTCACAACTATATTCTTATACATTGATAATCAAATTAACTTATAGAACTCAACATAAGCTACAATAACTCGAATATTTGAAAACATTTTATTTTTGAACTTCAAGCATTACCACACAAGTTAAAACGATAATAGTACTTCACCACCAAACTATTTTTCAACCATTGCCATTTCGGTCTTGAACCAAATATTTACCATAAATTATGAGACTTGCCATATTATATTTAGGTTTTGTGTTGGAGCCGTTACCATTTCACACTTGATCTGCCATATCTTGCTACTGAATCACCGAGGTGAGTTTATAGCCTCACTTTTACTCTTATTACTTGTTTTATAAAACTATTGGGTGAGAAACATGCAAAACTCTTTTCGGACCTGAAACTGATTAAACTTTTACGTGAGCAAACCTTTAATCCCACTATGCTATCATCAATTCCTTTTGGGGAAGCGCGATTGTTATGAATAGATCTATTGGGGATGACACCCCCCTTCGAGTTTGACCGGATTAGCAAACGTCGAACGTATACCATATCGAATACAAGTGTATTGGAAACACACTTATCGGGCATTTGTTATCATGCTTCTAGATGCATGCACACTGTCGTAGTTTCGGTTGCATGAACTTAGTACTAACGTAATAGAATTTTACTACATATAGTATCATTCACGGAGATGCTTAATTATATGTACAACTGTGATCCAACTTGAATACTTTAACTTAAACCTATGAACTTACCAACCTTTGTGTTGACACTTTAACATGTATTCCTTAGGTTTATTTCTTGGCATGGCATTGGCGAACGCATTGGTTGAGGACGGGCATCCGAAGTATTTTCACACACATCTATTACAACTTTGATTGGGACAACATATATTTTATTGGCTTTACTTCCGCACTTTGAAAAAATGATCTAAAACTATTTCTTAAATTAATCTATCTTTTGAAAATGGAATAGAATTTTCATTCTTTATTACCTTGTGTTGTAAATATTGATTTAGTAACAACCCATGACCCGAACGCTTTCTATGTGCCAATTTTGGGGGTGTTACACTACCCACTTCCACCACCTACCACCAGTTACCATCACCAACACCAATCACCACAACCACTCACCACTGCCACACACTGCCACCACCACCACCAATCATAGCCACCACTTGAGGGTACTGGTGGTGAGTGGTAGTGGTGTTGGTGAGTGGTTGTGATGATTTGTGTTGCTGGTGGTATGTTGCGGTGGTGGCAGCGGGTGGCGGGTGGTAAGTGGTGGTGATTATTAGTGGTGGGTGGTGGTGAGTGGCGTTGGTGATTGGTGGTGGCGGTGGTGGTAGTAGGTGGCGGCAGGGAGTGACGGTGGTGGCCGTACATGGCGGCGGGGAGTGGCGGTGGTGATTGGTGGTGGTGAGTGAGTGTCGGTGGTGGGTGGTGGTTGTGAGTGGTGGTGGAAGTGTGTGGTGGCGGTGAGCAGTGGTGGTGATTAGTGATGGCGGTGGTGGGTGATGGTGTGTGGCAGTGGTGATTGGTGGTAGTGTTAAGTGGTGGTGGTTATGGGTAGGTGGATGGTGGTGGAAGTGGGTGGCGGCGGTGATTGGTGGTGGTGATTGGTGGTTGTAAGTGGTGGCGATGGTAGAGGTGGTGGGTGGTGGTGGTGGTGGTGGTGGTGAGTGGCGGTGTTGATTGGTGGTGGTGGTGACAGTGGGTGGCGGTGGTGGCGATGGTGGTGGTGGTGTGTGGCGGTGGTGATTGGTGGTGGTGGCAGTGGGTGGCGGTGGTGAGTGATGGTGGTGATTGGTAGTGGTGGTGGTGGTAAGTTAATTGAGGTTATTTATTATGGACCAACAACGCAAAATTTTTAACTCGCATTATCGATTAAGGACTAACGGTGCAATTTTTATACTATGGTTACAAATCTAAGGTTAACAAATTACATACTTGTTATTGTAAAATATTATGGGCTTATGGGCTTATGTCTATTCATCCTAATCTTGATTAACAAGTTAGTGTTTTCCTATGTCTTATAAATACCTCCTATTGTAACATTATCAATACATCTAAATAATAAGAATTTTCTTCCTCTCTTATTTTTGTGTTCTTGTTCATTACGTTCACAACACGTTATCAGCACGAAAAGCTTTCAAAAAATGAATAAGAAAACCGGATTGGGTCTCTTTTATATTCACGGTTTTGAATTCTCAATTTATGATTGTCAAGAGGTAAATCTAAACTTCAATTGTTTAATCCTACACATATATATCCAGATCTTAAGCTTTTCCTTTTTTTGTTCCTCGCTATATGGATATAGGATTTGTCTTATGTCTATAAGATACTAAAAAACTTTTATTAAAAAAAATTGTCCCGAGTGAAGATATTTTTATATTCACACATCATATCAGTGTGAAGTTTATGTTTTTACATTATGGAGTTTGTGTCTTCCCACAAATAACTCTTATTTGTTTTTCTCTAGTGCATAATGATTGATTTACATACAATTTGAAAATTGAGAATAATTTGTGAAAAGTTACTTATGGATTAAATCTTGAGTTTATATATATGCACATGATTTTGGTTAACTATCTACGAGTTTTGGTTATTAGTGGGATAAAAAGATTGTGTTATTTTCTAATATACTAATCTCGGATCTGCATAGATAATATTAGTCATGATTTGAGATACTAACATATAGCTTAATGTTATAATAACTTTGAGCAATATTAATTTGTGACATGAGTAACACATGTATTTTATCTTACATATTACAAAAGCGCACGTGTTTATGATTTTGGTTATTGATAGGATAATATTATGCACGCTTGGATGCTTAGAGCTTATTTGCTAAAGATATAATGTGATGTGTAAATAAATATCGGAAGATATCAAAAAGAACATTGTCACGAATTTTATAGCATGTTTCCTCCAGTAAATTTATAATATAATTATCGAAATTATAGATTGTGATAGATAATGTTCTTTTGTGGTTACACAAGGAGCATCAGTTTTTTTTTTTTTTTTTTTTTTTTTTTTTTTTTTTTTTTGATATCTTCAATTTTTTATAGTTTACATGAACATTGAATGTTCTATTGTTATTTATTTGAAGAAAAATAAATCAACGTAATATAACCTCATGTTATGTTAAGAAAAATAAATAAATTAGAACCTCAAGTTCTAATATGGTTTGATCAATTGGATCAATAACATAACCTCATGTTATGTTAGAGAAAAATAAATTAGAACCTCAAGTTCTAATATGGTTGGATCAATTGGATCAATAACATAACCTAATGTTATGTTAAAAAAAATTAAAACCTCAAGTTTTACTATGATCTCATCAAGAGAATCAAAAAGTATCATAACCTCATGTTATGATTATAATTAATTTTTAGAACCTCATGTTCTATTTTGATTATCAAAAAAAAAAAAAAAAAAAAAAAAAAAAAAAAAAAAAAAAAACTTCATGTTATGTTATAGAAAAATAATTAGAACCTCAAGTTCTAATAAAAAAAAAGTAAAAGGTATCATAACATCAGGTTATGATTATGGTTATTTATGGTATAACCTCAAGTTCTATTACAATGAATAGAATCAAAATAAGATAACCTCATGTTATTGTTATAATTTTAAAGAACCTCAAGTTCTTTGTGATTTCTTTAGATGAATCATGATAACAAAAACTCATGTTATTGTTATATATTTTTATAGAATCTCTAACTCTATTGTTATTAATATTGTAATTATTAATTACATTCGTTTATGTCATGTTTATTTATTTTTATATTTGTTTGTTTTTTAATTAATTTAACGTGATACACAACTTACACTAGAAAATACTGTTTGTACATTGATGTGATAATAATGTGGAAAAGACTATTAGTACATTGTTAAAATTTAAATAATATCACTTTTATGATTTATAACATTTTGTGTGAAGAATTGTGATGCTCACATGCATGGTATATCTTTGTTAGGGATGCCTTATAACAATTTATGTGATGATTGCTAAAACTTAAATAATATCACTTCTATGATTTTATTGCAAATTATGTTGTTATGTGGCGAGACATTGGTTAAATGATATATTCTGAATTCGTGTATATTTAACAAAAGTGAAAATATGAACTCTTATATAGCTACACATGATATATTTTTTTAGATGTATTAATGTGGAGTTTTTGTATGGTAAACGATAAATATTGAATGTTGTTAATGTGGAGTTTTTGTATGGTAAACGATAAATGTTGAATTTTGTTAATGTGGAGTTCTTGTATGGTAAACGATAAACATTGAATGTTGTTATTCACTTGTTGCAAATGATAACATGAATTTAACTTGTAAATGATTAACATGAATTTCACTTGTAATTTGGTTGTATAAATTAGACAACTTATATGTGAAGGCAAATATCTATTTTGTCATATCATTCTTGAGTCTTGCATTCTCTATGCTTGTATCGATTAATATGATTATAAATTACATCATTCAATATTACACATTGTAATAGATGCTCTTTACTTGTCTGTGCTACACTATTACTTCAGTGATTTCTTTCCACATATGGTTTTTCAATAAGTTAAATGAAATGTTAGAAATATTTATTTTGTTCACATGTCCGATTTGAAGTTCTCAAACATCAATTTTTTTTTGGTTCCTAATATTTGTGTGGATTTTTGATGTTAAGATTTATTTTAACTGTAAATTTTTTTAAGAGAACCTCATCTTCTTCGTGAGGACCTTAAAAGGGAATACTTAAAGAAACATAAGCGAGTTCACAATTTCAGTGTTAGATCTGAATTAAAAAGAAAATATATAACGGTGAAAGATCCGTTAAATGTATGTCAAAATCTAAAAGAAAGATTTCACCATCATAAGCAAGAGATTCTTGCAAATGTGAGCACATTTTTAGCAATATTAAGTAGTACATCTGAATGATGAAAAGAAAAATGCGATGAGATGGTTAACGCCTCGAATATACTCATATATCGAGAACGATGCTTTGATATAAATGAAATGGGCATGTTTGAACAAACACGATCCCCGTTTACTAAATTTGCTCCGTATTGTCGTGTTAAAAGAAACTGGTTGGCAAGCTCAAGTTGCAACATAAAGGTCTCCATTCCTTCAAGTGAATGTGATAAATGATCAACATAAGATGTTCATTCCCTCAAATGAATGAGATAAAATGATCAATATGAGATCCTCATTCCCTCAAGTGAATGAGATAAAATGATCAATATGAGATCCTCATTCCCTCATGTGAATGTGATAATGTAACGATAAATGGTTAAAGATCATTTATCATGGTAAATGCTATGGTCGAGGAAGTATGACAATGACAAACCAATAGTAGTGGCGAAAATACAATAAGAAAGGAGCATAAAAAATATGCTATTTATGCAAAAATGCAATGTGATGTATATGAAATACAAGTGTGTCAAAGATATTACACATTATATTCATAGATTTAAAAATCTATGCTAGCGCATTTTTGCTCCACAAAACAAATATAAAATTGTCATAGAAACGAAGTTAAGTATTAAAGATACATTATATTCTTTTATATCTTCCTCGACATGCATTATATAAAGATTAGTAAAAGCTAATTACTGCCATAAACTTAAGTTTATGAGCAATAATAATTACAATATTTTGGCATGACCAGTTACACAATCCTGAGTCATTAATGATGCGAAAGCTATGGAAGAATAAATTTCTTCAATCTAATGTTATAATCTCTCAAAGAAAGTTGATTATTATTAAATCAACTAGAATGAGGATTAAATTCCCCAATTTTAATAGAAAAGAAAACAAATGGATATATGTAAGCATACAAATCTATTGTATGAACCATTTAGAGTTTAAAATCGATGCATCATCTAAATGGTCATTAAATCGCAACCTCAAGTTTGCATGATTAATAACTCAATGCGAGCCTAACATTCCAGAGTAAGTATTTCATCATGAAAATGCGATGAATTACTTATAAATTATCAAATGAAACTAAAAGAAAAACTTGTGTTGTTGTATGGGGCCATATTATAATATGCACAACAACAAAATTAGCATCATGCCCATATGTTATTATAAATCCTCCTTTTTATAATTGGTTTTGGTTATAAACCAAACATATCCCATTTTTGTTTTTTTGTGTGCAAAATACTCCACCTAAAATGCACATATATGGGATATAGAAGATGGATAATTCCTTCAGGAGGAGAGAAGTAGCTACAAATTCAGAATGAATTATCATATTATGTTGATCCTCGAAAGAATTGTTTTTTTGAATTGATTATTCAATGGATAATCTAATAGCCATAAATAAACATTGGGCAAAAATAAAATTTCAGCTACTCATGCTCTAATTAGAAGTTGTCGCTCAAGGACACTATTTTATTATGACATGCCTCAAGCATGGTAGACAAATCGATTCCAAATAAAATCCTCGATGCAAAATATGGAGCATGAAAACAAGATGGTTGTTCGAGGTATAAAAGCCCCCATGATAGTCTCATAAAGAGACACTAGACATTAAGGTTACAAAGAACCTTAGATAGATAATGAGATCTCAGTAAATTCTATCTTGTGTTGAATTATTATGGAATCGACACAAAACAACACCGATAAATTTGTCTACATACAATATATTGCTTGATATTATGCATGATGAAGATCAAATATCAATTAATATCCAAATGTGCGCTCAACGAAATGATTGGCCAACATAAAAGGACTTAGTATCTTGCAAATACTAAAAGTGTTGAAGTTCGTACACGTCAATGTGTAAAATCTATTGGATATAATCGGTTTTTGTGCTAGACCGAAATAAGAGCTCTAAATTTATGTGTTTTAATACTTGAATTTTGAAATAAATAAATTTACAAAACAATAAATTGATTATTAAGAGACAAATTATCTCGAGGTGGATGTAAATATCTTATTGATATTTTATGAGATAAGTATGTATTTTTCCTTAAAATTGGGTTTATTAGAACTCTCGTATTCTATGAAGGATATAATGTCTCAAGCATGGCTTACAACTTCAACTTGTAGATACGATTAATAAAGTTCTCAATAACTTTATTTGATAAAGTTGAATGAATCCGTATATGGATCAAAATGATTTTGAACGCATATTATATAAATTGCTTTTGCACATGTCTGAAAGAAATAATTAGTCCTCAAGTACCATACATAAGTACAATTGAGGTTTGGATGTCAATTTTGTAATTAATATGCATCACGAGAGTGTATTTTTTTTTCTCTTTTAATATTTGTACATGCATTGTATACTGTCCAACCAATTGATTTGATATTGGTTTGGAAGCTACACATATATTTTGTCATTTTTGCAGGACTTATTCGTAACATCATCAATTTGATGGACTTGATTGTAAAGTTGTTGCCAACAAAAGTTTACGAGCAACTCGTTTAGAATATTAGCATGCGATGCTTGAAATATATACGTTAAATTGAGGAGGAGCATTATACTCACTGTACTTTTTTCCTTCATCAAGTTTTTTTTATCCCATTGGGTTTTTCTTGATAAGGTTTTTGATGAGTCAGTCTATGAAGTATAATGAACGATGAATATCTAAGGAGGAGTATTGTAAAATATTATGGGTTGTGGGCTTATGTCTATTCATTATAATCTTGATTAACAAGTTAGGGTTTTCCTATGTCTTATAAATACCTCCTATTATAACATTATGAATACATCCAAATAATAAGAACTTTCTTCCTCTCTCATTTTTGTGTTCTTGTTCATTACGTTCACAACACTTGTCAATTATTTTTAAAGTTATTTGTTTGCAATTGAACAATATGAGGTGCGTTACATACATTGGTAACTTGAATATAGTACGTTACGTATTTATGTACTTCACCCATAGAATAAAGTAGTAGTTTGTTTCTTTCACGATCAAAAAAAAGTTCAAGGTTAAAGTTTGTGTGTTTTATGATCAGAAAAAAAAAATGTTAAAGTTTGAATTGAAAAAAAGAAAAAAAGAAAAAGAAAATTGAATTGTAGATACGGTTAAACACGTTTTGGTTAACCTGAAAACCTGTTTTAGAACTCACAGTCATGGTTGAATAGGGTTGAAGGAAGCCATTACTTGACACACAATTGTGTAAAATTAATACGTATGCGAAAATTGGCTTTTTAGCTCATCATAGTTTTGAAATTCTTGGGTTCTAATCTGCTTAGAGGATAAACTTTGAGCAACAACACCTATATTAACGGATTAAACAAAACATAGAACAACTTATACTTTCATAAAAAGTTAAATTGTTGTAAGCTGACCACATTGGTGAAAATGGATAGATTGTGCTTATGAATTATGTATAAGAGTTTTTGTGTCTATATATTTTGAATAAATTACACTATTAGGTTTCATGTCAATTGTAATCTTTTTAGCTTACACTATGTTTTCAAGATGTTTTTTGAGATGAAAGTGAGTGAAATGGAGTGAAACTAAAAACTTATGTGGTGCTCTTGAGTTTTTTTCAAGGAAGAAATAAAAAGGAGATAAAAGAAAGTGCCTTTCAAAAAAAAAAAAAAAAAAAAAAAAAGTACTTGTATTTTTTTTTTCATAAAATGTTTCACTCCATTATTGAGACGAAAGTTAGACACCCCTAATTTCTTTACTTTCTTTTACTCTACTTTCTTTACTTTAATTTCCCTTCAAAATAACGACATTTATTTACTTTAGCTTCTTTTGACATTAAATAGCCTAAAGCTAGGTAGGTGCTTAATTAGTTTAGGCTCAGTTCATTACTCATTTGGAGTTTACACCAAGTTTAAAAAACAATATTTTTTTTGAACAAAAAAAAAAAAAACAATACTTAATATGTTCCTTTGGGTTATTAATTTATTTTTAGCTTATCACCTTGAAGGTACTTATTCCCAAACACGTGTAAGCTATCCTTTATGTTTTTATGGTCATAAAATTATTCTGCAATAATCTTTGCTAAATTTTAGTGCTTACTGATGCTCAGGACTATGTTGTATTTTATGTTATGGTTACATGAAAGCTTAAAGTCAACAACCACAACATGTCAAGAGATACATATCTAGCCATTTTTGGTATTTGCAAATCAACCTTGTTGGACCAGTGTTGATTCCAAGAATATGCTCGAGCGGTTGTTTCTTTGAGATGAAGTCGTGTGTAGGTTTTCAAATGTGTACTTTAGAGGTGGTAACCGAGACCCATTTATTATTATTATGAATAGGTCGATTCAGGTTAATTATGTTTTTACCGGGCTCATTTTTTCCATGTATTTTTTAATGCCTCATTATTTCAGTTTCATTTTGCAATCCCGAGTGCTAATAGGGGATGAATAAAACTACTAATGAGATTCATTAGTAAAATGAAGTATATACGTACAATCCATTAGATTTGTTTATCGTTGATAATTATTTCGATACATATATGTTACTCAGTTTTTACTATACAACTTAACATTTTCTTTTGTTATGTTTAATCTAAATAAATGAAAATAGCCCGTGTGTTACACGAGTTTTAAAATAGTAATAAAATAAAGCAAACTAAGCAACTGTCATTTTATAATCAAACACATGCATGGCCGACAAGACACAATACTGCTAAGAAATATAGTAAGTTAATTAAACTTACTAAGTTTTTTCCATCGTTTAAAAACAAACATGAGCATGGAATATATGAATGTGCTCGTAATTGAATCAGTTACAGTAATAAAGAAATATAGCACTTTCAACGTTATCATAATAAGTGCTATACAAAAGTAAAGATTAATACTATAATAAAAGATCTGTACCAAAAGTAGTTTGTTACAGACAAAGGAAGGTGCATGTCAATTCTTCTTAAAGTTCTGTTCATTTTTTTAACAAAAGGTCTTCCCTACCCCAACTCTTTTTTAAAGTAATTCGTGATACATGATTACACATAAAAATTGGTTTTTATCAATCAAATTGTCTTGCTCAACAACACTATAAAATGTCAATACTTATTCTTATGATTTTAAGTAAATTTCTAAAAATAAGTCACCACAAACAATGTTTTGCTTATCAGCTTCATCTCATATTTCTTTTCTCTTTTATGGTCTCACGATAATATGTCTTACTTCCGCCACTGTCTCTGCTTCCTATGGTGGTAATGAGACTGATTATCTCGCTTTGTTGTCATTTAAGTCAAAGATCACCCATGATCCATACAATGTTCTAACCTCGTGGAACCGTTCCTTTCATTTCTGTGACTGGAGTGGTATTTCATGTGGAAAGCGGCACAAACGAGTGACTGTTTTACGACTGGAATCACAAGGTTTAGAAGGCTTGTTGTCTCCTCATGTAGGAAACCTCAGCTTCCTCCGCGAGCTTGATCTCTTTAACAACAGCTTTCAAGGAACCATTCCACATGAACTTGGTCGTCTTTCCAGGTTACGTCGTCTTTATCTTGATGAAAACAAGTTCAGTGGAGTCATTCCAGCAAACTTGTCTAGTTCTTCTAACCTCGAAGACCTTTGGCTCGCTCAGAATAAGCTAACTGGAAGCATACCCAAGGAGATGAGTTTACTATCGAAACTTGATACTCTTGCAATTCACGACAATAAGTTAACAGGTGGAATCCCACCTTTCTTGGGGAATATTACATCAATGGAAAGGTTCACTGCTACCGGGAACCCGTTGGGTGGGAGCATTCCACATACCTTGGGTCATTGGAAAAGCTTGAAGGTATTTTACTCTGGTGCCTGCAACTTATATGGAAGCATCCCTCATTCCCTTTTCAACCTCTCACTCCTAGTTAATTTTTCCTTAGCTGATAATCATCTCACTGGTAGTCTTCCTTCAGAAATTGGTAATCAGCTCCCAAATCTTGAGTTCCTTCAGTTATGGGGTAACGCACTTACCGGAGATCTTCCACCTTCTCTTTCTAATTGTTCTAAATTATGGTATCTTGAAATGAGTGACAACAATTTTAGTGGCAAGTTGACTATCGACTTTTCAAAACTAACAAATATTAAAACAATTAGATTATCGAATAACAACTTCCATGTACGCGGAGAAGCTGATGACATGAGGTTTTTTGATTCTTTGAAAAACTGCTCCAAATTAGTAGATTTACAGCTTTATAATTGCAACCTTATAGGAGTGCTTCCTATGTCAATAGGTAATCTCTCTCATCAACTCAGCTATCTAGATTTAGAAGACAATAAATTATTTGGAAGCCTCCCTTCAAGTATAGGTAGTCTAGTTGGCTTGACCACTTTATTTTTAGGAAATAATAGATTCAAAGGAAGAATTCCCACTAGCGTTGGTAAACTACAAAAGCTACAAGTTCTTGATCTATATAGCAATCAATTTTCAGGGCCTATCCCTGATGCCATCTGGAACCTATCATTGTTGAATAAACTTTATTTACATTCCAACAAATTAGAAGGCCATATTCCATCAAGCCTTGGGAACTGTAAAGAACTTAATGAGTTATACCTTTCAGGCAATAGACTCACTGGAAACATACCCAAAGAGCTTTTTCAACTTCCATCACTAAGTTATTTTTTAGATCTTTCTCAAAACCGCTTGTCTGGTTCCATTCCATCAGATATTAAAGACCTCGATAAGTTGAGCGAGCTCGATTTATCTTATAATAATTTTTCAGGCAACATTACTAGAAGCCTTGGTGAGTGCAATAGCCTTACAATGTTAAACCTAAGAGGCAACAGATTTCAAGGCATAATACCATCTTCATTCAGTTCCTTGGGAGGATTGGGGGTACTTGACATTTCAGAAAATAATTTATCAGGTAGAATTCCACAATTTTTAAGCAAATGGAAATCCTTAGAGTATTTGAACCTATCCTTTAATGATTTTGAGGGTGAAGTACCGACTCTAGGAGTGTTTGCCAATGCAAGTGCATTTTCGGTTTTGGGGAACGATAAGCTTTGTGGTGGTTTGGTTACACTTAAGTTACCCAAATGCAAAGAGGCGGATAGTAAGAAAAAAAGGTTTCCTTTCTTCATATTAGTCACCGTGATTGCAGTCACGTTGCTCGTCGTATTATGTTGCGTCTATCTTTTGTGTAAGAAGAAACGCAAAAGTCAACCATCTCAATCATCAGGGAGTGAACGGTTCATCAAAGTTTCGTACCATCAACTTCTCAAGGCTACCGATGGGTTCTCTACAACAAATTTGATTGGAGAGGGTGGCTTCAGTTCAGTTTATAAAGGGATCCTCGATCCCGATGATGACAAATTTGTTGCAATCAAAGTTCTGCATCTTCATACTCGAGGAGCTCACAAAAGTTTTAGAGCAGAATGTGAAGCATGGCGGAATATTCGGCACCGTAATTTGTTGAAGATAATAACTTCTTGTTCAAGTACTGATTTCCAAGGCAATGACTTTAAAGCTTTGGTTTACGAGTTTATGCCGAATGGAAGTGTACACAACTGGCTTCATTCAAGTGCAAATACGTCGAAACTGAACCTTCTTCAAAGAATAGGCATTCTTAGAGATGTTGCAACAGCACTTGATTATCTTCACAATCGCTGCCAAACAACGATTGTTCACGGTGACTTGAAGCCAAGTAACATTCTACTTGATGAGGATATGGTGGCTCATGTTGGAGACTTTGGTTTAGCCCGACTACTTGGTATTGACTTAAACCAAAATAGCTCAACCGGGGTTAAAGGAACAATTGGTTATGCGCCTCCAGGTAGTATTCCATGATGCTTATATTTACTTACAAATTACTGTTTGTAAATTAACTAACTGTTTTTAATTCACAGAGTATGGTCTCGGGAGCGAGATGACAAGTATTGGGGATGTCTACAGTTTTGGAGTATTATTACTAGAGGTGATGACCGGGAAAAAGCCGACAGATGACATGTTCAACGATGGTCTTGGCCTTCATAAATTTGCTTACATGGCATTACCGGATCATGTAATCGATGTTATTGATGATGATGCAATTGTGTTGCAAAGTACGGAAGAAAATGCAAAGAAAGTGGAAGAATGTTTGGTTGCAATTATCAAGATTGGAGTATCGTGCTCTGTGGATTCACCACCACAACGGATGAAAATAGAAATTGTTGTCAATGAGTTGCAGCGTGTTCTCGATGTGCTTCAAAATATATAAGGTACTCTGTTCTATCCTTTTGCAGAATATGATATTAAATGAGTTTGTTAATAAACAATCACTAACTTGGTTTTATTTTTGAACGCTTTCAGGTCTAGTACCAAGCTTTCTTTGTGAAATTTGAAAGTAATTAAGTGCAGCAAGGAGGAGTGCATGTCGTAGTTATATAAACGTTACTTTGTCAAATATGTTTGTAAGAGATGTAAGGGTGCATTTACATTCCTGATGACTTATCATATGTATCAACCATGTTTATGATCAAGTGTGTCTATTTGAATGACAAACTCTGTTGCTTACATCGCTGGATCCTTTCATGGGGGCAAAGATGTAAGGGTGCATTTTCTTTTGATTTTATTGGTATTTTGTTAGGCATTTGTAGTCAGATTACACTAACTTAGCTAAATTTAGGTCTTGTAGTTTGTTTACTATTAGGCCCGGTACCTGTTACTGTCTTTTTACCGAAAACGCATACAAAAAAGAAATGCTTCGAAAACCCCATCCCAGAAATCTGGCGGGTGAATCTGGGGAACGTTCTTTTGCTTATGAGGTAGTCAAAAATCGAAAAGTTACATGATTTCGAGTTCATGGACCCGCCACCTAAACTTAACATTCTTAACTACATGTATCAACTATGGATATTGGTATTAACATGACTCTCACCAACGTTACTCGTTCTAAGTAAAGACTTCATGTTTAGGATTTGGATGTTTTGCGTATAGGGTGTTTGGAATAAAACAGTAAACGGGTAAAAACAAACAAACGTATACTAACAATAATTTATATAGAAACAGATAATCGTTAATGGTTGTTGTTGTGATTTCCACAGGTTGGAAACTCACGTTTAAATAGGATGTGAAACGGTACTAAGGTTTTTTCTCCAAACGTTGTGATGCTTGGGAGAAGTAACCGTTTCTACCATTACAGATACATGAATGGGCCTGTTTGGGTTTGTGCAGAATTATACCCATTACAGTTAGTTTCGACCCAAACATAATTACAGAATTACATACATTACATAATATACTAAAGTCTTAAAAACATAAGTAGTTTAAATACTAACGTTTGATATAAACACATTATAAGGGCTAACAATTTCCCCCCTAATGTTTTAGACTCAAACTCCTTGAACTTCTGCTTGTCGTATCTTCAAGTAATGATCTGGAAATCATTACTTCCTCCACTGCTATCATCATGATCTTCATCATCTTCTTCATTTTCTCCAAGCCTCACACCGAAATGGTCTTGACTGGATTCTATTGCTCCATCCTTCACCCTCTTGTCCTTCTGGTCTTGTAGGTCCGTGGCCAAGTCGACTTTGCTTGCGTCTCCTACATTCTTTGACGTTTCACCCCAAGGCACACTAGCGGTTTCATGGTAGACTACAACTAGATCCAAATACATCTTATAACAACTCTTGATCGCTTCTCCATCTTCGATGTCTAGGCCTTGTAACTGGGCTATGGTTCCCCATTTATCACTCATGGTGACGGGAAAATAGCCACCCAAACTTTCAACACTTTTCATCAAACATAGCAGGTTCACTTCGACATCTTTGACAACAGGTGGTATTAGGAGAAAGCGGGTGGGATTCATGTGAGGTGATTTGCAGTAATAAGATATTTACATACATGTGATGTGCTTTCCACCAATTTTTGCTTCTTTCAAAAAGATTAAATGAATTGTTATTTTTTGACAAAGAAAAAAAGTTTTAAAAAACATGTTTGAGTATTTTTTGGGTTTCTAAGAAAAATATACAAGTAATCGTGCATAATAACCGAATTTTATAGCAAACAATTATAATTGCGCTATTATGGTTATTCATTTTCATTAATTATTAACTAACACAATAATAATAATTAAAAAAAATGTAATATAATTTCTTATATAGTAGAGTTTGTGGATCAATTTTTAAAAATTATTAATGTTGAGATCAAATAATAAAAAAAGTCTCGTTTTTTTAGAAATTCATTTGAAAAAAATAAAAAGTTTTCATATATTTTTCTCAAATTTTGAGTGAAAACATTGTTAAAATAAGTATTTTAGGAAACATTGATTGAATTTGTATTTAAAAAAAGTATTTTAGGAATTAAGCATTACTCGTTAATAAGTTTGTTAAATTTTAAGCAAAAATATTTTGCTTTATGTGTAACTAGACAAATCCTCGTGCATAGCAACAGGATTTTCTAGCGGCAAACAACTATAGCTGCGATATCGTGGCTAAGTATTTCGTGTAACCTAACCTTGACAAGAAACGTAAATATTAATATGCTCAACTATTAATCTTCATTACTTTCACTTTCATCAATTAGACTATGAATCTTTTTTCGTCCAAATGCTTAGATTTGATTCTCAACAATTGGTGTTGGCATGTCTTCACCATCTTCCTCATCATCCGAGATGACAATAACATCATCCTAGTCCCAGTTTAACAAATTGGTATTGAAAAACGGATTGAGATTGAGTGCGAGATTAAGAGCAGAATTGGGAGCGGTATCGGGAGCATGATGAAGTTGCATATAAACAAAGAAAAGCAATGCACAAGCAGGTGTTATACAAACGACTATGAACTAAAGCACTGAAACAACAAACGATAAATAAAATATCACAATTTACTAACCTCAACATTAATATTAACATTTTTTTGTTTATACATTTCGTCAAACTATGAATTACCATAAAAGTAAGAAAAATGTTATTTTTTTGCAGCAATAAGATATTTACACTTCTCTATTTTAATTTTGTTTCTTCCCAAAAAGATTAAATGATTTTTTTATTTTTACACACAATTAAGGCTAGATGGCAAGCTTAAGTAACATTCACCTTATATCTCAGTGTCAGATTAGCTTTCTCTCTATTCTCACTTTCACTCACTTTTTTGTGGACAAGGTAGGTCGCGGTAAGAAGGAATGTGGGGCCTGGTTTTTTTCAAATGAAATAAGGTGAAGAGATCACCTTAAGTCTCCTCGGGAAGAGTGGTTCGTGCGAGAATTTCTCGTAGGGCCAAGGTACTCGCGAGTGAGTTTAGCACTAGGTGAAGTATTCAGCTTGCCTTGCCATCTAATCTAAGTTCTAAAAAGAACATGTAACGTATTTTGGGTTTTTAAGAAAGCTAAATGAGTGAACATGCATAATAATGAGATTTTTTAGTAGCAAACGGTTATAGTTGCGCTCTTATGGTCTTCACACAACACTTTTTTTTTCTTTTCAAAATGCTTAAATGAATTGTTAATTTTAGACACAAAAAGTTTTAAAAAACATGTTTAAGTATTTTTCTTTTTTAAGAAAATAATTTATAATTTGAAATGGTCAAAAGTACAATAAACTGAGGCAGACCGCAATTGCAGGAATAGGTTGACTTTCTTTTATTTTAGTTATGGAAAGTGAAAGTTCGTTCGTTTAGTACGAGATAGCTTCACACCTAGTGGTGCTTACACCTCTCGCCTATCAAAGTTCTATTCAAAAGTTAAGGTATTTGTTTCAAAGTTTGTTTGTTGCTAACAAGCTAATTAGAATTCGTCTTATATTTTATAAGCTAGATTTTTCAGTTTATTTTGACGCCTATTTACTTATTATTTAATCTTACATTGAGTCTAATGGTCACATTTCAACCATCTCCACCTCAGCGGCACATAAGTTTAACCCATCACCTAGCAGCCATAGTGGTAATCACTCAACCAAATACACAAAAATAGCTCACTTTATGTAACATATATCCTCTACGATATACCCTACACACTCATTAAAAAAAAGGCAGTGCACCACGTTAGGTGGTCTTCACTACCAAACCAACCTGAAAAGGCACATTTGTGTGCGGTGGATGAGAGGTCATAGTGACTGATGGCGCTTTGTAGAGGCTCACCACGGGTGGTAGATGCCTCCATTAGGCCCGGTTTTAAAATTTTCAAAATCTCACTTGAAGGCTTCAACCAAATAAAAGAATTGTCTTCCTTTTTTATGAAAAACATAGATTTAGGATATTATTTTTTAGCTGATGTAATGAGTTGTTGAAATATCTTGCATGTACGGGGTGTTCACTTAAGCTTATTTTTTAGCTATTAAGCTTAAATGATTTCAGTTTACGTTTAATAATCTTACTTTTATCGGCTTATTTTAAATTTTATAGGTTGATATAAGTCTATATGTCTTAAAATAAGCTAGAAAAGTAACTTTCCAAACATAAGCGCAAACCACGTGAACTCGTTAGCTTAAACAAAACCTCTTAGTATGAACCGTGAATAACTTTGTTAATGGACATGTCCCCTTATGGCAGATTAAGATAGATAACTTTAAGGAAAATAGAAAATGAATGAATAATGAATTTGGGATGGATAGAGTTTTGTATTTTTCGCAAAAATTTGCACAATTAGCCAAAACAAAAACACTAACAAAACCTACATAAGTTGATTTTCATATTCCTTAAACAAGAGTAATTACCGGTTACTTTTCTTCGCTCAACATCAACTATTTGTTTGTAAGTTTATTGTTTTTTTCTCTCAAACTTTGCCAAGATCGTTGACACGTTAGTAGCAAAAATGAACATTGTTATTCGAAAAGTTAATCAACTATACTTCATCCACTACTAAATATTAGGAATAAGTGGAGGCACGGCTTAGCTCCTGTGACAATCGGTAAATTTCTAAACTTTAATTTAATAATAAATATTTATTTATTATTACCTGAACATTTTTGAGCAAGCTTTAACTCACTTGATATAATTCTGGGAAGTTATCCCCACACTAAAACAATCTAAACTACTTATGAATATAGAAAATGCATATTTTATATTTTCTGGCCACTTATGAGTTTTTTTCTAACTTATACGAGAAGTTATTTCGCTTTATCTAAACACGAACTCGCACACGAACCGACCAATAGAAAATATGGTTTAGTCTAATGAACAACTTTTGGAGCTAATGTTTATATTTTTATATTTCTTTTATAAAAACACACTCGAAAACAAATTTTACACGTTAACCAATTTTTAATGTGTAACTGAAATATTTTAATTCACGTTTAAAACATAAATGAAATACCAAAACTTCCAGAAAGTTCACGTTTTAACTTTTCACTCTATTTTAAACTTGTCATGTCGCATTTTATATAATCAAACACAATGAGACTCGATTATATTCATACACGTATGTACACTTTGTATTTTTGGACAAAATCATACTCGATTTATAAATATTCATAAACCTTCACATCCTGAAACCCAAACTTCTTCAAAACATCTGCTACATACTTGTCTTGACTAATGAAAATACCATCAGTCCTTTGTTGAACCTGCAGCCCCAAAAAGAAAGTGAGTTCTCCCATAGAACTCATCTGAAACTTATCATGCATAAGCTTCTCAAAATCATTGCATAGCTCCTTATTAGTTGAGCCAAAGATGATGTTATCTACATAAACCTGAACAAGTAAAATATCATCCTTGTGCTTCCTAATGAACAAAGTCTTATCAATCAACCCTCTTTTGAAGTCATTGTCCATTAAATAAGTAGACAAGCACTCATACCATGCCCTAGGAGCTTGATGCAACCCATACATAGCCTTTTTCACCCTGTAGACCTTGTCAGGATGATCAGGATCTTCAAAACCAGGAGGTTGGCAAACATAAACCTCCTCATCAATAGGGCCATACAGAAAAGCACTTTTAACATCCATCTGATACACCACAAAATTCTTAAATGAAGCATATGCTAAAAATAACCTTATTGCCTCAATTCTTGCAACTGGAGCAAACACTTCATCATAGTCCAAGCCTTCAGTTTGTGTGTATCCTTGAGCAACCAACCTTGACTTGTTTCTTACAACAATACCTCTTTCATCCCTCTTGTTTCTGAATACCCATTTTGTCCCAATTGCCCTCTTACCATTAGAAAGATCAACCAACGTCCAAACCTCTTGAAGTTTGAACTGAAGAAGCTCCTCTTGCATTGATTCTACCCATCATTCTTCTGATAAAGCTTCTTCCACTCTCTTGGGCTCCTTTGAGACAGAAAACATGCAAACAAGCAATTTTGCAGATTTTATGGCTATTTCTTTTGTGAAGAGATCTTGTAAAGAAACCTTGCTCAGGGAAGGTTTTTGTGTTCTGAACCTTGTTTCTTGTTTGAACAGGGGTGTTCAAATTTCCAAGTATTTGTTCCTTGGGATGGATCTTATGTATCCTTGTAGAGGTAACATGACTTTCATGAATGACATGTTCCAAATTAGTAAAATCAGCATTGAATAATCATCCATGTCATCATCATCAGTAGGAGTATTAATTTCTATCAAAGCAGGCATATAAGGATCATGTGGATACTCCTCTTCACCAAATAATGGCTTTGCAGTTGGTCCAAAGAAAGTACTGTCATCAGTACTTACAACCGTGGTTTCACTTGTACTGGCAGTGGTAGAAGTTGGCTTAGCAGGGCTTTCATTATTTCTATCCGTGCTTTCATTTGGCATAGCAGTGCTTTCTGAGTGCCTTTTCTTCTTTTCAATTTCTTCTACCGACACTGAGTTATCTTTCAACAACTCATCCTTAACTTGATGAGGATCAACATTGCCTCCAGTATTCAAGACATCATCATCAGTGGGACCTTGCTTATCAATGATGGGGGATACAGAACTAGCTTTCCACTTTTCAAACAAATAGAACTCCTGTGGAGAATCAGCTTCCTTAGAAATTGTTTCTGCATCAGAATCCTTTTGTGTACCTGCATTAACATTAGTGGAAGTTCCTACAATGATAGGCTCATAATTCATAGATTTGGTTAGCATATCAATGTTAAACAGCCAGTCTGGTCCCTTGGTTTCAACACTAGGAGTCTTTTCACTAAATTGAACATGTAGGTTCTCTTCAACAATTTTAGCCCTCCTATTGTATACTCTAAAGGCTTTGCTGTTAGAAGAGTAGCCTAAAAAGTATCCATCATCAGCTTTTTCTTGAAACTTGCCTAGGTAGTCTATTGTATTCAAGATAGTAACAGGACACCCAAAAGGTTTTAGGAATGCAATCATTGGCTTCCTATCATGTAACAGCTCATAGGGGGTCTTGTTATGAGGCTTCACTACCTTACTTCTATTCTACACGTAACATGCAGTGCCTACAGCTTCAGCCCAAAAGGTAGTAGGTAACTTAGACTCTGACAACATTGTCCTAGCAGCCTCAATTAGTGTCCTATTTTTCCTTTCAGCTACACCATTTTGTTGTGGTGTTCTAGCAACACTAAACTGTCTTTCTATACCCTTAACTATAGCGAACTAATTCATCACATCATTCTTAAACTCAGTTCCATTATCACATCTGATTACTTTGACCTTATGATTTACTAGATTTTCTATCTTAGTAATGAAACTCTTGAGGATCTCACTAGTCTCACTCTTAGTAGCCAAAAAGTATACCCAAGAAAATCTACTATAATGATCAGTGATAACTAGACAATACTGCTTATGGTTCAAACTTTTAACAAAGGTAGGTCCAAATAAGTCCATATGAAGCATAAACAGTGGTTGTGTAATGGTGTTTATAGTTTTGGTCTTACAAGAAGCTCTATGTTGTTTTCCTTTTTGACAAGCCACACACAGTTCCTTACACTCAAAAACCTTAGAAGGTAACCCTTTCACTAAGTTGCCTTTTACCAGTTTATTGATTGTTTTGTAATTGAGGTGACCTAGCCTTCTATGCCATAACTTAGACTCATCTACAGATGCTTTAGCAAACAAACAGGTTAAGGACCTATTAGGAATTACATCTTTAAGATCAAAACAATATATGTTTTCCTTCCTAGGTACCCTAAGTTGTATATACTTCTCATCAGGCATCTTTAATTCAGGTGACAACACCACACACTCAGTTTCACCAAAAAGTACCCAGTTTTTCTTATCACACATTTGAGAAACACCGAATAAATTATACTTCAGTCCAGATAGGTTTTTTCAAAGTCTAAATTTCCTGTTCTGATTGTGCCTCTGCCAAGTATCTTTCCTCCCTTTGGATCATTGCCAAAGGCCACATATCCTCCATCAAAAGCTTCAAAATCTTCCAGGTTGCTCCCATCCCAAGTCATGTGCCCAGAGCAACCACTATCAAAAACTCCTTTATCTTTTAGCTCATCTTGTAGATTGCCCTGCACATGAAATTAAACAGATTAGTTCCTTTTGTGGACCCAAGCCAATACTGACTTGGGTCTGCCCTGTGCATCAACATAATCAAATTTGTTTAGGTCCATTGATGCACAGTTGACATGATGTAAAACCTTGGTCTTAGGCTTCCATTGCCAACTAGCTGAGGCCTTAACAGCATAAAAATGATTTCCAACCACTGTGTGAGTTATCACCTTTGGAATTTTTAAAACTTCTTTGGTATCAATGGTGATATTTAGCTTAGCAGTGGTTTGATTTTGCTTTGCCGTGTTTACACTTTTCTTAGCAGTGGTTGGAACCCATTTGGGAGCAGCAGTGACAATTGATTTTGTATTCCCATTCCTCATTAACACTGCTCTAGGAATTATGTTTCTGTTAGGATGAGGGTTTGTTTTCTTTGAAAATTTTTGGTGATTTACCCTCCTCCATTGATTCCAAACTTGTGGTCTATTTTTATTACAGTTTCTCTGTAAGTGCTCAAAACTACCACATGCAAAACAAGCCTTTTTAACACACTGAAACTCATTTCCTAACCTATTTGAAATTAGTCCATTGAAGTTTCTCTGGTTTCCCCTAGGTATGTATCTTTTCATCTGTTCCCTAGGTAGTTCCTTGTACTCTACTACTTTCATAGCAATTTGAGCTCCAAATCTAGGTACAAGGTTGGCTTGCTTAGAATCAACTTTCTTAACAGGTTCTATTCTCTCAGGCTGTGTTGATTCAGATCTATCTTCCTCAGAATCTGATTCCCAATCTTCAATGATGGGAGCATCAGATGACTTATCAGAACCTATCTTAGGTGATGCATTACTAGTCTCACCTACAGGTTTATTGAAACTAAATTCACTGCTAAATGATAGTTCTTTCATAGGTGGAGCATGTTTCATAAGAGGTGGTGGAGGCATATCATTGTAACCAAGACCAGTACCATCCTTGAACAATTTTTGACCTATTGGCATGTTTACTAGATCAGAAGCATACCGTGTTTTAGCAACCCTAACAACATGTTTTTCTTTTTCTTTTAGGGCTTCTACCTTTACACTTTCTGCCTTTTCTAGTTTCTCTTTAAGCATCTTAATCTATTTATCCTTAAGATCAATTTCACCACCAAGTATATTAATTTTATCAACATACTCAAACTCACATTTAATACAGTAATTTAGCTTTTCTTCAACACTTTCTAGGCCAACTCTATAACCTAAGTTATCTAGAGACAGTCTTTCTACTTCTTTCCTTAAACTCTCAGTGATAGCTTTTTGAGATTCTAAGTTATCTTGACATGATTTAAAAGAATAAGTAGAAGTTTTAGAATCATTAGATACCTCAGAATTTGAACCAGAAGATGAAGCATAGGCCATAAGAGCAAAGTTATGCTCTTTTGAAGCTTCACTAGCAAGAAAAGCTGCATTGGGTCCTTCTTCAATTTCATCACTCCAGTCATAATCACCAATACCATCTTGTGCCACCAATGCTGAAGAAGGAGCAGACTCTTCAGCAGTCTTCTTAATGCCTTCTATCCTCTTATGTGCTCTACACTCCCGAGCAAAGTGCCCATTCTTTTTGCAGTTAAAGCACTCTATCTTGCTTTTATCAAATCCAGCTCTCCTTTGTCCATTATACTTGACCTGTCTTCCAGTCCTCCTAAAAAACTTCCTGCTTGAAGAGTCAACATTGCCATTTGCCATTGAAGATTAATCTCTTCAAGATCATCAGGATCAATTTGATCTAGATCTTGATTCAAAACAGTAACACTGGTAGTTAAATCAGCCAGAAAAGCACAAATTGCACCATCACTGACATTATCACTAACAGTGGTATTGTTTGCAATAGCCGTAGTTATACAATAGGTAGCAGTGGATACATCTTGTGAACTCTTGTGATTAGTGGAAACAAAAGCAATGTTTTGGCTAGTTGAAGATGCACCAGCAATGTTGTTCTCAGAATCATATACCTTTAAGTTGTTATAAAGATTGTCCAGAGTCATCTTTTCAAAGTCATCCTTGTTCCTCCACACAAGAGTATGCATAGCCTAGTCAGGTGATAAACTTCTGATGAACTTTAGATTAATATCTTCTTGAGCAACTTTGTAGTCCACTGAATTCAATTGGCTGATGAGCTTTTGAAGTCTGTTATAGGTGCCATCAAGTTTTTCTCCACTCAGAGCAGTGAAGTTTTCAAGCTGATGTTTGAGCATATTTTTCCTTGATTTCTTGGTAGCTTCATTACCAGCAAATCTTGTTTCTATAGCATCCATAAGTTCCTTAGCAGACTCATTGTTCAAAGTCCAAAGCATATTCATTAGGTATTCCCATAGAGAGAATACTATGAGCTTTAATCTCCATCTTTCTCTTAGCCTTGTCGATCTCACTAACAATGGATATATCTTTGCCATCCTCACCTTCTTAGGAAGAGTATCACCTTTTTCCACAACATCCCAGAGAGCATAATCAATCATACGAATATATTGCCTTATTCGCATTCTCCAGATTTGGTACTCTCCATGCTTGAGCATGGGCACCTTGGAAGCAGTAACCATGTGTGTTTCGTCAGACATCTTAACTTACTTAAACAGAACGTAACAAAGCTTCTTCTTGATTACAGTTTCTAGATCACAAGCTCTGATACCACTTGTTGATCCCAGTTGAGCAAACGATCTAATATAGAAACTGACTTAAACAAAGACTTATTAAGTATCACGCGGAATTTAATACTTAATCTTAAGAAGAAGAACAATAAACATTCAACACCTCAATATTATTATTAATACGAATACTATAACCAGTATTAGGGTTTTACAACCTTGAAGTGTATCGACCTTAGATATAAAACATACGTATATCTAATCTAACCTAGGACCTCCTTTTATAGACTAAGAAGTCCTTTACATAATACAATACGTAACCTACAAGATAAATATCTTTTCCATATTTATCTAATACAGAATACTAAACCGACTTTACAAGACTAGCAGTGGTTACAATACATTATCCGTGGTTACACAATACTACTAGCCGCGGTTTGTCTTCAGCAGTGGATCCACACCTCTGTCCATGGTTTCATCAACACTGTCCGTGGTTCCAACACTTAGAATAATTCTTGATCCAAGGAACCAAAAACCCAACAAGTTCACACTAGTATGCGGGTGAACCAGCTAGGTGTACCAAATATTTTCACACTTTTAGGTGGGAAGATTTATGAATATTTTTCTCACTTTTAAGAGTGATGGTTTTAAAATAATTCTTCACACTTTTAAGTGTAATGATTTTGACTTTGAAATAATTCTTTAAATATGAAGATTTTGATTTTGAAATAATTCTTCACTTTTAAGTGTGGGATTGAAATTATTCACAATTTTTAAGTGTGAAGATTTTAAAACAATGATATTTATTGTAGTGTAGATTTGTCTTTTCATATATTTGTTTAAGATATTTTTTTGTCTTTTTCATGTATTTTTTTATTCTATATTTTTTTGTCTTTTATTATTTATTTATTTTGTCCTTTCAATTATTGTGTCATTGATCCCCACAATTGCCAAGACTAGTAATTTTACCAATTAATCTCTAAATTTGTTATTGGAGGTTTGGTAATTTTACCAATTAATCTACTTAACAAATTAAATAAAAACCAATTAAACTATTTAATTATTAATGAAATTTTAATTAAAAAAATAGTTACGGTCGTCATTGCGGTCATTGTTAGCAAGTTGTAGGCGGGGTGTAGTCTTCGAAAGAGAAAGCTGATGTGGCGTTGATGTGGCAGATGTGACCACAATATTTGTGGTTGCCATTAGCATTGGACTAACTTAAATCTTAGGCATAGACCGGGTGTAATGATCACCTTCTTACCACATTCACCTTAGCGTCACATCAGTTTTTGAGCACATCATTTAACCCAACATCTAACAGTTGTTGTGATGACCACTTAACAAAACACATAAAAATATCTCACTTTATATAACATCTCTCACAACATACCCTACACACTCATAAAAAAAAGGGTAGTGCACCACGTTAGGTGGCATGCACCATCGAACCAACCCCAAAAACGCACCTTGGTGCGCAGTGGATGGCAGGCTTAGTGACGGATGGCGCATGATAGAAGGTCACCACGGGTGGTGGAAGCCTCCATTATGCCCGGTCTTAAAATTTTCAAAATTTCACTTGAAGGCTTCAACCCAATAAGAAATATGACATGTCTAGTTTAAATAATTGGGGTATTTATTTCAGTTCTTCATCAGTTGAAATGTTTTTTGTTTTTTTTTGTTTTTTTCTCCTTTTGTTTTAATGAAAAACACAAATTTAGGATTTTTGTAGTCCACGAGTTGTTGAAATGTCTTGCATGTACGCGGTATTTACTTAAGCTTATTTTTGTGATACTGAGCTTAATTGATTTCGGTTTGAGTTTAATAGTTTACTTTTTACGGCTTATTCTTATCTTGGTATGAGCAAACCATAATGAACGAGAAATCTTGCCATCTTAGTGTAAAAACATTTAATTACATTACTCATTTATGGATGTTAGAAAAATACGTTACTCATTTATGGTAATATACAAGCCAAACTTCAGTATGTATGGGATTAGTGCTCTTCATGTATAATGTGTCATGTTTTGTTGTGTATTTGCATTATGTTGGTGCAAATCGGATCATGTGTTGGCTTTGGCAGTGTTGTTATTATATGATATGTGTGATAATCCCACATGTGATATAATACACATGTAGTATAGTAAATTGTTTGTGTCGCGGTTGGTGTTTAGAATATAGTACTACAAGTGTCATTTGATCAACAAATGAAAGCCGACTACCGTAACTATGTAACATAGGAAAAACCTTAGATATTTCTTATCAGATTATATTATGGGCCAGAACAATTAGTTGACCCAGTCCATCATCATTCCTCATCCCAAAAGTGAACTTGATTGATTTTTTTTAGTAAAATATTGAGTAAATGATATAAAAGTAAAGTAACTCCCAATATCATTTTTCACGGGTTATGGATTCCAATACTGTTTTCCACAGTGCATGGGGGAGGTTGAGATATTATGAGTCCCAGTACGGTCTTCCACGGTGTATGGGAGGTTGAGATGTAGATAACCCTACCCCTACCAAAGGTAGATATGTTGCTTTTGGTTCTACGAAAGGTATAAAAGAACCTACGGCCTGAAGAGCAAGGATCGAACTCTTGACCTTTGTTTCCAGAAACAAAGGTGTTAACCACTTAATCATTATATCATTGTGTAAATGATATGATGATTAAATTTAAGTATAAGTTATACTTTGTAAAAATATGCTCTTACTCTTTGCATTTACATATTGAAAAAGTAAAGTGTTGTTTATCTCTTATTCTTTTAGAATATACATAATAAAAATAAGCAATCTAAGCATCTGTCATTTATACTTTCTTACAAAGTATGAAAATTTTCCATATTTTTCATTAAATATATTATTTCTTCTTCATAAAATGTTTAGAGTTTTGAGTGTTATTTGACAATGTTATACGATCTGTTTCACTTAAAAGTACGCAACAAAGTGCGGCCTACGAACAATAATTGTTAGTTACTTGTCTACGATATATGCAATATAAGTGTAGTATTTTATATCCCAAGTCAATGCCGGTCATGAGGTTTTTTATGCCCATGACGAGATGATCGAAACATGCCCTTAATATATCTTATAAACACGCAACATACCATTTTTTGGAGTTTTCACGTAAAACAAAAATGCATATATCAACTAAATACAAGTGTATTATAACTTAAAAAGACGGTATAAAACAAATATGAATTAATACTTACCTTTGTAAAGAAGAAAAAAATAATAAAAAAATAAAATAAATAAATAAGCTATCCAAGTAAATAAAAAAACCACCACACAAATTTAGCGAAGTACCCAACCACGTACAAATTGTATATGCTATATCCTTCGACAGCAAATGTACTCACAAAGCAATGATAAAAAAGAACATGCGATTCCATGCACCTAATGTATTTTTTGTGATTAATAAATGAAACCAATATCTTTATATATGCTTACGAAATGAGAAACAGGTAAAGATCGTTAGACTATAAGTATTAGGATTAGTATTTGGCCCATTGTATATTAGGCCCATTATGTACCCTATATAATCTTGATGTACCAAAAATTATTATTCATTGAATATACCAAAAATTATATTAGGCTCATAAGCTAGACTATCACAACGAATTAAAAGGGGATGTTTGTTTAAGCTTATTTTTAGGCTTGTGAGCTTATTTTCACTCAAGAAGAACCATCATCCAAATACGAATACCACACATCAGCATATAGAGAAACCAAAACTAGGGCTAAGTAAGGGGGTGTAAGTTTAAGCTAATTTTTAGGCTTATAAGCTTATTTAACTATGCTTAAATCTCATACGCCCATATTTTCCGGCTTATGTACAGACTTGTGAGCTTATTATGACTTAAAGATGGAAGATAAGCTCATAAAGTAGAAAAAAGCCGGATAAAGATAGCTTATGAGATATAAGCCGAACCAAGTAAAACCATAAGCCCAAAATAAGATTAAACAAATCCCCCTAAGTTCAAGGTTTCACCTGAGTAACTCCAATTAATATAATTGGCAAATCCCAATTAGTCCATAGTTCTAATCACCATCTCAATGTATGTAACACTAATATGAGCTTACCCAAACACATTCCATAAGCTATGTACCTTTCTCTATACCTAATAGCTTCTTACCCTCTTAAAATAAGCCTACCCAATGTTGTAAAGCTTGTGATAATAAGGATAGAGGTTGAAGGGTTGGGTGTATTAGTTATTTTATTTTGTTAGTTTGAAAGTATCCTCCTAATTAACGGTCAAACTAACGGTACCTGTTAAAATTGGACAAAACCTGGAATAAATGATTCACTTTTTGACTGAATCTGAAAAGTTTCTCCGTTGCTCCACATCGTTGCCAAAATTGCTCGCCACTGGTCGACTTTTCTAACGACGTTACTATTTATCTTCAGTCACATGCTTGACACACGAGGGTAGCACTACTACAAAACAGTAACATACTTGCACTTATTATGTATTTTTACGCACTTTAAAGTGAGGGTTTAAAAATAAGTCTTCACACTTTTAAGTGTAATGATTTTAAGTTTGAAATAATTCTTTAAATGTGAAAATTTTGATTTTGAAATAATTCTTCACACTTTTAAGTGTGGGATTGAAATTATTCACAATTTTGAAGTGTGAGTATTTTGAAACAACGATATTTGTTGTAGTGTAGATTTGTCTTTTCACTTTTTTTTTCTTTTCATGTATTTGTTTAATATTTATTTTTTGTCTTTTCATGTATTTTTTTCTTTATTATTTTTGTCTTTTGTTGTTTATTTATTTTGTCCTTTCAATTATTGTGTCATTGATCCCCACAAACTCCCAAGACTAATAACCCTGCCAAGAGCCAGTTTCAAGAATGTCAGCTCTTTGATCATTTTTATTCCAACCCAATGGATGAGATTTTAAAGCCTATTTGACTCCCTAAATTTACGATGGTAGCGGCAGCATTTGATGGTAGAGAGGCGCCGTTTTTAAGCTTCCGTGTTGTAGTGTGGAAGGTTTGGTGATAGAAGAGAGATTAGGGTGAGTGAATGTATTTATCGTTTGATTGTTATATTGGGAAGGCTAAAAGGAAAAAAAGGAGAAAAAAAAAGATTAAAAAGATAGTTTATGTCAAATCTCTATATTTGATGTGTAGCTCAAATGTCTATTTTGATAAACCAAAAAAATTTACCCATTCTAGCATATTTATTTTTATAACAACCCAAGATTTTTTAGATTATTATTTTAATAATACTTTTAACAGAAAATGCGTTATTTTCAGACAGTTACTGACGTTTAAAACTCAAAACGAGAGGTTACCTCGTTTATCATGAAAACGACACCTGATGCGTGGTTCGGGGTCGAAAGACTTCCTTTTTCGCGAGCAAGCTTTACAAGCCACTAGGCAGTGTACCTAATCGTTGCAGTGTAGTATGCGTAAGCCCAGGGGGTTGATCGTTCTCTAGGAAAATAGAGATGCTAGTAGAGATGTATGACGAAAAGGTAAGGTGAGGATGATTCTTTTTAGTCTTTTATGAAAGCAAGTAAAATCTCGGGGTTTGAAGAGTGGGAGTTTGGTAATTTTACCAATTAAACTACTTAAAAAATTAAATAAAAACCAATTAATCGTTGCAGTGTAGTGATGGTCATCATTGCGGTCATTGTTAGCAAGTTGTAGGCGGGGTGTAGTCTTGGAAAGAGAAGTTGATGTGGCGCTGATGTGGCAGAGGTGACCACAATATTTGTAGTTGCCATTAGCATTGGCCTAACTTAAATCTTAGGCATAGGCTGGCTGTAATCATCACCTTCTTACCACTTTCACCCATCATCTAACAGCCGTAGTGATGACCACTTAACAAAACACATAAAACTATCTCACTTTATATAACATCTCTCACAACATACCCCACACACTCATAAAAAAAATGGTAGTGCACCACGTTAGGTGGCATGCACCATCGAACCAACCCCAAAAAGGCACCTTGGTACGCAGTGGATGGCAGGCTTAGTGACGGATGGTGCATGATAGAGGCTCACCACGGGTGGCGGAAGCCTCCATTATGCCCGATCTTAAAATTTTCAAAATTTCACTTGAAGGATTCAATCCAATAAAAAAATGTGACATGTCTAGTTTAAATAATTGGGGTATTAGTTAAAATGGTTTTTTTTAATGAAAAATAGAAATTTAGGATTTTTGTAGTCCATGACTTGAAATTTCTTGCATGTACGCAGTGTTTTCTTAAGCTTATTTTTGTGATACTGAGCTTAATTGATTTCGGTTTACGTTTAATAGTTTACTTTTTACGGCTTATTCTTATTTTGGTATGAGCAAACCATAATGAACGAGTATGAGCAATCTTGCCATCTTAGTGTAAAAACATTTAATTACATTACTCATTTATGGATGTTAAAAAAATACATTACTCATTTATGGTAATATACAAGCCAAACTTGAGCATGTATGGGATTAGTGCCCTTCAAGTATAATGTGTCACGTTCTCTTGTGTATTTGCATTATGCTGGTGCAAATCAGATCATGTGTCGGCTTTGGCAATGTTGTTATTATATGATCTGTGTGATAATCCCACATGTGATATAATACACATGTGGTATAGTAAATTGTTTGTGTAGCGGTTGGTGTTTAGAGTATAGTACTACAAGTGTCATTTGATCAAGCCGACTACCGTAATCAAGTAAGTATGTAACATAGGAAAAACCTTAGATATTTCTTATCATATTATATAATGGGCCAGAACAATTAGTTAACCCAATCCATCATCATTCCACGGTGTATGGGGAGGTTGAGATGTTATAGGTCCCAATACGGTCTTCCACGGTGTATGGGGAGGTTGAGATGTAGATAACCCTACCCCTGCCAAAGGTAGATAGACTACTTTTGGTTCTACCAAAGGTAGAACAGAACCTACGGCCTTGCAAAGAGTAAGGATCGAACTCTTTACTTTTGTTTCCAGAGACAATGGTGTTAACCACTTAATCATTATATCATTAAGGAAAATGATATGATGATTAAATTGAAGTATAAGTTATACTTTGTAAAAATATGCTCTTACTCTTTGCATTTACATATTGAAAAAGTAAAGTATTGTTTATCTCTTACTCTTTTAGAATATACATAATAAAATTAAGCAAACTAAGCAACTGTCATTTATACTTTCTGAAAAAAATATGAAATTTTCCATATTCTTCATTTAAATATATTATTTCTTCTTCATAAAATGTTTAGAGTTTTGAGTGTTATTTGACGATGTTATACAATTGAGTTTTTTGATATATGCAATATAAGTGTAGTCTTCCATATCCCAAGTCAGGCGGGCCAGTCATGAGGTTTTTGATGCCCAGGACGAAATGATCGAAACATGCCCCTAATAAATAGGCAACATACCGTTTTTTGGAGTTTTCACGTAAAACAAAAATACATATATCAACTAGATACAAGTTCATTATAACTTAAAAAGACGGTATAAAACAAATATGAATTAATCCTTACCTTTGTAAGGATCAAGAGAAAAAAAAAAAAAAAAAAAAAAAAAAAAAAAAACTATCCAAGTAAATAACAAAACAACCACACAAATTGTATATGCTATATCCCTCGACAGCAAATGTACTCACAAAACAATGATAAAAAAGAAGAACATACGATTCCACGCACCTAATGTGTTTTTTGTGATTAATAAATGAAAGCAATATCTTTATATATGCTTACGAATTGAGAAGTAGATAAAGGTAAAGAAAATTTAATTGCGATAGCAACTCAAGGTGATCTAGTGACAAAAGGACATGTTGTGTGAGGCCTCAAGTCTAATTTTTTGATAGGTGCAAAAACAAAAATTACTCACACCAACCTCCTAAGAAGGGAGGGTTTTATCCGGTTTCAGTCTATGTGTCGGTGGGTTCAAATCTTGTGAATTAGTCAGCCAAAAATTCGAAAACCCTGATTACTAAAAATAAACTTAATTGCCATGAATCTTGTAATAAGACTCGGTTAAAGTAAAAATGTAAAACCTGAAAAACTTAGTAACAATTCTTTTGAAAATATACGAGTAAAATAAATTGACAATCAAACAAAAAACAAATTCCAGGTGAAACAAACTTTACAGTATTCATCTTATTCCTCTAGTTTTCATTTCTATTCCTTCAACTCAATTTTTTGTTCACGTTATGTCCTTCTTCCTGAGATGTGTAGCACAAAAAAAAAAAAACATTTTTTTTTCCACTTTTTTACACATCGAACCTCAAACGCGATGATACCCCCTATTTCTTTGATGCCCGCCACGCCATATGCCAGAGCCGGCTCTGTACCAAGACTTCTTAAAAGTCTTCCCTATCTCAAGTCTTGTTAAAAGTCTTCAGTGATTATACAAATTTTTGTTGATGGCCGGCATTATCTTCACAATTTGCATGTCATGAAACTTAAATATTAAAGATAAAGAATTTGTTGATGGACGGCATCCTCTTCACAAAGTTAACTTTTATTATTATAATGCATTCAGTTTTATTTGTTAAAATTGGTTCGTCTTATATATAAATGATTGTAGACGTATTTTTTCGCCAATTCATTTCACCAGTCGCATGTTATTAAAAGTGTTAACAAAAAAAACCAATACTGTGAATTTCCAAAAATGAAGTCACCACAATCCTTAAGTTACTTATCATCTTCCTCTCATATTTCAATTTTCTTTTACGGTCTCGCGATTATATGTCTTATTTCCGCCACTGTCGTCTGTGCTTCCTACGGCGGTAATGAGACTGATTATCATGCTTTGCTGTCATTTAAGTCAATGATCACCCTTGATCCGTACAAAGTTCTAACCTCGTGGAACCATTCCTTTCATTTCTGTTACTGGAGTGGTATTTCATGTGGAAAGCGACACAAACGAGTGACTGTTTTATGGCTGGATTCTCAAGGCTTAGAAGGCTCGTTGTCTCCTCATGTAGGAAACCTTAGCTCCCTACGTGTGCTTTCTCTTTCTAACAACAGCTTTCAAGGAACCATTCCTAACGAACTTGGTCGTCTATCTAGGCTACGTGGTCTTTATCTTAACAGAAACAGATTCAGTGGAGTCATTCCAACAAACTTGTCTGGTTGTTCTAACCTCGAAGATCTTTACCTCAGTCTAAATGAGCTAACTGGAAGCATACCCAAGGAGATGAGTTTACTCTCGAGACTTTCTGATTTTGTAATTCACAACAATAAGTTAACAGGTGGAATCCCACCTTTCATGGGGAATATTACATCAATGGAAGCCTTCTCTGCTCGCGGAAACCCGTTGGGTGGGAGCATTCCAGATACCTTGGGTCTTTGGCAAAGCTTGACGGAATTTTATTGTCATGACTGCAACTTATATGGAAGCATCCCTCATTCCATTTTTAACCTCTCACTCCTAGTTAATTTTTCCTTATCTAGTAATCACCTCACTGGTAGTCTTCTTTCAGAAATTGGCAATCAGCTCCCAAATCTTGAGTTCCTTCAGTTATGGGGTAACAAACTGACCGGAGTTCTTCCACCTTCTCTTTCTAATTGTTCTAAATTAGGATTTCTTGAAATGGGTGACAACAATTTCACTGGGAAATTAACAATCGACTTTTCAAAACTAAGAGATATTCATGCAATTAGATTATACGATAACAACTTCCATGGACGCGGAGAAGCTGATGACATGAGGTTTGTTGATTCTTTGAAAAACTGCTCCAAATTAGTAACTTTGAGTCTTTCAAATTGCGACTTTGTAGGAGTGCTTCCTATGTCAATAGGTAATCTCTCTCATCAACTCACCCATCTATATTTAGGAGACAATCAATTATTTGGAAGCCTCCCTTCAAGTATAGGTAGTCTAGTTGGCTTGACCTTTTTAGATTTAGGACCTAATTTATTAAAAGGAAAAATTCCAACTTCCATTTGTAAACTTCAAAAGCTACAACTTCTTGATCTATATAGCAATCAATTTTCAGGGCCTATCCCTGATGCCATTGGGAACTTATCAATGTTGACTGAACTTTATTTAGATTCTAACAAATTAGAAGGCCATGTTCCATCAAGCCTTGGGAATTGTAAACAACTTAATGGGTTAAACCTTAGAAACAATAGACTTAGTGGAAACATACCCAAACAACTTTTTCAACTTCCATCACTAAATTATTTTTTAATTTTCTCTCAAAATAGCCTATCTGGTTCAATTCCATCAGATATTAAACATCTCAAGATGTTGAGCGAGCTCGATTTATCTTATAATAATTTTTCAGGCCCCATTACTAGTAGCCTTGGTGAGTGTATTAGCCTTACAAAGTTAGACCTTAGTGGCAATAGATTTCAAGGCATAATACCATCTTCATTCAGTTCATTGGGAGGATTGGGGGTACTCGACATTTCTGAAAATAATTTATCAGGTAGAATTCCACAATTTTTAGGCAAATGGAAATCCTTAGAGTATTTGAACCTATCCTTTAATGATTTTGAGGGTGAAGTACCAGTTGAAGGAGTGTTTGCCAATGCAAGTTTATTTTCGGTTTTGGGGAACAATAAGCTTTGTGGTGGTTTGGTTACACTTGAGTTACCCAAATGCAAGGAGACGGGTAGTATGAAAAAAAAGTTTCTTTTCTTCATATTAGTCATCGTGATTGCAGTCACGTTGCTCGTCGTATTATGTTGTGTGTATCTTTTGTGTAAGAAGAAACGCAACAGTCAACCATCTCTATCATCAGGGAGTGAACGGTTCATGAAAGTTTCATACCATCAACTTCTCAAGGCTACCGATGGGTTCTCTACAACAAATTTGATTGGAGAGGGTGGGTTTAGTTCTGTTTATAAAGGGATCCTCAATCCTGATGATGACAAATTTGTTGCAATCAAGGTGCTGCATTTTCAAAATAAAGGAGCTCACAAAAGTTTTATAGCAGAATGTGAAGCATGGCGGAATATTCGGCACCGTAATCTATTGAAGATAATAACTTCATGTTCGAGTACCGATTTCCAAGGCAATGATTTTAAAGCGCTGGTTTACGAGTTTATGCCCAATGGAAGAGTACACGATTGGCTTCATTCAAGTGCATATACATCGAAACTGAACCTTCTTCAAAGAATAAATATACTTAGAGATGTTGCCATTGCACTTGATTATCTTCACAATCGCTGCCAAACAACGATTGTTCACGGTGACTTGAAGCCAAGTAACATTCTGCTTGATGATGATATGGTGGCTCATGTTGGAGACTTTGGTTTAGCTCGCCTACTTGGTACAAACTTAAACCAAAACAGCTCAACCGGGGTTAAAGGAACAATTGGTTATGCACCTCCAGGTAATTCCACTTTTATTCCATGATGCCTATATTTATTTGCAGGTTAAACTTTGTAAATTAATTAATTGTTATTCATTTGTAGAGTATGGTATCGGGAGCGAGATGACTAGTTGTGGGGACGTCTATAGTTTTGGAATATTATTACTAGAAGTGGTGACTGGGAAAAAGCCGACAGACGGCATGTTTATTGATGGTCTTAGCCTTCATAAATTTGCTTACATGGCATTACCGGATCATGTAATCGAGGTTATTGATGATGATACAATTGTGTTGCAAAGTACGGAAGCAAATGCAAAGAAAGTGGAAGAATGTTTGGTTGCAATTATCAAGATTGGAGTATCGTGCTCTGTGGATTCCCCACCACAGCGGATGAAAATTGAAATTGTTGTCAACGAGTTGCAGCGCATTCTCGATGTGCTTCAAAATATATCAGGCACTCTCTTCTGCCATTTTGTGAAATCTGATTTTACATGAGTTTGTTAAAAATCATCACTAAAATGGTTTTATTTTTCAACTCTTTCAGGTCTATCATCAAGCTTTTATCGTGAAGTTGTAGGAAACTGCAACAAGGAGCGGTGCATGTCGTAGTTAAATAAATGTTAAGTTGTTAAAGATGTTCGTAATTGTGGTTTAAGTTTCTTGTTGCATAAGTGTACGAGATATAAGAGTACGTTTACTTTCGTGGTGACGTATCATATGTATCAAGCATGTTTCTAAGTGTGGTTTAATTTCCATGAATCCAATTTGTGGTAGTGAATTCTACTTAAGTTCTACTTGGTGTTCGATTCCTTAATGATCAGCCTAATGTTATTCTTGTTCTTTGACTTTCAATTTCATAAATTTGACTTTTTTTATGAATATCTGAATGAGAAAGCTCAAGGCTTCCCCCTCTTCTGGTTTCGAGTAGTGTATGGTTCAATTTTATAGAACTCATGTTTGGTATAGTGTATTATTACTGCGAGTATACTGTATTAAAAATGGGTCAATAATGACCAAAGTAGAATTCTGATACATAAATCAGCTCGAATATTTTGATATACAGTTGGTCCAACACACGTACATTCACATTAGAGACTTGAAACTTGAGAGTTGAGAGTGTTGCCAAAGTTACTACTTAATGGAAGTTTAATTAACAAAAAAGGTGTAGTTATTGATTGTCCTAAAAATATAGATAAAACTGAACTAGGTCAATTAAATTACAAAAAACGAGTCTTGTATCTACTTACTAATGTAATGTGGAAACATGTAACTTACACTAATATGAAATGGGTTAAACGTGAAACTGTACACCCACTCTTGTGAAACAAACCAAAGAACAGCGAAAACTAAAATGGGTCAAATGGGTAGACTCAAGAAATATCTTTAACTGAACGTGTCATTATTTTGTTCCATTCCATCAGAGATTGAAGACCTCAAGATGTTGAACCATCTCGATTTATCTTATAATAATTTATCAGATACTATTACTGGTAGCCTTGTTCAGTGCATTAATTAGCCTTACAATGTTAAACCTACAAGGCAACCACTACAGTTTCTGAGATAATTTCTGCCATGAATGAATCTGTTGCTCTTCTTTTCCGAAATGAACATAGTATTGATTCAAATAAGGAAGATCCATTGACATTACAAATGAGTTGATACACTGAGCTTGCCTACTGTATGACTACTCTTGCAAACAACACATCTAAAAAGATACACGCCAACCTTATTAACTGCTAGAGCAGAAATGAAACTAAAACATACACCATAGACATCACTGTAAGTATTGTTATCATCACTGCCTTTGAATAACTCAAGAAAAACAGATGGGGTTTGATGAAGTTGATGTCGTCTCTAATCTGCCTTTAGAATTGAGAATCAGGCCATATGACGAATACATAATAAATCTTGACTTTATCCATCCAAGTTCAAGCTCCAAATAACACTAATAACTGGCAATACACCACATTGATCACCTGCACAAACTAAAACAAGCACACTTTATCATTCTTACGAGCTTCAAACATATGAAAGTCAGTAAATGTTAAGCCTTGGCAATGGTGATATCACTGAGCCCATTCCAGTAATTTGTTGCTCTTTCAAAGGGAAGAAAATATTTACGTTGGTAAGAAACTAACTGTCAAATACAGAGGTCGCAATTTCAAGCATTTTACTTATAAATGGATCAATTTACGTTATGTTATATTTAATGGGTTCAACGGGCTGAAAACATTCATTAATCATTATTTTTAAACAATTTTAAGAAAAAGGACCAACCACTTTTGCAGGTCAACCTGATCCAATCCAGCCAACGGGTTAGGGCTCCCAAGCCTGCATTTCCAAGGGTCCACATCTACGGTGTGACTGATAAAGCATTAACCAATGCTTTTCTGCAATACAAAGAAACGGGAATACCAACGGGTTAGGGCTGAAGTGTCATATATATGGTCTGTGTCAAAAACAACCATTTACAGTAGCAAAATTGGGGATCTTGCAACAAAAGTCAAACAATGCCAAGGCTTATCATTTACACAAGAAAATAAATACAAGATAAGAAATAATCCTACCTTAGCCCATGGCTGAAGTAATAACTTCTGGAATGGGCTAAGTTATATCACCCAATGCCAAGGCTTATCATTTGTTCATCACGGTATTTTAGCTTACGTGCAGCCATTCTTCTACGAATATGTAATTCTACCAAAACATATCATGTATCTAAGTTTCATGTCCAAATGAAAAATAACAAGTTTCTAAATCCGTGTTTTTATTTACATGAAACATGTGACAGTGATATATATATCTATACTACTTTATAATGCATTTAGGCCTTCTAAAATTAGAAGGCTTAAAAATTAAGCCTTGCTTATTATGGAAAGAATTCCAAGCCTAACTCTTAACCAAAAATTAAGATAAGGAGCTCCAATCATGAGATGACACGTGTCACTTCTTAACAAACTCCAAGCCTAACTCCTAACCACTAAAAATTAAGATAAGGAGCTCCAATTATAAAATGACATGTGTCACTTCTCAACTAAAAATTCATCTTTATTTTCAAATTAAAATATCTTTTTATCTACTTATTTTTTTTATAATCTAATTTCACCATATTTTCTAAAATTTTATGCACTTTAATTCAACATCCATTTTGATATATTTTTATGAGTTTTTAGTTTTTATATTTTTAGTGGGTTTATTTTATTTTAATTCAAATTTTTACAACTTTAACCTTTATTTCATTTATAACTATACTTATCGCCGCCGCTGTGCGCGGGTATCCGGCTAGTATAAAGAAACATGTAAACCTGAATCTATGGTGACAAAAAATAAGCCGTAACTTGACAAGTACCCTTGTATTTAGTGAATATATATAAAGATAACCTGTAGTCTTTCATTTTCTCTTTGGTCCACCTTATCTCCAAGCCCTCATGTTCTGTGATATCAATAAAAATCGCAAGCCGGGTTTTTATTTATATAACAGGGCTCTATTTTGTGGCCGAATTAGACCCCGGTTTTCTCATTTCATAACCGGGCTTTATGCCTTTGTTTTTGACGGACACCTTTATAGAGACCTTTTTCCTATTAACATGGCTCTATTAAGGGGGCTTTATTTCAGATTTTGTAGTAGTGTGAGAAAAGAGAGTTTATGAGTCAAACAATTTCAGTACCAAGGTAAATAGCCATCTGACCAATCTTCAAACCCAAACACTCCTTTAAAGATAACTGCCATTTAATAACCATATATTTCCAAATCTAGCAGACAATGTCATGACATTACCAAAATACAAACAAAAGGAACCAAGATGATTGATTGATGTGGACCCAAAACAATTACAAACAAACTTCAAACTAAAACAAAAAGAATACCAGTGCAAAAACATACCCCATAAGTTTGGATATTAAATCCACAAATTAAAGCCTAAGGATGACAAGCTAGCATAGCAGCCCCACGTCACAAAACCAAGCCAGACCCATAAATTAAATCCATGTTGCCATATGTATACCAGGTATAAAAATTTAGCAGTGCAGACCCAACTAATAACATAACAGCAAAACGAAAGACTTGAATTGCCAAACTACAAAAGAAGACCAAAACTTGCAGACCTGCTAGACCACTGCTAAACCACAGAAGTAGAACTGCATAATATTTGCTGCGGAAACCACTGTCTCGCCAGATGATCATTTCATTTACTACCAAACAGGAAACTGTCCTTATGAAGATAGATAGCTTATCCCAAACACACTGTATCAGAAGATAGAAAAGCTTGTGAAGCAAAGGTTTTCAAAACCATGATATATAGCCATCTTTTTAAACCTTTATTCCAAACACCAGTTAGGCATATAAAAACTTTTCTGATCAAAGTAGCTTCAATGCTTCATCTTCACATAATCCCATTCATGTCAATCTTATAAGCTTTTTATCATTAAGGCTACTGAGCTATACCAGGAGTTCTCCTTGAACTTTCACATAATTCCATGACAAGGTCACGGTTTTGAACGGTCTCGATAATCCTTATCATCACTATATCTCCTTGAGACCACCCTACCTTCACGCCTATCATATTCTGGTGAGTCACGCCTAGAGAGCCGATGATCACCACTTCTAAAATTTCTAGATGAAGGAGTAACACACTGCAACATCCGAGTACAAACTCCGTATTAGGTATGGGCGCAAACCTGATACAAAAATTTCAACATGTTAACGAGATCAAAAACATTATCTCAAACAGCCAAGTTACCTCTGAATGTGAGGTAGAAGCATATCTAGCATATCGTTCTTCTTCAGTGATACTTTCTGCAACATCAAAAAGCATCTCACAATTAGATGAAACTGTACATGTTACATTACATTAAAACGATGACTTGAAGTAACCAACTCTTACCTGAATCCAACGTTTTGCTTCCACGTAAATCACGGTACTTTCTGCTTTTAATTTGTCTACTGCCGGATACACCACTTCCAACGTCATCTTGATCAGCTGGTGAGGATTTTTACATATCTTAGTCTATAGATGCCATCATAGAAGGAACTTTTGGTTTGGGAACTTTAAATGATCCTTCAACTTTGTGTTATTAAAGGAACTGAAAATGAATAACTCTTGAAAATGTTAACACTCAAACAAGATACGAGTACAGTGTAAACCTCAAAAACTAATCCTTATAGCTTTTATAACCACACTTAACAAAGATAACGCCTTTAGATATGTGGTTCTTACATTATACTAGCTACAATCAGGATAATCTCATGCTTAACATATGCATTTATTCATTATCGAAAAAACCCCTATTCCCCCAAATAACTAATAAGCACTTTGGCATAAGCTTACCCAGCCTGTAAGTTCTTTATACAAGCTTACCCAAACACCCCTAAATCCCATATTCCCATGACAGGTATCCCTCTCACAAACACATGCAGCTTTATACATGATAATTAGGGAAAGAAGAATTACATTCCAATGTATAACGCACTTTGACATGAGCTTACCCAAACACATTCAATAAGATCTGAACCTTTTTTTTAACAATAGCTTATTAACCTCTTAAAATAAGCTCGGACTACAAAGTAATCGGTGATTACAAGCCACAAGGTCATTGACTAGGGCGAGTTGAGCAGAATCGGCCAAAAGATTCAATTTTGTCAAAACATGGTCAGCTCGGTGCTAATTCGTACAAAACTCGGTTTGAAGTGTTTTAAGAATTGTGTCAATGTTTCCAAACATAGTTTTTGGTTCAATAATCAAATAATATGGTCCTATAAACATATCATACATATAATTTCAAAACTTGTACATAAAAATTCCAAAACCCCCACGTACTCGCTGCCGCCTAGCGAGATTTGCAACCTTAATTTCAGCTTTTTCAGAACCCAATAACCTATTAAGCTACTTTAAATCATGTACAATCATATTACTATAACACATAATAGTCCAAAAAAAGGAAATACATCATTCCAATGTGATAAACACAAGTTCTCACCTAATAACGATTTCCAACATCACACCAATCTCTCATTTCTATCATATACGAGACACCAACGAGCTCTTACGAGACCTCTTGGTGTGGTCTAGATTTGAAGCGGGTAGAAACACCATAGGATGTTCTCCCTTGGCTCAAAGTGAGTAAACAAACGCACCCCGTTGGGTGACTCAAAAGGACCACAACATACGACTCTTTTGAGTTGTAAACTTCTAATGATATCCGAACACAATGAACAATGTGAACAACGATTATAGTGACTAGGAACTAACCCCCTCGAGTGCGTGCTCGTTCCCGTTCGAGACAAGGATCACAAAGAAAACGCAACGAGGCAATAACCAAAAGTATCATAAGCTTACTTAGACCGAAAACCAAATAAGGAATAAGCCAAGCAAAATCCGAAAAACCAAAGTGAGCAATTTCGCCCCAACTTTAATTCGAAAACCAAGTAAAGCAATAAGCTTTCTTGATTAATCTAACAATGGAAGCTTGAATTAGACAATTACAACTCGAATTACAAAACCCCCCAAAACAATTTTGAAAAACCCTAATTTTATGTGAGGTTTGTGTGCAAGCGAGGAGATAACCTGTGATTGTGCCCTCTATTTTGCCCACTATCTTCATAGCCACGTCTCAATCATCTTGTGATATCTATGATGGTAGCCTTCTACTTGAGATGTGGTGATGGTGATAGGAAGGTAGTTGACTTCAAAAAGAGGAAGAACAATACTATTCTGATGTTTTGGGGTGTGGGGAAGACGAAAAAGAAAATTTATTAAATGAACTTTTTATAGCAGTAGTTTACGAATTTGAACCTCGCACGTGAAATTTTTCAAAATGAACTTTTTAATATTATGCGTTAGATCGATTAATAGATTAGTTTCTAACCATACACGTGTATAAACAGAGTGTTGAGCAAAGTGCTAGGCGAGTATTGAAGCTAGGGATATGAGGTTGCGCGAGGGGAGCAAGGTCTAGGCGAGGAAGCTGGGTCTGGGCGAGGAAGATGGGGTCTGGGCGAGGGTAGAATCTGGGCGAGGAAACTTTACTTGATGGCCGAGAGGTAAAATTTTGATAGTTGGAAGTCTATTTGTGAGGTAAAAGCACATAAAATGGCTATTATGAGTACGTGCATAAAAAGGTGAAATATTCTATAGTGGTTCAAGTGATAAAAACATATGCATATGAAAAAGAGAAGTAATAGGTTTGACTAAGATTGGTGTGATCAAAGGGCACGAAGGTCTAGTAAAATGTTTACAAGCATCACCAAATAGTATTGGAGGTGGGTTTTTTTGCTGTATAGTGGAAGTCGTGACAACAGTATATGAGTTTGGTGGGTTCCACATTATAAAGTGTTAAAAACTTGGTATGTGATTGAATGGAAAAGTAAAATCATGATGGTGAGGGTGACATGTTTTGGTCATTTTGGTAAACTATATAAAAGAAGTTCACTTTGGTAATATGACTATCTATATGGATTATTTTGGTAATTTGCTTAAAAGAATGATGAGAAGGATGGGGCGTGGGGGTGGGTTAATGTTTGTTTTTTTTTAGCCATTGTATTAACTGTACCGCGTGTCCCGTCATGTTCCAATTTAAACGCAGTATCCCGATACGCGTAAAATATGTCAAATATGTTTCTGGAAATGTTTTCATGAGCGTAATACTAAGGTATCAATATTATTTTGGAATTGGGTTATAATCGTTTTGCCAGAACTAGGTTGGTGTCGGTACGCGTGCGGTGCTATGTTTTCTCGAGACAATGAGATAATCTCTCGTTTTCATTCGTAAATCATCAGTATGTGTTAAAAAGTGATAGTTTCACTTATTTCAATATAAAATACTAGTTTCGCGTGTTACTGCGTTCTGCAGTGTGCGGGATAACCTCCCAAAACACTGTTTAAGCTTACGTATGCTTAAAATTATAAATTAGATAATAATAATTTCACATTTACTATTAAGATACTCGGTGGAAAATTACTGTGTGTGCGGTGTCAAGATTTCTGTTGAAACGAGATAAATATTTATAACTATTAGAATATAATTGATTTGCATTCTCTCGCGTAATAAATAATATTATAATAATCCAAAAATTTTATGGGTCGTTATAACCACATATCAAGATAATTTGCAATATGTCCTCTTTCGATTATTTTTTTCCGGTCATAGCAGCAGATAAGCATTCTATGTCAGGAAACTATCCTTATGGTATCTAGTATCCAATGACTACATAAACATAACTAGACTCAAGACACGCATGTCCATCCTCTCTGCCACATTATTCCTGAGAAAAGAGATTTTGAGTCAAATAATTTCGGTACCAAGGTACATAGCCATCTGACCAATCTTCAAACCCAAACACTCCTTTAAAGATAATCTCATGACATTTCCAGTCTGCAAGCCTTTTATCCATGACCATCCAAATTAATGATCATTTCATATCCAAATTTGTCAAAGAAAATTGCAGATAGAACGTATTAGAAAGTGTCTGTATATACAACAAAACTGAATCGTATTAAAAAGTGCCATGTTAATTCCATACTTTTGACTACTACTACAGTGACCTTCAAATAAAAAACCTAATAACCCCATTCTTAAAGTGTTTCGCTAAGCTATTTTGAATGCAACATAAACTTGGCAATCTTGACCCAACCCGAACCAGTTGACCCATGACCCGTTTGACGAGTGTTTCCATTTGACCCGTTTCGACCCATGACCCATTTGACCAATAACTAAACCATCACGGTTACAACTAAATCAACGTTTTGCCTATTAAACTAAACATGTTAAAAGAGGTCACAAATTCTGAAGCAGACGTAGTTCATCTAGTCTGCATATAACTTTAAATTACTTTTAGTTTTATTTAAGTAACAGCTACAGCTGATTCAGCATTCTATTTATTTAGATTAATTGCTATTTATTCAGCGTTCAGCACTTGGCATATTTAAACTAACAACCAGACAACACATATGGTTTAATGCAAGCAGCACCTGCTTCACATTACCATATCTATAAGATTCAACTTATTCAGCAAGGTATATATCAACCATATCTAAGTTAGGACAATAATTCCATTTTTTTTTGTACCAAAAATACAACTAGATAATCGAATGGTGTGTTGATTGCAATTAACAGATTGGGTTATATATTTCATACCTGAAGTTTCTTTGCCAGTTCCTCATGCCTATTATAGCCAGAAGCTCAACCAGCTACCTCATTTACATGACTCATCCTCTGAGTAACTTCGGCCTATAAAAAGAAATAGCATATAATGTGATTAATAAGTAGGAATCGAAAACCCGATTGTCATGCAGCTGAGCGTTCAGGTCCTATTAGTTGGTTCGCAGCAAAAGTTATGACAAAGTGATCCGGGCTGCATAAATGATATAATATTATCTTCATTGACAATCATAAACAATTAAATAGTATTTACTTGTTGGTACACATTGCCATGATGCAAAAAAATTATAAGCCTTACTTCGGATACAAATAATATACAACAGATAGACAGTCGCTCTGCATAAATAGACCAAGCAAGAAGTAGAGTTGACTACTTGACTTTGTCCATTTCATCCTTAGTTGTAGGACATTGATGCAAGTTTTCAGTCAATAAATCCAGTTTTAAGACACATACAACAAGCAAGGACACACATGATGCACGGAAATGACACTATTCACATATTACATGTCTGCGCCACATCATTAAGTAAAGAGAAAAAGTTTCAAGCATATGCTACCAAATTGTTAATGTGCACGTTATTATGAAATAAAAACCTAGCCAAGAGGAAAACAAGATAAATTTAAGCTAAACAACAGAAAGAAGGGTATAAACTTGACAATTTCGTGCAACCACTTAAAAACGAGAATGGCCAATGTTTTAGTAAAGAATTAATTCAACTGTTAGTTAATTTCATGGGTCGCATAACATAATTAAATATAGGTTAGCATTATGTGCCAATTAATTAGATAATTAGAGCACATCTTAAATGTAATTCGAACAATTATTTAAAATAAAACCTGACTTTATATGAGGTTTAATACAAGTAGCACCTACTTCACGAGATCTCTTGATGCATCTTGAACTTAAGATGTTGTTTTATGTAAAATCTCAAAGAGCTCAACATAATGTGGTGATCTTTTGTTCAATTTCTGTGGAATATTAAGTATAAGTCATCATATTACATTACAGTAGCATGTGTAAAGAGTTAACTTTTTATAAGTAATGTAAACTAACTTGATATATAGGAAACTTGAATATACTCGATAAAACAGTTAACAACTATCATTCACAAGAAGTCAGCAGTATGATGATTCTATCCATATAATTCAAAGCCTTCCTGCATCTCAATATGTCTAAATTATTGGATACTAACTTATTAATCCATGTAAGTCAAGATTAGTGTAGTATTTACGTATGTATATAAGTTAAAGGGTCTCGTGTGTCAAAAGTAAAGTCCATAACCGAATGGCAGTTAAAAACGGTTATGGTAGTTAAGTTTGTAGGTTGTGTCGGTTTGTAAATATATACCGGTTCATAGTGTCGGTTGATGGGTTATAAATACCCGTGTAAACCAAGTCTGTAAAACTAACGATTGTTTTATATCAAATAAACTTAGTATACTTTTTATCCAATTGTTCATAGAAACACAAAAGACCAACATAAATCACACAAAGTGTGACTTTCAACACATTCAAATTGTTCCTTTGAAAAATTACTCATTCCTTTTCCCCTGTTTGACCCATTGTAGATGAACCAGAGTCGGCCCATTTACATGTAGATAAATATTACGCAAGTATCATTCTCTAATGGACATTTCATCAAACCCCTTTCGTGCACAACCTAAATCACCATGCTAAACCCGAGCTTCTAACCATAGCGGCACGTAACACACCTAATTCACCTCTATCGCACTATAATATCACAAATCTCCATAACTAACGCCTAATTGAAACAAACACAAAAATCATTGAATTCAGTTCAAAAGAGCATCACAAAATCAGCAACTTCAGCTCACGATTAACCGAATCTATCGATCAAAATCACAAAAACCGAATCTATTTGAATCGTGAGGGTTTGTGTTTATGGACCGAATCATATGGGGCAAATAGCATAAAAGGTACTCATCTTAAATCCAATTTCAATTAAAGGGATTTTATTTTATTTTTTTTTTTATTTTTTTTTTTTTTTAGGTTTTTTCTAACTTCCGTTAATCATTTTGTTAGTCAATTACATGTTTGCTCCTTGAGTTTGTATAGCCATTCCATGTTTGGTATATTTTCGTCCGTTTTCATAACTTTGCATACGTTTTCGTCCGTTTTTACACGTTTTGTCCGTTTTTACATATTTTCGTCCGTTTTTGCACGTTTTCATTTGTTTTTGCACGTTTCCGTCTGTTTTTACACGTTTCCGTCTGTTTTACACGTTTTGGTCCGTTTTTGCACGTTTTCGTCAGTTTTTACACGTTTTCGTTTGTTTTTGCACATGTTCGTCCGTTTTTGCACGTTTTCGCCCGTTTTAACACGTTTTTCAGCCCGTTTTCATCCGCTTTTACACGTTTTCATCCATTTTTATACGTTTTTGTCGGTTTTTGCATATTTCCATCCATTTTACACGTTTCCGTCTGTTTTTGCACGTTTTCGTCTGTTTTTACATGTTTTCGTCCGTTTTTGCACGTTTTCGTCCGTTTTTACACGTTTCGGTCCGTTTTTACACCTTTCGGTCCGTTTTAAACGTTTTCTTCCGTTTTGGTCTGTTTTCGATGTTTCGTCCATTTTCACACATTTTTTTACACACATTTATACACGTTTTTATACACGAGTATAAAAAGTCTAAAACGAACGAAAATGTGCAAAAACGGACGAAAACATAGAAAAAGGGATGGAAACGTGCAAAAATGGACGGAAAATGTGCGAAACGTGCAAAAACAGACGAAAACGTGTAAGAACGGGCAGAAACATGCAAAAACGGACGAAATATCGATAACAGACGAAAACGTGTAAAACACATATTTAGGATTTTTGTAGTCCATGAGTTGGTGAAATATCTTGCATGTACGCGGTGTTTGCTTAAGCTTATTTTTGTGATATTTTGCTTAATTGATTTCGGTTTATGTTTAATAGTTTACTTTTTCCGGCTTATATTAGTTTGAGCAAATCATAATGAACGAATATGAGCAATCTTTCCATCTTAGTGTAAAAACATTTAATTACATTACTCATTTATGGATTTAAAAAAAAAAATACGTTACTCATTTACGGTAATATACAAGCCAAACTTTAGTATGTCTGGAATAGGGATGGCAACGGGGCGGGGAATGTCGGAGATTGTATTTACCATCCCCATCCCCGTTTTCACTCTCCATCTCCATCCCCGTCCCCATCCCCATCGGGAAATTGCTTTACATCCCCATCCCCGTCCCCGATGGGGATTGGGGATCCCCGTGGGGATTCGGGGATTTTCAATCCTTATGAACTAACATAAAGTTTCCACTAACTCATCGAAAATATAAAGAATTTTAACTGATAAAGTGTTTCAAGAAACGTGCGTAAATCGCACATTGTTAGATTCATTACAATTTCAATTTAACTGTAAAGCATCCTCAACATTATAAAATCACATATAATATAAAAACAATATGTATTATATGTTTCTATTCGGACAAACGAATAAGTAATATGTAGTTGGTGCTTATGCTTCTAATTTTAAAGGTACTTGATTTTATAAATATTACATATGCATATAAATATACATGTCGATACTCATAAACATATATACATATACATATACATATACATATACAAGTTAATCGAGAATGAATATAACAAATAAATTCTAAATACTTATACACTAGAAAGATCGGAGTCGGGGTCAGGTTCGGGGATTTATGTTATCCCCATCCCGGCCCCATCCCCGGTTTCATATTTTGGGAATTCCCCATCCCCGTCCCCATCCCCATCCCCGATCAACTCAGGGATTCCCCAGTCAAAATCGGGTTTGGGGATCGGGTCCCCATCGGGTACGGATTTTTTTGCCATCTCTATCTGGGATTAGTGCTCTTAGAGTATAATGAATGTTTCATGTTCTCTTGTGTATCTGCATTACCCACATGTGATATAATACACATGTAATATAGTAAATTGTTTGCGTCGTGGTTGGTGTTTAAAGTATAGTACTACAAGTGTCATTTGATCAACAAATGAAAGCTGAGTAAACAAGTAAGTATGTAACATAGGAAAAACCTTAGATATTTCTTATCAAATTATATAATGGGCCAGAACAATTAGTTGACCCAATCCATCATCATTCCAAACAAAAATTTTGTTTCAGGCAATACCATTTTTCACGGGTACTGGATCCCAATATGGTCTTCCACAGTGTATGGGAAGGTTGAGATGTAGACGGCCTTACTCCTACCAAGGGTAGATAGATTGCTTTTCGTTCTACCAAAGGTAGAAAAGAACCTACAGCCTTGCAAGGAGTAAGGATCCAACCCTTGACCTCTGTCTCCAGAGGCCAAGGTTTTAACCACTTAATCATTATATCATTGGGTAAATGATATGATGATAAAATTTAGGGAAAATTCCATATATACCCAAAAGAAACTTCATAATTACATATTTACCAAAATGACAAGTTTTTAATGCATGCATACAATGTTTTTAAAGCATGTACTAGAGAAATATGAAATTATGATATTTGTTTTGGGTATATATGGAATTGCCCCTTAAATTTAAGTATAAGTTATACTTTGTAAACATATGCTCTTAGTCTTTGCATTTACATATTGAAAAAGTAAAGTATTGTTTATCTCTTACTCTTTTAGAATACACATGATAAAATTAAGCAAGCTAAGCTCATTTATACTTTCTTAAAATATATGAAAATTTTCTATATTCTTCATTTAAATATATAATTTCTTCTTCATAAAATGTTTAGCGTTTTGAGTGTTATATGACGATGTTATACAATCTGTTTCACTTAAAAGTACGTAACAAAGTGCGGCCTACGAACAATACTCGTTAGTTACTTGTCTACGATATATGCAATATAAGTGTAGTCTTCCATATCCCACTTCGGGGCCGGTCATGAGGTTTTTGATGCCCAGGACGAGATGATCGAAACATGCCCCTAAAACATGTTATAAACAAGCAACATAGCGTTTTTTAGAAGTTTTCACGTAAAACAGAAATGCATATATCAACTAAATACAAGTGTATTATAACTTAAAAAGACGGTATAAAACAAATATGAATTAATCCTTACCTTTGTAAGGATCAAGAAAAAAAAGCTATCCAAGTAAATAACAAAACAACCACACAAATTTAGCGAAGTACCCAACCACGTACAAATTGTATATGCTATATCCCACGACAACAAATGTACTCTCAAAGCAATGATAAAAAAGAACATACGATTCCTCGCACCTAATGTGTTTTTTATGATTAATAAATGAAAGCAATATCTTTATATATGCTTACGAAATGAGAAGCAGGTAAAGATAAAGAAAACTTAATTGCGATAGCAACTTAGAGGTCATCTAGTGACAAAAGGACTTCTGACTATAACTCTAAAATGTGTGAGGCCTCAAGTCTAATTTTTGATAGGTGTAAACAACCCTGAAGTGGCCATACCAGCCTCCTAAGAAGGGAGGGTTTTACCCGGTTTCAGTCTGTGCGATGATGGGTTCAAATCTTGTCAATTAGTTAGCAAAAAGTCGAAAACCATGATTACTAAAAATAAACTTAATTGCCACTAATCTTGTAATAATACTCGGCTAAAGTAAAATGTAAAACCTGAAAAACTTAGTAACAATTATTTTAAAAATATACAAGTAAAATAAATTGACAATCAAACAAAAAACAAATACTTAGGTCAAACAAATTCCACGTGATGTTGTTATACTCCCGAAACAAAAATCACAAAACTCAACCCAACACAAACTTTACACAATTCATCTTATTCCTCTAGTTTTCAAGATCGAACACCAACATACTTCAACTCATTTTTTTGTTCATGTTATGCCCTTCTTCCTGAAATGTGTAGCGCAAAAAAAAAATAAAAAAAAATAAAATAAAATAAAAAACATTTTTTTCTTCACTTTTGTACACATCGAACCTCAAACACGATGATGCCGCCTATTTCTTTGATGCCCTGGGCCATTGCCCACCTCGCCATATGCCAGAGCCGGCCCTGTCCCAAGACTTCTTAAACGTCTTCCCTATCTCAAGTCTTCTTAAAAGTCTTCGGTGATTATACAAAATTTTGTTGATGGGCGGCATCCTCTTCACAATTTGCATGTCATGAACCTTATATGTTAAAGTTAAGGAATTTGTTGATGGCCGGCATCCTCTTCACAAAAGTTAAACATTAGAGTTAAGGAACTTTTATTATTATAATGCCTTCAGTTTTATTTGATAAAATTGGTTCGTCTTATATATAAATGATTGTAGACGTATATTTTTCACCAATTCATTTCAAAAATAAGGATAAAAAGCCAATACTGTAAATTTCCAAAAATGAAGTCACCACAATCATTAAGTTACTTATTATCTTCCTCTCATATTTCAGTTCTCTTTTATGGTCTCTCCATTATATGTCTTATTTCCGCCACTGTCTCTGCTTCCTACGGTGGTAATGAGACTGATTATCATGCTTTGTTGTCATTTAAGTCAATGATCACCCATGATCCGTACAAAGTTCTAACCTCGTGGAACCATTCCTTTCATTTCTGTGACTGGACTGGTATTTCATGTGGAAAGCGACACAAACGAGTGACTGTTGTATGGCTGGATTCGAACGGCTTAGAAGGCTCATTGTCTCCTCATGTGGGAAACCTCAGCTTCCTACATGTGCTTTCTCTTTCTAACAACAGCTTTCAAGAAACAATTCCTAACGAACTTGGTCGTCTATCTAGGCTACGTGGTCTTTATCTTAGTATAAACAAATTCAGTGGAGTCATTCCAACAAACTTGTCTCTTTGTTCTAACCTCGATGACCTTTGGCTCTATCAAAATGAGCTAACTGGAAGCATACCCAAGGAAATGAGTTTACTCTCGAAACTTACTAGTCTTGCAATTCACAACAATAAGTTAACAGGTGGAATTTCACCTTTCCTGGGGAATATTACATCAATGGAAGTGTTCTCTGCTGTAGGGAACCCGTTGGGTGGGAGCATTCCAGATACCTTGGGTCTTTGGAAAAGCTTGACGGAATTTCACTCTGGTGGTTGCAACTTATATGGAAGCATCCCTCATTCCATTTTCAACCTCTCACTCCTAGTTACTATATCCTTATCTAAAAATCATCTCACGGGTAGTCTTCCTTCAGAAATTGGTAATCAGCTCCCAAATCTTGGGCGCCTTCAGTTAAGGGATAACGAACTGACCGGTGTTCTTCCACCTTCTCTTTCTAATTGTTCAAAATTAAGACAATTTGAAATGAGTCAAAACAATTTTAATGGGAAGTTGACAATCAATTTTTCAAAACAAAGAGATATTAATTTTATTTCCTTATATGATTACAACTTCCATGGACGTGGAGAAGGTGATGACATGAGGTTTATCGATTCCCTGAAAAACTGCACCAGATTAGTAGATTTGGAACTTCGTAATTGCAATCTTATAGGAGTGCTTCCCATATCAATAGGTAATCTTTCTGATCAACTCAGCTATCTAAGTTTAGGAGAGAATCAGTTATTTGGAAGCCTCCCTTCAATTATAGGTAGTCTAGTTGGCTTGACCACTTTAGATTTACAATATAATCGATTCAAAGGAAAGATCCCTAGTACCATTGGTAAACTTCAAAAGCTACAACTTCTTGGTCTAAATAACAATCAATTTTCAGGGCCCATCCCTGATGCTATTGGGAACTTATTACTATTGACAGAACTTTACTTAGGTTACAACAAATTAGAAGGTCATGTTCCATCAAGCCTTGGGAATTGTAAACAACTTAATGGGTTAAACCTTAGAGACAATAGACTCATTGGTAACATACCTAAACAACTTTTTCAACTTCCATCACTAAATTATTTTTTCTCTCTCTCTCAAAATAGCCTATCTGGTTCAATTCCTCCAGAGATTAAAAACCTCAAGACGTTGAGCTATCTCGATTTATCTTACAATAATTTATCAGGAAACATTACTAGTAGCCTTGGTGAGTGCATTAGCCTTGTATGGTTGAACCTAGGAGGCAACAGATTTCAAGGTGTAATACCATCTTCATTGAGTTCCTTGGGAGGACTGGGGGTACTCGACATTTCTGAAAATAATTTATCAGGTAGAATTCCACAATTTTTAGAAAAATGGAAATCCTTAGAGTATTTGAACCTATCCTTTAATGATTTTGAGGGTGAAGTACCGACTGTAGGAGTGTTTGCCAATGCAAGCGCATTTTCGGTTTTGGGGAACGATAAGCTTTGTGGTGGTTTGGTTACACTTAAGTTACCCAAATGCAAGGAGACGGGTAGTAAGAAAAAAAGGTTTCCTTTATTCATATTAGTCATCATGATTGCAGTCACGTTGCTCGTCGTATTATGTTGTGTGTATCTTTTGTGCAATAAGAAACGCAACAATCAACCATCTCAATCAGCAGGGAGTGAACGGTTCATGATAGTTTCATACCATCAACTTCTCAAGGCTACCGATGGGTTCTCTACAACAAATTTGATTGGAGAGGGTGGCTTCAGTTCTGTTTATAAAGGGATCCTCGATCTCAATGATGACAAATTTGTTGCAATCAAAGTTCTGCATCTTCAAAATAAAGGAGCTCAGAAAAGTTTTATAGCAGAATGTGAAGCATGGCGGAATATTCGTCACCGTAATCTGTTGAAGATAATAACGTCATGTTCGAGTACCGATTTCCAAGGCAATGATTTTAAAGCGCTGGTTTACGAGTTTATGCCGAATGGAAGTGTACACGATTGGCTTCATTCAAGTGCATATACATCGAAACTAAACCTTCTTCAAAGAATAAATATTCTTAGAGATGTTGCCACTGCACTTGATTATCTTCACAATCGCTGCCAAACAATGATTGTTCACGGTGACTTGAAGCCAAGTAACATTCTGCTTGATGATGATATGGTGGCTCATGTTGGAGACTTTGGTTTAGCTCGACTACTTGGTACAGAATTAAACCAAAACAACTCAACCGGGATTAAAGGAACAATTGGTTATGCACCTCCAGGTATTTCCATTTTTATTCCATGATGCTTATATTTATTTACAGGTTAAAGTTTGTAAATTAATTAATTGTTATTCATTTGTAGAGTATGGTATCGGGAGCGAGATGACAAGTTGTGGGGACGTCTACAGTTTTGGAATATTATTACTAGAGGTGATGACTGGGAAAAAGCCGATAGAAGACATGTTTATTGAAGGTCTTAGCCTTCATAAATTTGCTTGCATGGCATTACCAGATCAAGTAATCGATGTTATTGATAATGATGCAATTGTGTTGCAAAGTACCGAAGCGAATGCAAAGAAAGTGGAAGAATGTTTGGCTGCAACTATCAAGATTGGAGTATCATGCTCTGTGAATTCCCCACCCCAACGACTAAAAATTGAAATTGTGGTCAATGAGTTGCAGCATATTCTCGATGTGCTTCAAAATATATAAGGTACTCTGTTCTCCCATTTGTAAAATCTGATTTTACACGTGTTTGCTAAAAATCATCACTAAAATGGTTTTATTTTCAACTCTTTCAGGTCTATCATCAAGCTTTTAGCGTGAAGTTGTAGGAAACTGCAACAAGGAGCGGTGCATGTCGTAGTTAAATAAATGTTAAGTTGTTAAAGACTTTCGTAATTGTGGTTTAATTTTCTTGTTGCATACACTACTACAAAAACTGGTTTTACCCACGATCAAATCCGTGGGAAAAACAGTGTGAAACGGCCGTTATCCACAGATTTCACACGGATTCATTCCGTGTGTAAAAACCCCGTGGGTAAATATTTTCCCACGAGAATTCCCACGGGCGTTGACCATTTTCCCACAAATATATCGTGGATAATCCGTGGGTTTAATTTCCCACAGATTTCTCACGAATATTTTCAGACAACCATTTCCCACATTTCCGGCAACAATTTCCTACGGATATATCCGACGCTTTTTTGACACAGATTTCCCACCAATTTATTTGCCACCCACGAATTCTCCCACTGATTTCTTATTGACAGTTTCACATGAGAACTCGTAGCAAATCAGTGGCAATATTTTATAGAATTACAACAATATTTAATTTTTAGATAATTGTAAAATTAGAATATAAAATGTAATTAAAATGGAGCAATAAACCCCTATGAAAATACATTAAACCAATATCCAAAATGTGATTCATACAAAACACATGAACTCATAATATATAGAATCCATTAAAGTACATATAAACTTACAAATATAATCAACCCAACAAACTTCAAACCTAAGCTACTCGACTAAACAAAGTGCGGTTGATGTATTTTTAATTTGCGCACCACAAGTATTCTATTTTTGTTTCCTAGTATAACAATGTCTATAATCTCTCTATTATCTCTGTAATCCATCCAAGTATCCAACTTAGCAAGTGAGTAGTTTTTTAACCTGTACAAAACACAAAACCAAATCAGTGCATATAAACAAAATCAAAAAGCAGACAAACATAATTTCAAATATTTAGAGCTAAATACAATAGGAACTATAACAAAATCAAAACATAGATTTTTGGGTCCAACAAAAACTCAAAATAATCCATAGATCTATGTATATATATGACTGCAGGATATCTAACAAAAAGTAGACAATGGCTGCTTCGAGTGTGTTTTGTTCGATTGGTTGTCGCACATCTTATTGGCTCGTGTCTCATCACTTTTAGTGGTTGTCCGAGTATGGTGATTTACCAGTGGTCGAAACGTCAATGTTACAACAACGGGAAAATGGGGGTGGTTGAATTAAGAGAAGAAAAAAGTGATGTCTTTGAATTATCTGCAATTGATGGCATTTTCTTCTTTTAGTTTGTATGTGTGGTAGTGGTACAAAGAGAAAAAAGATAGGTTTGTGTTTGTTGTGATAGGATGTTGGCTTACATTGTATCCATTGAATGTGCCATGTTGGCAATCTTTGTGAAGCAATCCAAAGGTCAAAAATATTTCTCTTTCATATATGGGAGTAATATTTTGCAAGTAGATTGGGGAATCAATGAAAGATTTACCGTATATTTTGTACATAGCATTTAATTTTTTGGCTAAACCTTTTAACCTTTTATGGTGACTATTTTATTTGTTACTTGTCTTGTAAATTGTTGGTGTCATTATTCTTTTACTTGAAGAATATGACCCTATCATTTTCTATACTATTGTACGTAGTATATGTATATGATAACTAATAAATGAGTCATAATTTAAATTGTTACTAAATCACTCACATAAAAATCAGGCGTTAATTTAATTTGGTAATTTTTAAATACAAAGTCAAGCTATATATATATATAAAAAGACAATGTCATTGTTTTATATTAAGTTGATCATTAGTAGCAAGTAGGGGTGTTAGTCGGGTTCGGGTCAAATCATGTAGGCTAAAAAACATACCCAAACGCGACCCTATTTAAAACTCAGGTTAGTCGAGTTCAGGTCAATTCGGGTTCGGGTCAACCCGAATATAAGTAAACCTATTAAAAAAATTACTTACTTTAATATGTTTATATTGTAAAATTAGTCGATTCAGGTTGGTTAGATTCGGATTAATACGGGTTGAGGCTAAAAAAAATAACCAAACCCGACCCTATTTAGAACTCGGGTAGTCAAGTTGACCCGAGTAACCCGACTCAAATAGGCTTAATCTAAAGATACAATGAAGGTCATGACAGACATAAAACATATTCGTGTAGATATTCATCCATATGCATTGATTTGATACAAAAAAAGTTATACCTAATCTACACATACACTTATGATACTCACATAAATAGTTACATTAATAAACGAAATCATATAATATGAAACTAAAAACACATATGAAGATATAATAAGTAATTTGGGAATGTGTAAGTATGCAAAAATATAAATATAGTATTTTTATGGGAAATCCGCAGGTATTTACACACGTGTTTCTCACGGATTTATCAAATTGGTAGGTAAACTGTGGGAAAGTACCCACATATTTTCCATGGATATAATTGTTTTCTTTTACTTTTTTAAATAGTTGCACGTTCACGCATATACACGTCCACACACCTAGATAGAAAACATATATATATACAATGAAGGCCATATACAGAGATATGTAACATATACGTGTAGATATCCACACATATACAACAATTTGTTACAGAAAAAGGTTATACTTGAACCCACACATACACTTGTGATAATAACATAAATAGTTCCATTAATAGACAAACACATATAATATGAACTACAAACACATATGAAAACATACGAAGTAATGTGGATATGTGTAAGTAGGCAAAACACAAAAACGATATTTTCTGTAGGAAATTCGTGGGTATTTACACACGTATTTCCCACAGATTTATTAAATTGGTAGGTAATGTGTGGGAAAGTACCCACATATCTTCTACGGACATAATTGTTTTCTTTTACTTTTTTGATATAGTTACACGTTCATGCATATACACGTCGATATACCTAGATACAAAACATCTATATATACAATGAAGGTTATAAACAAGCATACGGAACATATACGTGTAGATATCCACACACATATAATGGTTTGTTACACAAAAAGGTTATACATAAACCTACACATACACTTGTGATACTAATATAAATAGTTCCATTAATAGACAAACACATATAGTATGAAAATACAAACATATATGAAGACGTATTAAGTAATGTGAGAATGTGTAAATAGACAAAATACAAAAACGATTTTTCTGTGGGAAATATGTGGGTATTTACACATGTATTTTCCACGTATTTATTAAATTGGCAGGTAATCTGCGGAAAAGTACACACATATTTCCCATGGACATTATCGTTTTCTTTTACTTTTTGATATAGTTACACCTTCACGCATATACACATCGATATACCTAGATACAAAACATCTATAGATAAAATGAAGGTCATAAACAGACATACGGAACATATACGTGTAGATGTCCACACATATACAATGGTTTGTCGTGTAGATATTTCCCACGACAAACACAAAAACAACATTTTGTGGGAAATACTAGCTAGTGACCTACTGATTTCCCATGGACGAGTTAAATAGTTACTTTATAAAAAAAGACCGTGTGAAATCCGTGAGTAATGGAGCCAAAATTTGCCACATACTTTTGGTCGTGGCTAATATGTGTGAAGTGTGCCACAAGTTTCCCACGGACGTCTAATAAACACAAATAGTGTGAATATGGTCGCAAATCTGTGGAAAATTTGCGACGGATTTCACACAAAAACATGGTCAACAATTTATGTGTAAAGAGTGGGAAATCCGTGGGAAATTTACTACATATTTCTCACCGAAATTTGGTCAACAATTTGGTGTGTAATTTGTCAATATTCCGTGTGAAATTTCACACAGTTTCGCTTCCGTGGGAAAAGTTTTGTGGGAAAAACCAGTTTGTGTAGTAGTGATAAGTGTACGAGATATAAGAGTACGATTACTTTCGTGGTGACGTATCATATGTATCAAGCATGTTTGTAAGTGTGGTTTCCATGAATCCAATTTGTGGTATTGAATTCTACTTAAGTTCTACTTGGTGTTCTATTCCTTAATGAACAGCCTAATGTTATTATTGTTCTTTGACTTTCAATTTCATAAATTTGACTTTTTTATGAATATCTGAATGAGAAAGCTCAAGGCTTCCCCCTCTTCTCGTTTCGAGCAGTGTATGGTTCAATTTTATAGAAAGTTAACCTCGTTTTTGGTTATACACTTGTACCATGCATTCGGCTAGTACAAAATCATTATTATTACTGCAAGTATACTGTATTAAAAATGGGTCAATAATGACCAAAGTATATTTCTGGTACATAAATCAGCTCGAATATTTTGATACTTTTCGTATTCCTTATATAATTAGTACAACTCTATTTTCATCGGATAAGCGTTTGGATAAGCAATCCCAAAGTCAAAACTGCGTATTTTTGTTTAGTCTAAGCAAGCCCAAACAGCCCTTTAGCAGTTAATGTGCAGCTTTAAGGTCATCATTGTTGTTTTATCCATATTTCTAGAAAGACAAGCGTTTAGCTTTTGGATGTTGTCTCTCGTATTTGAAACGATAATAAACGGATACTTTAGCTTTTACGTCAGTCTACGCTGTATACTTACAGTAGCCATTATGTTACCAAACGCTTTGAAAAAGTAGGCTTGAGACATGCTTCTTGGATAACATGTAACTTGTTTTGAAATGCAGTCCCAAACACCTCTTCATAATCTATATGGATGTTATTGATCCTTTATATGTATGGATTGATTGACAATAGGCGAACTTAAGAGGTTATTCTGGAAACTGAAAAAGCTGTACGTTAAGTTAGTTTGAGCAAGTACTAAGTGTCTATAAAAGTGCTTAAGCAGTAGCTAAGAAAGGGCATTTACTTCAAGCTGAAATACATAACACAAGTGTGTTAGTAAGAAACGGGAGTTATTACGCATGTTTAACTGTTTAAGGTTGAAACCTAACAGTGATTAGTATGATCCTGTCTATATCTTACAAAACTGAAACATATAGTTACATTCGGTGCATAATTATCATATAAATGTTTATTTTTGTAAAACCCAAAAATCGAGAACATATAAATATTAGCTTAAAAAAAATAATAATTAATATTTGTCAGATCGTTTATAAAACCTTTTAAATGTTAGACCATGCTCCATTTTAATGTTAAGAAAAACCAAGATATAAGAACCTAACATCATTCTTCATGAAAATCATAATGTATATTAGATGTAAGTCATGTTTGATGTACTACAGGTACTAGTTTAAAATAATTTATGAACCATGTTCCTTTACCATTTATAGCCTTTAACTGGTGCAACTGTTGGACCTCTTGCATGCCATGGTCATGTTTATTTATTTTTCGTATCAAGCTAAGATTGTCACATTAAACATAACTAGGTAAACATATAAATATCACATGGAATCATGTGTTAAAACAGTAGCTTATCTCATTCTTTCTTATTATTTTCGACTACATCATCACAAGGGACAAGTAAATTGTAAAACCCAAAGATTCTTTCCAACTCAAGAAGGCACTCATTATATTTTTATATAACATACCAGCATGATCATGATTCCATCAATTATCCCTTTCCAACTAAAAAGATCACTCCCCATTTTTATTTTAAAAGACACCATAAGGCATCTTTATTATTTAAAGATAGTGGCAAACAATTCCATCTTCACCTCCATTTTCTTTCTTTTCTTTCTGTCGACATTCAACCAGGACATAGGTAAGCTTCGAGACTTTTTCTTTTTAAAGCTATTGTTGTGGTGTTACAAGTATTGATTTGCTCGTGTTGTGGGTTGTTTGTACCTGCTGCCGTCGTGGGCTTGTTGCACCAAGAAGGTGATTTGTTTTGCCTCGTTTTGACCTTGTTCCTTCTCCTTTGTGCCACGCTACAAGGTATCTTTCATGGCCTCGTTTTTTCTTTTTGTTTTGCGTAACCTGGTCATGTATAAGTGGTACCACGCGCTTGATTTCGTCTACAATGAAACACTATATAAATGATTAATATGAACCTAATGTTATGCTACGCAAATGACCAGGAGAAACTTGTATTTATGTCGATTTAATGCACCTGATCTCGTTCTTTTTTTTTTCCTACCTGGTCGTGACTTCTGTATCTCCATACGCATGCTTTGTACTATACTATCATGTCACTAAATGGTTATAAGACTAAACAAGATAACCTAGGATAGACTTTGTGATATAATGAAGAAGTGTGATATATGGGTCAAAATCTTAAACCTGGTTTGTGTAGGGTTTGGTCGTGGTTGGGCAGCCTGTTAAAATTTGGGGTAATAATCTGTGGCAAACATGTCACTTTATCAATTGCTAATGGCTTTCAAGCTATGCTCTTTGCAGGCATATTACAGGGGTTTAACATGGACAAAGCATAAGTGGTTTATAGTTCCAAGATTATCATTTTTTCTGAAGCCTTTCTTGTTCCTGCTGAAGTTCATTTTATTGTTTCTGCTGAAGCTCTTTATTATAGCCGTTAGAGGGGTCTTAGTGTAACTTAATCCCCTATTTAATCAGTCCTTTATTCTAGGGTTAGACACACTTGTGTGTGTAGTCTTTTATATCACTCTCTTCTCTTCTCTTAGATCATTTCACTGATCTTGTCTTGTCTTTACACTCATATGATTATTGTCTCATTGACATTAATCTAATCTTGTAACATTTGGATACTATTAATCTAAGCTGACTATTGCAGCTTAGATCTGAATAAAGTTTATGTTGTTTATCTCGTGTTGCCTATACTTTCGTACATGGTATCAGAGCTTCAGGCTCATTGATTCTCTTTAGCAACAAAGGTGTGGTTTGGGGTTACTGCTGTTGGCGTAATCACTGGTTATCTTCTGTTTCATATTTGCCCTAGACTAAGTGAATCTAGGGTGAGTGTGATTTGTTCTTCCGCTGCATATTTCTTTGTAAGTCTAAGTCTTACCTCTTCTTTAAACATACAGTACTTGTTGTTTCTTATTACAAAGTCTTATCTTCTTATCTATTTATTCTTATTATTCTATCTCTGTCTGTTATTCTTTGTCTGATTATTCTATGCTTGTCTGATTATTCTTATTATTCTTATTGTTTGTCTGCAATATTATTTCTGTCTGTAATTCTTGGTCTGTCTTATTATATCTGTCTCCTATTTGTCTACTTGTCTTGCTATTCTTTCTCTGTATTATGGGTGTTGGTGATGCCTTATATTTACACCCTAACAATAGAGGACCAAACATGAATCTTAAATGCACTAACTGCAAAAAATCTGGTCACACTATTGATCGATGCTATGATCTTGTTGGTTATCCTGATGGATATGGCAAAAGGAACTTTAATACTAAACCTGTCAGCAGAAACGTTGTTTCCACTGAAGTTAATTATGTCACTGATAAAATTGCTAGCAACTCTCATGTCTCTTTGTCTAAAAAACAGATCTCCAGACTTATGAGTCTTCTTAATGAGTCTTTCTTTAATGGCAGTATCAAGTTTAACCTAAACTTCAACAAATTTTTTAACAACAACTCAAAAACCTTATCTGGAAACATCAGCCTTGGTTGGATTGTTGACTCTGGTGCAAATCAGCACATGACTGTTTCTGCCAATCTTTTAATTAATGTTGTTGACATTTCAAATCTTGGTCTAACTGTTGGACATCCCAATGGTACTCAGGCCTTAATTACTAAAATTGGTGATTTAAAAATCAATAATGACCTAACTCTTTTTGATGTTCTGGTTGTTCCTGAGTACAATGTCAGTCTGCTGTCTGTTCATAAGATTGCTAGAGACAATAAAATGTTTGTTGGGTTTAATGATTCTAATTGCTATATACAGGATTTAAATAAAAGGATTGTAGGGATTGGTAAACAATGCAATGGGTTATATATGTTTAATATTGATTCCACATGTAAGATTGCTTCTAATAACTGTATTTCTGTTTGTCATGTCTCTAGAAATCTCTGGCATCAAAGACTTGGTCATCCTTGTGATCAAGTCCTACATATTCTCAAATCCACTCTTAAACTTGATAATTCATCTGAATCTGACCATCTTTGTGATACTTGCAATAAAGCCAAACAAACCAGGGAACCATTCCCTCTAAGTGAACATATATCTACTAAAATTGGTCAACTTGTTCATCTTGATGTATGGGGACCATACAAAGTCACTAGCAGAGAAGGATACAAATATTTTTTAACCATTGTTGATGATTACTCTAGGGCTGTCTGGGTGTATATGCTTAAAGGGAAGGATGATGTTTATGTTTCCATTGTTAATTTCACTCATATGCTATCTAATCAATTTGAACACAATGTTAAGATATTCAGAAGTGATAATGGGACAGAATTTGTCAATAACAAGCTTCAACTCTTCTTTCATGAAAAAGGAATTTTACATCAAACCTCTTGTGTCTATACTCCTCAACAAAATGGTATTGCAGAAAGGAAACATAGGCATCTCCTTAATGTGGCTAGATCCCTCATGTTTCAGGGGGAATTACCTCTATATCTTTGGTCTGAATGTGTTCTAAGTGCTGTTTATATCATAAACAGGTTACCATCTTCAGTGTTGTCTGGCAAGTCTCCCTTCTTCCGTGTATATGGGCATGACCCTTCACTCTCTCTTCTTAGAGTCTTTGGCTGCTTATGCTATGCCACCATTCTCAACAATTTTGATAAACTTGGTAGTAGATCTGAAAAAAGTGTTTTTATTGGGTATTCAAATGAAAAAAAAGGTTATAAACTTTTAAGCTTAGAAACAAAGAATATTTTTTACTCCAGAGATGTCAAATTTTATGAAACTGTTTTTCCCTTCAAAATGAAAAATACTGTGTCAAAACCTTTTGTTGAAACTTATGTGCCTAAAGATTTAAATCATAAAAATTTCTTTGATTCCTATGATGATAGCACAGTTTTGAGTCATCCTACTAGGGATGATGAACCTGTTGCAACCTCCATAGATGAAAATACACACTCTGAGGTCACTATATCACATGAATCACATCCTGCTGATTCTCCTTCTGATTCTGCTGATACATCTTCTAATTCAACTCAAAATTCTGTTCAAGAAGAAGGCTTGCCAGCCACTACTGCTAGAAGGTCAACCAGAGTTTCCAAATTGCCTAGTAATCTAAATGACTTCATTATTGAAGGAAAAGTTAAATATGGGGTTGAAAAGGTTGTTAATTACTCTAATCTTAACAAAGATAATTACTGCTTTACCTCTAGTCTAAATAAAAGCATTGAACCTACCTGTTATGAAGAAGCTATCCTTGATAGTAATTGGATTGATGCTATGAACTCTGAAATTGAGGCCTTAAATGAAAATCATGCTTGGGATATAACTGATCTCCCACCTAATAGAACTCCCATTGGTTACAAATGGATCTTTAAAATCAAATATAAAGCCAATGGTGAAGTTGACAGATACAAGGCTAGACTTGTGGTTAAAGGTTATAACCAAAGGGAAGGAATAGACTATGATGAAACATTCTCTCTTGTTGTAAAAATGTCTACTGTTAGATGTCTTATTGCCTTAGCTGTAAAAAACAAATGGCCTCTTTTTCAACTTGATGTTAACAATGCTTTCTTGTATGGAGATCTTGATGAGGATATCTATATGACCATTCCCAAAGGGTTCTGTAATGAGAACAATAAAAATAAAGTTTGTAAACTTGTTAAATCTCTATATGGTCTAAAACAAGCTCCCAGAAAATGGAATGAAAAACTTGTCAGTGTTTTAAAGGAAAATAACTTTGTCCAATCTGTTAATGATCACTCTCTGTTCACCAAAACAGAGAATAACAAGTTTATTGCTCTTCTTGTTTATGTGGATGATATTGTTCTTACTGGAAACTGTGTTGATGAGATAAACCTATTCAAAGAGTTTCTAAAATCTAAATTTCACATCAAAGACTCGGGAAATCTAAAATACTTTCTTGGCATTGAGGTTTTAAAAACTGGGAATGACATCTGTCTCTCCCAAAGAAAATACTGTCTTGAACTCCTCAAAGAATTTGGTCTTCTTGGGTGCAAACCTGTGTCCACCCCTATGGAACCCAACTCTGTGCTTCCATACATTCCCACTGATGATGATCCCTTACTTGTCAACATCACTGGTTATCAGAAGCTTCTTGGGAAACTTATCTACCTCACCCATACAAGACCTGACATTTCATACTCAGTTCATTGTCTGGCACAATATATGCATTCTCCCTTGAAATCTCATCTGGAATGTGCCCTCAATGTTCTGAGGTATCTAAAAGGAGCTCCAGGAAAAGGTCTAAGGTACAATTTCAGCAACTCTGAAAATCATCTTGAAGGATATAGTGATGCTGATTGGGCCAAATGTAAGAAAACCAGGAAATCAGTTACAGGTTATTGTGTTTTCTTTAATGATTGTTTAATCTCATGGAAAAGTAAAAAACAAAACACTCTTTCAAAATCTTCCACAGAAGCAGAGTATAGATCTATGTCTACTGCTGCCTGTGAAATCATTTGGATTCAGAAAATCCTAAAAGATCTAAAAGTTGACATCAACCTTCCTGTCAATCTTTTTTGTGATAACAAATCTGCTTTACAACTTGCTGTCAACCCTGTTTTCCATGAAAGATCAAAACACTTTGAAATTGATGTTCATTTCATCAGGGAAAAAATTGCTAGAGGTATTATAAATGCTAAAAAGATTGGATCTTCAAACCAAACTGCTGACATTCTTACAAAGAACCTCCCTGTCTATCAGCATAAATTTTTGTGTGAAAAATTGATATTGTTTGATATGTTTGCCAATCAGATTAAGGGGGAATGTTAAAATTTGGGGTAATAATCTGTGGCAAACATGTCACTTTATCAATTGCTAATGGCTTTCAAGCTATGCTCTTTGCAGGCATATTACAGGGGTTTAACATGGACAAAGCATAAGTGGTTTATAGTTCCAAGATTATCATTTTTTCTGAAGCCTTTCTTGTTCCTGCTGAAGTTCATTTTATTGTTTCTGCTGAAGCTCTTTATTATAGCCGTTAGAGGGGTCTTAGTGTAACTTAATCCCCTATTTAATCAGTCCTTTATTCTAGGGTTAGACACACTTGTGTGTGTAGTCTTTTATATCACTCTCTTCTCTTCTCTTAGATCATTTCACTGATCTTGTCTTGTCTTTACACTCATATGATTATTGTCTCATTGACATTAATCTAATCTTGTAACATTTGGATACTATTATTCTAAGCTGACTATTGCAGCTTAGATCTGAATAAAGTTTATGTTGTTTATCTCGTGTTGCCTATACTTTCGTACACAGCCCCTCATTGCCATTTTTTTTATCAACTATAAAACACGTATATAAACACTACGACTAAGCTAGAACTAATCTAGTTATATGACTTCATAAAATCATAAAGTTAAACCCAGATGAGTAGTAGCATTGTGGTCGTATGTGAGTGCAAGTGGGTTGTAAAAAAGAGTCAAGTGCCTTGAAATCATATGGTAATGTATATAGCTTGGTCTCGAGGGGGTAACTTTAAGGGTTGTAATTCATGGGTGCTTGGCATTATACTATCACGTTAAAAAGCTTGTAATGAATGTATGATTGGCGTTGTGATCTAATGGGTGTCGAATGAATTTTTCTCAAATATAAATTTGGTTTACCAACTGTGGTCATATGGGTGTATTGCATGCATGAAATATTAAGAAATTAATGTAATGGTCTAGATGTATTCATGGTGGGTCTAGCTTCTTTTCTTTTCTTACTAAACGCATGTGATGATCTTCAAGGGTCCCCTAAATAAATCATGTCTCGTATATTAAATAAAATGGAATAAACCTTGAAGCTAATTACAATTATAAACCCCATACATTGAGATATTTATCATGCGAACCTTATACTTCGAATTATAATCTAATAAAACATTAAAAGAGGATAATTGTCATAATAAACCTTTAAGTTTATCGTTTATTATTTATAACCCCTAAGTTTGGCTAATTAATAATTATTTCCTAAAGTATTTTAATTCGGTCCATTACTAAAAATAAGAATACACTTATAACTCTAAAAGTATTAATACGATTAATCCGTTATGACTTAAATGAGCAATCTGATTTAATATAAGTATTAATAATAAACCGATCATTAATCAATGTAGATTTATTGAAGAAGGCGTGACGTTGTGTATTCGTATTCATTCATTCGTTTGCTTTCCTTTCATTGGCGTTAAGGTACAGATATTCTCTCCCTTTTCAGTAGGGATTTCTCGTGATTCGTTTACATCTTTCGATATTAGCTTTGAACCGTTATATTTTACTCCGAGCCTTCTTATTAGGGCTTCCCTATAACTTTGCTATGTTCCCTTTGATTGAATCTCCTATGTGAACTGTTTGATATGAACCTCTGTTATTGAACTACTTTTATTGAACCACTGTTACTGAACCTTTGATACTGAACATTGGATTATTGCTATGAACCTTTGAATTGTAAACTGTTGATATTGAACCTTGCTTATGATGACTCACCTATTGTATATTGTGGACCTTTTACATTGACCTGTCAGTTTGAGACCCGAGCCATTAACTAGGCATGGGGGTTCCATGTCCGTGTCATTGATGCACCAATGGCATGACTCCAGTGTGTACGAGTGATGTTACACACCGTCCCTTTCTGTTATCTGATTATGAGCTCGATATATATTGTATGGCCACTATCTGTCTGCAGGGGCATATGGATGCATCCTAGATTTGTTCTGTTATCTGATATATTATGATTTGTCTGGTGAATGATGTCGTGTGCAATACGCGTCTTCACATTATGAGAGGTCGCTCCTCTATGGCTACTATGGTTACTATTGGTTACTACTGGCTACTATGATTAATATGATATGATATGGTTTGTTCTGTTGGCTCGTGGTGGATTACTGACTTTCCTTTTACCTAACTCTATACCTTTGATATACCATATATATTGTCTGACCTTCATTACCTTGCTTTCTGTTCAGTTTCATTATTATTATACCGTTATATCTGTTCACTGGGCTTTTTAAGCTCAGCCGCATTTCTTTTCCTACGGCAGGTACATAAGCTAGGAGCTGGGGATTGTTTGGGGTTGAGAGATAAGCTGATGTAGAGACCATGCCGAGTCATCTTAGACTTTATTTGATTTTGTTATTATATTTCCATTTCGGAGTTTTTATAAGTCTTGTTGACTTAAATTTTTGATTTATTTAATTAAGACTTCTGCTGTTTGACTTATGTTCATTATGTATGTTCTGATATGACACCATACTGTGATACTTCTACCCTTGTCGGGTTGGGGTGTTACAATTTTTGACTTCTAATGTTATTTTCTTACTTGGATGTATTAGGATGATCGTCACCCATCATCTCGTCATAGATTAGAAAAGAGAAACAGGATGACGCATGGTATGTAGCGTTTGGGTATTCTGAAAGTTTTTGTCATCAAGTTTTACAAATGATTATTATGCCATATTTACTTTTTCAATGAAATGACCCAAACTGACCCGTTTTAAGCTATTTTTAATTTTTTGTATCTTTTTACATAGCCCGAACCGGCATGTAGGACCTGATTTTTAAGCATTGAAAGACCAGCACCGACATGTTGGACCTATTTCTTAAGATATCTTTATATCTTTTTAACATAACCTGAACTGAACCATTTTATATGGGTCGATGTAGCCAGAAAAACAGCTCCAAGGGGCTTGTTGCAGCTCTGTAAAATAAAGAAAAAAAATATTTTTTTTCAAGCACTTTTCCTAAAAATATAATGGCTTGCAGTTACTTCCGCTTGCAACCCGGTCTTTAAAGAAAGGAAAGTGTTGCGCAAAATCGATGTTCATAAATATCGAGCACTTATCCTAAAACAAATGAAGATATTTCTTCTCTCTAATATCTTCAAAATATTTTCAAAATCTTCATCATCTTGCGTACCATTGATTCAAAAATTTTCAAAAAGATTTCTCAAAATCTCTCACATTTGGTACCAAGATAACTCCCTCTAAACCCTTAATTGATTCTAAATTTTCTATATGAAAAATATGCTTTCATTAAGGGGGAGTATAAAACAAAATAAATTGTTCCAAAATTCATGCTAAATCAGTCTCTCTCCAAATGCTTTTCGAAAAACATATCTTTTAATCATTTTGTTTCAAAAACATCATAGATATGCTATTTTTGAGGGGGAGAAACGTGATTAAAATGTGATCAAAATGTTTTATGATCGGTGTTTGAATCTCAAATGAGCTCGACTCAGTTATAACCAATGAATTGACGATAAAATACTATCAGTACTCGAAAAGACTTGTTCTTGGACGTGTAATAATTTCAAGCTGGTCTAACCAGTGATGTAAGCGTGTCTCGAATAGGACTTGTCTAAGTAGAATGTACCATTTCGAGAAACTTTCTTTGGATTTGACCAGGCTGGGTAATAATTTCAAGCTAGTTCTCTAGTGATGTAAACGTGTCTCGAATCGGTCTTATTCATTGAAAGTCGATCAATTCAAAAAGTGCAAACTCTACCCTCTATGTGCAGATTTATGTTAAAACAATATAAGCACATGTGAAAGGGGAGTGTTTCTGAAAATATAAAACTCTCGGAGTGTTTCAAACATGTTTTCAATCATAAGCACTCTAAGATATTTTCAAGAAAAATGGTTTTATGGCCACATAGGATAGTCATGGAGTTATAAGGTGACTAAGGATAGGAATATTCGTCCTATGATCCGCCAGAGCCGGAGGGATCTACCCCAGGACATCACCAATAGTTTAGAACTAGAAGTCCTTAGGTATGATTAAAAAAAGGAGTATTGTGAGAAAGGAGAAAGAAGGGGTTGAAGAAATAAAAAGAAATATAATGAAAAAGGGTGCAAAGAAATAGCCCTCCATATTCAACCTTAGGGCAGAAACTGGGTTCAATTCATCTGCTACTGGTTGTCACTAGATGACACTGGTATTGAAGACAAAGACGTCATGGACCCAGTGACGCGCTGCACCTAACCTTCTAGCCACTCAATTCCTCTTAAAAGGTTTTGTTTCATTCTCACTGGGAACCCTACGTAAACTATCGGCTTTCTCTTAGAGATTGTTGGTATTGAAGAAGGAGACCCTCTCCCTAGTCTCCGCTTAGAAAAACCAAAATGCACTATTGAGTCTAGAGCCATGAGATTCATCAAAAGACACAAGTGATACATTCTAGAGTCCTACGCAGATCTTAGCAATCTGCCAGAACATTTATGAGAGGTTTCACAATTGTGATCCTCAGTGATTGAATGGAAACTCCTGCCAGGGTCAACATCAAACAGCCCTGACAGCAGGTCACTTCGGTAATTCTTATGGATTACGCTTAGTGTGTCTCAAACGGTCTACAGTCATGGGGTGATGCTTCGGTGTACCTCAGCGACTCATCTGAACTGTAGGTGTACTTCGGTACATCGCGTTATCTCACTTGTGGGACTCCAGTTCAGGAATGGCCTTTGTGAGAATTAGAGACGTGTTTTCACACTATGCTGTTAACACCCTCGAAATTCAAACTTGTAGGTGCCGGAATCTGCTTATTACTAACCTGTTTTTATGTTTTCTTCTTATGGAAGCTCCGGAGCGGATTGATCGTGCAGATTCTCCACATGCTCATACCAACAACACATGAAAGTTCTCATCAAAATCAAAGGCAACACAAAGTTAAAGATGATTCTTCGTCAATGTCAAAGAATCTACCAGGTTTAAAGTCTAGAGAACTTCATCACATTGGATCATCAAAGTCTAATAGAAGTGTGAGCATGGTGGAGAAAGACGTGGAGACACCTAACCAACGAAGTTGACAACAGCAGACAACCACATTGATTGATCACAAAGCATGAAGGAACAAAGAATCAAGACTATTCTATATCTACACACAAAGTTCAAGCTCGAGAAAAGTAAAGATCTTATCAAGTGGAGCATCATTTGAATGACCACCCCTTAGGGGGAGATTGTTAGCCTTAATAGTTTTTATTAGAAGTGATGGTCATTCACGTTTAGCAACTTTGTAACGTGTGTTAGATATCGTGCTAGAATAGTCGACGGGTTCATGGATTGGGCTAAGCTAAATGGCTAGTAGTTATGTTAAACTAGCCTTTACTAAGTTTTCATCCAATCCAAGTCCAATCCAAGCCCATACAAAGCCCATGGCCAAGCCTTAGGGCATCTAGTTACTTGTACTATAAATACCCCTCAAAGTCTCATTTGAGGGGTGTGCTTGAGTGTGTATGTGTGTGTTTTCTTATGTGTTGAACACAGACAGACCTTGACAGATCTTGAGCACTCGTGGATCTTTAGTGTTACCTATGTAATCATAAGCAAACTTCTTTCCTTTATCTCTCTAAACATACGCCTAACATATCTTCAAGTCACCAAGTTCTTTCTCTTAATCTTTCCTCATCTTTCTTATACGCATAGCGTAACTGTTGTGGGTTACGCATAAAGCGTGTTTGTGTCAAACGTTGTGATAAGGTATACGTGGTAAAAAAGGCTTTACAGTCTAGAACCCAATGGGTTGTTTAATTTAGGTTTAGGGTTTATTGTTTATAATTATTTGAAGTAAGACGTGAGGCCTATTATAAGAAGGCGGCTTGGGAGAGGCAGAAGAATACAAAAGGTGATCATTAAAATTTCAAATGATTGCGAATGTGATACGAAACTCGTATAAGCACGTTGGTAAACAAAAATTATGAAACATCTGCGAAATATAAAATTAACTTTTCCGGTTTACTTATATAAGCACGTTGGTAATTAAGTCATTATATCGCATCTTTGAATACATTTATCAATAAATGCTTCCTTTATGACACATTAATTATTTCTTATCAATTGTTTCACAATATAAACCATATCGTACTACTCCTACCTACCCCATGGATCCATCAACTAAAAAAGGTTATCTACAGACGTGATGCAATTTTTGTTCTAATAATTGAAGGTCATCAGCAGAATTCTTGGGCAGCATTAGGTTTTAAAAAGAGTGTTATGAGCTAACCTCGAAATCGAATGTTGTTCTCTTACGAATGGAATTACTTCCATCGAACCGATTTGCTGAAATGTGATTTGAGATTCCTTTTTGCTACTGATCACATTCATGTAGTGTATATTCTTCTATACCTCAAAGTGGAGGAGTATACGGTTTGATCATATTTACTGGCAAAAGGTTCACAAGTAAACTCCATTCCCATGTTCACAACCTTATTTGATGTAAAATTTCAAACACCCATAGCGAATTAAACCCCGTGCGGCTAATGCCAAACAGGCGTTATTTCTAAAACAATAGAGTAACACAATATTGAGAGAGGCTTTACTAGTTTTCTTCTAGATCTTACGGATGGGTGACTTTTCTTTAAAAACAAGAACAAGGAAAATTTAAAGAACGTTTCATGCTTAGGATAATAGCATTGTCTTTTCTCTCTTCTTTGGCTACGAAGAAGAAGAAAGCAATGAAGTATATCAATGAAGCACAACATCAGAACTTCATATTTTATAGCAACTTTGACAACGGTCAATGAAGCCCAACATGAGAAACGGAAGAGAACACCAAAGTAACCAAAGCACGACACAGAAGTAGGCGAAGTCTATGATTCTTAGATATTCATTTGTATTTTTTCTAAAAGTTATTGTTGTAAAATTCAATTCAATTCAATTTAATATTAAATTCAATTCAATACATACATGTTACGATTTACGTAACTAGTACGACCTTAATTGTTAATAACGACAAAAATCTATCATAGGAAAATTGTCACACGATATAGATTTTCATGGAAAATGGATGAAATAGCCAGAATATATATAGAAACCATGAAGATGAAAAGTCATCAACATAAGTATTTCGAACATGTTCAGAATTACTTTTTACTCCCAAAGTGGCATCTTGTTTTAACTAGATGAATCACGCTGGACTAAAACGCAACTTACTTTTGATTAGTGCGACTAAATCCATACATTAACCATAGTGTATTGACGAAGTCTAAGTTTGTAATATCTTGTAGTGACAAAGGCTTCGCTTTGAAAACTTTCTAAAGGAACTCACGGTTTAGCATTTGAGATGAGTTTTTTAGGAACAGACTTTGGGTTGGGTTAACACAGACTAAGGATTTTCTAGTAACAATAAACAAGGATAATGAAATCATAATACTTCGCAATTCGATTAAAAATATTATCACAGCGCAACGACTGATTTGTCATTGGCATGACTGATTTGTCATTGGGTTGGTAATATAATCGCATTTTATCACATTCATTATTTTTTCTTTGAAGTGATATTTGAGATGAAAAAGTTAGATTTAGTAACTTATGGGTAGTTGCAAAAACTAAAAATGTAGCTACATGCAGTTAGGCGTCACATATTGAACATACCAAATATGTATTAAATATATCAAAGTACACAATGATAGGGGTAATCTTGAATATAGAAAAAAAAAAGTCATAGTTTTAGCAATATGTTACAAAGTTGAGTCAAGCCGTAAATAAGTGTCAGCTTCGGTGTCATAAATGCAAATTTCCTTATAGATATAGGTATACATATTTAAGAATTAAAATAAAAGGCAAACTACAACAAATGAATAAAAAAAAAGTGCTTTATATGTAGTATAGACTAGGTATGTTCACGGTCATTCTTAAGCACTGCCGAGACGTCTGATAATGTTTAATTATGGTATACATATGTAGCAGAACTATGATTATACATGTTGCGTATGTTTGACCTTGTTATCATGTCTCGTTATCCTTAGACTGTAGATCAAGCATCTGCATAAAATAGTCTTCGAAGGAAGGTCCAGAGGTTTCAATATTAGAATGTCTGAGGAGCTTAGTCTGTAGTTTAACAGATTGAAGTCTAGACGCAAGGAATGCATAATTCAAGGCATCCCCTGCTGAATATACACCAAGCCCCCCAAAAGTAAATGGCAGGGTGGCCAGCCTCCATTGCCAATCACCAAAACCAAGCCTAGAAGCCGTGATAATACGTTCCAGAGAAGAACGCAGTGCCGCATCAAGTGCAACATAAACATGCTCAAAGACCCTAAGGGAACATGTGCGCAAAGATAAATATAACTTTGAAATGCCCGCACAAGCACGAATGAGCAACAGTTCACATTGGGGGTCCCTAAGTTTGGCAACAGCATCCATGAGCTCAATAGTTTTAGCAACCCTTTTCATAACAAGCTTACTGCTAAACTCAAAGTCTATGCTACCCGGCCCACACAATAATTTGACACCATGCAGCGGTCTAGCAATATTGGGCGGGAAAACACCTGCAAGCATGCCTCTGGGATCTTCCTTTGGCAAAAAAACCTCAGTTTTATCAACAATAAGGTGTAGACTACGCCGTGGTCCATCCACCATAATAAGCTCTAAAGCCTCCCCCACAACCAAGGTATCTCCAATAATAGTACCATCGTCAAGATACAAAGCTTGAAAGGAAAGACTAAAGGAGTCTCTAATCTTACATATTAAAGGATGTAAAACGAGAGCAAAGAGAAGAGGTCCAAGTGGGTCGCCTTGTTGCATTTCCTGATGCGACCATAATGTATGTTCACCATAATATAATCTAGCTGGGCCAGAGTAACAAAATTCCACCCAACGTGAAATAGCAGGGCAAGGCAGACGAACCTCCTGTAACATGACCTCACGGTCCACCAAGTTGAAGGTATTTTTGAAATCCACCAATAACATCGAAAGACCTTCCTCGCCACCTCTGTCCTCAATAAACCTATTCACAGCATGAAGAATAGCCTCCCCCCTAGGGACCCCAACACCAAACTATAGATCATTTAAATAACCATCTAAGGAGTGGCCGATCATAGAAGCACCAACCTTTGAGACTAAACGCCTCCAAACAATCCCCAAAGCAATGGGACAGATACCACCTCCAGGCTTGTCAGCGGTGTGAGCGGGGCACTAGCAATCTACTCACCTAATGCCCTAGGGCATTTACCATCAAGAAACAGATTCACCACATGGGTGATAGAATCAATTAAGTCATCGGAAATAGCCACAGCAGCACCACTAAAACAATCCAAAAGGTGTTGGGCACGTATACCATCTTGCCCACAAGATGTACCACGAGGGAAACTCTTGATCATATCAAGGACCACAACAGGAGATGAAATGAGGTTATGATGTTCAATAGGTATATCCGGTAGGGAAGGAGCAGACTTAAAGGGGTGCTTAGCTTTTATGTCCTCAAGAGTGGTATCATTATAAGGGGCAATACCCGAAGAAGGAAGAACTCTGACAGCCGCAATATAAAACGCAATGTACAAGAGGACAAAACGCAAAGTTCAAATACAAGACGCACACCCAAATTACAAAACGCAATATCCAACTCCAAGAACAAAACGCAGTGCAGATAGGGCCCACCAGAAAACCACATAAGATTTTACCACAGTCCAAAACGCAATGCAAAAAAAAAGAGCCAAAACGCAATTAATTACACAACAAAACAATGCGCAGGTCCCCACCAAAACGCAATGAACTCCATGACAAAAGTAATCCAAGTCGCAGTCTTCACAAAGTGGGGACAAAACACAAAGGATTATTATTATTATTATTATTGTTACTGTTACTGTTACTGTTACTGTTACTGTTACTGTTACTGTTACTGTTATTATTATTATTATTATTATTATTATTATTATTATTATTATTATTATTATTATTATTATTATTATTATTATTATTATTATTATTATTATTATGACTTCATTAGAAAAACCAAAAGGATTTTATAAGAAATTGGTGGGAAGCCGAGACACTAGTTGGACTCTCACTCCTTTCTGGATGCAAAAATTTAGTCTAAGAAAAATAATAGCACCATTCTTGACATTATTCGAGTGGCTAACAGCAATGGTCTCGATGCGTGAAAGTGTATCCAAAACCTCCGCGGCAAGCTCCCCGAATGTGGAAAAAGCAAATGGAATGAACTTGTAACCGTTTTCTTCACATTTTGACACATATTTCTTTTTCTTCTTCTCCATAGCATTATGTAAGGCTACTCCCGGAGCCCATAAAGTCGCATCAATACCTGCAAAAGGAGAGATCCCAGTCATATCCAATCATGCGTCCTTACCCTGGATCCAATTGAATAATAGCAAGTCTGCAGTCCCATCCCTCGAAAGAAACCCATTGGAGCTTCCTTCATCACCATGATCCCTACCTTGGAACATATGTCGACGAGAATATCACGCACCAGGTTATGTCTGAGCTTCACACCCACTTCACTGGAATAGTGAACTGCATGGTCTCCCCATTGGTCCATACGATGCACATTGCAGCTCGGACAAGGACTAACTTCAAAAAACATAGGTATAGTAAGCCTATAAAACAATACAGAACGGAATTGGCGATGGTTCATCCTCTGGCCTAACCCATCAATAGGTATAGCGAATATGATATCTTTTGCATGTGGGACGCAGGTACAACTGAGAATAGCCACATGCCTTGGACTTAACGAATACTTGGAAACAAGATCTTTCTCAATGACACCAAAGTAACACTTTGCCATGGTTTTCATCATATGGGGGCAGGAGTGTCAGTGGTGACAGAGAGCATGTCTATGTTACAAGAACTGTTGAAAGTATCAAGAGCATGTTGAAACGAAGGAGCATGAGAATTAATGCCCATATTTACCAATATCTGGTCCTGCAGGTCACTTGTTTGCAAACGAGAGGCTAGGAAAGCATACTGGATAATGTCACTCGTAGCAGGGATGCCAAGCCGACCCATCTTGATTGGGAGGGTGGAAAGCCGCCACTGCCAGTCACCAAACCCTGGTCCGAAGGCGGTAATAATCTTCTCCAAGGAAGCACGTAACATCTGACCAAACCGGACATGGCCCTCTCATGTCCTCAAAGTATAAGATAATTTCACAACCCCGACACAATTACAAAGAAGAAGGAGCTCACATTCGGGGTCATTAAGTTTATGTATTGCTTCTATAAGCAAGATAGTTTTAGAAACCCTTTTCAAAGCAAGATCCTGACAAAAGCTTTCATCCAAACTAACTAAACCACAAAAAAGTTTGACACCATCGACCGGACGAGAGATATTTATAGGAAAAACACCCTCCACCCTGCTTCTGGGGTCCTCCATAGGCCAGAAAAGTTCAGTCTTATCGACATTCGGAAACAACCCTCGAACCGGACCATCCGTCATAATAATGTCAAGTGACTTGGCAACCATGAGAGTATCTCCCACAAGAGTATCATCATCAAGATACCAAGCCTAAAGAGTAAGCTTACATGACCGATTAATAGTCTGGACTAGGGGGTGCAAAGCGAGGGCAAACAACAAGGGACCTAGCGGATCCCCTTGTTGAACCCCTTGACAGGACCAAACAATAGAATCATCATAATAAAGTCTAGCAGGTCTGGCATAGCAAAACTCAACCCAAGGAGCTATAAGGACATCGCATCCTAGTCTCCTGAAGGAGGACACTCCTACCTACCAGATTGAAAGCTGTCTTAAAATCCACTAGCAACATAGAAAACCCAACATTGTGACCCTTAGACTCAATAAGTCGATTTACCGAATGAAGAACAACCTTACAACCACCAGGAACACCGACCCCAAATTGAAAGTCATGCAAATAAGTATTCATAGAGTTGTCAATTGAAGAAGAAGCAACCTTCGATACAAGCCTACGCCACACCGTGCCGACAGCAATAAGGCGTATGCCTCCACCCGGCTTGACCAAAGGAGTCAAGGGGGCACTAGTAATATACTCCCCTAATAGAGAAGGGCACTTTTCACCAAGGAAAAGTGATAAGGTTTTAAAATGTACCTTTTTGAGGGGTCGTTTAAGCCCTTATTTGATCACTTTTGTATCCGTTATTACTTAATATCGTTCCTTTTCACTTTTTAGGTCTCTTGAAGGCAAATTGCTGGAATGGCACTTATTTAGACGAAAAGGCGCGGATATACGAAGAAAATGGCCAAAGTCAAGAATCGAGACACTCAAGCTGCTGAAATACAAGGGGACGGCGTCAGGTGTTATTTGCGACGCCGTCAGAGCACTTTTGTGACGGCTCAGTAGCCAAATTGGCTATTTGCAAGAGACGGCGTCAGGCTTTAAAAGAGTAGGTCGTCGCAACTTAGACGGCCTAGATTTGATCCAGACAGCGTCAGAAGCTGAAGAGGACGGCGTCACAAGCATAAGGTGACGCCGTCGCAAGACTAACGTGGCCAAGACGAAACCCTAATGACGGCGACCCGACGGCGCCACAAATCATAAGGTGACGCCGTCGCGAATGTAATCTTATATATAGAATCCGAATTTTTTAGTTTTCGATGTGTAGTCTTTTGGAGTAAAAACCTAAACCGAATCAAGGCTGTCTTGTACAGTATTTTAGGGTTCCAAACCCTATCTTACATCAAGATAAGTACTTTACTTCATTAATTCAATTATGTCTTCAATTATTTGTGTGTATGCTTGCATGTTCTCCATGTCCGACTAATTTACTTGTGTGTTTGCTTAGGGAATATGAAACTTAATTATTGAATATTGATTGGTTGTCTCTTATCTTAATTGTTAATGATCTAGTAATGCGATAGGTCATTCGTTGTGTAGTTAATGCTTGATTAATCTTTGTGAACCTTAGACTATAACACCTAGAGTAGTTGTAGGCTAAACCATCCAAAGAGTACCTTAGAGTTAGAGTCTATATTTCCTAGAGATTTTGTAGATGAGACCATTTGGTAGTTTCAAAGATTTAGGGACAAACGCATACCCTACAACTTTAGACACACAACGCGATTAAGAATAAGGACGTGACAATTCAACCATCAATAGGAGATAATTAAAGAGTAATAAAACCTAAGTAAACACATCTTTAAACCATCATACGAGCACACAATAATTAGACATAGACTACATACACCTTAGATTAGATAAGTAGACAAGTAGAGTAATCGGTAGAAATACCAACCACGAGATTCGTACCTTTCTAATTCCTAAAAAACATAAAAAGATAAAAAAAAAATAATCTTCCTCAACCCCAACCTTAGCGTAGTAACTTCTCACTAGCATTCCTATTCCCCTAGAGAACGATATCAATACCCGTGGCTTACCCTAATACTACACTACAACGATTAGGTTCACTGCCTAAGGTGTTATAAAACTTGCTCGAAGAAAAGGAAGTTCCTTTGACCCCGAACGACGCGTTTAGCGTTATCAATAGGAGTAATAAAACCAAAGTAAAAAACCTAAGTAAACACATCTTTAAACCATCATACGAGCGCACAATAATTAGACATAGACTACATACACCTTAGATTAGATAAGTAGACAAGTATAGTAATCGGTAGAAATACCAACCCCCAAATCCAAACCCCGAGATTCGTACCTTTCTAATTCCTAAAAATCATAAAAAGATAAAAAAATAATCTTCCTCAACCCCAACCTTAGCGTAGTAACTTCTCACTAGCATTCCTATTCCCCTAGAGAACGATATCAATACTCGTGGCTTACCCTAATACTACACTACAACGATTAGGTTCACTGCCCAGGGTGTTATAAAACTTGCTCGAAGAAAAGGAAGTTCCTTTGACCCCGAATGACGCGTGTAGCGTTATCAAAAAGGTTGACAACACCAGTGATAGAACCTAGCAGATCATCAGCAATGGCGAACGCAGCCCCTCTCAAAATATCCATTAAATTTTGTGCTCTAAGCCCATCCCGACCACATGATGTCCCTTTTGGAAAAATGCGGATCCTATTCAACACCCAGTCCTTATGCACAATGAGAGCATCTTCACCTAGAGGAGAAGATGACAAAATTGGAGGTGGGGCATAGGGGTGTTTGGCCTCTAACTCATGCAGGGTGTCAGATGTAGAAGGGGCGACACCAGAGGACGTAAGCACCATAATGGCAGCAGTAAAGTGCCCGTCCCCTAGTTTACTTTTACATTGAACCAGGTTAGCTGCATCATGATATTTGGGTTTCTTCATCCCACCGAGGGATGGAGTGACTCCTGCTAAACGTTCCATCACCAATCCAATCCTGGCTGCAGGTCCTTCCATCGGAGAATAGCCTGAGAGATACATTCAAACTGACACCGTTCTCGCTCTCCAGAACGTCGTTGGGCTCTATTAGTTGGCGCGAAGGTGGTCAGAACACAACATGGCAGGATAAGTAGTTGCACCCACACCGATAAATCCCCCGAGCACGCAAGTACCTTGTCAAGTGCATTACGAAAAATCTTAGCGAACCTGAGACATAGTCTAGGGGGATACATTTAACCGTACGCAATTTCTTCAAGAAAACCTGACCAAGGAGGTTGATGTCAAAGCAAACTGACTCACCCGCCTGTGAGGGTATCAAGAGATCGACCCCTTCACCAACATCATCAACAGTAATAGGCGATGCAACAACAACGCCATTCACTGCATCCAAAATTGGTCTAGGAGGCGCAGTGATGCCATAGATCGCAACTTCATTATTATTATTATTATTATTATTATTATTATTATTATTATTATTATTATTATTATTATTATTATTATTATTATTATTATTATTATTATTATTATTATTATTATTATTATTATTATTATTATTATTATTATTACTATTATTATTATTATTATTATTATTATTATTATTATTATTATTATTATTATTATTTATTTATTTATTTTTATTATAAACCCTCACTTCATTAGAAAATTAAAAAGATTTACAAAAAATTGGTGGGAAGCCGAGACACTAATTGGGCTCCCACTCCTTTCTGGATACAAAAACTTAGTCTATGAAAAATAAAGGCACAACCCTTGACATTATTTGAATGGCTAATAGCAACAGTCTTGATGCATGCAAGTGTATCCAAAGCCTCCACGTCGAGCTCCCCACATGTTGAAAAAGCGAATGGTATGAACTTGTAACCGTTGTCTTCGCATTTGGACCCATATTTCTTCTTTTTTTTCTCCACAGCATTACGTAAGGCTACCCCCGGAGCCCATGACGTCGCATCAATACCAGCAAAGGGAGAGATTCTAGTCACATCCAAACATGAATCCTTACCTTGGATCCAATTGAATAATAGCAGGTCTGCCGATCGTAGTTCTTTCCCTTCCCTTAAAAGAAACCCCATGGGGGCCTCCTTACGCACCGTAATTCCCACCTTGGAACAAATATCGACAAGAATATCACGCACCAAGTTATGCCTGAACTTCACACCCACATCATTGGAGCAGTGAACTGCATGATCTCCCCATTGATCCATACGATGCACATTACAACTCGGACATGGGCTACCCTCAGAGATCATAGGAATAGCAAGCCTATAGCATAACACTGACCGGAATTGGCGATGGTTCATCCTCTGGCCCAAACTATCAATAGGTATGGTGAACAGGAAATGTTGTGCATGTTGGGCGCGGATGCTACTAAGAATAGCCACATGTCGTGGACTTAACACATACTTAGAAACAAGATCTTTCTCAATACCACCAAAGTAACACTTTGCCAAGGACTTCATCATATGAGGGGCAGGAGCGTCATTAGTGACAGAGAGCACATATGTGTTACAAGCAACGTTGAAAAGATCCAGAGCATGCTGAAATGAAGAACCTTGAGAATTAATACCAGTTTTTACTAATATCTTGTCCTGTAGATCGCTCGTTTGCAAACGAGAGGCGAGGAAGGCGTATTGGATAATATCACTTGCAGCAGAGATACCAAGCCCACCCATCTTGATTGGGAGAGTAGCTAATCGCCACTGCCAATCACCAAACCCTGGACTAGAGGCAGTAATAATCTTCTCCAAAGAGGCGCGTAGCATCTAATCAAATTGGTCTTGGGCCTCACGTAAATACAAAGGGGAGCAAGTGCTCAAGGCGTAAGATAATTTCGCAACCCCGGCACAATTTCTAAGGAGGAGGAGCTCACACTGAGGGTCATTAAGTTTAAGAATTTTCTCCATTAACGAAATAGTTTTAGATACCCATTTCAAAGCCAAATCCTGGAAAAAGCTTTCATCCAAACTAACTGAACCACCAAGAAGTTTGACACCGTTGGCCGGATGGGAGATATTTATAGGAAAAACACCCTCCACCCTACTTCTGGGGTCCTCCATAGGCCAGAAGAGTTCAGTTTTATCAACATTCAAGAACAAGCCCTGAGCCGGGCCCTCCGCCATAATGATGTCCAGCGCCTTGGCAACCATGAGGGTATCTCCAACAACCGTACCATCATCCAGATACCAAGCCTGAAGAGTAAGCTCACAAGACTGATCAATAGTCTCTACTAAAGGGTGCAAAGCAAGGGCAAAAAACAAAGGGCCTAGCGGATCCCCTTGTTGAACCCCTTGACAGTACCAAATGATAGAATCATCAAAATAAAGTCTAGTCGGCCTGGCATAACAGAACTCAACCCAAGGAGCAATAGAAGGACATCGCATCATAGTCTCCTGAAGTAAGACGCTCCTATCAACCAGATTGAAAGCATTCTTAAAGTCCACCAACAACATAGAAAACCCAACTTTGTGGCCCTTAGCCTCAATAAGCCTATTCACAGAATGGAGAACAGCCTCACACCCGCCGGGAACGCCAACACCAAATTGAAAGTCCTGCAAATAAAAATTCATAGAGTTGCCAATTGAAGAAGACGCGACCTTAGAAACAAGCCTGCGCCACACCGTGCCAACAGCAATAGGCCGTATGCCCCCACCCGGCTTGACTAAAGGAGTCAAGGGGGCGCTAGCAATATACTCTCCTAATGAAGCAGGGCACTTTCCATGAAGGAACAAGTTGACAACACCAGTGACAGCCCCTAGTAAATCATCAGCGATAGCGGATGCTGCCCCTCCCATAATATCCATTAAATGTTGTGCTCTAAGCCCATCCCGACCACATGATGTCCTTTTAGGAAAACTACGGATCCTATTCAGCACCAAGTCCTTATGCACGATTAGAGCATCTTCACATAGAGGAGAAGAGGACAAAACTGGAGGTGGAGCATAGGGGTGTTTGGCCTCTAACTCAAGCATGGTGTCAGGTGTAGATGTGGCAACACCAGAAGATGTTAGCACCTTAATAGCAGCGGTAAAGTGCCCATCCCCCAATTTGCGTTTGCATTGAATTAGATTAGCTGCAGCATGATCTTTAAGTTTCTTCACCCCACCAAGGGGTGGAGTGATTCCAGCTAAACATTCCAGCACCAACCCCATCCTGTCTGTAGGATCCCTCCATCGGAGAATAGCCCGAGAGATGCATTCAAACTGACATCGTTCTCGCTCACCAGATCGAAGTTGAGATCTGTTAGTTGGAACGAAGGCAGTTAGAACACAACATGGCAGGATAAGAAGTTGCACCCACACCGATAATTCTTTCGGGCATGCAAGGACCTTGTCTAGAGCATTGCGAAAAATCTTGGCGAACCCGAGACGTAACCTAGGAGGGATACATTTAACCGTACGCACTTCTTTGAGAAAACCCGGCTAAGGAGGTTGATGTCAAAGAAAACTGACTGTGAGGGTGTCACAAGGACATCCCCTTCACCAATATCATCAACAGTACTAACCGAAACAACAGCGCCATCAACTACATCCAAACCTGGTCTGATAGGCATAGGAATGCCATAGATCGCAACTTCATTAAAACTAGGTGCTAGAACCACCTCCCCGTCAGCATGTTTGCAATTCTTACTAAAAGTGTGGGTGCGAAAACACACACCACAAAGCCGAACACCCACTTCATGGAGTGCCTGGTCAAGTGTGGAGAATAGAGAAAAGTTCCTCGCAACCCGATCCTTGTGTGCCGCCTTCAAAACGTCAGTTTTAAAATGACGAGTATTCAAATGGTCAATGAAATATTTCACGGTAAGCCCTTTGCCATTGCCACTACTACACCCTTCACAGCCTTGTAATGGACAAGATAACGTGGCTAGCCATGGTAAATAACTAAACAAACATTTTTTTTGTTTGTTTGTTTGTTTAAAAGACAAGACCTTCTAGAAAGGTGGAGCACAAACTGCTAAAGGCAACTTGCATGACCCAACAAAATGACAAGCCGCCCCTACTAACGCAAATGGACGAAGCCAAATTCAAAAGGCGAAACCCAGATACCCTCTAATATCTAGGAACAAACTGCATGTTCAAAAACAATAGAACAAAACGCATTAAATTCAGGCACCTGAATTAAAAGCCAAACAAACCGCATGTTCAAAAAGAATTGGACAAATCGCATAACATCCAGGACAAATCGCATACTAAAACTACACAAACAACAAAACGCACGCCGGAAAAAGACAAATCGCATAACATCCAGGACAAAACGCATACTAAAACTACACAAACAACAAACCGCACGCTGGAAAAAGACGAAACAGAAAGTACACTAGGTCCTCAGGACAAATCGCAGGCTAGAGACCATGGACCAAAAGGCAAAACGCATGCTAAAACTGAATGGAAATCATCACCAGAAGACGGGAAAAGACACGAATCCAATCAAAACGCTGAGAGATACCACCACAGCCTAGCCCACGCAGAACCCACCCCTACGAAGCTGGAATCAAAAACGACATCGAGAACCCCTAGAACAACAAAACAACAAGAATGAATAGGCACCATAATCCAACAAGGCAGTTGAATCACTGTTACAACAAGAATGTTGAATCAGTGGGTCATAAGAAAGCGGCGGAGCCGCAAATCAAAGAGATAGGGGTCTCCATAATCGCCCACAGTCCACACTTTTATTATTATTATTATTATTATTATTATTATTATTATTATTATTATTATTATTATTATTATTATTATTATTATTATTATTATTATTATTTTTTTATTATAACATCACTTTATTAGAAATTCAAGGGATTTTACAAGAAATTAGTGTGGAGCCGCGAAACAATCTGGGGCCCCACACCTTTAGCTATAACAAAGCTGATCCTACTAAAAATATGAATAGCAGCACATGCGCCGATATCCTGAGTCATCGAGAACTTTTGGATCCGCTTCAGTAAGGCCACAACATCCTTCTCAAGCTCTCCCAAAGAAGAGAATGAAAAGGGGAGAAAACCATATCCAATATCTTCACACTTAGCTTCGTACTTGACGCGTTTACGTTGCGCAGCATCAATCACCGCACGACCAGGCACAAAATCCACCATCCCAGTTTGCGTCAGGGGCGATGACCCCGTGAGATCCACACAAACATCAACCCCTCCGTTCCAAGAGTAGAGCAATATATCAGCAGGACGCAAGAGTTTGTCTGGCCCTCCAGCAAGCCCAATATCAACTTCCTTACCAGCAGAAATCCCAGACCGAAAACAGATGTCGACAAGGGTATCACGCACAATGTTATGCCGGTGATTGATGCTGATATTATTATTATTATTATTATTATTATTATTATTATTATTATTATTATTATTATTATTATTATTATTATTATTATTATTATTATTATTATTATCATTATTATTTAATTTTTTTTATGAAATCATCACTTCATTAGAAAACCAAAAGGATATTAAAAGAAGTTGGTGGGAAGCCGAGACACCAGTTGGGCTCCCACTCCGTTCTGAATACAAAACTTAGTCTTTGAAAAATAAAGGCACCACTCTTAGCATCAATTGAATGGCTAACAGGAATGGTCTTGATACGAGAAAGTGTATCCAAAGCCTCCGAGTCAAGCTCCCCAAATGCTGAAAAAGAAAATGGTATGAACTTATAACCGTTGTCTTCACATGCTGACACATATTTCTTTTTCTTCTTCTCCACTGCGTTATGTAAGGCTACCCCTGGGGCTCACAAAGACGCATCAATACCAGCAAAAGGAGAGATCACAGTCACATCCAAACATCATCCTTACCCCAGATCCAATTGAATAATAACACGTCTGCTGGATGAAGCTCTTTCCCAGCCCTAGAGAGAAACCCCATTGGAGACTCCTTCCGCACCATGATCCCCACCTTGGAACATATATCAACCATGATATCACGCAACAAATTATGCCTGAACTTCACACCCACGTCACTTGAACAATGAACTGCATGATCTCCCCATTGGTCCATATGATGCGCATTACAGCTCGGGCAAGGACTACCTTCAGAAAACAAGGGTATTGAAAGCCTATAACACAGTACCGAACATAATTGGCGATGGTTCATTCTTTGGCCCAACCCATCAATAGGTATGGTGAACAGGAAATCTTGTGCATGGGGGGCGCGAATGCTACTGAGAATAGCCACTTGCCTTGGACTTAACGAATACTTAGAAACAAGATCTTTCTCAATGACACCAAAGTAGCACCTTGCCAAGGTTTTTCATCATATGGGGGATAGGAGCGTCAGTGGGACAGAGCAGCATGTCTATGTTACAAGCAATGTTGAAAGCATCAAGAGCACGTTAGAAATGAAGGACCATGAGAATGAATTTGAGCATTAACCAATATCGCGTCCTGTAGATCACTCATTTGCATACGAGAGGAGAGAAAGGCGTACTGGATAATATCATGCGCAGCAGGGATGCCAAGCCCGCCCATCTTGATTGGGAGAGTGGCGGTTATCACCAAACCCTGGTCCTGAGGCAGTAACAATCTTTTCCAGCGAAGCACGTAACATCCGGTCAAACTGAACTTGGGCCTCTCGTAGGTACAAAGGGGAGCATGTCCTCAAAGCATAAGATAACTTCGCAACCCGGCACAATTACAAAGAAGGAGGAGCTCACATTGGGGATTGTTAAGTTTAAGAATTGCATCCGTTAACGAGATAATTTTAGAGAACCTTTTCAAAGCCAGATCCTGACAAAAGCTTTCATCAAGAAGTTTGACACCATTGGCCGGGCGCGAGATGTTTATAGGAAAAACACCCTCCCCCAACTTCTGGGATCCTCCATCGGCCAGAAGAGTTCGGTCTTATCAACATTCAAAAACAAACCCCGAGCCGGACCATCCGCCATAATAATGTCCAGCGCCTTGGCAAACATGAGGGTATTATTATTATTATTATTATTATTATTATTATTATTATTATTATTATTATTATTATTATTATTATTATTATTATTATTATTATTATTATTATTATTATTATTATTATTATTATTATTATTATTATTATTATTTTTATAAAACATCACTTTATTAAAAACTCATAGGATTTACAAAAAATTGGTGGGAAGCCGAGAAACCAACTGAGCCCCCACACCTCTAGCAATAGCAAAACCAATCCTATTAAATCAACACTTTATTATTATTATTATTATTATTATTATTATTATTATTATTATTATTATTATTATTATTATTATTATTATTTTGGAAAAAAGAACCATCCCCGGCAAATGTATAAATCAAAAAAAAAAAAAAAAAAAAAAAAAAAATACAAGACTTATATGGACAAACCCATAAAAGCTAGTCCAAATGACATGCTCAAACATGTTCGGGAACATTCATAATAACAAAACAAGCCTATAAATGCCTATACATAAGCTAACAAACAAAAAACAATAGCTACAAAACCTAAAACAATGGCTATATAAATCAAAATAGTTATAAAACTTCAAAATGTCTTTAGTTAGTACTTTGAAGAGCGTTAATGGCTAGGATATGTCCAGCCCACAATATCTTCTTGTCTGGTCTATGAAAAATTAATACCAAACCGACCCATATCACAATATACCCTGCACAAATAATTACCCATTAACCAAAACTTATATCTTACCACCATTGAGAGGAATCTAACCCAATATGATTCCTTATAACATCATTTTTGACCCAAATACTCTTCAGACAGTCATCAATCAACCAAATCCCCATGCACTGAATTTGACCTTCCAAATATAAATACCAACCAGCTAAGTGCCAAAAACCACACTAGCATATTTCTATTCCACAAAGAACATATAGTAGAACACATCCAATTCCTTATAACCTTATTCATTTGACAGGATTAAGGTAAAGTATTGTTAATATGTTCTGGCGAACACGGCGAGCCATCGCCATCACACCATAAGTATTTTTTTAAATAATTTTTCTCCTTAACCTTTTAAAAAATCTATTAAAACTAATAAAACAGAGTTTTTTAGTAACACACATTTAATATTTTCTAAAAATATCATTAAAACTGCTGCTGACACGTGTAAAACTAATAAAAATATCTATTTCAAAGAATTGAGAAAAGAAATAAGCTGACTCTAGAAATCAATTTTGACTTTTTGTTTTATGAATGTTTTCAAAACGTTAAATATTTATCATTTTCAAAAAGGGGTAATACGCATTGTACATGTTAAAAAATACTTTTTTAAGCAGCGAATTCAAAAAAATGTTTTTGTAAATACTAATGTTGACATTTTTATTTTTAAATGATTATTAGAAACTTGTGATGACCATTTTACTCTTTCAATTTTTGAAAATTGCATCTACCGTCCTTAGGGCAAATTACATAAATGGTCTCTGTTGTTTGGAGAAAATTGCATCCACCGTCTTTAAACTTTTTTTCGATTTTTTTTTCCAAAATTTGTTTTTCGAAAAAAAAAATCGGAACGAAAAACTTTTTTTCGTCATAATTTATACGTTTTCGGCCGTTTTTATTTTCAAGGAACTTTTTTCTAAATTTTTTTGGGAAATTTTTTTGCCCATGTGAATTTTTTTTCGTAACATGTGAATTTTTTTCGGAAACCTTTTTTTTCTAAAAAAAAAATATTTTGGAAAAAAAGTTAATTGAAATATGATTTAAAAAAAAATGGTAAAAAACGAACGAGATAAAAAATTTGGAAAAAAAAATCGAGAAAATGTTAAGGACGGTGGATGCAATTTTCTCTAAATGACAGGGACCATTTATGTAATTTACCTTATGGACGTTGAATGCAATTTTCGCCAACCCACAGGGCTATTTATGTAATTTGAAAGTGTAAAATTGTCATACTACTCACATAAAGATAAAAATGTCAACATTAGTATTCACAAGAGTATTTTTTTTAGTTCGTTATTTAGAAGAGTATTTTTGAACAAGTATGATGATTTTTAGTGATATTACCCTTTCAATAAGTAGCGTACTATACATAGTTGTCAGGATCCCGATCCTGATCTTAGGATCTTACGATTTTACGATACTGCAAAGAAAAAACGATCCGGATCCTACATAGGATCTTTGCAGGCATAAGATCTTATAGGATCCCGATCTTTACCATACGATCTTACGATATAATCTGATCCGATCTTACTTTTCTCGGATTACAAACTAAAAAACTACAAATTTATGGGTTGTTTGTTTCTAGAATTCAAAAAACAACATGCTAATCTTTTTAAAAATTTTATAATCATAATTTAGGACAACATTTATATGAAACATTCATAGTATTTTATGGTTATAATGTATTAGAATTTGTAGATTTGTATAAAATTACATAAACTATTAAGAAATAACATTATAGTAGGATCTTAAGATCCCGATCCGATCTTACGATCACGATCTTGTAAATACGAAAACGATCCTGGGTAGGATCCCGATCTTGACAACCTTGGTACTATATACTCTTCATGCGGATAATTTAGCATATTTGAAATTTAAATCAAGAAAAATGATTGTTGGGCCTATTAATAACGCCTACAAATAAACTTAATGATTTGATTGGTTGATTTAAAAAATTGATTGGTGAGAATTTAGCAAGAGTAAGTAATTAATGCAATTGTACAAGTGATTTATGCATTAGGTATATATTTAGGCTTATGTTATAGGTTTAAATAGCATAACTCTTGAATCAATTCTACAACTGATCAACTCATGCGTTAATCAGGGAATAAGTTCAACCTTTTCAATTGATTATTTTTATGCCTCGTCATTTACAATGAAGAAGTACCAACAACAATGTTGGACGCTGAAAGTATAGAAGAAATCTTAATAACAATATCGGTCATTCCAGATATATCTTCATCACTCGAATTTGTATTATTCTAATCATTATTTCAAATATAATAGTAAGTTGCTATGTCGTATAGTTTATGTTTGTGTAGATTTATTTTTGGTTTGGGTTTGAATTTCATATTAAATATCTTTTTTCATATGATTATCATTTGATAGAATCAAGTTTCATGTGATGAAGATTAATCCATGTGAAGTTATCTCAACAGATAAAGTGGAAAGGCGATACTTCTTCGTAACATGCCATGCTTTCATATGCATGCTCTTGCAAGCTCTTATTAACCACTTGCTTTATTCTTTATACAAACACTAGGTTTTCCGATAAAATTCCTCATACAAACTAATTTTCTTATGGATGAATCAAAGATATAGGATTTGATAGAAGGAAACAGTTTAAAAATTGGAAAGTATTCTGATGATATAAGATGTATATCGCACAATCCCTTTGTTATTAAAATTTAACATTAAAGTGTTAGCGATGAATTCACACATTCACAACTGTGTACAAGCCAATGAAGTTGGGATTTTCTGCTCCACTTTTTGGCATATAAAACTTTTGAGTAATTACTAGGGCTTCAGTTCTGCAGGTGCTAATCATTTATCATTCAAATGGCTTTTATAAATTAAGTCTCATGCCTCATTAGCATATCAACAATAATACTCTATCCATCGGGTGTGTATGAGCATTGGATGTATATGAGCATTACTTTGTTTATATTGCTTAAGATGCCAACGATTTATATATCATACTATCTTTTAAAGTATAAAGGTATTTAAGGGCAAAAAATGCCAATGAATTACTTAAAATCTAGCAATACAAAAAAATAAGCATAAAATACAACCATCTCAAACACAATCTATATAACATATAAAGCATTACAAGTTAAAATGCATACTTTACAACAATTTAATGCACAAAAACATCACACATATTTAATACTCTTCTTAAAACACCCCTCATTCAAAAATACAACTTTATTAACACATGGTACAACTATTTAAAGCACAAATATAAGTAAAAATACTATTCATCACATACATTTAATACACTATTTAAATCACTCATTTATTAAAATATATAACCAATTCTGTACAATATAATTACTTGATCTAAAATCACTTTCACTTCCAATTCCAATTCTTATAATGTAATTTGAGACCTTGAATACCAGACCTTACAATCAATGAATTAATTTTAAATTAATATATTCTTATACACAGTTAAAGGCTATTTTATAAATCAACTAAAACATTGGCAACAGAGATTATGAAAGATTATTGAGGCTTAAGATTTTTTTTTAAATAAGCTATTTAAAAAATAATATTTGTTTGGCAGACATAACTTATAAGAGATTATTAAAAAAATAATCTTTCATAATCTCTGAAAATAAAATATTACTTCATGTAGCTTATAAAAATAATCTCTTTTTATAATCTTTTTCAGCAACAACACCAGCATCAGCATCAACATCAGCAACAACACCAGCACAGTCTATTTTCGCCAAACATACCCGAGATTATAGAGAAATTATGCTTATTTTTCCAAAAAATAAGCTACTTAAAAAATAATCTTTGTTTGGCAGACATAACTTATAAGAGATTATTAAAAAAAAAAAATTTTCATAATCTCTGAAAATAAAATGTTACTTCATTTAGCTTATAAAAATAATCTCTTTTTTATAGGTATATTTGGCAAAATTGGATTGTGCTGGTGTTGGTGTTGTTGCTGTTGCTGAAAAAAAAATTATAAAAAGAGATTGTTTTTACAAGTTACTTGAAGTAACTTTTTATTTTCAGAGATTATGGAAGATTATTCTTTTTATAATCTCTTATAAGTTATGTCTGTCAAACAAATATTATTTTTTAAGTAAATTATATTTTGAAAAATAAGCATAATCTCTTTATAATCTCATGTGACAAACATAACTATAGACATGTGGATGTATACATATTTATCCAAACCAAACATTCTTTTATTACAAGTCAACTAATATCTAGACACAAAATAAACAAAAGGCGTGCAACCACTTATTTCGAATTGTGATATACACGTTTTGCATGAAAATTTTGATTGATAAAAATAGTTGAATGGTAAAACACTTTCCTTTTAAAACAAGTCAACCTAATACTATATTTTCAAAAAAAATTTAACGCTTTTCAAATTCTAAAACATACTTTTTATGATCTCCGATTCAAAAACATACTTTTATTCCTCTTCCTCATTATTTTTTTTTCTAATAATAACTCTACTCCATTTTCAAATTCACGGGTATTTCAAAACTATTAACAAGTGTTAATTCCTTATTTCAACTATGATTTTTGCGGTATATTTATTTTAAGAATATTCATGGTGTACGTGTTACTTCCGAGAATTTTGTCAAGGGGTAATATACATTCACTATAATGTCATAGCCTCTAATATGATTTATTACGAGTCATAGTATGTTAATTGGATTTTTTTGAACATAACACTAAAATGGATAACATAGCAATATTCTGTAAATTGTATTTGATGAACGCCTCTGTGATTTATAGTTTCTCAAAAGTCAAAACATACAATGCCGAAACCCTTCCATTCACTTTTTAAATGAAAAATCAAATGTATGTGTTCTGTTGAAAAGCCATCTTAAGTGAAGTAGCTTGCTTTCACATCTTTATTATAGACCAACTACATCAGGATATGCAGTTTTCACTCGAGAAGTCTTGAGCCAATGCTACCTTTATATCTTCTGAAAATATATCAATGCAGTACCAGTCGAGTTGCTACAGTTGCAAAGAAAGCAAATCTTTTTGCAAATAATGACAAACGAGGAATTTAAAAGCTTTTTGCTGCATGAAGGCAAGATATAATCCTATTCTCCTAATCATATCTCTTTCTCTTTTCTGCACAATATATTGCTAATTTTTCATTCATTTCTAGATGTATAACAATGATGAAATATTAAGAAATTATGATCTTTTTTAAACATTATATATGACAAGTTGAGCGATGCATATCACTATATATACTCCCTCCGTCCCAAATTATATGTCCACTTTCATATTTCACAAAGTTTAAGAAAAGTGGGCCCCGTTCAATATTAACCAATAAAAATTCATTCTCACCCACTTACATGCATTTTGATTGGTTGAAATGAAAAGCGGACATGAATTTTGGGACAACCAAAAATAGCAAAGTGGACTTATATTTTGGGACGGAGGGAGTAACATTTAACATGTTTTTCATCAATAAATCTCAGATATCGGCCGATTTGTATTTGCCATGACCTGGTTTTACACATGATCAACTATATGTAGCTGTCAGATTAAAGATTGTTAGGAATTAGAAAATTCCATAGTGAAGAGTCGGTCACCCCAAATGTTATCTAGCTTAATTTAGCTCGTAGACTTGTCATTAGTTACGTTATTTAGTAGTTTATTTATTAGTTTGTAGCGTAGTATAGTTTAGTGCAACACCGTGGAGGAAGGACGGGTCTTTACCCACTGTATCCCTGATCCACAGGCCGATAGGAGGTCGTTATGTTTGTAAGTATAAATACCCCTTCCATCCATGGAAGGGGTGTGGCTTGGCAATCTAACCTTTTACATTTTATTGAAGTAACTCTCTACCAAGAACACCCTCTCTACTTTCTCTCTCTAAAATATGGCTATCATGTATTTTGATCATCCAAGACCACCCGAATCATCAAACACATAAAAATAACGATCCTACAATTGGTACCAGAGCCAAGGTTATGGTGTTTTGTTGATTTGTGTGGTATCGTATCTTGTTTTAGGCTGTTTTTGTACGAATTTTATTGGCTGGAAAAGTTGTTTTCCTATCTTTGTGGCAAAACAGTTTTAGTTGTATCCTTGTTTTGGTCAAGAAAATCCTATGGTTTTGTTATCTTGTCATATCTGTGTTGTGTCATATGTTGTCCAAACAGTTTCATGTCATGCCATTTACAGATTTTACATGTAGTCAAACTTGTTAGATTCCTTGTGGTCAAACAGGTCATATATGTAGTCCACATGCTGTTCTCATGGGTCGTTTTTTGTAACATGGTCACTTTCTGGGTAAATCGTGGTCAAATGGATTACATGCTTATTGGTATGCTGTCTTTTTGGGTCAAAAAGTATCATCTTTTTTGCAATATTCTGGGTAACAATGAAGCTGGCCGGAAAAATAGTCGAAAAACTCATCGGAAAATGTATAAAATCATACTAGCGACTTGTTTATCAAGTTAGCGACTTGTCTTAGTGTCCAGGTTCATTGTACCTTATCTAGCGACTTGGTGTAGCGAGTTACATCAGAAATCTGCCTAGCGACTTGTTATTTAACAAGTCGTAGCGAGTTAGCTTAGCGACTTGGCTTAGCGACTTGGCTAGCGACTTGGCTAGCGACTTGGCTAGCGAGTTGGCTAGCGAGTTGGCTAGCGAGTTGGCTTAGCGAGGTGACCTTGTAACAGAAATGTAGAAGAAGAGTGACTGACCTAAGACCAAGACTCATTACCAATTACCAAGACTCAAGCAACCTCAGGCTATTATACCAAACCTTCATCAGTTCATAACCAACTCATACAACATTCAGGACTCAACAACTCATACAACCTTCAAGACACACCAAGACTCTAACTGAAAAGGTAAAACAACAAACGAGATCTCAGACTATCATTTTTCGTGTGCTACATAAGAACATCAAGACTACCAAGAGTCTTAAACACGAAAGCTCTTCTTCATCGATCCATAAATGTTATAATATCCGAACACTTCAAAAGAGAAACCAAAACATATAAGTTTAAATCTCCTTTTCGATTCGGTTCAAAATTAATCAAATGATTAATGTAAAACAACAAGACCTCAGATTTTATTGTGTCTCAACCCTTCAAGGTCTTACACGATATTATTCCATCACAGATCTTTGTGGATAAAATGTTATGATCTCAGCTCTGATCCTTTTGTGTGTGGTTTCTTCAAACACATAGATCTCTAAGGATCTATACACAAAAGACCTTGTGCCTCATAGATCTAAATTTGATTTGATATCCGAAAATAAAAAGGGTAAAGCTTCATTTTGTTTATATTCGAACTTAAAGAATTGATGTTAACAAATTTGTTAAATCAAGACTTTGGTTCGTTTTTAAACTCAAATCATAAACGAAAAGAAAGTTAAAGGATTCATCATTGATCTCTAGTTTTGATTATTATTCGAACACATTAAAGAAAGATCAAAACATGAGTGTTTTAAACTCCTTTTGATTCGGTTCAATGAAAACTTAAACATTCAAAGATTACTTACCCTTGTCTCAATATTGAATCGAAAAGAGGTCTTGCCATCCCTGTGGCTTAATTAATGAATCTCGAAGCCATCCCTGTGGCTGAGATTTGTTGTATCCGATGATGGAGGCATCCACTTTTGTGTTTTGGTTTGTGTTGAATGTATTTTGGAGTTGTAGTGAAGCTGTTCTGTGGAAACGTACTAATGTCAATGGATGGCGAGTTGTTTGTGTGAAAAATGAGGCGGTGTGAGAGCATTTAGGGATTGGAAGGTGTCTGAGATGATGGCTGTTATGAGGGGCGGATTAATTGGAGCAACTTGATTTAGGGTTTGTTGGAATATTTGATATGGGAGGCGTCTGTGTTATGCCTTTTGGAATTAGGTTATGTGAATCTTATGTGGTGTTAAATACCCGAGAGTTTAGGGTCTCTTTAAGATTGTATCCGGTATGTTATTCTAACTTGGGCCGTATGTTATTGAGCTGTGAACGTGGGCCAACGGGTATGCTGCTTTCTTCTACAGGCAGTGTATACAAATGTTTGGGAGTAAAGGTATTATGGGCTTCTTGGATAAAATGGATCGGGCTTTGGGGTGCTGATTTTTTTCCAAACTATCTCATGAACTAATGAACGTTTTATGAAAGTTGAGCTGCCACGAAGTATTTCACATAGACATTTATTCAAAATATAATACTGCTTTGGACTTTGGATGAGGGAAGTAACATTCATGGATTGTGATTAGTAGGTGAATATTGTGTTATTTGGCCATGTAATGTGCTGATTCGGTGTAACCATTCTTGGTTTCACATAGGCTACTAATTCGAAATGGATCAAATGAGCTTAAATATTTTTCACTTGGGTTGATCGTATACTACTTGAACACTGGCATGAATTGCTGTAGTGTTGGATCGGGCTTGAATTGACATGGGATTGATTTGATAAAATGAAACCTTATGAGATTTGGATTTCATATTATATGAGAATTGAGACCTTCGAGATGAAAATTGATCATACAATTTGATAATGAGACTTGCTACTTAACAAAGAAATTTAATGATTATGATATTAGATCATGAGCTTTGATGATGAGGTCAGTTGATGATATTCATCTATGTGATTTGGAGTGATGATGAGAATTGTTGAGTTATGCTTCTTGATGCTTTGGTGTATACTTTATCATGAAAAATATTACGTCACAAGCCTGAATTGATAATTGAACAAGGTTGACTACGGAGTTGTTTGGACGGTATTTCTTATTTGGATGTGAAGTGAGATTTTTCCGGACGCATTTACTTATTTTCATCTTCTTTCTTTCTACCCTTCCGCGAAGATGACTTGTTTGGGCGTTTATAGAGGTTGAGGATACGTCAAGAGGTTTTGTACATTGGGTACACCGTTTCTTCTTCACAAGGATTAGTACAAGTTTAAGTAACAAATCTGGGGAACTTTACTTCATGATCAAGTTTGGCATATCGGATTTACTTCTCAATGTGGTCACTACAATAGCCGACATAATGCATGAATGATGTGTTTACCAAAGTGTTGATTGGATGGTTGATGATATGGATGATGTTGGATAATGAACCGTAGATGAACCGCTGCATGTTCCCCTAAAACAGATATTCTCTGAAACCAAAGTCGTCGTAACTCATTCAAGCTGACAGTGTTTACGGTTTTGTCTTGATTTTGTAAAATCCCGCGAAAGAACCTATTTCTCGGTTTAAATCATAGACTTGTAAAATCCCGTGACAATGGAAACATCCTGGTATTAGTAAAGTGCATTTCCGGATCTATCTTGCGGTTTATTCTTGGTTTTGTAAAATCCCGCGAAAGAAACTATTTTTCGGTTTAAACCATAGAGTTGTAAAATCCCGTACTGATGGAACCATTCTGGAGAAATGGAAAGTGTATTTTGGGATCTTTTCTGATGCTGGTGCTACGGTTTCTACTTCGAAGAAGGGATAAAAGGGTGTACTTCATGAATTGGATGTGTGTTTGAATATTCGTCATGGCAATTTGGTTATTACATGGTTTTACGGGGTTATGCTCACTTTACCATGGTCGGGATGAAACCATTATCAAAGTTCATTTTACTGTCAAAGAAGGCTAGATTTGAGCTGTCAATCTGAAGATGTGACAACGGAGTTAATTCACTATTATTTATTTGAGGTTGAAGTGAATTATCACGGGCAAGTGTACTTAGTATCTGAAGGTATCGGGGATGGATGGATGAAGATTCTTCGAGATCCTTGTTTGAGCTTATTATCAAAAACGAAGACTTGGAAATCTAGTTATTGTTGGGTGTCTTTTACCTCTTCTGTTACCACTTGGGGGAATTGGGCTTTTATCACCACAAAATAACTATCACTTAAAGGAGTTACGTTGTAGTGCTCAGTGTCACATTCAATTGTGGATCTTCAAGAGGTAATGTACGTCTTATACTTGATGGTTGGTTGGTTGAAGAGTATAGAGTACTTAAGAGATTCAATGGAGCATGAATTCTCGGCACCGCTCTTTGTTACATATGTGCAAGTTTAAGTCACGAGTTCGGGTTAGTTTACTTCAGGGTCAAATTCATCATACTGGGTTTTCTCCATCAGCTGTCACGACAAAGAGCATACTGAATGATAATGGGGTTGATTACATGTTTTGCTAAGAGAGTTGAAAAGAGAGAGATTATGACGTCTGTTTACATCAGTTCAGGCCTCGTACTCTAAAGAAAAGAAATGTGTACGTTTCAGTGCGCATTATCTTCAAAAAGAAGAGAAATCTTCTTATGACGTATGAACACAACAGTTCATGCCTCGTTCTCCAAAGAAAAGAAAAGTGTACGTGTCAGTGCGCTTTATCTTCTGAAGAAGAGAAATCTTCTTATTATGACCATTCTCATCAACATGCTTCATACTTTTTCCATGCGCTTCAGTCTTCAAGTGAACCGGGCTACCACTGATTGTTTTCTCATTCCACTTGCTCTATTATAATGAAGATGGCGACATCACGTGCTTATTTTGCGGGAGAGAAGTGTGAATAGAACATTCGGATGATTTTCACTTATTTAATCAAGAATGGCATCTCCGTATGCAATTCTTGAGGGGGAGAAGAAGTGTGAATTTTTTGCATTGTTGATTGACATTTGAGAATATTAATGGTCATACGGCTCTAAACTCATGTAAGAACCGAGCTTCTTCTTATCGGGTCATCTTCACATGGAGTTTTTCTCTTCTAAGAGCCGTTGGTTGACATCTTCACTCGGATTGATGAGTTTATCGACAAAGTGCTTCCGGTTAATGCTTCATGTATACATCAACATGATGATTCCGAACAATCTCTCTGTTCTTGTTTGATGTGATTGGTAGTTTGGTGTTACCATCTTGTGTGTTCGTTGCGGCCTGATTGCTGATTTCCTTGATGAACATCTTTCTGTTCTTGTTTGATTGGGAGGGATTTTAGTTAAGGGGATTTGCAAGATGTAAGTTGATTGGGATGCTTTTTGCTGATGTTCTTGTTCTTGGTGAGTTGAAGATGTTGACTTTCTATTCCCCAACTGGACAATCTTGAAGAAGGTCGAGTCTACAGTCGGTTCTACATTTTCTGCTATATGTTAGAAGACTAAAAGACGAGTTGCATGTGATTATCAAAAGACTTCTTCTTATTATGGGCATTTATCAAACAGATTGTCAGTTTAGGGGAGAGCACTAATTGGGGGAGATTGAAATGCCAAATTTAATCCCTAATTAGACTTGCTCACGTTATTCTTCAGCAAGTTGATTCTCACAGATACATCTGTGCTAACGATGTTCTTCTCAAAATATTTCTAGTATACGGACTTACAAAGAGTTGCTGATTCTGAAGTGTCAATACCAGTAAGGAGAAAGGAGACTCACATATAAACACAAAGCGAGTAAACTTGATGAACTTAATTCTTCTAAGTAACTGAAGACATCCCGGGAAGACAAATGTTAGTACCGCAGAGAAACTCAAGGTTTGACTCATGGCGAGTAAACTTGATGAGCTTAATACTTCTAAGTGATTGAAGATATCCCGGGAAAACAATTGTCATGACCGCAGAGAAACTCAAGGTTTTACTCATCAAGGCTTTTTGTGTTAGTATTTCATCTACGTGGGGGAAGTGATGTTAGAGAAAGTTTTTGAAGATAAAAGAGGTACACTAGTATGTGGTGATTTCGATGGTATCGCAATGATCAGGGGAGAGAGAATGTGTACATTGGGGATGCTCAGCTGTTTCACTTGAGTGCTTAATCAGTGATTCAGAGATATAATCACTTATTCCGGTGTTGACATCCGCAGAGATTGTCACCCGCAGAGATAATCAGTGACTTGGCCTGCTTCTTCAATGTTATCAGTTATTCATTCCTTGTGTATTGGTATACTTCGGATACTTGAGCTTCATACACATTCATCAGGGACGAAAGATGTGAACATAGGGGAGGTGTTCTACATTACCCTCTTGATGTGTATTCGGGAGAGTTCTTGGATATTGGTGTACTTCGGGTTCTTGAGCTTCATACACGTTCATCAGGGAAGAAAAATGGGAACATGGGAAGGTGTTCTTCATTCCCCTCATGAAGTGTATTCGGGAGAGTTCTTGAGCATTATACAAAGTGACTGACTGCATCAATTCAACTACTAGGGGGAATTGTTCTCTTGACACCTTTTTGGAATGGATTGCTTCAGACTTCAGTGGTAATGAAATTTGAGAAGAAATTTAAAGAGTGGGATGTAACGTTGCTGTTCTTCTTGTTGATGATATAACCCCGAATGGAGATCCTTGATTATCGTTCTTAAATGGAGCAGCGGATTTTATGATAGTGGTGTGCTTATCTGTGCACCTGGCTAAGGCAAGCTTGAAATAGAGCTTTGAATCTGCTCATCTTATGGATTTTCGGTTTGGGGGGGAAGCTGCCAGAGTCTCACTTTCAGATGGTTCAATTTCTTTCTTCGATTCAAGAGCCCTTGGAAGCTTTGGTGGTGAATGTTTAAGAGATGATGATTTCTTCTTCTACAACGTGCTGCTCGATATCCTTATCTCGGTACTCGTATCATCATCCTCTTTAACTATATCATCTACTCTATCCTTGTATATATTTATCAGAAAACAAAATAGAAAAATATAAAACCAACAAAAAGAAAATAGAAAAATATAAAACCATCAAAACAAAATAGAAAAATATAAAACCTTCTAAAATCCATAAAAATCAGAAAATTTCATAAAATACCAAAAATATGTTTTTCTATGACATGTCTTCTGGTATCGATAACATCTACGGTCTTAGAAATGTCATTCAATAATGGCACGGGACCATAGATGAAGTTCGAGCAGGAGGTGTAAATATTCTTTTCTAAACATGTCTCAAAATATGGCTTACAGTTATTTCAGACTGTAACCCGCGCTTCAAAAAATGGCTTACAGTTATTTCAGACTGTAACCCGTGCTTCAAATGATGGCTTGCAGTTACTTCAGACTGTGACCCGTGCTTAAACTATGGTTTGCTATTATTTCAGATAGCAACCCGTTCTTTAAAGAAAGGAAAGTGCTGCGCTAAATCAATTTTCAAATATTTCGTGCACTTATCCTAAAATACATTGAGGAAAGTATGTCGAAGGACTGCTGTTCCTACACAAATGTTTTTCCGTCTAAAATTCTTCAGAAAAATATTTGTTGTATTTCAAAATGGTGGTAAAATGAGTTGCTTGATAAATCAATCAGGATCAGAGTTTTTCGTATTAATTCGCAAAAACTCAATCGATGACTTCAGCACTTTTAAAACTTTTCAAGAAAAAGAGTCATTGATTGAGGGGGAGAATGTTTTCAAATTTATATCATCTAACGGACTTTCTTAATTATCCTACGTGTTTATCTGAAAAAATATAATTGCCTATGTTGAAGGACTAGGTTTCTAGGATATGATTGTTAGGTTTGGATGATTAAAGTTTGATGAACACATTATTCCCATGCTATATATGATCTGATTGTTATGTTGAATTGACTTTAATTAGTCGATTGCTGTTATGGGTGATGTCGACCACCATATATCTGTATGTGTGTTCACTAACGTATGCAGATATCATGGATATAAGAATGTTCCCGATCCGGATCCCACTAATGATGATGATTGGATGCCGAAAGGAAAGGGTAACTATCTCTTGGGTTGACAAATGAAGAAACGGAGCTTAATTGGACTTCTATGGAGAGTTGGCATTAATGCAACGTAAGAGGTCTCACTGCATCAGCAGATGGTTTTCTTCTAAGTGATTGAAGAAACAGAGCTTAATTGGACCTCAGTTGGCATTCAAAATGCAACGTAAGAAGAAGTCTCACTGCATCAGCAGACGGTTTTTCTTCCAAACCCTACAGCAACAATAACAGAAGCTTCTCAACCACCTAACGTATCTTTGTGCAGGATACCATTTTTGAACAATTTTGAATAATTTGATTAAATTGTTTTGAAAATGGAAAATATTGGTTTGAAAATATATTGGACTAATTTTTGAAAATCACCGGACTTCATGTTATCAAAACCTAAGTCACTCAATTATTGACTTCTGTCATGGATTGAGGGGGAGAGTGATTTTAATTTAAAATATTTTCATACAATATATCTTCTAAAAAAAAAAAGTCCGTTTTGTACAACAAAAGGTGGTGATCTAAAGATTTAATGTTATGTCATGGTATGATTTTTTCTTTAGAATCAAGGTCTTTCAAAATGAAATCTTTTCTGTTCTTGTTTGATTGTGAAATTGTTTTGTTTTACTTAAAAGATCTCTTAAAAACTATCATACCTGACACTAACAATCTTTAATGTCTTAAAATGGTCCGTATCTGTCATCTTTCAAAATTGAATCTTGCCACGTCTTTCCCCAAATTTTTCTAAATGATTTAAATCAGTTGGGATCACAAATCTCAAATGGTTTGATATTTCTGATCGGGGTAAAGATCGTGTTTTAAATCTCAAATCTGTTTTAAATGGAATTAGTTTTAGTCCTTTAAAGGCACTCCTGCCTCCATGTGCCAAACAATTTCATACACAATGCACATGTTGAGGAGGAGGATTTATCCAAAAACATGATGAGTATTTAAACCAGGCCACATATTCTCCCATGTTTTATAAACCGTATTAAATCACTTGGGATCCAAAATCTCAAAGGGTTTGATATTTTTGATCGGGGGAGAATTTGTGATTTAATAATGAAATTTGATAAAAGTTGATCGTTTTGATTCAGTTGTGCAGGCTGCTCTCTCATATGTGTTAAACGCTTTCGAATCTCGAAGCACATATTGAGGGGGAGCAAAACCATCGAGGTACAAAAGTTTTTTAAAAGAGATTATAAAGTACCTTGATTGTGTTTTCAAATGGTTTATTAAATGGCTTTTGTAATCGTGGATGTGCTTCAAAAGAACTCTTGCCTCTATGTGATAAAAATGATTTCAAATATCCTATGCACATATTGAGGGGGAGAATTTTACCATGAAAATCAAATGGCTTTTTCGTATGAAAATTGTGATCAAAGAAAATATTTCAAAGTCCTCTTGCCTCCTTGTGCTAAACAATTTCTAAATCATATGCACATGTTGAGGGGGAGGTTTTCTAAATGATCAAAACTATTAGGGTACAAAATGCTTTGATCTCGTATCACAAGTACCTTGATTGTTTTTCCAAATGATTTTTCAATTGGTTTCACGGAAGAATGAACTGTACCAAAAGACCGACCATTTTACTTTATGCATGGTGTTATAAGGATGGTTAAGTTAGGTATTTGTTCCCACGATCCCGCCAGAGCCGGAGGGATCTACCCAGGGACAATCCACTAGATAGTGTAGAGTCCTTAGGTATATTGAAAAAAGGAGAAAAGTGAGATACGGGAAGAGTGCGGACTGAGACAGAGCTAGTACTGGAATAAACCCAACAAGGTTCTAGTTATGAAGTCTCGGTAAGCACTGAAGGGGTTGAAGAATGAAAAAGAACTGAATGTGAAAAAGGGTGAAAAGAAATAGCCCTCCATCAATTCAACCTTAGGGCAGTAACCGGGTTCAATACATATGCTACTGGTTGTTACTAAGGTAACACTAGTATTGAAGACAAGACGTCATGGACCCAGTGACGCACTGCACTAAACTTCCCAAGCCACTCAAGTTCCTCTTAAAAGGGCTTGTTTCATTCTCACGGGGAACCGACATAATCTATCGACTTTCTCTTAGAGATGGTTGATATTGAAGTAGGAGACCCTCTCCCTTGTCTCCGGCACAGGAACCAAAAATGCACTATTGAGTCTAGAGCCAAGAGATCATCCACAATATCTCATTAGGACACTAAATTCTTGAAGACTTGCTGTTCCACACAATGTGGAAAGTAAGAATATTAAGGGTCCTACGCATTATCCTTGTGGTATTGCCAGAACATCCGAGTGATATGAAAATATTCACAATGAAGATGGAAATCCTTCTAGAGCCAACATCAAACAAGCTCTTGGTGGGTGACATGTGAAATCTTGCAAAAGATCAAGCTTGTGACAACTGGATAGAAACGATGGGGAGATTCATTCTTGAATCAACCTTGGTCCAGGAATGGAATTGACGAATACTTTTGGAAAAACCGTTCGATGTGCAAACCTTCTTTTCTCTAGCACGTCGAATGTGTATTCATTTCAAATTCAAAAAGTATCTCTGATTGAAAAATACTTTTAGAAAAACCGTTCGATGTGCGAATCTCTTCTTTTCGCTAGCACGTCGATTGTGTACTATTTTCAAATACAAAAAGTGTTTTGATTGAAAATTGATCTTTTTCATAAAACCTTCGTCGTATTGCAAAACTCTTTATTCTTCAAGCAATACGCGATTGTTTTCAAATCAATTTTTCATCAATCAGTGAATCTCAATTCGCTGGTTCACTCACTCCGTGTTGTCTTCTTTGAGACGTTCCGGTCTGAGAACAGCTAGAACAGCTGCGAAACCCTGTCAAGGAGATTCTTAGGAATCCTACCTGATCACAGGCAGTACTTGTACTGATCAACGGGGAACCGTGGGCCGTGTACCTCAATTCAACGAAAGTGATCAAAGACACTTTCGTGCACTTTATTGCTAACTGTCGTATGCAGGTACACCCCGACGATTGCAGCTGATCAGAATTGAGGAGTCAATCCAAAGCCGCATGTTCACAGCAACCACACTTAATTGAAGAAATCATGACTGGTGCATATCTACATAACCTGGTTCTGATATTTTTATACTATGCTTCTGCTACGCTGCTGCAAATATCATGAACCAGTAAGGCTTCCGCTACTCTGATGGAAAGATGTCATGATTCAAAAGTGTGAGCATGTCGGTCCGAAAGTCACAACTTCACATGAGGGCAACACAATAAAGGGTGATCCAGAGATTTACTGTGGCTGATGATCTCAAAGAAAGCTCGAAGATCATCAAAGATGTGGATCAGTTAAAGGCCTCCACTGAAAGTACAATTCAATGCGGACTTTGAAGAATCGCTACAAAAGCACAAAGATTGCGGAAATGAAGAATTCATGTCTACGAGCTCAAGAACAAAGTCAAGAATAGAATGCTAGGATTTGAAATGTAAAACATGGGGTGACCTCCCTTAGGGGGAGATTGTTAGGAATTAGAAAATTCCATAGTGAAGAGTCGGTCACCCCAAATGTTATCTAGCTTAATTTAGCTCGTAGACTTGTCATTAGTTACGTTATTTAGTAGTTTATTTATTAGTTTGTAGCGTAGTATAGTTTAGTGCAACACCGTGGAGGAAGGACGGGTCTTTACCCACTGTATCCCTGATCCACAGGCCGATAGGAGGTCGTTATGTTTGTAAGTATAAATACCCCTTCCATCCATGGAAGGGGTGTGGCTTGGCAATCTAACCTTTTACATTTTATTGAAGTAACTCTCTACCAAGAACACCCTCTCTACTTTCTCTCTCTAAAATATGGCTATCATGTATTTTGATCATCCAAGACCACCCGAATCATCAAACACATAAAAATAACGATCCTACAAGATGGTTATTCGTTACGAATACGGAAATATCAATTATACCACCACCAATGTGGTCTACAAATAAGTGCTATATAATTTATGACCACATCTACATATACACGTATCTCGCATTAGTATAAATAAAGGATTGAAGATGTTTATTTTCTTTATTGAATTTTTTGGCTATTGTACTTCATATAACATATGTTTAATTATTACAAATTGTATACTCTAGGTTTGTTTATCTTGATGTGTTTCTTTCTAACTTATAACTTCATAATACACAATGTTATTTACTACTTTTTCGACTTTACTTTAAAATACCCGTGAATTTCACGGGTCTTTTAGCTAGTATATAATAAACTTAAGCACACTAAGCAACATACTGTCATTTATACTTTCTTACAAAATATGAAAATTTTCATATTCTTCATTTAAATATATTAATTCTTCTTCATAAAATGTTTAGTGTTTTGAGTGTTATTTTATGATGTTATTGACAAATTTGGAGAGGTCTATTGGTTTCTTGTTTCATAATAATATAAATTACATAAGATCAGAATATATATAATTGTAGACAAGCATATATTAGGAAAGTAGATCTCCTAATATTATGGTGATATTTGTGTTGATCTCAATACTCCCCCTCAAGTTGGAGCGTGAAGGTTACGAACACCCAACTTGTCAAGCAAGAATGATAGTTGTTTCATTCCAAGACCCTTGGTGAGAAGGTCAGCAATCTGCAAATTTGTATTAATAGAACGAGGCACAATCTCCTTTGACTCAACTCGTTCTCGCACAAAATAGCAATCCATCTCCACATGTTTGGTGCGTTCATGAAATACAGGATTATTTGCAATGTGTCGAGCAGCTTTATTATCACAAAACATAGGAGTTGGTTGTGATGAAGGAATTCCTAGCTCACTTAACAGCCAACGGACCCAAATTACTTCACTAACAGTGGAAGCCATAGATCGATACTCAGCTTCTGCCGATGAACGAGACACCACTGATTGCTTCTTGGTCTTCCAAGAAATCGGTGCACCTCCAAAAACAAGTAAATACCCTGTGCGTGATCTTCGAGTATAAGGGCAACCAAGCCAATCAGAATCACAGTATGCATCAAGTGTGAGATCACCCTTTCGAGGAAGCAATATACCCATCCCCGCTGTTCCTTTTAAATACGAAAGAACCCGTTCAAGTGCTACTTGGTGTGGCTGACGTGGATCCGCAACAAACTGACTAAGAATGTTCACAGAATAAGTTAAGTCCGGCCTGGTAGCTTGGAGATATAAAAGTCTCCCAACTGTGCGACGATACCTTCCAGCATCGACCTTCGGTTCATTCTCTGCTCGGCCAAGCTTCAAATTTTGCTCAAAAGGAAAAGAGCTTGGTTTACATCCCTGTAAGCCACAATCTTCGAGGATATCGAGGATGTATTTTCGTTGATTTAGCACCAAACCTTCACTGATTCGTGCAACCTCAATGCCAATAAAATATTTGAGGATGCCAAGATCCTTAATACTAAATCTTTTATGGAGTTCGCTTTTGACGTGTTGAATTTTCAATGGGTTGTTACCTACCACCACGACATCATCAACATATATGAGACACGCGATAAAATCATCTCCTGTGTCTTGAACAAACAAAGAATGATCGGCCTTAGATTGCTTAAAACCAAGTGCAAGAAGAGCATCGGTAAACTTGTGATACCAATTACGTGAAGCTTGCTTCAAGCCATATAATGATTTCCTTAGTCGACAAACTCGATCATCTCCTTCCTTAGCGAATCCTTGTGGAATCTTCATGTAAACTTCTTCATCTAAATCCCCATGCAAGAATGCATTATTCACATCAAGCTGATGAATGATCCAATCTTTCTTAACCGCCACCGCCAAGAGGGTTCGAACTGTGACCAGTTTAGCCACTGGAGCAAAAGTATCATGATAGTCAATGCCCTCCATTTGTGTAAAGCCCTTTGCAACGAGTCGAGCTTTATACCTTTCAACCTCACCATTAGGCTTATATTTTACTTTGTACACCCACTTGGAATCAATGGCACGCTTTCCTTCGGGCAAACGTTCAAGAGTCCAAGTTTTATTTTGTTCAAGGGCTCTAATTTCTCTCTTCATAGCTTCTTTCCACCTGTCATCTCTAACAGCTTGATGGAAAAACTTTGGCTCATTGGTTACATCAATGGCCGCTAGAAAAGCTTTATGAGAAGTAGAAAAATTATTGTAAGAAACAAAATTGGATAGAGGGTGTACCGTAGAGGATTCTTGATTTGGTGGAGCTCGTGAATGGTCAACCGAAGAAGGGAGTGCTACTTGGTAGTCAGCAAGGTGTTTAGGCTGAACTTTAATCCTTTTCTCACGTGTTGAACCAGCCGGCGGATCAGAAGTAACCATTGGAATGTGGGTTTGGAGATTTACGGTTTCAGCAACATCCATATCTTGAGCTGTATCACCTGAACTTACCTCAATGACTTCAGTTTCGGGCAATGTTGACCCGGTTTCTACTTGAGTAGATACGAAATCATCAACATAAGTCTGATGCCCACCATGTATCTCAAAAGGATCATCATGATCTGCCTCTACTTGCTTGTCGCAAAAAGGAAAGTTATTCTCATGAAACTTAACATCTCGCGAAACCATCATTTTCTTACTTTCAATGTCGAAAATCTTGTATCCCTTTGTCCCTTGCAAATAACCCATGAACACCCCTGGTCTCCCCCTTACTTCAAACTTATCCCCTCTCGTTTCATTGTTTTTAAAATACACGAGACAACCAAAAATCCTCATAAACCCATAATCTGGTTTTTCTTTAAAAATCACCTCATATGGAGTCTTATTACCTATGACTTTGGAAGGAAGCCTATTTATTATGTAAGTGGCAGATAAGACACATTCACCCCAAAATTGTTTAGGAATGTTGGCCTCAAATCTCAAGGCACGAGCCACCTCAAGGAGATGTCTATGCTTGCGTTCCACAACTCCGTTTTGTTGTGGAGTGTGTGGAGTGGTAGTCTCTAGCAATATTCCCTCCTTTTCATAAAATTGAACAAGTTCATTCGAGGTGAACTCCCCCCCATTGTCACTTCGAACTCTTTTAACCGATTTTCCAAATTGATTTTTGATCATGTTGCAAAAATTAACAAGATATTTGCTAGCCTCGTGTTTGAATTTCAACAAAAAAACCCAAACGGCTCGACTAAAATCATCAACTATGGTAAGAAAGTAATTTGCACCCGTAAAAGAAGGAATTCGATATTTTCCCCAAACATCACAATGCAACAATTCAAAACAATCATGAGTTTTAATTTCACTAATCGAAAAAGGAAGTCTAGTGTGTTTTGCTTTGGAACATGAATCACATAGTTTATTGAAAGAAGTACGTCTAAGGAAATCAATCTGAGTAAGTTTGTCACCAGAAGCATGACCTCTCTGATACCAAATGTCGACGGTTGTCATCAAGGCTCTTCTCTTGACTCCAAGCATCCCCATCCGGTAGAGACCATTCTTGTACTCACCCACACCAATCAAGTTCCTCGTATGGAGTTTCTGCATGACACAAAAATCAGGGAAGAAAGTTATAGCCGATTGAAGGTCACGGCTTAGACGACCAACAGATAAAAGATTACAAGTGAAATTTGGAATGTAAAGAACCCCATCAATTTTAGTCCCCCCCTTCAACGTGCATTCGCCCTTCCCTTGCACGGGTATGGATGCACCATTGGGAATAACAACAGGATTTTCACTACTAGTTTCAATCATATTTTCAAGGATTTCAGGATCGTGTGTGATATGTTCAGTGGAACCCGAATCCATAATCCAGTCATCGCCATAATCACTCTTACCTGCCATGAAGGCCATTGGAGGGTTACCTTCCTTAGTGATCTTCCCTGTTTCAGAAAAGTGTTTGCAAAAGCTATCGTATTGCTCCTTTGTCAAACCAGGAATGGGACTAACATTAACTCCAATGCATGCTGCCTTAGCTTTACTTTCTTCCTTCTTCGTTTTACCAGGCCACCACTCGGGATACCCAATGATCTTGAAGCATCCATCGCGAACATGTCCGTCCTTGCCACATTCAGTGCAATGTGGTAGTGTATCATTATTAGTTCTGGTCTCCTTATAAGAAGTTTTGTCTTGCTTGTCGCGACGTGGCCCGTTGTATGCATCACGTCGACCAAAAGTGGATGCCTTGAAAGCCGCCGAGTCAGCCGCTGGTTTCTTATCAGCAACAATCGCTCGCTGTCGTTCATCCTCAGCAACGAGATGGTAGGCTGCTCCCAGGGTCGGTGTTGGGTCTGTGGCAAGAATCTGGGTTCGAATGACCGAGAAGTCGCTGTTAAGACCCATAAGAAACTCATATAATTTCTCCTTCTCCCGAACTTCAATCATCTTCTTAGCAAGACCACATTCACAACCAGCACACGTACAAGTGGGAATAGATAGCGCTGATTGCATCTCATCCCAGATGCTACGCAACTTTGTAAAATAGGTTGACACAGATGCATCGCCTTGTTGAGTGACAGAGAGATTCTGTTTTAATTCATACGCTCGAGGAGCACTCGCTTTTCCAAATCGTTCAAGCAAATCTTCCCAGATTTCAGTGGCTGTGGCGGCATACTTGACACTACTTCGGATATTCTTTTCCATGGCTGTTGTAAGCCACCCTTTAACCATGGCATCACAACGCATCCACTGCATATAGTCTGCGGCTTTCTTGTCGGGTTTTTTAATGGATCCATCGACGAAACCAACCTTGTTTTTTGGCAAAGAGAAAGTTCATCATCTCTTGAGACCAATCAATGTAGTTGGTGTCGGTCAGGACATCGTTTACTTGCATTTGTTTGGGATAATCGGAGGGATGGATATATAATGGAGAATTGATGTCGACTACACCCTCCTGTTTGGGGTTGCCGGACGGTTCTGCATCGCCGGCCATGAGGAAGGTGCGGTAGGGTTTTGATTTGTTTTAGGGTTTATGGCTCTGAAACCATGACAAATTTGGAGAGGTCTATTGGTTTCTTGTTTCATAATAATATAAATTACATAAGATCAGAATATATATAATTGTAGACAAGCATATATTAGGAAAGTAGATCTCCTAATATTATGGTGATATTTGTGTTGATCTCAATAGTTATACGATCTATTTCACTTACAATTACGACATTAGAAGTATGCAACGAAGTTTGGCTACGAAAGACACACGTTAGTTACTTGTCTACCATATATGCAAAATATAAAGTTAGTCTTCCTTATCCCTAAGTATTCTTAAAGGTCCCGCGTGATTAAGGCTCATCCTACCCCAACACCCATGATTTCCTTCCCCAACACCCCATAGACCAATCATTGAGCCAATGATTGGCCGATGATTGGATTCTTTTTTTTTGTGTTTGTTTTTTTTGTTTAGTGTATTGTTTTATTATTTATTTGTGTAGCGTATATATATAGTGTGTATTTATTTGTGTAGTGTTTTATATATAAGAGTGTATTTATTTGTGTAGTGTTTTTATATGTAGAGTATATTTATTTGTGTCGTGTTTTTACGTTAAAACATTAAAACATTAGACATTAAAACATTAAACAAGTACAACAACAAATGTTTTCAATATTACAACGAAATCAACTCCACATTAAGATTATTAATGTCATCTATAAGCTCATAGAGTATTCCACTCGACTGACATGCGTGATCAGCTGTTTTTACGTTATGTTTTTTTTATTGTGTATTTGTTATATTTTTTGTGTTATTTTTTTTCTTAAAATATATATTGCGTTTAAAAAATTTTTTTTTTTTTCCAATTTAATTTTTTTTTTAAATCTGATTTATTAAAAATCTCGATATGTCTTTTTGTCGTTTTTTATAAACTTTTTATAAACTTTTTTTATAAACTTTTTTTTATTGACTTTTTTATAAATTTTTTATAAACATTTCTTATAAATTTTTTATAAAATTCTTATAAATTTTTTATAAACTTTTTTTGTAAACTTTTTATAAACTTTTTATAAACTTTTTTTTTATAAAATTTTTATAAATTTTTTTTTATAAATTTTTTAATTAATTTTTTATAAACTTTTTTTATAAACCTTTTTTATAAATTTTTTATAAATTTCTTATAAATTTTCATAAACTTTTTTTTATAAACTTTTTAAAAACTTTTTTTTATAAACTTTTTTTTATAAACTTTTTTTATAAATTTTTTACAAACCTTTTTTATAATTTTTTTATAAACTTTTAAATAGAATATTTATGAAATTTATATTAAAAAAATGAAAAAATATTTATAAATTTAAATTTGAAAAAAATACTTATAAATTTATGTAAAAAAAATATTTATAAATTTTACAAAAAACTTAGCTGCGGGAACACGTACCAGACACCATTAGACAAAAGACAAAGTCTACCCATTCTTTATTAAAATAAAATGGTTAATATATTAAATGGATATGGGTCCACACAAACAACAATAGTGCATCACTTCTTCTTTTATCACCACATAGGACGAAATTTCTTATGACCACAAGGACGAATTGATTTGATGTGAGAGAGATAAAACCCAAACACCCCCTATATTAAAAACTATGGGGTGTTTGGGTGGTAGGACCCTTAATTATACATGGAAAATAGTTGTTAAAAGTCAAATTTTCTTGGTCAAGCATAGATGGAGTGTGTGGACCGTAGGTTGCATAATTAGTGTTATAAGTCTTCTTAAAGGTCCCGCGTGATTAATTATACATGGAAAATAGCTGTTATGATTGACCATGTACAGGTGATGCTAGTTGTGCTACTTGGGCTGCATAATTAATGTTAATAGACAATGTACAGGTAACAGGTGATGCTAGTTGTGCTACTTGGGCTGCCTAATTAATGCTATCTCAAGTCTTCTTAAAAGTTTTCTGTGATATCAATCAAATTTTAGTCTTTTGTGGATGACATTCTCTTCACAATTTACGTGAAAATAATATCAGCATCTTTAGTTCGAAGTTTGTACTAAATGTCTGTCTCAATAATAAAATTCAATAAAGGATTTTATGATAATCTTAGTTGTATATTGTTTATACTAAAGTTTTTTTTTTTTTATTATAATCTAATTAATAATCTATACGTTTTATTTGCTAATATTGGTTAGTATATTTTGAATGAAATGTCTTGGGTTAAGGTCAATGTCAAGATGATAAGGAACTGCCATTAATTTCACGAACAAGTTGCATGTCAAGAATGTTAACATGCAAAACTAAGGATAAAAAGCCAATACTTGTTCTCATAATTTTAAGTAAGTTTTCAAAAATGAAGTCACTACAAGCAATAATTCACTTATCATCTTCCTCTCGTATTTCTTTTCTCTCTTATGGTCTCGCGATTATATGTCTTATTTCCGCCACTGTCTCTGCTTCCTATGGCGGTAATGAGACTGATTATCTCGCATTGTTGTCATTTAAGTCACAGATCACCGACCCATACAAAGTTCTAACCTCGTGGAACCATTCCTTTCATTTCTGTGACTGGGGTGGTATTTCATGTGGAAAGCGGCACAAACGAGTGACTGTTTTACGACTCGATTCGCAAGGCTTAGAAGGCTCGTTGTCTCCTCATGTAGGAAACCTCAGCTTCCTCCGTGAGCTTTCTCTCAGGAACAACAGCTTTCAAGGAACCATTCCTCATGAACTTGGTCGTCTATTTAGGCTACGTCGTCTTTATCTTAGTATAAACAAATTCAGTGGAATCATTCCAACAAACTTTTCTGGTTGTTCTAACCTCGAAGACCTTAGGCTCGGTGGAAATAAGCTAGCTGGAAGCATACCCAAGGAGATGAGTTTACTCTCAAAACTTACTGGACTGCTAATTCACGACAACAAGTTAACAGGTGGAATCCCACCTTTCTTGGGGAATATTACATCAATGGAAGTGTTCTCTGCTCGCGGGAACCCGTTGGGTGGGAGAATTCCAGATACCTTGGGTCATTGGAAAAGCTTAATGGCACTTGGCTCTGGTGAGTGCAACTTATATGGAAGCATCCCTCAGTCCCTTTTCAACCTCTCACTCCTAGTTAATTTTTCCTTACCTGATAATCACCTCACTGGTAGTCTTCCTTCAGAAATAGGTAATCAGCTCCCAAATCTTGAGTTCCTTCAGTTATGGGGTAACGAACTGACCGGAGCTCTTCCACCTTCTCTTTCTAATTGTTCTAAATTAGGAATTCTTGAAATGAGACAAAATAATTTTAATGGAAAGTTGAGAATAGACTTTTCAAAACTAAGAGATATTAAGATAATTTACTTACAGTATAACAACTTCCATGAACACGGAGAAACTGATGACATGAGGTTTGTTGATTCTTTGAAAAACTGCTCCAAATTAGTAACTTTGGGTCTTTCAAATTGCGACTTTGTAGGAGTGCTTCCTATGTCAATAGGTAATCTCTCTCATCAGCTCAGCTCTCTATATTTAGGATACAATCAATTATTTGGAAGCCTACCTTCAAGTATAGGTAGTCTAGTTGGTTTGACCACTTTAGCTTTAGGACCAAATCGATTCAAAGGAAAGATCCCTAGTACCATTGGTAAACTTCGAAAGCTACAAGTTCTTGATCTAGATAGCAATCAATTTTCAGGGCCTATCCCTGATGCCATTGGGAACTTATCATTGTTGACTTTACTTTATTTAGGAGCCAACAAATTAGAAGGTCATATTCCACAAAGCCTTGGGAATTGTAAAGAACTTAATGGGTTAGACCATTCATTCAATAGACTCACTGGAAACATACCCAAACAACTTTTTCAACTTCCAACACTAAATTATCTTTTAGATCTTTCACAAAACCGCTTGTCTGGTTCCATTCCATCAGAGATTAAAAACCTCAATAAGTTGAGCGAGCTCTATTTATCTTATAATAATTTATCAGGTCCCATTACTAGTAGCCTTGGTGAGTGCGTTAGCCTTACAAAGTTATACCTTAGTGGCAACCAATTTCAAGGCATAATACCATCTTCATTAGGTTCCTTAAGAGGATTGGAGGTACTCGACATTTCTCAAAATAATTTATCTGGTAAAATTCCTCAATTCTTAGGCAAATGGAATTCATTAGAATATTTGAACCTATCCTTTAATGATTTTGAGGGTGAAGTACCGACTGTAGGAGTGTTTGCCAATGGAAGTGCATTTTTAGTTTTGGGGAACGATAAGCTTTGTGGTGGTTTGGTTACACTTAAGTTACCGAAATGCAAGGAGACGGGTAGTATGAAAAAAAAGTTTCTTTTCTTCATATTAGTCATCGTGATTGCAGTCATGTTGCTCGTCGTATTATGTTTTGTGTATCTTTTGTGTAAGAAGAAACGCAACAGTCAACCATCTCAATCATCAGGGGGTGAACTTTTCATGAAAGTTTCATACCATCAACTTCTCAAGGCTACTGATGGCTTTTCTGCAGCAAATTTGATTGGGGAGGGCGGGTTTAGCTCGGTTTACAAAGGAATCCTCGATTCTAATCATAATAAACCTGTTGCAGTCAAAGTTTTGCATCTTCATAATAAAGGAGCTCACAGAAGTTTTCTAGCAGAATGTGAAGCATGGCAGAATATTCGACACCGTAATCTGTTGAAGATAATAACTTCGTGTTCAAGTGCTGATTTCCAAAGAAATGATTTTAAAGCTCTGGTTTATGAGTTTATGCCGAATGGAAGTGTACACGATTGGCTTCATTCAAGTGAAAATACATCGAAACTGAACCTTCTTCAAAGAATAAATATTCTTAGAGATGTTGCCACTGCACTTGATTATCTTCACAATCGCTGCCAAACAACGATTGTTCACGGTGACTTGAAGCCAAGTAACATTCTACTTGATGATGATATGGTGGCTCATGTTGGAGACTTTGGTTTAGCTCGACTACTTGGTACAGACTTAAACCAAAACAGCTCAACCGGGGTTAAAGGAACTATTGGTTATGCACCGCTAGGTAATTCCACTTTTATTCCATGATGCTTATATTTATTTACAGGTTAAAGTTTGTAAATTAATTAATTGTTTTTCATTTGTAGAGTATGGTATCGGGAGCGAGATGACAAGTTGTGGGGACGTCTACAGTTTTGGAATATTATTACTAGAGGTTATGACTGGTAAAAAGCCGACAGACGGCATGTTTATTGAAGGTCTTAGCCTTCATAAATTTGCTTACATGGCATTACCAGATCAGGTAATCGATGTTATTGATGGTGATGCAATTGTGTTGCAAAGTTCCGAAGCGAATGCAAAGACAGTGGAAGAATGTTTGGTTGCAACTATCAAGATTGGAGTATCATGCTCTGTGGATTCACCGCCACAACGAATGAAAATAGAAATTGTTGTCAATGAGTTGCAGCGTATTGTCGATGTGCTTCAAAATATATAAGGTACTATGTTCTCCCATTTTATAAAATCTGATTTTACATGAGTTTGTGAAAAATCATCACTAAAATGGTTTTATTTTTCAACTCTTTTAGGTCTATCATCAAGCTTGTATGGTGAAGTTGTAGGAAACTGCAACAAGAAGAAGTGCATGTCGTAGTTAAATAAATGTTAAGTTGGGGTTTAATTTTCTTGTTTCATATGTGTACGTTTACATTCCTGGCGACATATCATATGTATCAAGCATGTTCGTAAGTGTGGTTTCATTTCCTTGAATCCAATTTGTGGTACTGAATTCTACTTAAGTTCTACTTGGTGTTCGATTCCTTAGTGAACAGCCTAATGTTATTCGTGTTCTTTGACTTTCAATTTCATAAATTTGACTTTTTCTTGAATATCTGAATGAGAAAGCTCGAGGCTTCCCCCTCTTCTGGTTTCGAGCAGTGTATGGTTCAATTTTATAGAAAGTTAACCTCATGTTTGGCATACTGTATTATTACTGCAAGTATACTGTGTTAAAAATGTGTCAATAATGACCAAAGTGGATTTCTGATACATGAATCAGCTCGAATATTTTGATATACAGTTGGTCCAACACACGTACATTCACATTAGAGACTTGAAACTTGAGAGTTGAGAGTGTTGCCAAAGTTACTACTTAATGGAAGTTTCATTAGCAAAAAAAGTGTAGTTATGGATTGTCCTAAAAATATAGATAAAACTGAACTGGGTCAAACAATTAATTACAGTAATATGAAATGGGTTAAACATGAAACTGTACACCCACTCTTGTGAAACAAACCAAAAAACAGCGAAAACTAAAATGGTCAAATGGGCAGACTCAAAAAATATCTTTAACTGAACGTGTCATTATTTTGTTCCATTCCATCAGAGATTGAAGACCTCAAGATGTTGAACCATCTCGATTAATCTTATAATAATTTATCAGATACCATTACTAGTAGCCTTGTTCAGTGCATTAGCCTTACAATGTTAAACCTACAAGGCAACCACTTCAGTTTCTGAGATAATTTCAGCCATGAATGAATTTGTTGCTCTTCTTTTCCGAAATGAACATAGTATTGATTCAAATAAGGAAGATCCATTGACATTACAAATGAGTTGATACATTGAGCTTGCCTACTGTATGACTACTCTTGCAAACAACACATCTAAAAAGATACACGCCAACCTTATTAACTGCTAGAGCAGAAATGAAACTAAAACATACACCATACACGTCACTGTAAGTATCGTTATCGTCACTGCCTTTGAATAACTCAAGAAAAACAGATGGGGTGCCTTTAGAATTGAGACAGACCATATGACGAATGCATAATAAATCTTGACTTTACCCATCCAAGTACAAGCTCCAAATAACTAGCAATACACCACATTGACGACCTGCAAAAACTAAAACAAACACACTTTATCATTCTTTCGAGCTTCAAACATATGAATGGCAGTAAATGTTAAGCCTTGGCATTGGTGATATCACTGAGCCCATTCCAGTAATTTGTTGCTCTTTCAAAGGGAAGAAAATATTTACGTTGTTAAGAAACTAACTGTCGAATACAGAGGTTGCAATTTCAAGCATTTATAAATGGATCAATTTACGTTATGTTATATTTAATGGGTTCAACAGGTTGAAAACATTCATTAATAATTATTTTTAAACAAGTTTAAGAAAAGGACAGACCACGTTTGCAGAACAAGCTGATCCAGTCCAGACTAAAATTACCAGTTTGACTTGTTTCCTAACCTGACTTGCTGCCCGTTATCGAACACCTCTAGTTTAGATCATGTGTTACCTGTAAGGCTCCCAAGCTGCATTTCCAAGGGTCCACATCTAGGGTGTGACTGATAAAGCATTAGCCAATGCTTTTCTGCAATACAAAGAAATGGGAATACCAACGGGTTAGGACTGAAGTGTCATATATATGGTTCACAATGTTAACGAGTCTATGTCAAAAACAACCATTTACAGTAGCAAAATTGGGGATCTTGCAACAAAAGTCAAACAATGCCAAGGCTTATCATTTACACAAGAAAGAAATACAAGATAAGAAATAATCCTACCTTAGCCATGGCTGAAGTAATAACTTCTGGAATGGGCTCAGTTATATCACCAAATGCCAAAGCTTATCATTTGTTCATCAGGGTATTTTAGCTTATGTGCAGCCATTCTTCTACAATTCTGTAATTCCACCAACCACATTTCATGTATCTAAAACTCATGTCCAAATGAAAAATAACAAGTTTCTATATCCATGTCTTTATTTATAAGAAATGTCTGACATAAAAGAAATGCACATATACAACATAATTTGAACTTAAACATTTATTTCATACAGCTAATAAATCTAAGGGTTTATGAACAAGGCTGGCAAGGATTCTATGTGGAACCGAGCTTTAAACCAACACTAACAGCGGCGATAGATCTGTTAACAAAAAGGACCAATAACCCGTAATTGAACATCAACAGATGGAATTTTATGATTAAATGGATGTCAGAGAAACATTGCATACCTGGTTGTATCAAAAGATAGAAAAGCTTGTGAAGCAAAGGTTTCAAAACCATGATACATAGCCATCAGTTTAAACCTTTATTCGAAACACCAGCTAGGCATATAATAACTTTTCTGGTCAACAAGGGAGGTGTGGTTAACAGGACAGTTAGTTAGGAAAAAGTAGCTTCATCTTTCACAGCTCACTAGCCCCCATCCTAAAGAAACCACCCCCTCACTCTTCACATAATCCCATTCATGTCAATATCCCATATCTTATAAGTTTGAATAACTGCTACTGATTTCTTAGCATTAAGGCTCATATGCTGCAATATCTGAGTACAAACTCAGTAATAGCTATGGGCGCAAACCTAATATAACATTCAGGCGCAAAATACAACTTTTAATGCCAGTTGCAGATAAAAAAGTTTGATCATGTTAACAAGATCAGAAACATTATCTCAAACAGCCAAGTTACCTCTGAATGTGAGGTAGAAGCATACCTAGCAGATCTTTCTTCTTCAATGATACTTTCTGCAACATTAAAAAGCATCTCACAATTAGATAAAACTGTACAGGTTACATTACGTTACATTAAAATGAAGACTTGAAGTAACCAACTCTTACCTGAATCAAACGTTTTGCTTCCACTTGAATCACGGTACTTTCTGCTTTTATTTTCACATCTTCGTCTACAGATTCCATCATAGAAGAAACTTTTGGTCTGGGAACTTTAAATGGTCCTTCAACTCGTTTTGCACTTGCAAGTTCCAACGTCATCTTGATCAGCGAGTGAGGAATTTTTCACATCTTCGTCTATAGATTTCATCATAGAGGCAACTTTTGGTCATCGTTCAACTCTTTTTGCACTTGCAAGAACATCTAATCCTGAAACATGACAAACTTTGTGTTATTAAAGAAACTGAAAATGAATGACTATTCAAAATGTTAACACTCAAACAAAGATACAAGTAGAGTGTAAACCAGAGAATCTAATCCCTATAACTTTTTTAACCAAACTTAACAAAGATAACACCTTTAGATATGTGGTTCTTATCTCTAGGCAGAAAAAGGCTACATACATTATATTGGCTTCAATCATGCCCAAAGGATACTAAGATGATATAATGTATCAGGATCACCTTATGCTTAACTTATGCATTTATTCATTATCGAAAAACCCTTTATTCCCCAAATAACTAATAAGCACTTTGGCATAAGCTTGCCCAGCCTATATAAGTTCTTTCTATAAGCTTAACCAAACACCCCCTAAATCCCATATTCCCAAGACAGTTATCTGTCTCACAAACACACGCTGCTCTACACATGATAATTAGGAAAAATACAAACACATCCCAATGTATAAAGCACTTTGACATGAGCTTACCCAAACACATTGAATAAGCTTTGCACCTTTTTTTTTTTTTACCCAATAGCTTATTAACCTCTTAAAATAAGCCTACCCAGTGTTGTAAAGCTCGGGCTACAAAGTAATCATCGATTACAAGCCACAAGGTCAGTGACCAGAGCGAGTTGAGCAGAATCAGCCAAAAGATTCAATTTGGCCAAAATTTGGTCAGGTCGGTGCTAATTCGTACAAAACTGGGTTTGTAGTGTTTTAACAATTGTGTACTATCCTTATGATACTAACCATTGTCATCATCCAATGAAGATAAAGGAGTTTCACTATCAAGATACATAGCCATGAGTGTAACCATTAATACCACATATCAAGATAATTTGCAATCTCTCCTCTTTCCATTATTTTTATCCAGTCATAGCAGCAGAGAAGCATTGTATGTCAGGAAACTACTACATAAACATAACAAGACTCAAGACACACATGTCCATCCTCCCTGAGAAAACAGAGTTTGAGTCAAAGAATTTCGGTACCAAGGAGGTACATAGCCATCTGACCAATCTTCAAACCCAAACACTCCTTTAAAGATAACTGCCATTTAATAACCAGATATTTCCAAATCTAACCCGTTAATCACTCGAGGCAGATTATTCTAGCAAACAATTTCACAACATTTCCAGACTAAAAAAAAAGTAAAGTAACGCCCAAAGCCGTCTTCCACGGGTTATGGGTACCCAATACCGTTTCCGGTGTATGGGGAGGTTAAGATGTAGACAGCCTTACCCCTACCTAAGGTAGAGAGGCTGCTTCCAGTTCTACCAAAGGTAGAAAGGACCTCCGGCCTTTTGTAGGGAGTGAGGATCGAACCCCTGACCTCTCGGTTGAGAGGCAAGGGGTTTTCCAACGACATTTCCAGTCTGCAAGCGTTTTATCCATAACCATCCAAATTAATGATCATTTCATTTCCAAATCTGTCAAAGAAAATTGCAGATAAAACGTATTAGAAAGTGTCTGTATATACAGCAAAACTGAATCGTATTAAAAAGTGCCATGTTAATTCCATACTTTTTATTGATAGTTAACCTAAACTTATGGGTTAAATGGGTCATATTAGAAAGTATAGTATGTATTAGTGTCAAGTATGTAATAAACGCAAAGCCTAAGGGCCGAACATGTTAGTTTGTAAGTTGAAAACCGAATAGCGGTTATAGAAAACGGTTGAAGCAATATGTCGCTTCACATATGTCGGTTAGAAAACTATATATAGGGTCGATATATCTGTAAGATTGCACATGAACGAAAATCTGCAAGTATAAACAAAGTATATTCATATTATTACCTGTGTTTCATTCATCATAGTAAGAATAATTCCAACAATTGGTATCAGAGCACGTTAATCGATTCCGGGAATTAACCGCAAGAACGAAAGAAAGAAGCGGGTGTGATTCATTCTTCATCATCCGCAACCAGAAATTCAGAAAACAACCATCCCGAAAACCGAACGAAATCATTATCATAAACCCACCACAAAAACCGTCATCTAATCAGAAAGAGAAAGAAGAAAGAAGTCATAGGCGGATTTGGGTTGTTTTTGATCGATTGAAGGAAGGGGAAAGAAGAAAGTTTCGTGTGTTTGCCCTAACCGCAGAAGTAAGAAAAGGGGACGATCAATTGGTGTTCTTTGTGTCGACAATCACCAGAGAACAAAAAGGGGATCTTGCCCTAATTTTTTTCTGAGAACTGAAAGACAGAGAAAGAGGTCGTGGCTTTTTTTTTACTGCCATGAGGGACACACAACACAATATTTGACTAAGTCTTCTAACTTTAACTCTTATATTTCATTCTATTTGTTATATAAAGTTTAAAGGAATTTAGTGATAAATAAAAATAAGGAAGGCAATATTGATAAAGAAAGGTGTATTTTTTTGGTTGGGTTAGAAAGTAAGAAAGTAAGATTAAGTATATTTTTTTTAAAGAAACAAAAATTTGTTTTTTATTAGAAAAATACAAAACTACTAAGAAGTAAGAAATTGAACCATTGTGGTTCACATAGTAAGAAGTAAGAAGAAACCTATCGTTTTTTAAGAAAACTCTAGTGTTTCCAAAGTAAGTAAGTAAAGAAAACGTTTAGCGTTTTTTTTAAAGTAAGAAAGTAAGAAAGTAAGAGAAAACTTATTGTTTTCAGAAACCTTAGATTTTCACCAGTAAGAGAAACCTTAGCGTTTCACCAGTAAGAGAAATCTTAGCGTTTCACAAGTAAGAGAAACTTAGTGTTTCACCAGTAAGAGAAACCGTAGTGTTTCACCCTGTAAGAGAAACCGTAGTGTTTCAAAGCAAGTAAGAAAGTACGCAAGTAAGAAAGCATGGTAGAAGGTGACAAGCATGATAACGCATCAAGTAGAGCATCAGTTCGAGAACAAGGAAGTATAGCACTTCAATGTCCAAAACTGAATGAATCAAACTACACCACATGGGCAATTATGATGGAAACAATCTTAAAGGCCTATGGACTATGGGAAACGCTTGAAGATGCAGAAAAGGTAGATGAAAGAAAGATGCATACATCAAAAGCAATGATCCTCACAACATTGCCGGAAGATGTTCTAATGCAAGTTGCACAGTACGAGACTGCGAAGGAAGTATGGGAATCAATTAAAGTACGTTATATTGGAGCAGACCGAGTTCAGAAAGCACGCCTTCAAACTTTGAGAAGCGAATTAGAGACCTTAAAAATGAAGACCGATGAAACCGTGAATGACTTTGCGGGTAAATTGGGAAGCATAAAAGGCAAGTGTAAAAGTCTTGGTTCTAATCTTAAAGACAAAGTATTAGTAGGAAAGTTGCTGAACTCCGTTCCAAAAAAGTTTCTACCAATTGTGGCATCCATCGAGCAATATTCAGAAATTGACAAAATGACGTTTGAAGAAGCTGTTGGAAGACTAACTGCTTATGAAGAACGCCTCAAGAGTCAAGATGAACCGCAAGAAGATTATCATAACAAACTTCTAATGGCAAGTTCAAGTAATCAAGGCCGTGGTAGAGGACGAGGAAGAAACTTTAGTAAAGAAGAAAAAGGACGTGGAAGAGGTACAAGTCGAGAACAAAGCAAGAAAGAAATGAGATGCTATGAATGTGGTGAATTTGGTCACTTTGCATACGAATGCACCAAATGGAAGGATAAAGACAAGAAGCAAGAGGCACATCTCATTTATCAAAGCGACGATGAACCAACGCTGCTGTGAAGAGCAACATAAAAGCAAGTTGAAGACCTGCCTTAAACCAAAGTTTAGTTTAAGGGGGAGTATTGATAGTTAACCTAAACTTATGGGTTAAATGGGTCATATTAGAAAGTATAGTATGTATTAGTGTCAAGTATGTAATAAACGCAAAGCCTAAGGGCCGAACATGTTAGTTTGTAAGTTGAAAACCGAATAGCGGTTATAGAAAACGGTTGAAGCAATATGTCGCTTCACATATGTCGGTTAGAAAACTATATATAGGGTCGATATATCTGTAAGATTGCACATGAACGAAAATCTGCAAGTATAAACAAAGTATATTCATATTATTACCTGTGTTTCATTCATCATAGTAAGAATAATTCCAACACTTTTGACTACTACTACAGTGGCCTTCAAATAAAAAACCTAATAAGCCAATTCTTAAAGTGTTTCGCTAAGCTATTTTGAATAAAACATAAACTTGGCAATCTTGACCCAACCCGAACCAGTTGACCCACGACCCGTTTGACCTGTGTTTCCATTTGACCCGTTTCGACCCATGGCCCATTTGACCTATAACTAAACCATCACGGTAACAACTAAATCAACATTCTGCCTATTAAACTAAACATGTTAAAAGAGGTCACAAATTCTGAAGCAGATGTAGTTCATCTAGTCTGCATATAATTTTAACCTACTTTTAGTTTTATTTAATTGAACAGCTATAGCTGATTCAGCGTTCTATTTATTTAGATTAATTACTATGTGTAATGTGGACCACAAGAAAAAATACATATTAATAACATAACTAGATCACATCCTGATGTAGTTCAACACTCGGCATATCTAAACTAACAACCTGACAGCACATATGGTTTAATGCAAGCAGCACAAACTTCACATTACCATATCTATAAGATTCAACTTATTCAGCCAAAATACAACTAGATAATCGAATGGTGTACCAAAAATAGATAACCATATCTAAGTTAGGACAATAGTTCCAGTTTGTTTTGTGTACCAAAAATACAACTAGATAATCGAATGGTGTGTTGATTGCAATTAACAGTTTGCAATTAACAGTTTGGGTTATATATATTTCATACCTGAAGTTTCTTTGCGAGTTCCTCATGCCTATTATAGCCAGAAGCTCTATTAGTCACCTCATTTACATGACTCATCCTCTGAGTAACTTCTGCCTATAAAAAGAAATAGCATACAATGTGATTAATAAGTAGGAATCGAAAACCAGATTGTCATGCACCTGAGCGTTCAGGTCCTATATTAGTTGGTTCACAGCAAAAGTTATGAAAATTTAATTCGGGCTGCATAAATGATATAATATTATCTTCATTGACAATCATAAACAATTAAATAGTGTTTACTTGTTGGTACACATTGCCATGATGCAAAAAAATTACAAGCCTTACTTCGGATACAAATAAGATACAACAGATAGATAGTCGCTCTGCACAAATAGACCAAGCAAGAAGTAGAGTTGACTACTTGACTTTGTCCATTTCATCCTTATAAGGGGATAGGTAAGCATAACTAACTGTAATTGTGCCTACGCACACAAGATAGTTTCATGCTATTAGAAGTTACCCAACCCAACCATTTTGCTAACTTTAAGCATCTATTAGCCCACATTGTGTTATGTGTCTGCCATGGTAAAGTTTTTTGTGACTGCAAATCACATGAAAACTAACGTAACACTATTGCTATATTTGCATCTGCATTGGTAGATATGTATAGACATGTTAACGGTTACTCCAAAATGCCCTTTTGCTCCGGAATACATAAGGGCAATTTAAAAAACAATATTTATCGCTTCAAACAGTAAGTGATAAACTAGCCGGTAGATGCGAAAACGTAACAGCAAAACTTGCCATTTCTGCAATTGACAGGCAAAACTAAACCTAAAACTGTTTTATCCAATGACTAAAAATGTTTTCGGAGTTGATTATCATACTAACGACCAAAAACCCAATGTATAAGGTCAGCAACCAAAAACCCACCATCAAACAGTTTAGAAGTTAAATTGGAGGGTTAGGGTTTTTAATTTTTATAAAATTTGGGGCTTTTGTTTAAATTGAGGGAATTCATTAAAGGGTTACTGTTTCCTTGGTGGTTGTTAGATGTTGCGCATGCTTTAACATTTTAACCTTAACACTCAAAAAATTTCTTTTATCATAACCCAATCATAACACCATTTTTTGGAACCAACTTTATAATCTTTTGAGTAAATTACACCGTTCGTCCCTATGGTTTACCCAAAATAACACTCCAAGTCCCTATGTTTTTTTTTTTTTTTTGCTTGGTGAGTCCTCATTATCAAGTTTTGTTTCACCGTGAGTCCCTATTGATAACTGCCGTTATCTTTCTTGGTTAAGTTACCCCCACGTGGGGGTATATTTGTAATTTGCTTTATGAGGTATTTGTACATGTTATATACCTGCACTTTGCGTCTTCTACTTTTCCCTCCATCACATCCCATATATTTTCAACTTTTCCCTCCCCATCCATCTACCTCCAACTTTGCGTCTTCTAAATTCCAAAAGCCTAAGATCAGACTAATGCAATGGTGATATCAGCTCCAAAGTGGAAGTTTCGCACTATAGAGAAGGATGTTGACCCTTGGAAACGTTACGGTATGTTGTATTTTGTGCCTTTCTATTTTTTATTTTTTTTCAAAGTATGAATGATATCTTAATGTGTTAACCCTTAATTAGAATTTGGGTAGTAAAGTACATGGTTTTGTGTTTTGATCAAAATCCTAATTTTGAATGTATTTTTTGTTAATCTCTTTTCAGGTAACAATGAGGCTCTGTTTTCCATCAAGTTTCATTATGGAGGAATGTTCACCTCTCAACCAGGTAGGAGATACGTAAATGGTGAGTACAGTTTCTTCGATGATGTTGACATTCATGAGTTTTCAATGCTAGAGGTAATTGATATGGTAGCAATGGTAGGCTATTCTGAGAATATGAAAAATTATTACCATTTCAAAATTCCAGATGGTGATTTAGATACTGGGTTGCATGCTTTAGTAAATGACCATGATGCTATAAAAATGACTGAATATGTTAAGCGTGGCAACAAATTGATTGAGGTGTATATGGAACACAAGAAAACGAGGAAAGTAGTCAAAGGATCATGTCCTAAGAAGTTGTTGTTAGGAGCTCAAGATGAGGTAGTAGTAGGACAGAGCAGTCAATCTAATAAATTTGATAGTCAATTTGCTAATGACTTTTATGCTGCTTTTGATCCTTTGTTGGGTGTTGATGACTTTGACCCTTTCTATGGTTTAGACAACATAGATATTCTAGATAAGGGTAGACCAGCAGAACCATGTATTGGTAAGGGTAAAAGTACAATTATTGATGTAGATGTACCACCTGTGGAAGAGGGAGAGGGTGTAAGTGATGATGTCTTAGTTGATGATGAGAATGAAGTTGAGGAGGTAGTTGTGAATATGGATAACTTTGACAGAACAAATGCCAATATAATGGGTGAACCTGATAATACATCTGATTTTAATGCCAATGATGGTCTTGAATTGGCCCTTCATGTTGTAGACAATGATAAATTTGAGGTGTATTTTAGTCACTTTATATATATTTCTTTATTAAAAAATTATTTCTAAAATTTTCTAATAAATTGGAAAATTTTAGAAATAATTTTTTAATAACATTGATTTACCAAAAAGACTGGTTTCAAGTTAATAACATATATTTTTACTCTATATAAAGATAGGTTGGATGTTTCTATAAAGACCGATTTTTAGGAGAAAACTGGTGCCGATGCTTGTAATAGAGATAGGTTTCCAAACCGGTTTCTATATGTTACGATCATGGAGATACCCCCCTTCAGAGAGTGGTTCCAAAACCACTCTTCATGGGTCATTTTGACCGGTTTCTGTGAGATTTTTTGTAGTAGTGGGTCGTCATTGCGGTCATTGTTAGCAAGTTGTAGGTGGGTGTAGTCTTGGAAAGAGAAAGCTGATGTGGCGCTGATGTGGCAGAGGTGACCACAATATTTGTTGTTGCCATTAGCATTGGACTAACTTAAATCTCAGGCATAGACCGGGTGTAATGATCACCTTCTTACCACCTTCACCTTAGCGTCACATCAGTTTTTCAGCACATCATTTAACCCATCATCTAACAGTTGTTGTGATGACTACTTAACAAAACACATAAAAATATCTCACTTTATATAACATCTCTCACAACATACCCTATACACTCATAAAAAAAAGGTTAGTGCACCACGTTAGGTGGCATGCACCATCGAACCAACCCCAAAAAGGCACCTTGGTGCGCAGTGGATGGCAGGCTAAGTGACGGATGGCGCATGATAGAGGCTCACCACGGGTGGTGGAAGCCTTCATTATGCCCGGTCTTAAAATTTTCAAACTTTCACTTGAAGGCTTCAACCCAATAAAAAATGTGACATCTAGTTTAAATAATTGGGGTATTTATTTCGGTTGTTCGTCAGTTGAAATGTTTTTTGTGTTTTTGTTTTTTTTTTCTTTTTTTCTCCTTTTGTTTTAATGAAAAACACAAATTTAGGATTTTTGTAGTCCATGAGTTGTTGAAATGTCTTGCATGTACGCGGTATTTACTTAAGCTTATTTTTGTGATACTGAGCTTAATTGATTTCGGTTTACGTATAATAGTTTACTTTTTACGGCTTATTCTTATTTTGGTATGAGCAAACCATAATGAACGAATATGAGAAATCTTGCCATCTTAGTGTAAAAACATTTAATTACATTACTCATTTATGGATGTTAGAAAAATACATTACTCATTTATGGTAATATAGAAGCCAAACATCAGTATGTATGGGATTAGTGCTCTTCAAGTATAATGTGTAATGTTTTGTTGTGTATTTGCATTATGTTGGTGCAAATCGGATCATGTGTTGGCTTTGGCCGTGTTGTTATTATATGATATGTGTGATAATCCCACATATGATATAATACACATGTAGTATAGTAAATTGTCGAGATGTAGATAGCCCTACCCCTACCAAAGGTAGATAGACTACTTTTGGTTCTACCAAAGGTAGAACAGAACCTACAGCCTTGCAAAGAGTAATGATCGAACCCTCTACCTTTGTTTCTAGAGACAATGGTGTTAACCACTTAATCATTATATCATTGGGTAAATGATATGCTGATTAAATTTAAGTTAAGTTATACTTTGTAAAAATATGCTCTTACTCTTTGCATTTACATATTGAAAAAGTAAAGTATTGTTTATCTCTTATTCTTTTAGAATATACATAATAAAATTAAGCAATCTAAGCATTTGTCATTTATACTTTCTTACAAAGTATGAAAATTTTCCATATTTTTCATTAAATATATTATTTCTTCTTCATAAAATGTTTAGAGTTTTGAGTGTTATTTGACGATGTTATACGATCTGTTTCACTTAAAAGTACGCAAGAAAGTGAGGCCTACGAACAATAAGTGTTAGTTACTTGTCTACGATATATGCAATATAAGTGTAGTCTTCTATATCCTACCTCAATGCCGGTCATGAGGTTTTTGATGCCCAGGACGAGATGATCGAAACATGCCCTTAATATATCTTATAAACACGCAACATACCATTTTTTGGAGTTTTCACGTAAAACAAAATGGATATATCAACTAAATACAAGTGTATTATAACTTAAAAAGACAGTATAAAACAAATATGAATTAATCCTTACCTTTGTAAAGAAGAAAATAAATAATAAAATAAATAAAATAAATAAATAAGCTATCCAAGTAAATAAAAAAACAACCACACAAATTTAGCGAAGTACCCAACCCCGTATATATCCTTCGACAACAAATGTACTCACAAAGCAATGATAAAAAAGAACATACGATTCCACGCACCAAATGTATTTTTTGTGATTAATAAATGAAACCAATATCTTTATATATGCTTACGAAATGAGAAACAGGTAAAGATCGTTAGACTATTAGTATTAGGATTAGTATTTGGCGCATTGTATATTAGGCCCGTTATGTATCCTATATAATCTTGATGTACAAAAAATTAGTATTCATTGAATATACCAAAAATTATATTAGGCTCATAAGCTAGACTATCACAACGAATTATAAGGGGATGTTTGTTTAACCTTATTTTTAGGCTTTTGAGCTTATTTTCACTCAAGAAGAACCATCATCCAAATACGAATACCACACATCAGCATTTAGAGAAACCAAAACTAGGGCTAAGTAAGAGGGTGTAAGTTTAAGCTGATTTTTAGGCTTATAAGCTTATTTAACTATGCTTAAATCTCATAAGCCCATATTTTCCGCCTTATTTACAGACTTGTGAGCTTATTATGACTTAAAGATGGAAGATAAACTCATAAAGTAGAAAAAAGCCGGATAAAGATGAGCTTATGAGATATAAGCCGAACCAAGTAAAACCATAAGCCCAAAATAAGATTAAACAAATCCCCCTAAGTTCAAAGTTTCACCTGAGTAACCTCCAATTAATATAATTTGCAAATCCCAATTAGTCCATAGGTCTAATCACCATCTCGATGTATGTAACACTAATATGAGCTTACCCAAACACATTCCATAAGCTATGTACCTTTCTCTATACCTAATAGCTTCTTAATCTCTTAAAAAAAGCCTACGCAATGTTGCAAAGCTTCCAATAGGTGTTTGGTGGTGGTAGTGGATGGGTGGTGGCTGCCGGAGATGGGGGTGGTTATCTCAGAAAGTGAATAAGTGATAATAAGGAAAGAGGTTGAAGGGTTGGGTTTACTAGTTATTTTATTTTGTTAGTTTGAAAGTATCCTCTTAATTAACGGTCAAACTAACGGTACCTGTTAAAATTGGACCATTCCTGGAATAAATGCTTCACTTTTTGACTGAATCTGAAATGTTTCACCGTTGCTCCATATCGTTGCCAAAATTGCTCGCCGCTGGTCCAGTTTTCTAATACGTTACGATTTATCTTCAGTCACATGCTTGACACACGAGGGTAGCACTACTACAAAATAGTAACATACTTGCACTTACTATGTATTTTTACACACTTTAAAGTGAAGGTTTAAAATAAGTCTTCACACTTTTAAGTGTAATGATTTTAACTTTGAAATAATTCTTTAAATGTGAAAATTTTGATTTTGAAATAATTCTTCACACTTTTAAGTGTGGGATTGAAATTATTCACAATTTTGAAGTGTGAGGATTTTGAAACAATGATATTTGTTGTAGTGTAGATTTGTCTTTTCACTTTTTTTTCCTTTTCATGTATTTATTTAATATTTAATTTTTGTCTTTTCATGTATTTTTTTTCTTTTTTTTTTTTTTGTCTTTTGTTGTTTATTTATTTTGTCCTTTCAATTATTGTGTCATTGATCCCCACAAACTGCCAAGACTAATAACCCCGCCAAGAGCCAATTTAAAGAATGTCAGCTCTTTGATCATTTTTATTCCAACCCAATGGATGAGATTTTAAAGCCTATTTGACTCCCTAGATTTACGATGGTAGCGGCAGCATTTGATGGTAGAGAGGCGCCGTTTTTAAGCTTCCGTGTTGTAGTGTGGAAGGTTTGGTGATAGAAGAGAGATGAGGGTGAGTGAATCTATTTATCGTTTGATTGTTATATTGGGAAGGTTAAAAGGAAAAAAAGTTTATGTCAAATCTCTATATTTGATGTGTTAGCTCAAATGTCTATTTTGGTAAAACAATAAAATTGACCCATTCTAGCATATTTATTTTTATAACAACCCAAGATTTTTTAGATTATTATTTTAATAATATTTTTACCAGAAAATGCAAACTAGTTATTTTATGATAGTTACTGACGTTTAAAACTCAAAACGAGAGGTTATCTCGTTTATCATGAAAACGACACCTGATGCGTGGTTCGAGGTCGAAAGACTTTCTTTTTCGCGAACAAGCTTTACAACCCACTAGGCAGTGTACCTAATCGTTGCAGTGTAGTATGGGTAAGCCCAGGGGGTTGATCGTTCTATAGGAAAATAGAGATGCTAGTAGAGATGTATGGCGAAAAGGTAAAGTGAGGATGATTCTTTTTAGTCTTTTATGAAAGCAAGTAAAATCTCGGGGTTTGAAGAGTGGGGGTTTGGTAATTTTACCAATTAAACCACTTAACAAATTAAATAAAAACCAATTAATCGTTGCAGTGTAGTTATGGTCGTCATTGCGGTCATTGTTAGCAAGTTGTAGTTGTGGTGTAGTCTTAGAAAGAGAAAGTTGATGTGGCGCTGATGTGGCAGAGGTGACCACAATATTTGTGGTTGCCATTAGCATTGGCCTAACTTAAATCTTAGGTATAGGCTGGGTGTAATCATCACCTTCTTACCACTTTCACCTTAGCGTCTTATCCGTTTTTCAGCACATCATTTAACCCATCATCTAACAGCCGTAGTGATGACATCTTAACAAAACACATAAAAATATCTCACTTTATATAACATCTCTCACAACATGCCCCACACTCTCATAAAAAAAAGGGTAGTACACCACGTTAGGTGACATGCACCATCGAACCAACCCCAAAAAAGGCACATTGGTGCGCAGTGGATGGTAGGCTTAGTGACGGATGGCGCATGATAGAGGCTCACCACGGGTGGTGGAAGCCTTCATTATGCCCGGTCTTAAAATTTTCAAAATTTCACTTGAAGGCTTCAATCCAATAAAAATGTGACATGTCTAGTTAAATAATTGGGGTATTAGTTAAAATGGCTTTTTTTTTTCATGAAAAACACAAATCTAGGATTTTTGTAGTCCATGAGTTGTTGAAATTTCTTGCATGTACGCGGTGTTTACTTAAGCTTATTTTTGTGATACTGAGCTTAATTGATTTCGGTTTACGTTTAATAGTTTACTTTTTACGGCTTATTCTTATTTTGGTATAAGCAAACCATAATGAACCAATATGAGCAATCTTGCCATCTTAGTGTAAAAACATTTAATTACATTACTCATTTATGGATGTTAGAAAAATACATTACTCATTTATGGTAATATACAAGCCAAACTTCAGTATGTATGGGATTAGTGCTCTTCAAGTATAATGTGCCATGTTCTCTTGCGTATTTGCATTATGCTGGTGCAAATCAGATCATGTGTCGGCTTTGGCAGTGTTGTTATTATATGATCTGTGTGATAATCCCACATGTGATATAATACACATGTAGTATAGTAAATTGTTTGTGTCGCGGTTGGTGTTTAGAGTATAGTACTACAAGTGTCATATTATATAATCGGCCAGAACAATTAGTTGACCCAATCCATCATCATTCCACGGTGTATGTGGGAGGTTGAGATGTTATGGGTCCCAATACGGTCTTCCACGGTGTATGGAGAAGTTGAGATGTAGATAGCCCTACCCCTACCAAAGGTAGATAGACTACTTTTGGTTCTACCAAAGGTAGAACAGAACCTACAGCCTTTCAAAGAGTAATGATCGAACCCTCTACCTTTGTTTCCAGAGACAATGGTGTTAACCACTTAATCATTATATCATTGGGTAAATGATATGCTGATTAAATTTAAGTTAAGTTATACTTTGTAAAAATATGATCTTACTCTATGCATTTACATATTGAAAAAGTAAAGTATTGTTTATCTCTTACTCTTTTAGAATATACATAATAAAATTAAGCAAACTAAGCAACTGTCATTTATACTTTCTGAAAAAATATGAAATTTTCCATATTCTTCATTTAAATATATTATTTCTTCTTCATAAGAGTTTAGAGTTTTGAGTGTTATTTGACGATGTTATACAATCTGAGGTTTTTGATATATGCAATATAAGTGTAGTCTTCCATATCCCAAGTCAGGCGGGCCGGTCAAGAGGTTTTTGATGCCCCGGAGGAGATGATCGAAACATGCCCCTAATAAACCGGCAACATACCGTTTTTTGGAGTTTTCACGTAAAGCAAAAATGCATATATCAACTAAATACAAGTGTATAATGACTTAAAAAGATGGTATAAAACAAATATGAATAAATCCTTACCTTTGTTAGGAAAAAAAAAAAAAAAAAAAAAAGCTATCCAAGTAAATAACAAAACTACCACACAAATTGTATATGCTATATCCCTCGACAGCAAATGTACTCACAAAGTAATGATAAAAAAGAAGAACATACGATTCCACGCACCTAATGTGTTTTTTGTGATTAATAAATGAAAGCAATATCTTTATATATGCTTACGAAATGAGAAGCAGGTAAAGATAAAGAAAACTTAATTGTGATAGCAACTCAGAGGTGATCTAGTGACAAAAGGACTAGTGACTATCACTCTAAGATGTGTGAGGTCTCAAGTCTAATTTTTGATTGGTGCAAACAACCCTGAAGTGGCCACACCAACCTTCTAAGAAAGGAGGGTTTTACCCGGTTTCAATGTGTGTGACGATGGGTTCCAATCTTGGGAATTAGTCGGCAAAAAAGTCGAAAACCATGATTACTAAAAATAAACTTAATTACCACGAATCTTGTAATAATACTCGGCTAAAGTAAAAATGTAAAACCTGAAAAACTTAGTAACAATTCTTTTAAAAATAATATACAAGTAAAATAAATTGACAATCAAACAAAAAACAAATACTTAGGTCAAACAAATTCCACGTGATGTTGTTATTCCTCAAGATCGAACACCAACATTCGTCAACTCATTTTTTTGTTCATGTTATGCCCTTCTTCCTGAGATGTGTAGCGCAAAAAAAAACTAAAAAATAAAAAAATATATTCACTTTTTTACACATCGTACCTCAAACACGATGATGCCGTGGGCCATCGCCTGCCTCGCCATATGCTAGAGCCGGCCCTGTACCAAGACTTCTTAAAAGTCTTCCCTATCTCTAGTCTTCTTAAAAGTCTTCGGTGATTATACAAAATTTTGTTGATGGCCGGCATCCTCTTCACAATTTGCATGTCATGAACCTTAAATACTAAAGTTAAGGAATTTGTTGATGGCCGGCATCCTCTTCACAAAAGTTAAACATTAGAGTTAAGGAACTTTTGTTATTATAATGCGTTCAGTTTTATTTGTTAAAATTGGTTCGTCTTATATATAAATGATTGTAGACGTATATTTTTAGCCAATTCATTTCTCCAATCGCATGTTATTTTTTGCCAAGACTGTAAATTTCCAAAAATGAAGTCACCACAATCATTAAGTTACTTATCATCTTCCTCTCATATTTCAATTCTCTTTTACGGTCTTGCGATTATATGTCTTATTTCCGCCACTGTCTCTGCTTCCTACGGCAGTAATGAGACTGATTATCATGCTTTGTTGTCATTTAAGTCAATGATCACCCATGATCCGTACAAAGTTCTAAACTCGTGGAACCATTCCTTTCATTTCTGTGACTGGAGTGGTATTTCATGTGGAAAGCGACACAAACGAGTGACAGCTTTATGGCTGGATTCACAGGGCTTAGAAGGATCGTTGTCTCATCATTTAGGAGGAAACCTTACCTTCCTACATGTGCTTTCTCTATCAAACAACAGCTTTCAAGGAACCATTCCTCATGAACTTGGTCGTCTTTCCAGGTTAAGTCGTCTTTATCTTGATAAAAACAAGTTCAGTGGAGTCATTCCCACAAACTTGTCTCGTTGTTCTAACCTCGAAGACCTTTGGCTCAATCAAAATGAGCTAACTGGAAGCATACCCAAGGAGATGAGTTTACTCTCGAAACTTCATACTCTTGCAATTCACGACAATACGTTAACAGGTGGAATCCCACCTTTCTTGGGGAATATCACATCAATGGAAAGGTTCTCTGCTGCAAGGAACCCGCTTGGTGGGAGCATTCCAAATACTTTGGGTCGTTGGAAAAGCTTGACCTTATTTTACTGTTCCGAGTGCAGCTTATATGGAAGCATCCCTCCTTCTATTTTCAACCTCTCACTCCTAGCTAACTTTTCCTTACCTGGTAATCACCTCACTGGTAGTCTTCCTTCAGAAATTGGTAATCAGCTCACGAATCTTGAGCTCCTTGAGTTATGGGGTAACGAACTGACCGGAGTTCTTCCACCTTCTCTTTCTAATTGTTCTAAATTAGGATTTCTTGAAATGGGTGACAACAATTTTAGTGGGAAGTTGACAATCGATTTTTCGAAATTAAGAGATATTTATATAATTTCCTTACAAGAAAACAACTTACATGGACGCGGAGAAGCTGATGACTTGAGGTTCATTGATTCTTTGAGAAACTGCACCAGGTTAGAGGGGCTAATATTGAATGGAAACCAATTAGAAGGGGAGGTGCCACATTCCTTGTCCGAGTGTCAGTCTTTGAAAGTACTTGATATTGGAAACAACCAACTAAATGGAACATTCCCTGAATGGTTAGGAGGTCTTTTAGAGCTGCAGGTTCTTGTACTCAGATCAAACAAATTTCATGGTCCCATTGAAACTTCCACTGCAATGGAACTTGCATTTTCTAGTTTACATGTCCTTGACTTATCCTATTATAGGTTTGTTGGCAAACTACCTGTAAAATATTTTCAAAATTTCAAGGCAATGAAGAACATGGTAAGCAATAGCACCAAACCAAGATATTTGAACATGGGTGGCTACTATTTTTACTCTATGATTGTCGTGGTGAAAGATGTGCAACTGACATTCACCAAACTTTTGATTGAGTACACAATTGTTGATCTATCCAACAACAACTTTGAAGGGGAAATTCCAAACACCATCGGTAGCCTGAACTCGTTGAAAGTGCTCAACTTATCCCACAACAAACTCAATGGTGGCATCCCAAATGCTCTAGGAAATTTATCGGGGATTGAATCGTTAGACCTATCTTGGAACCAACTCATCGGAGAGATCCCTCAGAGCCTTGCAGACATAAAAGGTCTTTCAGTCTTAAATCTTTCACAAAATCATCTCGAGGGACGTATTCCGCAAGAAAAGCAATTCAACACATTTGACGTGACCTCATATGGAGGGAATTTGGGACTTTGTGGGTTTCCGCTGTCCAACAAGTGTGAGCATCTAAGTTCCTTACACGTTTATGGGGATGGAGATGAGGAGGAGTCGGACGAGATTGGATTTACATGGAAAGTGGTGATGTTGGGATATGGATGTGGAACATTAGTCGGATTGGTGATGGGATATCTGATGTTGTCAACAAGAAAAGTCAAGTGGTTTAATGCAATTGCTGATGCAGCAGAGAGTTTGGTCTTGAAGAAGAGAAGACATGTATATATCGGGAAATGACGTTAGATAATGAAAGGTATGCTTTTTCACATGATTTCTTATTTTATCAAATTGTGCAAAATTCCCTGCTCTATAAATTTTCTTGCTCTAAAACAATTTGTGATGCAGGTATAGGAGTTTGGGGTGGAGCTGGAACGACCTGTTGAATTGTGCAGTCGTATATAAGCTTCTGAATTTGTGTGTTTTTAGGATTTTGTAATAAATTTACTTGGTCACTGGCGAGGATGTATCAATGTTTTTTACCTTAATAGCAATTCAATAAAAGTATCAGGTTGTAGTTGGTTTTCAAGTAACATTGTTTTTAGTTATTTTTCCTTTTTGATTCAAAAGTAATAGTGAATTCATTTGCTTCTCTAGTCCCATTGTTTCTAACAAGTACTAGTCTGAGAAATGTAACAAATTAGCAAACTATATACAGGGCCACATACACATGGTTGATGTCTACAAATTTATTTATTATGTTTATGAATGGAAGGAATGTGTTGTAGACAACAACATAATTTATGAAAGGAATATGTTTCAGTTGTATTCTTAAAAAAATTATGATGCATGTAAAGAAGTTTGGGGGTGGAGTGACACTTTTTGAATTATACAGTCATATAGCAGCTCGTGAATATCTCATCTGATGCACATTTTAGTCTCTTTGGTGTGTCAAACATCTTTATGATCAATACTACTTAAGCAATGTGTGGTTTAATTTCCCTCAAAGAAACTCAAAGTCTTAGAATGTGATATAGTTGTGCGTATTGGTAAACGCTCAGTAAGTGTTCAAGAAGATGTCTCAAAGAAACTCAAGGTCTTAGAATGTGATATAGTTGTGCGTATCGTAAATAAACGCTAGGTGTTCGAATAGGTTTTAGTCCTAAACAACTGGCAACATAAACCAAAGAGTCTTCCCACCAATTTTATGCAACCCAAACACCGACTTAAACCAGAAATTTTATATTCTTCGTGTTTTAAGTGTGTTTAAGTGATTTTTCGGATGCTAATATCTCTCGTACAATGCTAAATATGATTTTGAACCACATAAGCCTAAAGTAGCAAAAATGGCAAAAAAATGATTTGGAAATTCCGGGAGGAAAATGCCGATCTATTACATTGACCCAAGAGATAAATCCCCCGCCAAGTTCTGCTACCGTGAAAGATTATATAGATCAGCTCCAAAAAGTACTTGTTCTTAATGTGGCATCATGCAATTTATAGGTACTTCACTTTCAAGCTGAATTACATAACACAAGATGTGTTAGTTTGAAAGGAGAGTTATGATGTACGTTTAAGTGTTTAAGATTGAAAGCAAACAATATAGTTGCATTCAGTGCATTATTATTATATAAATGTTTATTTTCGACTTCTAATGTTATTTTCATACTTGGATATATGTTTTAGGATGATCGTGACCCATCATCTCGTCATAGAATAGAAAAGAGAAACATGATGATGCATGGTATCAACCGTTTGGGTATTCTGAAAGTTTTTGTCATCAAGTTTTACAAGATGATTAATATGCCATATTTACTTTTTTAATGAAATGACCCAAAATGACCCGTTTTAAGCTATTTTTAATTTTTTTATCTTTTTTACATAGCCCGAACCGACATGTAGGACCTGAATTTTTTAAGCTATGAATTTTAAAGACGAGAGCCAACATGTTGAACCTGTTTTTTAAGATATGTTTATATCTTTTTAACATAACCTGAACTGAACCATTATATACGGGTCGATGTAGCCAGAAGAACAGCTCCAATGGGCTTGTTGCAGCTTTGTAAAATAAAGAAAAAAAGTTATATAATTTTTTTTGGTACTCTCTGTTAATAAGTAGTCAGTATGTTAATTATGAGTACAAAACTCCAATATATCTGGTATCATTGAAATTATTTGATTTGGGAGGTTCTATGTACTGCGCACCGTTTTTTTTCTCCAAGTTACATTTTTATTTACCATTCAAAAGTAAAATGAGTTGAAATAGCCATCTGTACTAGTGTTGGTTAGTTGCTGTACTGACTGTGTTTACAAAAACAAGCATAACCCATATGGATGACTCATCCGATATGGCTAAGAGTTCAAGAAAGGTTCCAACCTTGTTCGTGAAGTTCAGGACACCACCGAGAATCACCAGTTAGTTACGTTTTATTACAAATCTAACATTAATGCAGACTAATAATTACTAATTGCTTAAATTACATCAGAAATCCATAAAGATCCGTAAAAATACCAGATCATTTATTATGCCAACGAACATACAAATTCAGAAAATTAAATTGGTCCAACACACGTACATTCACATTAGAGACTTGAAACTTGAGAGTTGAGAGTGTTGTCAAAGTTACAATATCAATAACCTTTATAAATAGTAAAACACTGGAGTTTCAATGTTGCTACTTAATGGAAGTTTAATTAACAGAAAAGGTGTAGTTATGGATTGTCCCAAAAAAACGTGTCTTGTATCTACTTACTAGTGTAATGTGGAAACATGTAGCTTACAGTAATATGAAATGGGTTAAACATGAAACTGTACACCCACTCTTGTGATTCACACCAAAGAACAGCGAAAACTAAAATGGGTCAAATGGGTAGACTCAAAAAATATCTTTAACTGAACGTGTCATTATTTTGTTCCATTCCATCAGAGATTGAAGACCTCAAGATGTTGAACCATCTCGATTTATCTTATAATAATTTATCAGATACCATTACTAGTAGCCTTGTTCAGTGCATTAGCCTTACAATGTTAAACCTACAAGGCAACCACTACAGTTTCTGAGATAATTTCAGCCATGAATGAATTTGTTGCTCTTCTTTTCCAAAATGAACATAGTATTGATTCAAATAAGGAAGATTCATTGACATTACAAATGAGTTGATACATTGAGCTTGCCTACTGTATGACTACTCTTGCAAACAACACATCTAAAAAGATACACGCCAACCTTATTAACTGCTAGAGCAGATATGAAACTAAAACATACACTATAGACGTCTCTGTAAGTATATATTGTTATCGTCACTGCCTTTGAATAACTCGAGAAAAACAGATGGGGTTTGATGAAGTTGATGTCGTCTCCAATCTGCCTTTAGAATTGAGAATCAGGCCATATGATGAATACATAATAAATCTTGACTTTATCCATCCAAGTACAAGCTCCAAATAACACTAATAACTAGCAATACACCACATTGACCACCTGCACAAACTAAAACAAACACACTTTATCATTCTTTCGAGCTTCAAACATATGAATGGCAGTAAATGTTAAGCCTTGGCATTGGTGATATCACTGAGCCCATTCCCGTAATTTGTTGCTCTTTCAAAGGGAAGAAAATATTTACGTTGTTAAGAAACGAACTTTCAAATACAGAGGTAGCAATTTCAAGCATTTTACTTATAAATAGATCAATTTACGTTACGTTATATTTAATGGGTTCAACAGGCTGACAACATTCATTAATCATTATTTTTAGCAAGTATAAGAAAAGGACAGACCACGTTTGCAGGTCAACCTGATCCAGTCCAGACTAAAATCACCAGTTTGACTTGTTTCCCTACCAGACTAGCTGCCCGTTATGGAACACCTCTAGTTTAGATCATGTGATACCTGTAATGCTCCCAAGCCTGCATTTCCAAGGGTCCACATCTACGGTGTGACTGATAAAGCATTAGCCAATGCTTTTCTGCAATACGAAGAAAGGGGAATATCAACGGGTTAGGGCTGAAGTGTCATATATATGGTTCATAATGTTAATGAGTCTATGTCAAAAATAACCATTTACAGTAGCAAGATTGGGGATCTTGCAACAAAAGTCAAACATATCAATATTGTTTTTAACACCTAATTTTCTTGTGGAGTTGAAGTAATAACTTATGAAATGGGCTCTAAGAAATAATCCTACCTTCTGGAATGGGCTCAGTTATATCACCAATGCCAAGGCTTATCATTTGTTCATCAGGGTATTTTAGCTTATGTGCAGCCATGCTTCTACGAATCTGTAATTCCACCAACACATTTCATGTATCTAAGTCTCATGTCCAAATGAAAAACAACAAGTTTCTATATCCACGCCTTTATTTACAAGAAACGTGTGACAGTGATACCGATGTAAACCTGAATCTATAGTGACAAAAAATCGAGCCGCAATTTGACAAGTACCCTTGTATTCAGTGTATATATAGGCTTTCATGTTCTCTTTGGTCCACGTACCTTATCTCCAAGCCCTCATGTTCTGTGATATCAATAAAATGGCAAGCAAGTGTTGAGAGATGAAATGCCAACAATGCTAAAGTTACTCTGCTAGATCATCTAAACATAAAACGATACATATACAATTGAAATTCACAATTAAACCCTATGTTTCAATTAGATCTTCAACTACAAACACATATACAACATAATTTGAACTTAAACATATATTTCATACAGCTAACAAATCTAATCTTAAAAAAAAATGCAAACATGAACCCAAATACAAACTTGAACTTCAGTGTCAGCTATCTAGCTATGTCCCTAAAAGGTCACACAATAATATTACAAGTGATGTGGATAAAACTTTAAAGTTCTGACATGTTTTTCCAGTATGTGAAATCGGTTATCATATTGTTTTGGAGATTTTAGTTTTAAACGGCTGACACGTTTCGTTTATATTGTAATGTTGTTACACATATAGAAATCCAACTCGGTTGGGTGACATATCTTAGTGTCCACAACAGTTCCTTAAAAATTTACAATGAATGTTACTGGTGGCCTGTAGTTTCCTTCCAATGAAAGACAAGTCTGGTTGTATCACCCAACTGCATATGTTAAAAAAGAGAACAGACGTGCTTTTGACGTGTTTTATAATAATAAATGTAGAAAGGAGAACTACCTTGCGGATCTTGTCCATGTTATTCAGCAACACCTGTAACATTCAATATGGTTATTAGATTTAACACAGCAAAAAATTAGAATATGTCACTAAGATAGGATAGGATATGGAATGAAATGCCACCTATAGAATATTACGCGGTGAGGCTTATGGCCAGTTGACTTCTTACAAGATATCAAACGTTCCCTACAAACGAGTAATACAATAATCCAGTTATCCTAAACTTAATATAAGACCAAATCAAAATTCATTTTTAAATAGTTTAACTGATTACCCTAATCAAGCCTCCATGAACGACGCCTCTTTTTGGATCGTTAAGGTCATTGATGATCTCCTGCTTGTGTAGCTGTGCAGATGATACTAGTGAGTAGTGCCTTGTACCTGGTCACTTGTGGCCATTCCATTGAAGCAACCACCTATAATATAAAACAGAAAACAAGCTTCTAAGAACTTAAATGTGTAGTGCCTTGTGCCTACATAGTTACCCGTTTGACCTGCTTGGGATAAGATGCACCAATATTAATCAACATATTTTGAATAAAACTATATAACAAGCCCGGTTGATCACATAATCCTCTTAATATTGCAATAGAACACTTTGGGAACTTTGAAGTTTCATCACTAAACTATGACCCGTTTGGCTCATTTTGAAAGGGAGTGTTTGTCTAAGCAGTGATCTTATGAAAATTCCCTTATATAAGCTGATAAGCCCAAGCTTACAAGCCTATCCAAACACTAAAATAGGCTTATTTAAGTTATAAAATTTACTTGAATAAACTCAGATCAACCAATAAGCTTATTTCAGTCAAATGGTCAAATAACCTTTAAAAATACAAATAAAGTACCCAAAAACAACTGAACCGACAGCAGCTATAGAAGGGCTGGAATCCTCTCCAGGCTGAGAATGAATAACTTCAGCTCCAAAGAACATATCCAATACCATATAGCCTTATTCATCTGGCGAACACGGTCGAGCCGTCGCCATCACACCAGAAGTATTTTTTGTAATAACTAAGCAACTGTTATTTATACTTTCTTACAAAATATGAAAGTTTTCCATACTCTTCATTTAAATATATTAATTCTTCTTCATAAAATGTTTTGAGTTTTGAGTGTTATTTTATGACGGTTGTATTTCACTTACAACTACTTGTCTACGATATATGCAATATAAGTGTATGTAGTCTTCCATATCCCAAGTCTTCTTAAAAGTCTTCTCTGAGTACACGTAGAAAATAGTTATTTATCAGTCAAATTGTCTTTGTCAAGCTGAGAAGGAATGTGTGGATAATAGACCATAGGTGATGCTAGCCGTGCTACTTGGGTTGCATGATTGATATGTTACAAAAAATCATAATGTCCTCTTCCTAATCCCAAGTCTTCTTTAAAGTCTTCTCTGAGTATACATACAAACTAGTTATTATCACTCAAATATTGTTTTGCTCAAGCTGATAAGGATATTGTGGATGGCATTCTCTTCACAATTTAAGTGTGGTGAACGTTAAACATTAATCTTTGAAAATATCATAATCTCTTAAAAGTCTTGGTATTCTCAAGATGATAAGAAATTTGTGGAAGCCATTTATTTCACCATTTGCATGTCATGTACGTTAACATGCAAAACTAAGTATAAAAAGCCAATACTTGTTCTCACAATTGCAAGTAAATTTCCAAAAATGAAGTCACCACAAGCAATAATTCACTTATCATCTTCCTCTCTTATTTCTTTTCTCTTTTTCGGTCTCGCGATAAGCCGATAACATGTCTTATTTCCACCACCGTCTCTGCTTCATATGGCGGTAATGAGACTGATTATCTCGCGTTGTTGTCATTTAAGTCACATATCACCGACCCATACAAAGTTCTAACCTCGTGGAACCATTCCTTTCATTTCTGTGAATGGAATGGTATTTCATGTGGAAAACGGCACAAACGAGTGACTGTTTTACGACTCGATTCGCAAGGCTTAGAAGGCTCGTTGTCTCCTCATGTAGGAAATCTCAGCTTCCTCCGTGAGCTTTATCTCAGGAACAACAGCTTTGAAGGAACCATTCCTCATGAACTTGGTCGTCTATTTAGGCTACGTCGTCTTTATCTTAGTATAAACAAATTCAGTGGAGTCATTCCAACAAACTTGTCTGGTTGTTCTAACCTCGAAGACCTTAGGCTTGCTATTAATAAACTAGCTGGAAGCATACCCAAGGAGATGAGTTTACTCTCCAAACTTACTCGTCTTGTAATTCACGACAATAAGTTAACAGGTGGAATCCCACCTTTCTTGGGGAATATCACATCAATGGAAGTATTCTCTGCTACCAGAAACCAGTTGGGTGGGAGCATTCCAGATACCTTGGGTCATTGGAAAAGCTTGACGGGATTACACTCTGGTGGCTGCAACTTATATGGAAGCATCCCTCATTCCATTTCCAACCTCTCACTCCTAGTTAATTTCTCCTTAGCTGAAAATCACCTCACTGGTAGTCTTCCTTCAGAAATTGGTAATCAGCTCCCAAATCTTGAGTGGCTTCAGTTACGGGATAATGAACTGACAGGAATTCTTCCACCTTCTCTTTCTAATTGTTCTAAATTAAGAATTTTTGAAATGAGTGACAACAATTTTAGTGGGAAGTTGACAATTGATTTTTCAAAACTAAGAGATATTACACATATTTACTTAGGTAGTAACAACTTCCATGGACGCGGAGAAGCTAATGACATGAGGTTTATAGATTCTTTGAAAAACTGCACCAAATTAGTATGGTTGAATGTTGGTAAATGCAATTTTATAGGAGTGCTTCCTATATCAATAGGTAATTTATCTTATCAACTCAGCTTTCTAAATTTAGTAGACAATCAATTATTTGGAAGCCTCCCTTCAAGTATAGGTAGCTTAGTTGGCTTGACCACTTTAAAGCTAGATACTAATCGATTCAAAGGAAACATCCCCACTAGCGTTGGTAAACTTCAAAACCTACAAGTTCTTGGTCTATCTAGAAATAAATTTGCAGGGCCTATCCCTGATGCCATTGGGAACTTATCATTGTTGACTAAACTTTTTTTATATTCAAACAAATTAGAAGGCCATATTCCATCAAGCCTTGGGAATTGTAAACAACTTAATGGGATAAACCTTAGAGACAATAGACTCACTGGTAACATACCCCGGCCACTTCTTCAACTTCCATCACTAACTATTTTTTTAGATCTTTCTCAAAACCGCTTGTCTGGTTCCATTCCATCAGAGATTAAAGATCTCAAGATGTTGAGCTATCTCAGTTTAGCTTATAATAATTTATCAGGTACCATTCCTAGTAGCCTTGGTGAGTGTATTAGCCTTACAGAGTTGTACCTTAGTGGCAACATATTTCAAGGCATAATACCATCTTCATTAAGTTCCTTAAGAGGATTGGAGGTACTTGACATTTCTCAAAATAATTTATCTGGTAAAATTCCTCAATTCTTAGGCAAATGGAATTCCTTAGAATTTTTGAACCTATCCTTTAATGATTTTGAGGGTGAAGTACCGGTTGTAGGAGTGTTTGCCAATACAAGTGCATTTTCAGTTTTGGGGAACGATAGGCTTTGTGGTGGTTTGGTTACACTTAAGTTACCCAAATGCAAGGAGACGGGTAGTATGAAAAAAAGGTTTCTTTTCTTCATATTAGTCATCCTGATTGCAGTCACGTTGCTCGTCGTATTATGTTTTGTGTATCTTTTGTGTAAGAAGAAACGCAACAGTCAACCATCTCAATCATCAGGGAGTGAAGGGTTCCTGAAAGTTTCATACCATCAACTTCTCAAGGCTACCGATGGGTTCTCTACAACAAATTGGATTGGAGAGGGTGGCTTCAGTTCTGTTTATAAAGGGATCCTCGATCCCGATGATGACAAATTTGTTGCAATCAAAGTTCTGCATCTTCAAAATAAGGGAGCTCACAAAAGTTTTATAGCAGAATGTGAAGCATGGCGGAATATTCGGCACCGTAATCTATTGAAGATAATAACTTCATGTTCAAGTACCGATTTACAAGGAAATGATTTTAAAGCGCTGGTTTACGAGTTTATGCCCAATGGAAGTGTACACGATTGGCTTCATTCAAGTGCATATACATCGAAACTCAACCTTCTTCAGAGAATAAATATTCTTAGAGATGTTGCCATTGCACTTGATTATCTTTACAATCACTGCCAAACAACGATTGTTCACGGTGACTTGAAGCCAAGTAACATTCTACTTGATGATGATATGGTGGCTCATGTTGGAGACTTTGGTTTAGCTCGACTACTTGGTACAAACTTAAAACAAAACAGCTCATCCGGGGTTAAAGGAACAATTGGTTATGCACCTCCAGGTAATTCCACTTTTATTCCACGATGCTTCTATTTATTTACAGGTTAAAGTTTGTAAATTAATTAATTCTTTTTAATTAGTAGAGTATGGTAACGGGAGTGAGATGACAAGTTGTGGGGACGTCTACAGTTTTGGAATATTATTACTAGAGGTGATGACCGGGAAAAGGCCGACAGATGACATGTTCTATGATGGTCTTAGCCTTCATAAATTTGCTTACATGGCATTACCAAATCATGTGAGTGACGTTACTGATGGTGATGCAATCGTGTTGCAAAGTACGGAAGCGAATGCAAAGAAAGTGGAAGAATGTTTGGTTGCAACTATCAAGATTGGAGTATCGTGCTCTGTGGATTCCCCACCACAACGGATGAAAATAGAAATTGTTGTCAATGAGTTGCAGCATATTCTGGATGTGCTTCAAAATATATAAGGTGCTCTGTTATCTCCTTTTGCAGAATATGATTTTACATGAGTTTGTTAATAAATAATCACTAACTTTGTTTTATTTTTGAACGATTTCAGGTCTGAATGCAACAAGGAGCGGTGCATGTTGTAGTAATGTAAACGTTATTTGAATGAGAAAGCTTAGCGCTTTCCCTTCTTTTTATTGGAAGCAAAGTTTGTGGTTACATCACTGGATCCTTTCATGGGGGCAAACTTTGTTTGTTTTATTACTGCAAGTACACTTTTCTTTTCATTTTATTGGTATTTTGTTAGGTGCTTGTGTTTAAACTGTTTTTATAAACAAAGTTCAAGTAGGTCTGACCCTTGACATCTTAGTGTATCTGCATAGTGAATATTGTTGATAGTTGTAGTCAGATTACACTAACTTAGCTAAATTCAGGTCTTGTAGTTTTCTATTAGGCCCGGTACCTGTTACTGTCTTTTTACCGAAAAACGTGTACAAAAAATAAATGCTTCGACAACCCCATCCCAGAAATCTGGAGGGTGAATCTGGGGAACGTTCTTTTGCTTCTGAAGTAGTCAAAAATCGAAAATTTACTTGATTTCGAGTTCATGGACCCGCCACCTAAACTTAACATTCTTAACTACATGTATCAACTATGGATATTGGAACAAGTGAAAGCTCTACGAAAGGCTCGGGATGTGAGTTATCAGTTACTCGATATCTTGAAAAAGCTCATGATCCGGCTGACATCATGTAGGTCAAATTGGAACGTCATCAGAAAAGCGATATGCTCAGTTACTTCCATAACGCTGCAAAACATAAAGGGATCATGATACATAAGTATTAGGAACCGGATGCCATGCCATATGCACCAGACCTCAGCTTTATGTTGCAACATCTTGGATGGTATGGCTGCTCTTTGAATAAATGTTTTGGTTTTTGGAATAAAACAGTTATTAAGATTTTGAGTTTATTAATCTGATATTCATTTTAGCTTCATACTTCATAAGTTGAGAACAATTCATATGTTGAATCTGGACTGTCCTATAGTTTGAAATATTGCTTCATTTGGCCCAAATGGGCGCAAAAGGACTGGAAGAGTAAATTTCTTTGCGCAATAACTTAATGGTTTGTATAAAAAGGTAATTCGAGTTCATGCAAATTATATGACGTATGAGAAAGAACTGATATCATGCACCGAAAAAGGTTTGTACAACATAATGCATGGAAACATGGATGGGTTGGGTAACGGGTCAAAACAGGATCAGGTTGAAATGTATCACTTTTAGTAGTGGTTGAAACTGGACACTCAAGAATATGGTGTATGTGGATTCATTACTGTAGGTTCTGTTGGACCTTGTAATTGCATAAGTTTTGAATCTCGAAGGACCAAACTTGCCCGTTTTAAAGATTTCAACCGAATAGCGGTTGATGGCAGTTACATAACCATAAAACGGTTATGGGTAGTTATTTAGGGGCGGTTTCAAGCAGTTACATGCTAACCGACACATTGTTTAATTCATACCCATTCGTTTAGTATAAATAGATTAGTACATGTAATTTGTAGAAGTGTGTCTCTTTGTAACAATGTAATACCAAGTTATGTTGTTAATAGAATAAATCATATTCTTGTCAATCTTGTTTATAACGATCCTGAAAGTGAGAACCTGTCAAACTCAGAATCTGTCAAACACAGAACCTGTGAACAATATATGATTCTGGAAGTTGGAGACCTGTGAAATTCTAATATGGCATCAGAGCCGATGGTTCCAAGATTGCAAGAAGTGATTCAAGTTTTTGATCATACTGATCAAAAGAGACCGAGAAGGAAGACACCAAGGATGTTGGGGAAGATAGTGCACGATCAGAACCAACGGACATGGACACCAAACAAATTGGTGGGAGTTTTGTTGTGATCATACAAAACAAGAAGGAAACTTTTGTGGGCAGCGGCAAGTTTTGATAAGTTTTGATAACCGACACAAAAGAAAGCGAACGTTGACACCAAACGTGTTGGTGGGAGAAAACTTTGTTGGGACTGAAAGTAACGACAAAGGGAAGGAGAAAGAAAACTTAGAAGAGAACAATTGTTTAGGGACTTTGTTGGTGTCTTGCACACGACAACAAAGAAGGAAACTTGTTGGTTTTACAACGTAACAAGGAAGGAAAAGAATGACGTCAAAGGGCTTGTGTATTTTACCGAGATACACAAGGAAAAAGAAAACGCGTTAGAGATACCTTGTATAGTAGACGGCATATACAAGAAGAGAAAAAGGCGTTGCTTGAAGAAAAGTTAGACCGGTTAAGAAGAGAAACAATCAAAGATTGTTTTTGGAAGATAGACGTTAGCAACACAAGATATTGAACAAGAAACGCAACCTGATCAATTGTGTTTATTGTTGGAAAGAATACCGAAAGGTATTTTTTGGTGAAGCATGCACGGTGTGGAACAAAAGAAAAAGAAAGTGTTGAAGAACGCGGACAAGCAACGTAGGATACTACCATTCATAGTGGTAAAGGAAAGAACAAGTAATCGACTTGTTTCTTTGGAAAATACCGAAAGGTATTTTGGAGATTTGTGTTCGAAAGGATAGCCAAGACCAAGAGTTCTAAGGCAAAACATTATACATTGACACAAAACAAAAAGAATTGAAAACCCATTCGTTTAGTATAAATAGATTAGACATGTAATTTGTAGAAGTGTGTCTCTTTGTAACAATGTAATACCAAGTTATGTTGTTAATAGAATAAATCATATTCTTGTCAATCTTGTTTATAACGATCCTGAAGTGAGAACCTGTCAAACTCAGAATCTGTCAAACACAGAACCTGTGACAATATATGATTCTGGAAGTTGGAGACCTGTGAAATTCTAATATGGCATCAGAGCCGATGGTTCCAAGATTGCAAGAAGTGATTCAAGTTTTTGATCATACTGATCAAAAGAGACCGAGAAGGAAGACACCAAGGATGTTGGGGAAGATAGTGCACGATCAGAACCAACGGACATGGACACCAAACAAATTGGTGGGAGTTTTGTTGTGATCATACAAAACAAGAAGGAAACTTTTGTGGGCAGCGGCAAGTTTTGATAAGTTTTGATAACCGACACAAAAGAAAGCGAACGTTGACACCAAACGTGTTGGTGGGAGAAAACTTTGTTGGGACTGAAAGTAACGACAAAGGGAAGGAGAAAGAAAACTTAGAAGAGAACAATTGTTTAGGGACTTTGTTGGTGTCTTGCACACGACAACAAAGAAGGAAACTTGTTGGTTTTACAACGTAACAAGGAAGGAAAAGAATGACGTCAAAGGGCTTGTGTATTTTACCGAGATACACAAGGAAAAAGAAAACGCGTTAGAGATACCTTGTATAGTAGACGGCATATACAAGAAGAGAAAAAGGCGTTGCTTGAAGAAAAGTTAGACCGGTTAAGAAGAGAAACAATCAAAGATTGTTTTTGGAAGATAGACGTTAGCAACACAAGATATTGAACAAGAAACGCAACCTGATCAATTGTGTTTATTGTTGGAAAGAATACCGAAAGGTATTTTTTGGTGAAGCATGCACGGTGTGGAACAAAAGAAAAAGAAAGTGTTGAAGAACGCGGACAAGCAACGTAGGATACTACCATTCATAGTGGTAAAGGAAAGAACAAGTAATCGACTTGTTTCTTTGGAAAATACCGAAAGGTATTTTGGAGATTTGTGTTCGAAAGGATAGCCAAGACCAAGAGTTCTAAGGCAAAACATTATACATTGACACAAAACAAAAAGAATTGAAAAGACAACGTGACAAGAAGAAAACAACGAACGACAGCACGTTGGTGAGACAGGAAGAAGGAAGAAAGAGACGTGGAGAAGATGAAGATTTGAAGAACAAGACTTAAGCAATTAGGGGGGGGGAATGTTGGACCTTGTAATTGCATAAGTTTTGAATCTCGAAGGACCAAACTTGCCCGTTTTAAAGATTTCAACCGAATAGCGGTTGATGGCAGTTACATAACCATAAAACGGTTATGGGTAGTTATTTAGGGGCGGTTACAAGCAGTTACATGCTAACCGACACATTGTTTAATTCATACCCATTCGTTTAGTATAAATAGATTAGTACATGTAATTTGTAGAAGTGTGTCTCTTTGTAACAATGTAATACCAAGTTATGTTGTTAATAGAATAAATCATATTCTTGTCAATCTTGTTTATAACGATCCTGAAAGTGAGAACCTGTCAAACTCAGAATCTGTCAAACACAGAACCTGTGAACAATATATGATTCTGGAAGTTGGAGACCTGTGAAATTCTAATAGGTTCATCATTGTAAGTAATATGATCAGTTTGTTTTGGTTTCTTACCATACATATTTCTACCATCCATTTTTCCAATTCATTTTTTTGTTGTTAGTGTAAAATGTTGCAGATATAGGAAAAGATTCATTCGTATAAAACCAAATACATGCTTAAACCAGTTGCATAAGATGTCAGCTTTACCTCAGCCAGACACTCTCGCTAAAAGTACATATTAGAAAAGTTATACCGCCGGCCAGAGTTCGTTCAAGTGTATTGGGTGTAATTAGGACTGTAATCTATTCCGAAACAAGACCAAGCCATGAATTTACCACAAACTTTAGACTAATCGTTAAAGACTCGTGAATGGCCTAAATGAGCATGGTTCACTGGACTATACCAAAACAAATACGCACTGAACCAAATGGATTTACCAGTTTTGCACTCTCATAGTATCAGCATTAGTCGATAAATAGCAAAAAGAAAGTCGCCGACAAGGGGGTGAGTACTCCAACCTATTTTAAAAGTCTGCCAAGTAAAAAAGTAGAAACCATAAATGGGGACTGCTGATGAATTCAAGACTAGTCAACCGTTGCAGGATCTCATCCTGGTCCAACAAGCACACACAAACAAACGACACCTATTTAAGATAGGCAATTGACTTCAAATCATATTAATACAATCCTATTTGTTCATGCAACTCAATGATAAGTATCTAATAAATAAGACGACACACAGTTGAAAAGGTACAGCACCTTCTAAGAAGACTTAGCCCAGCAACTCACTGGGTGACACATGCACGTAAATGTAACAAATCTCTTAAAGACCACACATCGCGATTTTTATATGCTACAATATGACAACGCAAATCACAAAGCAACGTAACTCGATAACCGCAGCAACAGGAAGACGAAGACGACGACGACATGACTAACTAACATGGAAGTTAATCTTATTAGCTTTCTAAGATCAGATAAAGCTGAAATCTCAATTTCATTGTTATTTTGAATCTAATCAAGCTGTCAAAAAACCTTCTTTTTTTTTTTTCTGCTCAAATTCTATTAATGGGTATACACTCAAATAAGTTATCCTATCCTATAAGTTCGTATTCCTTCAAGTGTCACCAAGATTCATAGAACCAAAGGTTATATGCTAAAATGAGTTATCTTGTAAGTATCTTTTAAGGATTTATGTTTAACTTATTTTTTCCAGTATGCGAAATCGTGAGTCTGTCTTAGTTGGTTATCATATTGTTTTGGAGATTTTAGTTTAAAACGGTTGACATGTTTCGTTTATATTGTAATGTTGTCACACAAATAGAAATCAAACTCGGTTGGGTGACATATCTTAGTGTCCACAACAGTTCCTGAATAATTTACAATGAATGTTACAGGTGGCCTGTAGTTTCCTTCCAGTGAAAGACAAGCCTGGTTGTATCACCCAACTGCATATGTTAAAAAAGAGAACAGACGTGCTTTTGATGTGTTTTATAATAATAAATGTAGAAAGGAGAACTGCCTTGCGGATCTTGTCCATGTTATTCAGCAACACCTGTAACATTCAATATGGTTAATAGATTTAACACAGCAAAAAATTATTAAAATATATCACTAAGATAGGATAGGATATGGAATGAAAGCCACCTATAGAATATTACGCGATGAGGCTTATGGCCAGTTGACTTCTTAAACGGTATCAAACGTTCCCTACAAACGAGTAAAAAAAGAATCCAGTTATCATAAACTTAATATAAGACCAAATCGAAATTATTTTTAAATAGTTTAACTGATTAGCTGATCAAGCCTCCATGAATGACGCCTCTTTTTGGATCAGTTAAGGTTGTGTATAAATCATTGATGATCTCCTGTCTGTGTAGCTGTGCAGATGATACTAGTGCCTTGTACCTTGTCACTTGTGGCCAGTCCATTGAAGCAACAACCTATAAAATAAAATAGAAAACAAGCTTCTAAGAACTTAAACAGTACACGGATCTTATAAAATACTACGTACGTGACAGTGGCAAATGGGTCAAATTGGGTCGGTCTGATACAAGTTTAAACAGTTAGGCTGGCCAAACAACTTTTTGTGTAACTTATTTTACCTTCAATAGTTAAATATTTAGAAACATTATGGGGGACTTTTTTAGCTGTCTGAACTGGCCTACCCAGTTACACGTTTGACCTGCTTGGGATAAGATACACCAATATTAATCAACATATTTTGAATAAAACTATATAACAAGCCCGGTTGATAACATAATCCTCCTAATATAGCAATAGAACACTTTGGGAACTTTGAAGTTTCATCACTAAACTATGACTCGTTTGGCTCATTTTGAAAGGGAGTGTTTGTCTAAACAGTGATCTTATTAAAATTCCCTTATATAAGCTGATAAGCCCAAGCTTACAAGCCTATCCAAACACTAAAATAGGCTTATTTAAGTTATAAAATTTACTTGAATAAACCCAGATCAACTAATAAGCTTATTTCAGTCAAATGGTCAAATAACCTTTAAAAATACAAATAAAGTACCCAAAAACAACTGAACCGACAGCAGCTATAGAAGGGCTGGAATCCTCTCCAGGCTGAGAATGAATAACTTCAGCTCCAAAGAACATATCCAATACCATATAGCCTTATTCATCTGGCGAACACGGTCGAGCCGTCGCCATCACACCAGAAGTATTTTTTGTAATAACTAAGCAACTGTTATTTATACTTTCTTACAAAATATGAAAGTTTTCCATACTCTTCATTTAAATATATTAATTCTTCTTCATAAAATGTTTTGAGTTTTGAGTGTTATTTTATGACGGTTGTATTTCACTTACAACTACTTGTCTACGATATATGCAATATAAGTGTATGTAGTCTTCCATATCCCAAGTCTTCTTAAAAGTCTTCTCTGAGTACACGTAGAAAATAGTTATTTATCAGTCAAATTGTCTTTGTCAAGCTGAGAAGGAATGTGTGGATAATAGACCATAGGTGATGCTAGCCGTGCTACTTGGGTTGCATGATTGATATGTTACAAAAAATCATAATGTCCTCTTCCCAATCCCAAGTCTTCTTTAAAGTCTTCGCTGAGTATACATACAAACTAGTTATTATCAATCAAATATTGTGGATGGCATTCTCTTCACAATTTGCGTGTCGCGAACATTAAACATTAATATCTGAAAATATATAATCTCTTAAAAGTCTTGATATTCTCAAGATGATAAGGAATTTGTGGAAGCCATTCATTTCTTCAATAGCATGTCACGAACGTTAAGATGCAAAACTATGGATAAAAAGCCAATGCATATTCTTATAATTTTAAGTAAAGAGCAACAAATAGTTACTATCAAAAACACTTATAGCAATACAGTTAAACTTTTTAAGTGTTGTTGCTCAAGGTTTAACCTGGAAGTTAATCTTATTAGCTTTCAAGCTGTCAAAAAACCTTTTTTTTTTTTCCTTCACAAACTCTTTTAATGGGTATACACTCAAATAAGTTATCCTATCCTATGAGTTCGTATTCCATCAAGTGTCACCAAGATTCATAGAACCAAAAGGATTTATGCTAAAATGAGTTATCTTTTAAGTATTTCGTTGAGACATTTTATCAAACCGCTTATGTACATATTACAACTGACTTGTTTAAATGAATAAACACATGCAAATGAACTCGAATAAAGAAATGCAATACCTTCAAATTATAATTTACCAGCAAAGAAATAACCAAACCCCCAATCCCAAGTCTTCTTAAAAGTCTTCTCTGTATACGCGTAGAAAATAGTGTTCAATGAATGTGTGGATGATAGAACGGGTTCTCTGCAGCAGAGTCAAATTGTCTTGGTCAAGCTGAGAAGGAATGTGTGGATGCTACAATGAATCTTATTGTCGTCTTCCCAATCCTAAGCCTTCTTAAAAGTCTTCTCTTACATAGAAATTTGTGGAAATTTGTGGCATTCTAGATGGGTATGCTTCCAGTAAACTCAAGATGATAAGAAATTTGTGGAATCCTTTCATTTAACCAGTTGTATGTCATGAACGTTAACATGCAAAACTAAGTATAAAAAGCCAATGCATGTTCTTATACTTTTAAGTAAATTTCCAAAAATGAAGTCACCACAAGCAATAATTCACTTATCCTCTTCCTTTCTTATTTCTTTTCTCTTTTACGGTCTCGCGATAACATGTCTTACTTCCACCATTGTCTCTGCTTCATATGGCGGTAACGAGACTGATTATCACGCGTTGTTGTCATTTAAGTCAAAGATCACCCATGATCCATACAAAGTTCTAACCTCGTGGAACCATTCCTTTCATTTATGTGACTGGAGTGGTATTTCATGTGGAAAGCGGCACAAACGAGTGACTGTTTTACGACTCGATTCACAAGGCTTAGAAGGCTCGTTGTCTCCTCATGTAGGAAACCTCAGCTTCCTCCGTGAGCTTGATCTCAGGAACAACAGCTTTCAGGGAGCCATTCCACATGAACTTGGTCGTCTATCCAGGTTAAATCGTCTTTATCTTAGCAGAAACAAATTCAGTGGAGTCATCCCAACAAACTTGTCTGGTTGTTCTAACCTCAAATTTCTTTCACTCGCTGTAAATAATCTAGTTGGAAGCATCCCCAAGGAGATGAGTTTCCTCTCAAAACTTACTCATCTTGGAATTTCTGAAAATAAGTTAAAAGGTGGAATCCCGTCTTTCTTGGGGAATATCACATCAATGGAAGAGTTCTCTGCTCGCGAAAACCCGTTTGGTGGGAGCATTCCAGATACCTTGGGTCTTTGGAAAGGCTTGACGGCATTTGGTTGTGGTTCGTGCAACTTATATGGAAGCATCCCGCATTCCATTTTCAACCTTTCATTCCTAGTTAATTTTTCCCTAGCTGAAAATCACCTCACTGGTAGTCTTCCTTCAGAAATTGGTAATCAGCTCCCAAATCTTGAGCTCCTTCAGTTATGGGGTAACGAACTTACCGGAGTTCTTCCACCTTCTATTTCTAATTGCTCTAAATTAAGACATCTTGAAATGAGCAACAACAGTTTTAGTGGGAAGTTGACAATCGATTTCTCAAAACTAGGAGATATTTATTCAATTTTGTTACAAAATAACAACCTCCATGGACGCGGAGAAGATGATGACCTGAGGTTTATTGATTCTTTGAAAAACTGCACCAGATTAGTAGAATTGGGACTTGGTAATTGCAACCTTATAGGAATGCTTCCTATGTCAATAGGTAATCTCTCTCATCAACTCAGCTTCCTAGGTTTAGGAGACAATCACTTATTTGGAAGCCTCCCATCAAGTATAGGGAGTCTAGTTGGTTTGACTATTTTAGATTTAGATTCGAATCAATTAAAAGGAAAGATTCCTAGTACCATTGGAAAACTTAAAAAGCTACAATATCTTGATCTATCTAACAATCAATTTTCAGGTCCTATTCCTGACGCCATTGGAAACTTATCATTGTTGACTAAACTTTATTTAGAGTCCAACATATTAGAAGGCCATATTCCATCAAGCCTTGGGAATTGTAAAGATCTTATTGGGTTAAACCTGGAAAACAATAGACTCAGTGGAAAAATACCCAAGCAACTTCTTCTACTTCCATCACTAAACTTTTTTTTAGATCTTTCAAACAACAGCCTGTCTGGTTCAATTCCATCAGAGATTAAAGATCTCAAGAAGTTGAGCTATCTCGATTTATCTTACAATAATTTATCAGGCAACATTACTAGTAGCCTTGGTGAGTGCATTAGCCTTACAACGTTAAACCTAAGAGGCAACAGATTTCAAGGTGTAATACCATCTTCATTCAGTTCCTTGGGAGGATTGGGGGTACTCGACATTTCTAAAAATAATTTATCAGGTTGAATTCCACAATTTTTAGGCAAATGGAAATCCTTAGAGTATTTGAACCTATCCTTTAATGATTTTGAGGGTGAAGTACCAACTGTAGGAGTGTTTGCCAATGCAAGCGCATTTTCAGTTTTGGGGAACAATAAGCTTTGTGGTGGTTTGGTTACACTTGAGTTACCCAAATGCAAGGAAACGGGTAGTAAGAAAAAAAGGTTTCCTTTCTTCATATTAGTCATTGTGATTGCTGTCACGTTGCTCGTCGTATTATGTTGTGTATATCTTTTGTGTAAGAAGAAACTCAATAGTCAACCATCTGAGTCATCAGGTAGTGAACGGTTCATTAAGGTTTCTTACAGTCAACTTCTCAAGGCTACTGATGGCTTCTCTGCAGCAAATTTGATTGGAGAAGGTGCATTCAGCTGTGTTTATAAAGGGATCCTCGATTCCGATGATGGCAAATTTGTTGCAATCAAAGTTCTACGTCTTGAAAATCCAGGAGCTTACAAAAGTTTTCTAGCAGAATGTGAAGCTTGGCGGAATATTCGGCACCGTAATTTGTTGAAGATAATAACTTCATGTTCAAGTGCTGATTTTCAAGGAAATGATTTTAAAGCTCTGGTTTATGAGTTTATGCCGAATGGAAGTGTACACGATTGGCTTCATTCAAGTGAAAATACATCGAAACTGAACCTTGTTCAAAGAATAAATATTCTTAGAGATGTTGCCACTGCACTTGATTACCTTCACAATCGCTGCCAAACAAAGATTGTTAACGGTGACTTGAAGCCAAGTAACATTCTACTTGATGATGATATGGTGGCTCATGTTGGAGACTTTGGTTTAGCTCGACTACTTGGTATAGACTTGATCCAAAACAACTCAACCGGGGTTAAAGGAACAATTGGTTATGCACCTCTAGGTAGTATTCCATGATGCTTATATTTACTTACAAATTACGGTTTGTAAATTAACTAACTGTTTTTAATTCGCAGAGTATGGTCTCGGGAGCGAGATGACAAGTAGTGGGGATGTCTACAGTTTTGGAATATTATTACTAGAGGTGATGACCGGGAAAAAGCCGACAAATGACATGTTCAACGATGGTCTTAGCCTTCAAAATTTTGCTTATATGGCATTACCGGATCATGTAATCGATGTTATTGATGATGACGCAATTGTGTTGCAAAGTACGGAAGCGAATGCAAAGAAAGTGGAAGAATGTTTGGTTGCAATTATCAAGATTGGAGTATCGTGCTCTGTGGATTCCCCACCACAACGGATGAAAATTGAAATTGTTGTCAATGAGTTGCAGCGCATTCTCGATGTGCTTCAAAATATATAAGGTACTTTGTTCTCCCATTTTGTAGAATCTGATTTTACATGAGTTTGTTAATAATCATCACTAACTTGGTTTAATTTTTGAACGCTTTCAGGTCTAATACCAAGCTTTCTTGGTGAAATTTGAAAGTAACTGCAGCAAGGAGCAGTGCATGTCGTAGTTATATAAATGTTACTTTGTCAAATATGTTTGTAAGTGTGTTTTAGTTTTCTTGTTGCATAAGTACCGTAAGATATGTAAGAGTGCATTTACACTCTGGATGACTTATCATATGTATCAAACATGTTTATGATTAAGTGTCCTTATTTTTCCTTAATCCAATTCCTGTAAAATTGAAAAATTGGGGGCAAAGTATGCTGGTTACATCTGTCAAACATGTACTTGGAGATTATGGGTGTTTCACTGTTTCGTTAGGCGTATCTGCATAATGAATTTTGCTGAAAATTGAAGTCTGATTACTAATACGTATTTGTAGTTTTTTTACTATTAGGCCGGGTACCTGTTACCGTCCTTTTACAGAAAACGTGTACAAAAAAGAAATGCTTCGACAACCCCATCCTAGAAATCCAGAGGGCGAATATGGGGAATGTACTTTTGCTTCTGAAGTCGTCAAAAATCGACAATTTACTTGATTTCGAATTCATGGATGCGCCACCTAAACTTAACATTCTTAACTACATGTCTACCTGTATCAACTATGGATATTGGGAGCATTGAACAACACAGAGAGTCTGACTGATATTGGGCTAAAAATGACTGAGTTTCCATTGGACCCACTGCTCGCTAAACTGCTTTTAACATGTGAAGAATTTAGTTGTGTAAACGAAGTTTTAACGTCTGAATTTATGATCTCAGTCCTGACTGTGTTAACAAATACTGTGGAGACTGGTGTAGCACTCATTACTTACAAGTAAAAGCTCTACGAAAGGCTCGGGAAGTGAGTTCTCAGTTACTCGAAATCTTGGAAAAGCTCGTGATCCGGCTGACATCATGTGGGTCGAATTGGAACGTCATCAGAAAAGCGATTTGCTCAGTTACTTCCATAACGCTGCAAAACGTAAAGGGATCATGATACATAAGTATTAGGAACCGGATCCCGTGCCATATGCACCGGACCTCAGCTTTATGTTGCAACATCTTGGATGGTTATGGCTGCTGTTTGAATATATATTCGTAAGGGTGGGAAAATGGGTGTGTCTGGCGGCTTTTGTAACGGGTCAAAACGAGAACATTTTTGGTATGGATCAGGTTGCCCCGGAATATATTTTTCCCAGTTTAATTATAATCCCCTATAGATGTTATCATGCTAAATATGATTACAAAAGCAATGTTGAATTTGGAATAAAACAACATAGGAGCTTATATGCATTACATATTCATTTTTACCACATAGGACCCATTAAGATAGTTCTTTTGCCGTAAACTTTATTAATCTGATATTCATGTTAGCTTCATACTTCATAAACTGATAACAATTCATATGTTGAATCTGGACTATCCTAGTTTGAAACATTGCTTCATTTGGCCCAAGTGGGTGCAAAAGAGACGGAAGACTAAATTTCTTTCTGCAATAACTCAATGGTTTGCATAAAAAGGTACCTCGATTTCATGCAAATTATATAACGTATGAGAAAGATACTAATATCGCACACTGAAAAGGTTTTTACAACATAACGCATGGAAACATGGACGGGTTGGGAAATGGGTCAAAACAAGATCAGGTTGAAATGTATCACTCTTAGTAGTGGTTGAAACGGGACACTCAAGAATATGGTGTATGTGGATTTATTACTGTTGGTTCATCATTGTGAGTATTGAAATCAGTTTGTTTAGGTTCATCATTATAGTGGAAATTTTCGAAAATTTACACTACAATATTTTTCGCCGGGAGGTCACATGACCCCTCGGACCCCCCTTTATCTCCACCACTGTTCAGATATGTAGCACTCGACACATACTGTAGTGTTGATTTTCAATATTATTACCCGAGTTGTTAGTCCCTTGTTAATTGCATTTTAAGTCAAGTTTTAATAATAGTAGTATTATGTTTTAAGTACTTAAGATTATGGACATATGTTTGTTTTATGTACTGGACGAATTTTAGGCCTGCACATAATGGGTTTCTGCAGCCCATATTGTGGCAGTTAGGATGGCAGTTACCATGGCAGTTATCACCCAAAGCATCACAACGTTTGGAGGGAAAATAACTGTCATATTGGTGCCTTTTAGGAAACTATATAAGTGTAGATTTCTGTAGGCAGAAATCAATATCAACTTTATCTACTTATATGCATTACCTATTGTTACTATATACTTTGTATCCTTTGATCTTTTACTGCACTTATACACTCTTCAATTCGTTTACCATCACAATGAAAAACCTGTTGAAACCAAGGAGTTATGGCAATAAACCTGTACACAAATGGCATCAGGGCTTAGGCTCTTACTCTTGGGAGAAGCCAAACTCAGGATTCATGCAAGGAAGGTATCTTCTTCGAGAAACACCAAATAGGTTAAACCTATGGGGTGCTAGAAGAAAGAAAACTACAATCTCACCAAAAGGAAAGAGTATTTTGGCACAAACAGTTAGAGAGAATGAAGTCTTCAACAAGGAAAGGGAAAGTGCAGAACTTTTGACACTAAAGAAAAAGATCATGAAGATGAAGAAAGACAAGAAAGCCAAGTGCCATGTTTGCAAGGAGAAAGGGCATGCATTCTGGGCATGCAAAGATAGACAGAGACTTGCAGCACTTGAACTTGAACAAGAAAAGGAATTGACTGAGAAGGTTATGACAGAAGAAGCAAAGTACACAGAAAGAGTCTACCTTACTGGAAATTATGTGGTAAAAGGTACTGACTTACTAAATTGGAATGATATATGGTATGCTAGTGATTCCTATCAGTTTCATATGTGCCCATCTAGAGCCCTTTTTAATGATATTGAATATAAGTTCAAAATGATTGGTAAAGAAGAGCATGAGAGGAAATTTATCTTCTCATATGGGGTAGGGGATGTCACAATTAGAACTGATGTAGGGGAAGTAGTGGTGAAATCTGTTCAATACACTCCTGAGGTATCATCAAATATGATTAGTTTGGATTTGCTTAAGACTCAAGGGTATGGGACAGAGATTGAAGATGGTGTATGCAACATATTCTACATGTATCATGATGAAAACCATGTGCAGACACCACTGTTAGATAAAGGCAAAGGAAAGGTTGATATGAATGAAGTTATCAATGAACATAACCAGTTTTTGGAGGATCAATTCAAGCAATTGGATCCCACTGATGAATGCTCTCTCATTAAGGGCATAGAAGATCTTGATTGGAACAAGAATGATACACAGGATTATATTGATGAAGATTACATCAGTTATAATGGTACCCTTTATGCACTCAAAGTGAACTCATTTTCAAGGTACATATCATTCATGAAATTATTGGAGAAGGATGATCTTCTGTATAGGAACTGGGAAATATTCAATAAAAGGTTCATTGATTTAGTTAAGTGGTTTTATTTGGTGCATCTCAATTATGATACATTAGATGCAATACCACCAAGGATTAAGGATGTTGAGATTAACTTGCTATGTGTATACAAGGCTGTTGATAGTATGGGAGGATATTTCACTGTCACCATGGGTGACAAGTGGGGTACAATTGCAGAGTTGCAAGGCTTGGATAAAGAAGATGGTAACACAGTTAGAATTTGCTATAGAAATTTCATTGATCTCCTTGTTATTTATTATGAGACTGCAAGTAGTACTTGGGGTGAAATGCACAAAGAAATAGGTGAAACCAGTCAAATGAAGATGGCCAAGGACCTATCTTGCCAGAGGGAAGATGCAGTGGTTGAAAGAACAAGTGGAGATGGAGCAAACAGATTTGGAGTCAAGCTTGGCAATGCAGAAGAAGATGGATATGAGAGCAGCATGGACAGCAATGATTTTCAGATCATTGCTTGAAGAAAGAAGCAAGTGAAGAACAACTTTGAAGGACTTGACCATAAATGAATTAAGGGGGAGATTGTTAGTCCCTTGTTAGTTGCATTTTAAGTCAAGTTTTAATAATAGTAGTATTATGTTTTAAGTACTTAAGATTATGGACATATGTTTGTTTTATGTACTGGACGAATTTTAGGCCTGCACATAATGGGTTTCTGCAGCCCATATTGTGGCAGTTAGGATGGCAGTTACCATGGCAGTTATCACCCAAAGCATCACAACGTTTGGAGGGAAAATAACTGTCATATTGGTGCCTTTTAGGAAACTATATAAGTGTAGATTTCTGTAGGCAGAAATCAATATCAACTTTATCTACTTATATGCATTACCTATTGTTACTATATACTTTGTATCCTTTGATCTTTTACTGCACTTATACACTCTTCAATTCGTTTACCATCACAATGAAAAACCTGTTGAAACCAAGGAGTTATGGCAATAAACCTGTACACACGAGTTTAGTGGCTGCTTTTTATAGATTCAACGACATCAAATGTTGTGGATGAATGTGTCATCAACACCACTTGCACCACCCAAGTTGAATGTCGAGTTCTCATATAGTGCGTTTAATATACTGTAAAATACGTAAGTCTTAATCCAATGCTAAAATACATCAAGTGTAGCAAAAATACTATATAATGGAATCGAATACAAATTTTACATGAACATAATACGGAGTAATAGTATGTCCATAGGATTTGAAATAAAGCTTATCTTTTCAAAATTTGTGTGGTTGCATTACAAAATTGTTTCCATCATAACAACCACCACCTATCAAATCATCTCCTTTGTTTTTTGAATATTTCTTTTATTTGCATCAACGAATTACCAACTTATCGGCACTTAATGAACCCAATTCACTCTAAAATCGAAAGAGCATTTTTCGCCTTCTATTTTCCAAATGTTGAAACCGTCCAGACTCTCACTCTCATGGTATTCCCTCGTTTCATCCATGACAATAGTCGGCATCCATTAGAAATGCTTCGATCTTGAGGAACCAGTTGGCAAGGACAACCAATGTGGACTTGTGCAGCGCAGCTGTTGGTTCATGAAGCTTTATATCAGACTTTTAAGCAGAAAAATACTGCTATTGTAAATGATAAACTGAGATGATTTTACGTACCTTAATATTCCGAGACCGCCTATTTCAACAAAGTGAGAAAACATTTTTTGTTTATACATCAAAAAATAAAAGCAGAAATAATAGATGAACTTGGGCAGAGCTTAAGACTAGAAACATTTTTGATTAATATATGAAGAAGGGAGAAAAGTGACAAAGAGTGTGTGAGAATGAGTGAAGTTATTTATTGAGAAGAGGAAATGAATCAACGGTTGAGATTTAAAGTGGTGAATTTGATCTTAGCGGTTGTTGGTTGTTTGTGAATAGTATCAAATGTATGAATGACATGTTTTTGTATTTTCTTTTTTCTTTTTTCTCTTTAGTTTAAACTTTAAAGTCTAATACAAAAAAAAAAAAAAAAAAAATCATAAAAAAAAAAAAAAAAAAATCTTTTTTGATTTTTAGTTAATACTAGAAGGGTACCCGCGCAATGCGGCGGCGGGTACCCGGTAACTATTTTTATGGCGAGCAAATGTTTTTTCATTTTAAACCTTCCTTTCATAGCATGTCCCAAATACTTTATAACGAAGTAGATATATGTTTTTCAAAAGTAGAACGTCCAAATTATTAATAGTGTAAATAATTATCACTTTTATTTTTCAAATTTTAGCATTAAATTGGTGGTCATAAATTTAGTGAGTTTTTTTTTTTTTTTTTTTTTTTTTTTTTTTTTTTTTTTTTTATAAACAAGGGGGTTACTATATAGTTTTAATGAGACTTCAATTTTTAAAATTTACATTAATTTTCTAATTTTCCTTTTATAGTAATGTTTTTTGTCTTAAAATTTTAAGACTTCCTTTTATAGGAAGTCCCAAATGCTTTATAATGTAGTATAGATATTCAATTTATTTGTTAGAATTTGTTTGAGTCGGAAATGTAAATATTTAGACCATCCGTAAAGTACAGTCAACCATTAAAGAGGACGTTTCTCCTCCATTACCGCGCCTTCCATTGAATGCGGCGTCTAGTGATTTTTGGGAGGACCGGTCGATATAACGATCGAGTAGTGTGGTATATTTTTCTGTGTGGATGCTTTTATTAAATGATTTTTGTAGGGTGTATTTGTGTTTAAGTGAGTTATGTTTTGATAGTTACCGTGGTCGCCTTATTACACTAAGTTATTCATGAAGAAAGTTGACGCTGATGTGATAACAAGCGTTTAATTACAAATTACACAAGTAATTCTCACTAAATGAAGGCTAGTTGCGAAGGTTTGTAATGAAGGCTAGTTGCGAAAGTTTGTAAAACTTTACAAACCCTCGCAACTAGCCTTCATTTAGTGAGAATGACTTGTGTAATTTGTTATTAAACGTTTGGTATATATATCAAGCTATTTTACAAAATGTCATTAGCAAAGCTTTTGGCACTTTTTAAAAAGTAAAAAGTTATTCGTAAATCTTGCTTCATGGTTGCTCTTAATAGAGTAGGATACATTTTTCTTTTTTAATCACTTTTGCTTAAAACTTTAAAACATAAAAAATAGTCTAATGTTGTAAGATTAATATACTCCAACTTATAAAAGGAAACACAATCTCTAAAAAATTTCAAGTTGCAGCTAAATGCTGCAAAGGGTAAAAAGTGATGTAAAAGGGGTTATTTGTTTGTTAGAGTAAAGTATAAGAGTGTAAACTGTAACTTTTAAACTGCATTTACTCTTTGACCCAGTTAATTTTTCAGCTGCAAACAGGGATGTTAAGCCCAAAATTTAAATACTTGATTACAATTTAAATTACTTTATTCACTCTCACTTAATCCAAACCTGTGTATACATAACAAAAATCACTCACACAAATTAAGCTACTATACACCATTGTACAATGCGCGAGTAATCGTCTAGTTATTCTTTAAAAGGTAGCATGGGCAGTGCCTTCTGGCCGACGCCCGACTGAATCCAACAAACATTCTTTGGAGCAAATTTGTATGAAAAAAGTTGCAAATATAGGAAATACATGCTTTAACGAGTTGCATAAAATTTGTCAGCTTCACCTCAGCCAGACACTCTCGCTAAAAGTACATATTAGAAAAGTTATACCGCACACCGCCAGGGTTCGTTCAAGTGTTTTGGGTGTATAGGACTGTGTAATCCATTCCAAAACAAGACCATGCCATGAATTTACCACAAACTTTAGACTACTCATCAAAGACTTGTGTATGGCCCAAATGAGCATTGTGGACGTATAGTCCGGACTGGGCCAGGAATGGGTCAGGCCCGGAAGACAGCGGCTCACTCTACGCCTAAACCCTAATCCATGCCCTATAAATACATGGATGTATCTCCTTCTTGAGGACATGATATGTGACGATAACAGGTTGCTCTAACCCTAACTCATCACATCGCACCGATACTAACTTAACCGTCGGAGGTGGACCCCGGGGCTATGGCCTCGGGTCCACTCCTAACGGGTTCTCTTTGTTGACAGGTCTACTTAGGGCTCGAGAAGACGACGAACGGCCCAGGGAGAGTCGTCGAATCCAGCCTGCGCCAGATTATGTATCAACAAGTTGGCGCCATCCGTGGGACCACGAATAAACTATGTTTCGTGTTCTAATATTACCGAAAAGCAGAAATCAATTTCTAAAGCTCGTTAACATTTGGCATGAGAAAAACACGATGTTTGTCCCTTACTTCAATGCCACTTCAAGTTATTATTTGAATTTTGGTCCGAACATATTAAACTTGATTCAAAATAATTAAGGTCCGGATATCACACCTAGATAAATATCTCATCTAAAGCACCTACTTGTATTTAATAATGATGGCATGCACTTTTTACCCGCGTTAGGTCGTGCGTTAATTCGCGCACGATCGGACCTAAGAAAAAGTCCGCACGATCGAAGCTATTTTATCTTTTAGCCGCGAATTAATTCGCGCAGATACTGTTTTTACGGTTGGTATGCCTGTTCGCGCTTGTTTGTACGATCGAACAAGGCAGTCACGATAAATCTACCCCTGTTAGGCCGTGCGTTCGGACATCTTCGCAGATTAGCTACGAGCGCGAACAAACACCACGATGCTAGTCAATCGCCATGAGCGCACGGGACAAAGGCCGTGGTCATGTTATGTTCATCTGAGATCATCCACAAACGTTCGAGTCTATGCGGTCACGATATATCCATCTGCGTCTATTAGTCGCGGTCACGGTATGTCAATCCGGGTTTTTTTTTTCTTTTAAAAAAAAAAAAAAACAATTAATTATTTATGTAGTTTGTAAAACCTCGCGATAGGGATAATTCGCACCGCCACTTTTCTTATGTGTTACGTTCACATGCTATGTCCATATATTGCTTCACTTCGTTAGGTTTTATATGTTTCGATTCGTGGCATATACTTTTAATATTTGCATTAAGTGTTTTACGCAGGCATAAATAAGTTTAATGCTCCTACACGAGTAGCATCATCAAACTTGGGGGGCTACCAGGGTATATAATACCACTGTTTCCGTACGCGTCACGCATGTATGTTTGGAAGCAGATCGTATGTAAGAGGTATTGCAAGCCAGGTACAAAGACGGATTTAAATATTCGCACCATCTTGCCGCAGGGGAGACGTCCTCTGTCGGTTGTAAAGACGGATGTAATGCGCGCAGAAGCACGTCTTCTGTCGCACCTCTTTGTCGCAGCACGTTTTCTGTCGCACCATGCTGCGTCACTACTGGTACAAAAGGTACGCCCTTACCCAGGATGCAGCATACGGGATCCACTTTCTGAGACTCTCACAATCGCAATGTCACTGTTATCCCTACTATAGAACTACGTGTTCTTCTTACGGGGTCTTTACTGTCACACTGTGCCGGGAAACCTAGCATATGCGCTAAACAGGACAGCGTCATGGGCCAAGTGCGCACTGTCGCATTTGGGCTGCGCAGTATGGTCCGTCCCATGTGCACACTTGAGTTGCGCACACATGGGCCATGCCGTCATGATTGATTGGGCCTACGCGGCCATGAACAGAACTTAAGTCTAGCATAACATAGCCATGTACTATCTCATACTAGACTTGGGGGGCTTGTGGACGTATAGTCCGGACTGGGCCAGGAATGGGTCAGGCTCGGAAGACAGCGGCCCACTCTACGCCTAAACCCTAATCCATGCCCTATAAATACATGGCTGGATCTCCTTCTTGAGGACATGATATGTGACGATAACAGGTTGCTCTAACCCTAACTCATCACATCGCACCGATACTAACTTAACCGTCGGAGGTGGACCCCGGGGCTACGGCTTCGGGTCCACTCCTAACGGGTTCTCTTTGTTGACAGGTCTACTTAGGGCTCGAGAAGACGACGAACGGCCTAGGGAGAGTCGTCGAATCCATCCCGCGCCAGATTATGTATCAACAGGCCCGGAAGACAGCGGCCCACTCTACGCCTAAACCCTAATCCATGCCCTATAAATATATGGCTGGATCTCCTTCTTGAGGACATGATATGTGACGATAACAGGTTGCTCTAACCCTAACTCATCACATCGCACCGATACTAACTTAACCGTCGGAGGTGGACCCAGGGGCTACGGCCTCGGGTCCACTCCTAACGGGTTCTCTTTGTTGACAGGTCTACTTAGGGCTCGAGAAGACGACGAACGGCCCAGGGAGAGTCGTCAAATCCAGCCCGCGCCAGATTATGTATCAACAAGCATGGTTCACTGGACTATACCAAAACAAATAAGCACTGAACCAAATGGATTTACCAGTTTTGCACTCTCATAGTATCAACATTAGTCGATAAATAGCAAAAAGAAGGTCGCCGACTAGGGAGTGAGTACTCCAATCTTTTTTAAAAGACTGCCAAGTAAAAAAGTAGAAACCATAAATGGGGACTGCTGATGAATTCAAGACTAGTCAACCGTTGCAGGATCTCATCCTGGTCCAACAAGCACACACAAACAACCGACACCTATTTAAGATGGGCAATTGATTTCAAGTCATATTAATACAATCCTATTTGTTCATGCAACTCAATGATAAGTATCTAATAAATAAGACGACACACAGTTGAAAAGGTACAGCACCTTGTAAGAAGACTTAGCCCAGCAACTCACTGGGTGACACATGCATCTAAATGTAAAAAATCTCTTAAAGACCACAAATTGCGATTTTTATATGCTACAATATGAATTAACAAAAAGGTTTGTACAACATAATGCATGAAAACATGGACGGGTTTGGTAATGGGTCAAAACAGGATCAGGTTGAAATGTATAACTTTTAGTAGTGGTTGAAACGGGACACACAAGATCGAATATGGTGTATGTGAATTTATTACTGTACGTTCATCATTGTGAGTAATGAAATCAGATTGTTTTGGTTATAGTGGAAAATGAAGGACTAGGCCATGGTTGACGAGATCATTTGGCTTATCTTTTGCTTCTATTTTTATATTTAGTATTAAACTGTTGCTGACAATTCTAACTTTATTTTTATATATTTTGGTACTTTATTATTATTATATTTTGTGTTTCCAGAAACAAAAATATGGCTGGAACTAAAGGGGTGTTTGGACATTATCTTTTCATAGAGAAGTACAAACACGAAAGTGAATGCAATTCAATTGCCAAATAATTGCAAGAATATAAGGTACGATAGTTGACCAAATCCATCATGCTTAAATGGGCGACATATATAAGCTAGTCCAAATGACATGCTTAAAACATGCTTCGGAACATGCGTAATACCGAAACAAGCCTATAAGTGCCTATACATCTATTCTATATGGGAATATTATCCAAGAATTGTTTGAACATTTTTTTTTAATTATTATTTATGTATAATTTTTCAAGCTCAGATCAACTCACCGTAATCTACCAATGACTTATTCAATTCTCATATATCCATATTCATCACCATTACCAACACTTTATAAAATCCAATTATCGAAATCAGTTCCTCAACTCGGTTTATCTTATGTTTCTACTTGGAACCGACTTAAGTCAAATGGATTTTCAGTTTCAATAAAAAAACTTTAAAAAATGGTAAGTTTTTTTAGCAAGTTGTAGTGTAGTTAGTGCCAAGTCAAAAAAAAAAAGCTTGAATTTTTTAAATGAAAAAAGATGTTAACTTTTTGTTATGAATTTGAAACTAAATTTGTTTAATTTGTAGTATTTGCTATCTTTTGATTATTGGGAGGTGGAATTATAGAAATAACTTTGAAATTGATATCAAATTTGAGGTTAAATGTTTACTTACTTTGACTAAAAAAGTCAAAATGGTTATGTTTGTGACTTTAAAAATGAAATGGGTTTTATCTTATTTACACTTGGAATGGACTCAGGTAAAATTGGTATATTTTAAATGGACTCAGTGTACTTAGTACAAAGTCAAACTAAGTTTAAAAAAAGTACAAAGTCAAACTTAGGGAGTTTGAAGTGTATAATGATGTAAGCTTTTTGTTTGTGATTTTACACCAAGCTTATTAAATTTGTAGTACTTAACTTGGGTGTAATTTCTTAATGCACGGTTTCATTTGAATTTGCAGGGTTTGATTTGAATGTGTCTTGATTTCTTATTGAAAGGTTTCATTTTAATTTGCAACGGTTCTAATTTCCAAATTAAGTAATGGATTGACAAAGTTGTTTGTTTTCTTTTTCATAAACTATAACTTTGTATTTCAAAGTTATTTAACAACTTATATTAGCTACCTGTGAATTACACAGGCGTATAAGCTAGTAAGCTAACAAACAAAAACATTGGCTATAAATCAAATGGTTATAAAACTTCAAAATGTCTTTAGTCTTCCAGCTAGGATATGTCCAGCCCAAAATATTCTCTTGTCCAGTGCACGAAAAATCAATATAGATCTTCCCATCTGACAGGCCAAAAGAGACAAACAACCACTTCCCTGCAAAATTAATACCAAACCGACCCATATCAGTATATATCCTGCACAAATGATTACCCATTAACCAAAACTTATAATCTTACCACCATTACAGAAGAGAAATGTAACCCAATATCACTTTTGACCCAAATACTCTTCAACCAACCAAATCCCGAAGCACTGAATTTGACCACCCAGCTAAGTGCCAAGACCAAAGACCACCACCAGATTTCTATCCCAGAAAGAACAGATCAATGTCACATAGATCGCGGTACGCTCCGGTACGGGAACGAGGATCGGGAACGCAGATCGCGGCTTTCTATAACTCGATACGCTTGGGGGTAGGCTCATTTCGGATCGCTTCGGTACGGTGTACCATATAACATGATACGGTGTACCGAATATGTAATAGTATTAGTTTCCAATATTAATATTAAGGACTTTGAAACAATGAAAACAACAACTGATTGATAGTTCATCTTTGAAACTTTGAAACAATAAAAACAGTAAACAAAGACACTAAAGACTAAACAAAGACAGTAATCATGAGTGTAAACAACAACAACAACTGAAACACAACAACTCTTCATAGTTCATCTTAATAGAATGTGGGATGTGAAACTAATCATCATTATTGCTTGAAAAGTGTGAATACAGTTGTAAAGTGTGAATACAGTTGAAAATCATTATTAATAGAATGTTTCATGTTTTCTTTTTTGCCGCCCATCTGTTTTTAGTGCACAAAACCATTCGTTTCTTATATGGGCCTTTATGGGCCTTTATGGACCAATTCGCTATAAAAAGCGTATCTTATTAGCGAATGGAACGCGATCCATTGGGCGTTTGGAACGCGAAACGTACCCGTTTGGGAACACACGATCCAGATCGCAGATCGTGGGTCATATAGCGATTTATGTGACTATGGAACAGATAGTAGAACATATCCAGTTCCATATAACCTAGCTTATTCATTTGATAGGATTAAACTAAAGTACTGTTCATATGTTGTGGCCAACACGGTCATGCCGTCGTCATCACATCATAAGTATTTATTTTTAATAATTTTTCTCCTTAACCTTTTAAAATATATATAATAGACTTAACCAAACTAAGCAACTGTCATTTATACTTTCTTACAAAATATGAAAATTTTACATATTCTTCATTTAAATATATTTATTCTTCATAAAATGTTTAGAGTTTTGAGTGTTATTTGATGATCTACGATATATACCATACAATATAAGTGTAGTCTTCCATTTCCCTTGTGATTATACATGAAAACAGTTGTTATAAGTCAAATTGTCTTGGTCAAGCTGAGATGGAGTGTGCAGAATAGTTCCGTGTCATTAATTATACATGGCCAATAGTTGTTATAAGTCATATTGTGTAGGACAAGCTGAGAAGGAATGTGTGGATGATAGACCAACTCTTCTAAAAAGTCTTCGGTGATTTGATGATGGCATCCTTTTCACAATTTGCATGTCACGAACGTTGCATAAACTCTTCCCTATCCCACGTCTTCTTAAAAGTCTTGGTCAAGATGATAATGAATTTGTGGGAGCCATTCATTTCACCACTTGCATGTCACAAACTGATAACATGCAAAAACTGACTATAAAAAGCCAATACTTGTTCTCATAATTTTAAGTAAATTTCCAAAAATGAAGTCACCACAAGCAATAATTCACTTATCATCTTCCTCTCTTATTTCTTTTCTCTATTTCGGTCTCGCGATAACATGTCTTACTTCCGCCACTGTCACTGCTTCCTATGGCGGTAATGAGACTGATTATCTCGCGTTGTTGTCATTCAAGTCAAAGATCGCCCATGATCCATACAAATTTTTAACCTCGTGGAACGATTCCTTTCATTTCTGTGACTGGAGTGGTATTTCATGTGGAAAGCGGCACAAACGGGTGACTGTTTTACGGCTGGGTTCGCAAGGCCTAGAAGGCTCGTTGTCTCCTCATGTAGGAAACCTCAGCTTCCTCCGTGAGCTTTATCTCAGGAACAACAGCTTTCAAGGAACCGTTCCTCATGAACTTGGTCGTCTATCTAGGCTACGCCATCTTTATCTTAGTATAAACAAATTTGGTGGAGTCATTCCAACAAACTTGTCTTCTTGTTCTAACCTTGAAGACCTTTGGCTCTATCAAAATGAGCTAACTGGAAGCATACCCAAGGAGATGAGTTTACTCTCGAAACTTGCTACTCTTGAAATTCACTTCAATAACTTAACAGGTGGAATCCCACCTTTCTTGGGGAACATCTCGTCAATGGAAGTGTTCTCTGCTGTCAGGAACCCGTTGGGTGGGAGAATTCCAGATACCTTGGGTCATTGGAAAAGCTTGACGGCATTTCACTCTGGTGGCTGCAACTTATATGGAAGCATCCCTCATTCCATTTTCAACCTCTCACTCCTAGTTAATTTAACCATAGCTGGTAATCACCTCACTGGTAGTCTTCCTTCAGAAATTGGTAATCATCTCCCAAATCTTGAGTGGCTTCAGTTATGGGGTAATGAACTGACCGGAGTTCTTCCACCTTCTCTTTCTAATTGTTCTAAATTAGGAATTCTTGAAATGGAAGACAACAATTTTAGTGGGAAGTTGGCAATTGATTTTTCAAGACTAAGAGATATTAATATAATTAGATTATATGATAACGACTTCCATGGACGCGGAGAAGCTGATGACATGAGGTTTGTTGATTCTTTGAAAAACTGCTCCAGATTAGTAGATTTGGGAGTTGGTGATTGCAACCTTATAGGATTGCTTCCTATGTCAATAGGTAATCTCTCTGATCAACTTACCTTTCTCGATTTAGGAGAGAATCAATTATTCGGAAGGCTCCCTTCAACTATAGGTAGTCTAGTTGGCTTGACCACTTTATTTTTAGGAAATAATAGATTCAAAGGAAACATCCCCACTAGCGTTGGTAAACTTCAAAAGCTACAAGTTCTTGCTCTAGATAGGAATCAATTTTCAGGGCCTATCCCTGATGCCATTGGGAACCTATCATTGTTGAATAAACTTTATTTATATTCCAACAAATTAGAAGGCCATATTCCATCAAGCCTAGGGAATTGTAAAGAATTTAATGTGTTAGACCTTTCATACAATAGACTCACTGGAAACATAGCCAAACAGCTTTTTCTACTTCCATCACTAAATTATTATTTAGATCTTTCTCATAACCGCTTGTCTGGTTCCATTCCATCAGAGATTAAAAACCTCAATAAGTTGAGCGAGCTAAATTTATCTTATAATAATTTATCAGGCCCCATTACTAGTAGCCTTGGTGAGTGCGTTAGCCTTACAAAGTTATACCTAAGTGGCAACCGATTTCAAGGCGTAATACCATCTTCATTCAGTTCCTTGGGAGGATTGGGGGTACTCGACATTTCTCAAAATAATTTATCTGGTAGAATTCCACAATTTTTAGGCAAATGGAAATCCTTAGAGTATTTGAACCTATCCTTTAATGATTTTGAGGGTGAAGTACCGACTCTAGGAGTGTTTGCCAATGGAAGTGCATTTTCAGTTTTGGGGAACGATAAGCTTTGTGGTGGTTTGGTTACACTTAAGTTACCCAAATGCAAGGAGACGGGTAGTATGAAAAAAAAGTTTCTTTTCTTCATATTAGTCATCATGATTGCAGTCATGTTGCTCGTCGTATTATGTTTTGTGTATCTTTTGTGTAAGAAGAAACGCAACAGTCAACCATCTCAATCATCAGCGGGTGAACGGTTCATGAAAGTTTCATACCATCAACTTCTCAAGGCTACTGATGGCTTCTCTGCAGCAAATTTGATTGGGGAGGGTGGGTTTAGCTCGGTTTACAAAGGAATCCTCGATTCTAATCATAATAAACCTGTTGCAGTCAAAGTTTTGCATCTTCAAAATAAAGGAGCTTACAGAAGTTTTCTAGCAGAATGTGAAGCATGGCAGAATATTCGACACCGTAATCTGTTGAAGATAATAACTTCATGTTCAAGTGCTGATTTCCAAGGAAATGATTTTAAAGCTCTGGTTTACGAGTTTATGCCGAATGGAAGTGTATACGATTGGCTTCATTCAAGTGAAAATACATCGAAACTGAACCTTCTTCAAAGAATAAATATTCTTAAAGATGTTGCCACTGCACTTGATTATCTTCACAATCGCTGTCAAACAACGATTGTTCATGGTGACTTGAAGCCAAGTAACATTCTACTTGATGATGATATGGTGGCTCATGTTGGAGACTTTGGTTTAGCTCGACTACTTGGTACAGACTTAAACCAAAACAGCTCAACCGGGGTTAAAGGAACTATTGGTTATGCACCTCCAGGTAATTCCACTTTTATTCCATGATGCTTATATTTATTTACAGGTTAAAGTTTGTAAATTAATTAATTGTTTTTCGTTTGTAGAGTATGGTATCGGGAGCGAGATGACAAGTTGTGGGGACGTCTACAGTTTTGGAATATTATTACTAGAGGTGATGACTGGTAAAAAGCCGACAGACGGCATGTTTATTGAAGGTCTTAGCCTTCATAAATTTGCTTACATGGCATTACCAGATCAGGTAATCGATGTTATTGATGGTGATGCAATTGTGTTGCAAAGTTCCGAAGCGAATGCAAAGAGAGTGGAAGAATGTTTGGTTGCAACTATCAAGATTGGAGTATCATGCTCTGTGGATTCACCGCCACAAAGAATGAAAATTGAAATTGTTGTCAATGTGCTTCAAAATATATAAGGTATTCTGTTCTCCCATTTTATAAAATCTGATTTTACATGAGCTTGTATGGTGAAGTTGTAGCAAACTGCAACAAGGAGAAGTGCATGTCGTAGTTAAATAAATGTTAAGTTGTTAAAGATGTTCGTAATTGTGGTTTAATTTTCTTGTTGCATAAGTGTACGAGACATAAGAGTACGTTTACATTCCTGGTGACGTATCATATGTTTGTAAGTGTGGTTTCATTTCTATGAATCCAATTTGTGGTAATGAATTCTACTTAAGTTCTAATTGGTGTTCGATTCCTTAATGAACAGCCTAATGTTATTCGTGTTCTTTGGCTTTCAATTTCATAAATTTGACTTTTTCTTGAATATCTGAATGAGAAAGCTCGAGGCTTCCCTTTCTTATGGTTTCGAGTAGTGTATGGTTCAACTTCATAGAAAGTTGACCTCATGTTTGGTATAGTGTATTATTACTGCAAGTATACTGTACTAAAAATGTGTCAATAATGACCAAAGTGGATTTCTGATACATAAATCAGCTCGAATATTTTGATATACAGTTGGTCCAACACACGTACATTCACATTAGAGATTTGAAACTTGAAAGTTGAGAGTGTTGCCAAAGTTACTACTTAATGAAAGTTTAATTTACAAAAAAGGTGTAGTTATGGATTGTCCTAAAAATATAGATAAAACTGAACTAGGTCAATTAAGTTACAAAAAACGAGTCTTGTATCTACTTACTAATGTAATGTGGAAACATGTAACTTACAGTAATATGAAATGGGTTAAACATGAAACTGTACACCCACTCTTGTGAAATAAACCAAAGAACAGCGAAAACTAAAATGGGTCAATTGGGTAGACTCAAAAAATATCTTTAACTGAAGATGTTGAACCATCTCGATTTATCTTATAATAATTTATCAGATACCATTACTAGTAGCCTTGTTCAGTGCATTAGCCTTACAATGTTAAACCTACAAGGCAACCACTACAGTTTGTGAGATAATTTCAGCCATGAATGAATTTGTTGCTCTTCTTTTCCGAATTGAACATAGCATTGATTCAAATAAGGAATATCCATGGACATTACAAATGAGTTGATACATTGAGCTTGCCTACTGTATGACTACTCTTGCAAACAACACATCTAAAAAGACACAAGCCAACCTTATTAACTACTTGAGCAGAAATGAAAATAAAACATACACCATAGACGTCACTGTAAGTATCGTTATCGTCACTGCCTTTGAATAACTCGAGAAAAACAGATGGGGTTTGATGAAGTTGATGTCGTCTAATGGGCTCCTAACCCTAAGTCGACACTTTCTCTCTGGCGACTAAAAAGAAAAAAAGATATCCTTGCTAAACTGCAAACATCGATCTATTCAGCTCTATTCTCTTAATCTTTTGCTCTAATCTGTTATTCTTATGCAATTACTTATGTGGTTTGCTTAATTGTTTCAGATTTGTGTGATCGCTTAGGAGTTAGGGTTTTAAATAATCGGTTTTGTTAGGGTTTCGTTTTTTTTCTGGTATTTATTCTTTCACTTGGTATTATATACAAGATTAATTGATTGTGTGTATCATCTTAACATGGAGCCTGGTTAGTTTTTGTGGGATTATCGCTTAAACCCTAACATTCTGTTAGGGTTTTCTTCTTTTTATTTTGTTCGTTTTATGGTGCTGCTGGGTTTTGTCATATTTACGTGGGTTTGTGTGATTGTGTGTGGGGTTTCGTGTTATGGAGAAAGGGTTTTTCAACAAGGAATGTTCGTCGAAGAAAGCTGCTATTCCAGCCACCAACTTGGCCGATCAAGTTGGGTCACTTAAGGAACCTAATCCGTATGAATCGCTGGACATTAAGGCATTGGAGGCTAGGCTTAAAAGTCTTACAGGAGAGCATGGAATTGATTCTGCTGCTGGTCCTGACTTGCGCAAAGCTGCTAGGGTTGTTCGCAGCCCTAGTGATTATGATGGTACGTTAATTCTGTTTGGAGTGATGCAAATCTGGAAAATACAAGTCGAATTGATATGAATGTTGGGGGTTTGGAGTCGAGCACTAATGCACCTTCCAAGGTGGTGAATGTTGCTACTTCGAGTCACCCTTATACGATTTGGGTAACGTTAATTTTGAAACTAATGCTGGTGGTCCGGATGTTGCTTCGAAGGATGGTAAGAATGCTTCTACTTCTGGTCTTAATGTGAGTGATAGTATACACAACGATGTGAGGTCATTTGCTAATGTGTTAAACTCGGAACGTGTATCTAGGAAAGTTAACTTCCGTTCATTGGTGAATGAGAATCGAATTGATAATCATGATATGGTTCTTCCTAAGGCTACTATGGAGGGTGTGTTTAACCGCTATGATAATACTCTTGTTGGCTTCTTTGTCGGCAAGAATATTGCATTTCCGTTGGTCCAGAATTATGTAACCAATACATGGGGTAAGTTTGGATTAAAGAAACTTATGAAGAATGATGATGGTGTGTTTCTCTTTAAATTTGATTCTAAAGAGGGTGTTGAGAATGTTCTTCAACGAGGACCTTGGACAATTCGTAATTCTCCTATCATTCTCACTAAATGGACTCCTGACGTGCTATTGTCCAAAAGTGAGGTTACCAAAGTGCCAGTGTGGATTAAATTGCATAATGTGCCGTTACTTGCATATTCGGAAGACGGGTTGAGCCTTATTGCTACTCAGGTGGGTAAGCCGATCATGTTAGATGCATTCACTAGCTCCATGTGCGCTGACTCATGGGGTCGTATTAGTTTTGCTCGTGCTCTTGTTGAGTTATCATCGGAAGCTGATCTTAAACATGTGGTAACTATGGCGATCCCTAAGAAGGATGATAGTGGTTTTACTACGGCTAGTATCAAAGTTGAATATGAATGGAAACCTCCACATTGCTTGGAATGTAAAGTGTTTGGGCATGATAATGCTTGTTGTCCTAAGTCTCCTAAGGAGCATCATGCTGATGCTCACACCTCGACCTTGGATGTGAATGATGATGGGTTTAAGGTGGTGCAGAATCGGAAAGCCAAACCCCAAGGTCCGAAGTTGGCTAGCGGTATTAATATGGGTAAGGGTCCTAAATTTGCTCCTAGGAAGCAGGTTTATGTCCCAAAGAAGAAGACACCGGACGTTGCTAGTGTTAATGCTACAGGTACTCCTGTTACTACTTCTAACTCTTTTGGGACACTTGAGGTGCATGAGGACACGGGCATTCAAAGTCCTGTGGTTGATTCTACTACTGATGAGGCGAAGATTGGGAATTCTACTGGTTGTACTAAGGAAGCAGGTATGGATGGCTCTCGGGGGCAGGAATCTCGTGTTGATACAGATGTGGATACTGGTCGTACATTGGAGGTTAATGAGGATGAGTTGATTAAGACTGGTTCTACATCACATGTACCGCTTGTGAGTGATTCAATGAGAACAATGGATGTTGGTTCTACTCCCATAGTTGAGAAAATTGGTAAGCTTGAAAAACTACTTATTGATAGGAAAGCTACTCTTGTGGATGATGATGGTCTACCTATTCCGTCTACCTCTTCTACTAAGAGAGCTAACCCTTTTTCTAAAGTGGGAGAGATTGAGGTGTCTGATTCTGAAGATGAGGTTGTTGCTAACCCATTTGATGAGTCTGCTAATATATTTGGTGGTGGCCAAGAGTTTGAAGATGAGTATGATGAATATGACTTCAATGACTATGCGAAACAGGTTCGTGATCTTCCTGGGAATTTGGATGCCTTTAATGCCATGTATGGCACAAAGTTTCAAGGTCCTAGGAAATAATCTTATTTCGTTGTGTCATATGTTATCATTTGAGTAGTGGTTTGTTTTCTTGTTTAGAAAATTGGAAGTGTCTTGTTATGTAAGCTCTATGCCTATGTAACGGGCTGATATATGGGATTTCACTCATATACATTGTACTTAAACATTTATTTGGTTAATATATTTACCAGGGTGCAGGATTACTCCCCTTTACCAAAAAAAAGTTGATGTCGTCTCCAATCTGGCTTTAGAATTGAGAATCAGACCATATGACGAATACATAATAAATCTTGACTTTACCCATCCAAGTACAAGCTCCAAATAACACTAATAACTAGCAATACACCACATTGATCACCTGCACAAACTAAAACAAACACACTTTATCATTCTTTCGAGCTTCAAACATATAGATGGCAGTAAATGTTAAGCCTTGGCAACGGTGATATCACTGAGCCCATTCCAGTAATTTGTGATATCACTGAGCCCAGTAATTTGTGATATCACTTAGCCCATTCCAGTAATTTGTTGCTCTTTCAAAGGGAATAAAATATTTACGTTGTTAAGAAACTAACTGTCGAATACAGAGGTCGCAATTTCAAGCATTTTACTTATAAATGGATCAATTTACGTTATGTTATATTTAATGGGTTGGCTGAAAACATTCATTAATCATAATTTTTAAACAAGTTTTAGAAAAGGACAGACCACGTTTGTAGGTCAACCTGATCCAGTCCAGACTAAAATTACCAGTTTGACTTGTTTCCCAACCTGACTAGCTGCCCGTTATGGAACACCTCTAGTTTTGATCATGTGTTACCTGTAAGGCTCACAAGCCTGCATTTCCAAGGGTCCATATCTACGGTGTGACTGATAAAGCATTAGCCAATGCTTTTCTGCAATACAAAGCGATGGGAATACCAACGGGTTAGGACTGAAGGGCCATATATTTGGTTCACCATGTTAACGAGTCTGTCAAAAACAACCATTTACAGTAGCAAAATTGGGGATCTTGCAACAAAAGTCAAATTAATGATCATTTCATTTCCAAATCTGTCAAAGAAAATTGCAGAAAGTGTCTGTATATGCAACAAAACTGAATCGTATTAAAAAGTGCCATGTTAATTCCATACTTTTGACTACTACTACAGTGACCTTCAAATAAAAAACCTAATAAGCCCATTCTTAAAGTGTTTCGCTCAGCTATTTTGAATACAACATAAACTTGGCAATCTTGACCCAACCCGAACCAGTTGACCCACGACCCGTTTGACCAGTGTTTCCATTTCACCCGTTTCGACCCATGACCCATTTGACCTATAACTAAACCATCACGGTAACAACTAAATCAACATTTGCCCTATTAAACTAAATTACTTTTAGTTTTATTTAAGTGAACAGCTACAGCTGATTCAGCATTCTATTTATTTAGATTAATTACTATGTGTAATGTGGACCACAAAAAAATACAAATTAATAAACATAACTCGATCACATCCTGATGTAGTTCAACACTCGGCATGTTTAAACTAACAACCTGACAACACATGTGGTTTAATGCAAGCAGCACCTGCTTCACATTACCATATCTATAAGATTCAACTTATTCAGCAAGGTATATATCAACCATATCTAAGAGGGGGAGTCACAATATGCATATATTATAGCAGCAATAGCACATTTCATATTTTTTACATTTTGGGTTATATATTTCATACCTATAAAAAGAAATAGCATACAATGTGATTAATAAGTAGGAATAGAAAACCAGATTGTCATGCAGCTGAGCGCTCAGGTCCTATTAGTTGGTTTGCAGCAAAAGTTATGACAAAGTGATTCGGGCTGCATAAATGATATAATATTATTTTCATTGACAATCAGAAACAATTAAATAGTATTTACTTGTTGGTACACATTGCCATGATGCAAAATAGACCAAGCAAGAAGTAGAGTTGACTACTTGACTTTGTCCATTTCATCCTTATAAGGGGATAGGTAAGCATAACAAACTGTTTAGTTGTAGGACACTGATGCAAGTTTTCAGTCAATAAATATAGTCTTAAGATACATACAACAAGCAAAGACACACATGATGCACGGAAATGACACCATTCACATATTACATGTCTGCACCACATCATTAAGTAAAGAGAAAAAGTTTCAAGCATATGCTACCAATGCCAGTCCAAGTATCAGTATCCTTCACTTTCAATACCCACTCCAAACTCATTAAAAATATATGAAAAGTAAAACTAAACATGGAAAATTTCTAGGAGAAACTGTGTTTCATGAACTAATCTCTCACTCAAATGGCTCTTTAGCGCCTATTGTAGTACAGGCAGTCCATATTGGAGTACAGGCAGTCCATATTGGTAAGCTGGATCGGTTTCACACATAATATCTACTCTAGTATCTTACTTGATAATTAATATATATACACTTTATGTTATCAAAAAGAGTAGTACATAAAGCTCTGATGCTTGCTTTGTTTATGTAATAAAAAACATATAAACGGATGATTAGCTCAAAATTTTGAAAAATCCGAGGTAAATAAACATTTATCCAGATGAACTATATATCCATTCTACACGCTAATGAAAATAGTAAAAAGTATGTAATGATTTGGTATGTATTGTGGTACTTCGACTAATCTCATTATCCAATATCACATGAAAACTATAACATTCTTATCTCCATTAAGCTAGACTTACCTATATGCAAACTTAATACTAATTCATTTTGTTCTGTAAGATTCTTTTATATTGTCATTATCGAACAATATTTCTATTAATCTATATATTAGGTCTTTGGTTTTACACATATTAAAGTACTCATATGTTTATAAAAAAGTTTTCGAATAACATAAATGTGCCTACACGCACAAGATAATTTCAAGTTATCAGAAGTTACCCAACCCAACCATTTTGCTAACATTAAGCATCTATTAGCCCACATTGTGTTATGCGCCTGCCATGGTAAAGTTTTTGTGACTGCAAATCACATGAAAACTAATGTAACAATGTAGCTAAATTTGCAACGGTTACTCAAAGAACAGCACACAAAATGCCCTTTTGCTCCGGAATACATAAGGGCAATTTAAAAAACAATATCTGTCGATTCAAACAGTAAGTGATAAACTAGCCAGTAGATGAGAAAACGTAACAGCAAAACTTGCCATTTCTGCAATTGACAGGCAAAACTAAACCTAAAACTGTTTTATCCAATGACTAAAAATGTTTTCGGAGTTGATTATCATACTAATGACTAAAACTTATTATCTCATTCTAAACGACACGCCAAACAATTGTTGCATGTCAAAATCGAACGATAAATATTAGGCAAGTATCATTCTCTAATGGACATTTCATCAAACACCTTTCGTGCACAACCTAAACCCCAGCTAAAAACCATAGCCGCACGTAACACGCCTAATTCACCTATATCGCACTATAATATGACAAATCTCTATAACTAACACCTAATTGAAGCAAACACATTTAATCAATGAATTGAGTTCAAAAGTATACCTGAGAGCATCACAAAATCAGCAACTTCAGCTCACAAAACCAAAGACTATTTGTTTGTGATTAGAAGCTCTGTACCATTTTTTACACACATTCAATAAGCTCTGTACCTTCTTTTTTTTATGCCCAATAGCTTATTAACCTCTTAAAATAAGCCTACCCAGTGTTGTAAATCTCGGACTACAAAGTAATCGGACCAGGGAGAGTTGAGCAGAATCGGCCAAAAGTTTCAATTTGGTCAAAAGCAGATAAAATTTGGGGCTTTTATAAAATTTGGGGATTTAGTTTAAATTGAAGGAATTTCTTAAAGGATTATTGTTTGGTGAAAACCAGATAAAATCATAAGCCCAAAATAAGCTTAAACAAGTACCCCTAAGTTCAAAGTTGATAAATGATAGTTGCTGTGAAATGAGAGTCAAACAAACAAAAAATGGAGAGTCATGGTTTTGGTGAATGGGGGAGATTAGAGTTAATTGAGTGTGTTTGGATGGGATTGCCAGAGTGGAAGGTTTTTGCAAGGGTGTTCTTGGAATAGTTTTTTGGTTGCTATGTTGTTAATAAGATTGGGTTAAAGATTTGGAGATTGGGTAATTTTAGGCTATGTTTAGACTATGTTTATTGGGAGGTTGGCAACGCAACCCATAAAAAATACATACAAATATAATACTTTTATAATCTTGTATATAAATCTTTATTGTAATCTAGATCATTTGGTAACCTAAGATTGCCAACCCACAATCTGCCTTTGTGGCTTTTTTTGTTCTTTTTTCTTTTTTAATTTTTAATATATTTTTAATATTTAGTATAGATCGGTTGGGTTGTTGATAAATGATGAAAAAATATAGATTTGTTGTATGTATTGGTTGTGTAGGTGGAGGAAATAGATAATAATATTTTATTAGGAGATCGGGTTATTATGGGTTGTTGATAAAGATAGTCATATTAGATGGGTTGCCAACCCAACTCAAACAATATACATACAAAATAATAATTTTTTAATTATTTCATCCAATCTTTCCTACCAATCTAGGTCGTATGACAACCTAAGAATCTAACTTACAATCTATCACTTGTCAAGGTGTTAATGGCTATTGTTTTTTTTTTTAATACTTATTATTTTATAAAAGAATGGATTGGTTGTATTTATTGGTTAGGTTGGGTTGTTGATAAATGGTAAAAAAATATAGATTTGTTGGTATGTATTAATTGTGTAGATGGATGAAAAGAAAATAATATTTTAATAAAAGATTGGGTTGTGATAGGTTGTTGATAATATAGTCTTAGGAAAACCACTTCCATTTTGTCAGAGAAATGCTTCGTCGTCACCATGGTGAGCAGCTCTACGGCGAGGGACGGCGAACCACCCCGGTGTGGCGGCGGGGCACGGCGAACCGCCACGTAAGCCCACGGCGAGCCACGAAATCCCCACACTCTCCGCTCTAAAGGTTCATTGCTTTTCTTTTTTTTTCTATCTTTGACACATTAGGCTAAAGAGAGCGATGTCTCAGGTTTCTCTCTCCTCTCATTTTCCCTCACTCCTTTTCATCATACTTCTGTTTTGGTCATTTTTCGCTCACTTTTCACTAAAATATCTATGTACAAAAATATACCCCACCCAATATCCCACACACACTCACAAAATAAAATAAAAAATTAGGCCCAGTTTGTCAGCCAAAAACAATAGTGAGCAACTTACCATACTTTGCAATTTTGGATGTGTTGCGCGTGAGTTGGCCACCAAAAAGGGAAGTCACGACCACTCCATCCAGTCTTAATTTGTTGCAAAAATGTACATAGATGCTCAAAAAGTTGATCAACTAGACTTAAGAAGTGTTTATTTTTCTCTTATCTTAACTACGTATAATTTAAAAACTAACTTTTATTGAAAGTGAAAAAGTAATGATTCTCAAGGGGTGGGAGGATTAGATGGCCGAGATTAATCAGAGTCAAGTGTATTTGGATGGGATTTTCAGTGTGGCAAATATAAAAAGAAATACATCAATTATTTGTTTGTAATTTCAATGTTTTTCTTATGAAAAATGATTCTTATGGCTAAGTAGTAAGCTTACTAATCTTTACTACATAAAATAAGAAAATGGTCAACAAGTTAATATTGGAAAAGTGAAATAGTGGAAAGAGAATTTATGTTTCTTTGGCAACTATTCTTGCATGTTAATTTTGTATGGAAGTATTTATTTTGATTTCAATGTATTTGCCGCATGGTATTTTTGCATGGTAACTATTCAATTTTGACTTCAATGTATTTCCATTTTCCACACTGCACCAGCCATTTCATTGTTTCATAGGCGGGAAAATTGTTTTTTCAACATTTCGTATTTCGCCTATATAAACAACCCACGTCAGCTCTCCTCTCACTTCCCCTCACCCCCACTCACCTTTTTGTGGGCAAGGATACTACATATTCACTTTTTATTAAAATATTCAGTTTATACAAATATGCACCACTAAATACCCCACACACACAATAAAAAATAATAAAACATGAAGGATACTTAAGGTAAGTCGTTCACCTTATTTGGTCTTGGGAACCTCCATTCGCGCATGAGTGGACTAGGTGGGCAAGGTGATGCTGCGTGAGTTGGTTGCAAGGGGAGAGGCTCACCTGCCCCTTGCCGACCAGCCTAAATAAAACTTAAATATCTCAAAAGATAAAAACTTACAACCACCAAAAAGTTTACTAACAATTGTAAAAAAATAATAATAATAATAAATGCAAATCAATTCACTATGTACTCTTCACTTTAAATGTCAACTCACCAACAACGCCACGTCACCATCACCAATGGCAGTCGCAACCACCAACGACAGCACCGCACCTCCGTCGCAATCATCTTCTCCGGTGCCGGTCACCGGTTCTCCTCCGTTGGCCGAAAGTTTAGATAGCCGGTTGAGAGCTCGAGTTCGTATCCTAATCGGAATAATCAGCTGGATATGCAGGTTCTGTAACTGAATTTGACTGTTTAACTGATTATTAATTTAATTTAATTTAATTTAAAATTAATTTTATTTGATTTTTTATAACCGTCTTTGAGAAAAAGTGAAATTAAATGGTTAGGTATAGGATGGAAGTGTTGTTATAAGTACTAGTTAAGGCTTAAGATTCATAGACGCTGAGACGCGGTGTGGCGGTATAGGTGGATGCTAGTCTGTTAATATTGAATTTCGTTTCGCGATGAGTGTTATATCTTTCGTTAGGTGCTATGTGAAAAGTTACATAATGTAGATGAATTTTCATGCGTCTGTCCGTTTAAGGAACGCGTGTGAATGTTTCAATGTATGATGGACACGATATATCTTATATTAATGGGCAAATGTTTGAAAAAAATATTAAATTTGTCACCATTTTCTTTTGTGGGTAGAGAACAAAATTTTTTACTTTTGTGCGTACTCTTCTTTCAAATTAATCATTTTTAGGGTACTATGTGACATTTTTGCCCTTCGGGAAAAAAAATTTCTATTAGCTACGAGGGTAAAAAATGTTCAAAAATTTCGTAAAATACCCTAAAAAGGATAAATTTGAAAGAAAGTACCCATAAAAGCAAAAAAAATTGTTCGCTACCCACAAAAGAAAATTGTGACAATTATGATATTTTTTTCAATCATTTGCGCTATATTAATTTGACTGATGGTGGTGGTGAAACCTTTTGAATGTTCTTATGCACTATTGAGGTGGTCAAGTTTCTTTTAGAGAAAAACAATAGTACGACCACCAGGGACGGAGCCAGTAGGGGGCTGGCGGGTGCTCGGCCCCCCAACCGCCCAACTAGAGCTTGGTTTCCGGCCAACATTTTATAAAATATTCAATCTTGCCCCTGCCAATAGCCTAGATCTAAACGCACCCATGTTATATATTACGTTCTTAGATTGGTAATTGTTGAAAATAAAGAGTGAAGAAGATAGATGCAGGTATTGTGAGAGAAGGAAGAATGGTTGGGAAGAAGAAATGTTGGAAAAAAAGTACTACGTAGTAATATAGTACAATAATAAACATATTTGTTTGTGTAATAGTACCCTTTCAATATTACCCACACAACTTTTGGTCAGATTGCCTAGGGAAATAGGAAATCCATTATTCAATTTTTGCTTCTAATTGTGAAATTTTTTTTTAGTTTACATTGCTTTTAGATGTTGAAGTAATTAAAAAAAAATAAAAATAGCAAAGCTGATACCTACGTTATTTTGAGATTGTAAAATTTGTTTATTGGACAACATGTTAGTATTTATTGATGTTTTAAAGTCATTTTTAATGACTAAGAGACTTAACCACATATGTGTTGGAGACTTCGAGATATGTTGAAATGATTGAACCGGTGAGGTAACCAATCTAACCCGCACATTGTTATACTAATTATTTTCGGCCCCCCCTAATATAAATTCCTAGCTCCGTCTCTGACGACCACAGTAGTAATGAGGGGATTTGATGTTGGTGCTAGAGGGTAGTGCTGGGTAGGTTTGGGATGTGGTGTGAGAGTGGCGAAGAAGACGAGGATATATTAGTCATTTTACATGTGTTTGAGCTCGAATTAGAACAATCCCGCCTTTTCACTTTACATTTGTGTTTTCTATCACAATTATTTTCAGCAACAAAGTTTGTTACTTCAGTTCTTCGAAAGTGCATAACTCTTTAACATTTACAGAATTCAAAGCGAGATATTTGATTGATTCTCTTATAACATTGTTTACTTTAATGCACAGATTTTGTATAAATTGTATCATTAATGGACGCAGCCTGACACAGATAGTAAAATGAGGGAAATTCACCAATGTTAATTTACATCAAACATAGTTATTTGGATAGCTGTTACTAATAATCGTCATCATTGTTCTGAATATCTTGAGGATAATTAGGCTATTTATTGTTAGAATAAGTATCTATGTTAACAGTATCGAACCTTCCTTTTCTTTTCGCAAGTTTCACTCTTCTTTAGCTGATATAGATTACAGTAAACGGATATAGATATTAGCTTTTACTTCTGTGAGAAATAATTCTGTGGATACATGTGCATTATGCTTAATTTATCAACTTCGTATATCTGTATCAGGTTTAAGATCATCGCTGTCAAAAGTAGAAGCTTGGTTAGGCATTATCGGGCCGGAAGTATGACTGCTTACGTGAACTAGTGAAGGATGGAATACAATAAGAATGAAGCCAAAAGGGCGAAAGAAATCGCTGAAAGTAAGTATTCTTCAAAGGATGTAAAGGTCGCAAAGAAATTTGCTTTAAAGGCGCCAAATTTGTTTCCTGGTCTTGAGGGTATTTTCAAACTATTAGCAGTCCTGGATGTGCATGTTGCTGCCGAAAACAAAGTAAGTGGTGAATCGGATTATTATGGGATAATTGGTGTGAACCCATTTGCAGATGATGATACTGTGAAGAAACATTATAGAAAACTAGCTTTATCACTTCATCCCGATAAGAACAAGTCTATAGGTGCAGAAGGGGCATTCCAACTCGTTTCTCAAGCATAGAATTTGTTATCTGATAAATACAAAAGATTGGTAGAAGATCATAAAAGGCATGCTCAATTTCTGAAGCAGAGGGTTCTGTTGGGATTTAATACTCATAACAATTATATAAAATCAAATAACATCATCAAAGCATGCAGCGGAAGTAAATAGGAATAATATATGTAAGTAATTAACCGAACAAGAAAGTGCGTACCTTTTAGCAATTCAAGAATCAAACGATGATTAGAACAAGAACAAAAACCCAAAACCCTAACTTAGGGTTTAATATATTCGACCCAACCAAAAGTCGACCACCAAGAATACAAGCTCAAGCGTGCTTGTCCTTCGTTCTTGTACACACGTACTATTAGCGATTTGATGTGAAAAGCTAGTTCCTTGAATCACAAATAAAACCAAACACTTGTTTCTTTAGTTAAGCAAAATCAAAACCCTTATAGTGAGGGTTGTTCGACCGGCCACAAAAGAAAGAGGGGAGAAGAGGAGAAATTAGGTATATTGGTGATCCAAGGTTAGGAGAATAATGAATACAAGGGTTTCTATATATACATTCTCAAAACTTGGTGACCAAGAAAAGCCTCCCTTGGGCTTTTGAGAAGCCACGACCGGCCACCCAACCCAAGAGGGGTTCTAGACTTTTCTTGCCCACTAATTTCATCTCTAGTCCTCGTAGTTTACATTTAACGACCGTTAGTTAAAACCCCGTTAAATATTAACTATCGTTATGTTTTATTTCGTGACTAATAATTAATAATAACATTTTATATATTAATTATTAACATCAACTCTCATACGTAATGTGTGCAATCCCGAAGTCTCGAGTTCGAATCCGGTCATACTAATATTAATAATTATCCATAAACCTTTCAGCTCCCACTTGGATATTACTTAATATAGTAATGACATTGGTTAGTCTAGCTTTCACACGCCAACGCCCCCAGATCAAATCGAGTATGGTCTCCTGGAAAAAACCATTTAATGATTCATCATTTTTACTTATCCTTTTGTTACTAATACTACATTAACCATGAATATGGATCAAGTCATTTCATAAGTTAATATTCTGTTTCTCATTGTATTCGATTGAACAAGATTACCAAATCATCTGAACGTATTCCAGATAGATCTTGGGTATGGCCATACAAACATCTTGTCAACCCTACGAGGGGCCCAAATATAGTATTATACTTTGAAACAAATTCAAAGGAACAAATTCTCTTGACTACAAACATAACTCATGAATTTTGCAACACTTCCAAAAATAGCCCTTATAACTAACAGTTACGGATAGCGTTAGACTATCTTACACAAATGCACTACATTCATATCAGTTATCTGGTATCTCAAGTTTGAGGATAAACACTTCATGATATACTTAATGACAAAAATCCATAAAGTATCAATATGTAAAGTTGGGATGAGTCCTATATTCAATTCATTGAATATCATGTGAATCTGGTATGTCCCACGCATCAATATACTTTAAAAGTATATTCTACCAAAACTCAGATTTATCTTAATTCAATGACATTCCCACATCATTAATCGACAACGGACTATTTAGAATAACATAAGTTATTCACGGATTAAACATGCAAATATAGGATATAATATTAAGAAAATGAAAATAAACATAACCAATATTTTATTTCATTTAAATAATATTTGTTCAAAACATCCCTTATCCAAATACTAAATAGATCAATGCATGATAATACTGGTTAATGAATTATGTCTCAAGTAATGACAATCATACTTGTTTGACAAAGCATAATTTCAACTAACTTTGATCTATCGGAATTTTGAGAATACTTATCTTAAGAATTCAACTAGTGAAGTTCTTGTATGTGTGCATTCAAAATATTTTGATATTGCCACATAATATTTCATAAAGTGTGTGACATCCTCAACACCAATTTATGATAATCAAACTTTCAAACAATTTTTAAAGTTTAAAGCATTCTAATTCTTTATTGTATAATGCAACTATGCTCTTGGTTGAGCACAACTAGTTCACATGGCCATTTACAAGGATGAAATCCTCCCATGACTAGTATTGAGTGTCATCTCAATTATACCACCATCATTGTATACAAACAACAATATGCTCTTTAAAAATTTCGTAAACTTCAATATCTACAGTGTAATGTTTGATGCCTTCCAAACTTTCAAGTTTGTTGGCTATGACAATTACGCAACAATTGTTGTATTGCTCATCTATAGAATTTTGAGAGAAATTCCAGGCTGAGGAATGTAATTCTAGATTCAAACATATTCTATTAGAATATTCATTCTAGTAACTTCATTAGATATCAATGTTGTCAAATCATCTTGCCTTCAAGCATGATACAACAATCACATGATGCTCATGAAAAATCCTTGTGTCAAACTAAGATTTTATTCATGTTCTACATATCCATTTTACAAATGATATATCATGTTCTTTTAGACTCATTTATTTACCGCACATGTTAATAAACATATTTTCCAAGGTTGTATGTCTTATTTTCTAAATCTTTCAAGTGAAGTTCCATTCCAAACTAAAACTTAACATTTAGCTTAGATGGAATATTACTACCCACAACATATAAGATTTAAAGAAAATAAACACAATACTCCCACTAGCTTTCAGGAATACTTAGAAATTATCTTATTTTAATTTTTAAACCAAACTTTGGTTTAATAGTTAAACATAAGAATCATCTCCTAGATGCATGCATATATCCATTAATGGATTCTTGCCTTTTGTACATTTTCAAAAATTATGTGAATTCATAAAACTCCTTTGTATTACTTATCGTCCTCGCAAAAGTAATCACACAACAAAGAGTTTTTGATATTCATTGTCAGATTTCATATAAATTGAAATTAAGTATGACAATCATAATCATTATATATTTAATGTGCCAAAGAAAGAATATTCAATCACAGTTAATCGCTTAAGTGTGATTAATAATCTTGTCACAAGCCATGCATTAAACACATGTACAATTTTGTCCATATGATTTCTACACAAAGAATTTAAACCGCTAGGGTTTTCCTTCCTTTGAAGAAACTCATCTTTATTAAGATAAACCAAGTATACAAAGTTGATTATCTCTTTGGACAGCATCTTAACATTCATAGTATGAATAATTTACCACAATTCAATATTTAGGTAATATATCATTATGATTAACAGGTTTACCATGATCCTGTAAATCATATTTCTCATCATATCAAATATCTGAGATATCCTTGCGGATCTATGAATGAGAATTCCATCATTTTGAGGTATATCATATTTGACCTCATCATGATATTCACTAGTGTATTTTAGAAGATTGTGTGTTTTGTAATTGTAATCTCTTCAAGATTTAAACAAAACTCCCACTTGCTTTTGTAATTTAAAGACTATCTACAAATACTTCAGCAAGTAGAACAACACCAAATTGTTTTCTTTTGGGATATTACAAAACACATCGACAGTTCGTAAATCTTGTTCGTTAATAACCTACTCCATAAGTAGTTTTAACAATTCAAAACTTCAATATAAGCCTCAATGTGATTCATCACATTCCATACTAAAATGGTGTCTTATTAATCTTCTAGGTTTGAGTTTATTAAGTATATCCAATCAATACTCAATTTTCTAACCTTGATAAATTTTGGAAGAAAAGAAGATATTGTTATCTTGAATCAAACAATATAACAAATGTTTGATTCTTCTAACTGAACATTCCATATACATACAGTATTTCATTAGAATTAATATTGTAAGACAATCTAACAATATGTAAGATAAACATATTCTTTTTGGCTTACCTATTTACCAATTAAATCATCTTAATGGTAAAATAAAATTCCAAGCCAATTGCATGCTTTATAACACAAGTACTTTTGATCAAGTCACTTCATGTCCATGTCTCAACTAGAAAACATAAACAGTTATAATCTCATTATACGTTATAAGTCATTTACCAATGACTTTATGTCTTAATAAGAAGACATAACTAGTTAACGTATTACTTTATATTATATGTCTTGTAATAATGAAAAGACTTCATGTTTGTGACTTTACAAAGAAACACATAAACATTTATAATTTAAAGTAATTATGAACACCACATCATGGTTTCAATTAATTTATTTTCAAGTTAATATACTACTCTATCTATTTATGTCATTCTAAAAATACATAAATATTTAAGATAGTATTACTTTATTTAATTATGTCATTCCAAGAAGTGTCCAACTTAAGAAACTGTAAAAGCATCCACGCCCGATCCCACGACAAGTGGAGATTTACCTTGAGATTACAATCTAGCCAAGATCTCACTTAACCTAAAATGTAACTTCAAGTGTTTCTATATTTTGAATGACATAAGACATAAAAGTAGTCTATGTTATAATCTTGACACATGTTCTAAACAAGTCAATCTTATTTGAATGTTAATCTCTTACCTTACGATCAAGAGAATACATTAATTATATTTGTATGTGTTGTTCCTTTGCACATAATAAATACTTCTCCCACTTGTGCATAGAACAACATCATATAGTAGATAAACACCATGACATTCGTTTGTTTATGTGAGCAATATGATAGTGTCATAGATATATAAGCATTACAAGTAGATGTAGGAACACTTAATTATCAAGGAAACGTTCATGACTATCCTTGAGAATATGAATGTCTACATTTTTGAACGTAATGTATTATTTCAAGAAAATCTACCAAGATAATAAATCTTGTAACTCCCACTGAATTAGACAACGTTACAATAATGTCTTATTCAGTAATACACCACAATACTCCCACTGGATTTGACAACATTGTAAGTGTTTCATTAACCAGTGAAAATAGCGTGCTATTACGTTACTACCCCTTTGTAAGACCATTCGTAACAATTACTTAGGTACTAAAAGAGTGTATTCTACTTTGTAGATGATGGATTATCCATCAATGCTATAACTTGAAAAATTGAGCATGCAATTTCTTCCTTAATAGGTCTACTATCCCCACAATGGTGTGTAGCACCTTTAATTGGTCAAAGCAAAACAACTAGATAAACTATACTAGTTTGTCTTTTACCAATTTTGCGGTAATTAGTCTAGCTTCTAATTTAATAACTCATAAAATGTCAAACATGTTTTCTAGTTGACCAAAATATCATATAAGAATTCAATCACCAACAGAGGGTAATGAAATCTCTTAAGGAAAACATGGTGTGCAATTTTCTTAACTATTAAAGTTGCTATGAGTTATATTAGAATTTAGACAATTCTAATGTTCCTAACATACCTTTCTCAACCATGAAAAGGAATAGGATTGAGTCACAGTCTTCTTCCATGGAAAAGAGTTTATGTTTGTCTTTTAGTAAATTTTTCTTGATCAAACATTCGTTTGAAAACAGAACTAGATCAATTTACCAAAGCCCAAACTACGTTTACGGTTTAATGTTGCATTAATACAATCAAAAGAATTAACAAAATTCAATTTTTAGTATTTTTGATAATTAAATCTTTCAAGAAAATAAAATACCCTTGGTCAATATTCATATTAACCATAGAATTTTCCTTGAATCTAGGACCCTCATTATCATAGTTTCACCACATCAGTTGATCTGCTAGTGATGAAAGTATATAATAGGTAATTGTCGAAGAACAATAATTGACAAACAAGTTTTCAATTCCTAGAAATTATGGGATTTACAATTTTGCCAAAACAATTAATGCAAAATGTAAGCATGTTTTATCTCATCTTATGCCTTAAGTCATAGGTCTCACTAACTAACTTAATTAAGTTGTCTAATTTAGAAACTGCAAATCATTAAGCTGAGGTCTCACACAACAAAATAATTCACCTTGTCATTGTAATCTAGATCAAGGTCTCACATAACTAAATTACAACTTCAAGTGTTTCATATCATTAGATGGCATAAACTTAAATTTAAAGGGTACAATTTTTGACGTGTAATCAAAACTTATGTATAAAGAAGCATGCATACAACTTTATAACAAAATATTTTCGAAAACCTTACATAAGATTTTAATTGCTAAGATTAAATTCTACAAAGTTTTAATCGATGCGTTGAGAAACTTACAACTTTGCACTAAGATGCTTCGTACATAGAATGGTTATACTAGGTAGCTCCAATCGAACTCACAGGGGGCAGAGGACCAGGTAAGCGCTGAGGCATAACCTTAGACTACCATTCAGTGAGACTGTGCTCACTTCTTAAATAACCCCTTTATAGTTTGTTCTAGTGGGTGAGCCGTTCTAACCATTTAGTACAGTCGCATCAATCGATTTAAAGTTCAAGAATAATTCTTAAATAACAAATCAATTTCGCCATTATTTAGTCCATTTAATTTTCTATTCATAAAAAACCCTTTTTGCTTACTAACATGTCAAACAATATATAAATAAAAAAGCATTTTAATAAAAATTAAACACACTCAAATAATATAAACATATACCTAAACAATTTTAACATATGTAAAAACAATTAGCCACATGCATAATTATTTCAATAAACTCTAATAAACAATTCTAGGCGTAAATAAATGCATACATTAACTTGTGCTTTCATCTCGCGAGAAGATGAGCCACATACATCGACAAGTCGATTGCGTAAGCCAAAGTTAATAATATACCAATTAGCACGTAACGAATTTTTATTAGTTATAATTGAGGTCTTCCCCAATTCAATAATTATTAAATAAATAAAACATGTGTGTATCACTTAACAATTAATCAATAAACAAAAAACAATACTCCATGGCAAAACATGCATGTTCCACCATGGATTCCGCATAACAATTATCACCCAAGATACGCATATTACATGTCACATAACAATTATTCATTAATTAACCACATAAAATAAGCATGCAATCCTAAGGTTTCTACAAGTTTTACAAAATTAAAACCTAATTAAATAAATTTAGGGTAATCGACCCATAATAAATAAAATTAGGGTTTCGAATTCAAAACCCTAGAAACCATAAAAAGCATGCATATAATCAAAAAGATCCAATTTTTATGTGTTTCGGTAATTAATTACATCATATTAACGGCTCGTGATGCCACTGTTGGGATTTAATACTCATAACAATTATATAAAATCAAATAACATCATCAAAGCATGCAACGGAAGTAAATAGGAATAATATATGTAAGTAATTAACCGAACAAGAAAGTGCGTACCTTTTAGCAATTCAAGAATCAAACGATGATTAGAACAATAACAAAAACCCAAAACCCTAACTTAGGGTTTAATATATTCGACCCAACCAAAAGTCGACCACCAAGAATACAAGCTCAAGCGTGCTTGTCCTTCGTTCTTGTACACACGTACTATTAGCGATTTGATGTGAAAAGCTAGTTCCTTGAATCACAAATAAAACCAAACACTTGTTTCTTTAGTTAAGCAAAATCAAAACCCTTATGGTGAGGGTTGTTCGACCGGCCACAAAAGAAAGAGGGGAGAAGAGGAGAAATTAGGTATATTGGTGATCCAAGGTTAGGAGAATAATGAATACAAGGGTTTGTATATATACATTCTCAAAACTTGGTGACCAAGAAAAGCCTCCCTTGGGCTTTTGAGAAGCCACGACCGGCCACCCAACCCAAGAGGGGTTCTAGACTTTTCTTGCCCACTAATTTCATCTCTAGTCCTCGTAGTTTACATTTAACGACCGTTAGTCAAAACCCCGTTAAATATTAACTATCGTTATGTTTTATTTCGTGACTAATAATTAATAATAACATTTTATATATTAATTATTAACATCAACTCTCATACGTAATGTGTGCAATCCCGAAGTCTCGAGTTCAAATCCGGTCATACTAATATTAATAATTATCCATAAACCTTTCAGGTTCCTCATAACGTGTTTTCACAAGTGCATATACCTCCAACTCAGAATGGTTTTCACGAAGAGTGCAGCTGTCCCGACAGCTGGCGCAGATGCGCAGAAAAAGGTTACAACTTCTCAAAAGAAGGATAAAACTGCTACTCAGACAAAGAAAAAAACTGCTACTCAGATAGCTCTTGAGACGTCAAAGGTCAAAGGTTCTCGAAAAAAGAATAAAGTTAACGGGACTACCAAGACGGGTCCCACTTCTGCTCCTGCATCGTCCAGTGAACAGTTAGCGCCTGAGACGATGCCCGGGCCTTGTTTAACAGAGGTTAAAACTTCTCAAGAAAAGGATAAAGCTAATGGGACGACCAAGACGGGTCACACTTCTATTCCTTTACCGGTTACTAAACAGATGAAGCCTAAGACGTTTTGGACCGTATGCATGAGATGCAAATTACAGTATGAATTCTAGAGAAAGTATTTAAACCGGAATATGTTATGCCCCACTTTTTATGGACCGTTCACGCGACTGAGATTCCACCACCAAATATCAATGCTTCTTCAGAAGTTACGGGAATTTCACAAGGAACGGGAAATAACATTTTAGCCCCAGCAACGCGTAAGATAACGGGTAATGAGGCTGGTAATGATACAAGCTCCCAGCGGGGTCCACTAAAAAGGGATCGAGAAGAAGCCCAACTAGACACTAATATAGAGGAAGCTTTGAGAAATAATATAAAAAAAAAGAAGCTAATTCCGCATCTAAGAAAGTCAAATCTGTTAAAACAAAGCAAGACATTAAGGGGTTTGATGCAATTAAGGAAACAGGGACTGTCAAGAATCACCTTATAAAGAAGGCGACTTCGGAAATAAAGATGAAACTGGACGAATGGAGTTCAGAGGCCGTAAAAGTTGCTGACATGGCAAACGACTTCTCAAAGAGTAGTAACGAGGCTGACGTCTCAGATCGAGATTTTCATGATTTCGATATAGAAAGAAGCGAAAAGTGTTTCAAAGAAGGTCAACTATGCCTCGGAACTATGCCAAAGTTCACAAAGTAATTTCTTTGAATCCGTTTAAGATGAAGTATGTTGGCTTAGCTCAAAACCTAACAAGAAACCACTTCCATTTCCCGGGTTCCTGGAAGCATTCGGCGAGTTTCAACCAGGAAAACATGAAACAGGTACCTCCCCAACTATTTTTCTCACAAAGCTAGCTTTACAAAGCAGAGAAACGGTACATTCGTGTTTTCCCTAAAAAGGGAAGTGTTTGTACTCTGTACAAATACGATTACACACCGGATACGATCAAACATACTTACGAACTTGTGGAAGTTGACGAGTCCAGTGAAGAAATAGGCATTACCGTCACGCCACTAGTCAAAGTTTCAGGATTTAAAACAGTGTTTCACCGACATCTCGACAGCAAAGAAACAAAAGTTATCCCGGAAAAAGACTTTCTTAAAATATCGCATCAAATACCTTCATACATGCTCACGGGTCAAGAATATGCAAACGCTCCAAAGGGTTGTCTAGACCTCGACCCTGCAGCTATTCCTCCCGAGTTTCTTCATGTTTTAGCAGATAATAAGGAAGCCGATACAATGGATGTGGACAATGGTCCAAGTACTGATGGTGTTTGTTCCATTTAGGTACAAAATTCCTGAACTGGGAGTTTGGTTTGGTTTTTTGGGTTATTGGATGGGAAAATAGGTAACATATAGTGTGCATTATGCAGTTGTAACTTGTGCTTAAAAGGGTTGTACAACTCAGTTTTTGTTAGATGCTATTGTTATATCTTGACTTTATTTAGATTTGTTTCTTTTGTACTTTTGGAATCCAAACATTGACTGTTACTAATGAATGAAACTCGAGGAATGTTTTGGTACTTATTAATGTTGTTTTTTGTCTTTATTTCCTATCTTTTGTTAGGTTTAGAAGTCTAATAATTTTAAACTTTTGTTGCATGTACTTTATATTATAAAGTAGCCGTGCGGAAATCGGGTTTTTTGGGCTAACCGGTTCGGTTAGTAACTGACCCAGTTTTTGGTCAAACCTGGTCAAACCGGTTATTTTCAAAAAACGGTTCGGTTCGGTTAGTCTTTTGGGTAGAAAAAACCAAACCCGGTACTAACCGGTTTGTACCCGTTATTATACGAAAAACCGGTTATAACCGTTTTTTTTTTTTTTTTTTTTTTTTTTTTTTTTTTTTTTTATATATATGTTTTTGCTACTGTTAAGGACTAAATGGTGCTCGGGTTTTCGGTTTTTTTTTTAATTCGCATTTTATACATAATAACTCAATAAACTTCAACTTTTATTAAATAAACTCATAATACGTCAAACATAAACTACTTGAAACATAAGCTAATTCATTGAGCGATTTATTAATCGGAAAGCTAATACATTGAGCGATAGTGAGGTCTTATTCGGAGTCTCCGGATCCGAACCTAGCTTGGTCATCTTGAGCGATTTCTTCATCGGAAAGTGAGATTCTATAACCCTCTTGCATCTCGATCTCAAATATTTGTGGTTCGATCTCTAAATAATTGGCTTCAATATTAGAAATGTGTTGTATACGTTCTTGTGCGTCTAAGTGATCCTTTAAGAAAATACACATCTCCAAAGATGCCGGCGTGAGTTTTGTTCTTCGAATCGTTAATACCCTTCCACTAAGAGAAAAACATTATTCCGAAGCTACCGTAGAAGCTTGTACGCTTAGTAAATCTCGAGCCATCTTGGATAGAACGGGAAATTGAGATTGCCTTCCTTTCCACCAAGACAAAACATCAAAGTTTTCAAATTCTTCTTGTCCCATAGAGCTTATCCAATTGGTTCTGATATATCTCCCAAATTCGTTAGTACCGGTTTGGTCACTCCCAGCCCGTTTAACACTTTCTTGTCTTAAAGTTTGAAATAAGTTAAACCTCGAACACGAAGAGGATGATGAAGCACCACAACTCATTGAAACATTGTTTGAACCATATTTACTAAAATAAATATCAAATATATCTTTAAAACATTTGTTACAATAAGCTTTTGCATTCATTTGCATCGTTAAGGTTTTCTAATTGCAAATCCAAATCAATTGAAATCTTCTCGATAAGTAGTTCCACCCCACTAATGTTAAAGCATGGGTCTAATGCGGCGGCACAAGTAATTACCAGTGGAATTTCTTTGAAATATTTTATAAGTTCTTATTTCATAGGTTCAACCATAATATCATATGGTGGACCACTTGATTTGAATTCGCCTATTTTTGAACACATTGCAAAAATTTGTTGGAGTACCCTATGACTTGTGGGATTCACCCAATAATAAAGTAGTTGCATCTTTAAAAACTTCGAGTAATTCAGTTAATTTTTCAATAATTTCCCAATTATAGACGGAAAATGGTTCAACTAGGTTATCATCGGCAAGATCATCATGAAAAGTACTTAAAGCAATTTTTTGTCGTAGAACACTTTTAAACATATAATAAGTCGAGTTTCATCTTTTAGGAACTTCCCAATTAGGTGTTAAAAATTTGGTTTCCGTTTCCACATAAAATCTCATATAACTCTGTAGCTAAATTTGCAGTTGCATTGGTAGATATGTATAGACATGTTAACGGTTACTCAAAGAACATCACACAAAATGCCCTTTTGCTCCGGAATACATAAGGGCAATTTAAAAAACAATATCTGTTGATTCAAATAGTAAGTGATAAACTATCCAGTAGATGCGAAAACGTAACAACAAAACTTCCCATTTCTGCATTTTCTGCAATGACTAAAAATGTTTTCGGAGTTGATTATCATACTAACGACTAAAACTTATTATTTCATTCTAAACGACACGCCAAATAATTTTTGCATGTCAAAATGTAACGATAAATATTACGCAAGTATCATTCTCTAATGGACATTTCATCAAACACGTTTCGTGCACAACCTAAACCCGAGCTTGAAAGCATAGCCGCACATAACACACGTAATTCACCTCTATCGCACTATAATATCACAAATATCTATAACTAACACCTAATTGAAGCAGACACAAAAATTCAATGAATTCAGTTGAAAAGTATACCTGAGAGCATCACAAAACTCGGTTTAAACAATTGTGTTAATTATATCATACTACTATAACAGATAATAGTCCAAAAAAAGGCAAATACATCATCCCAATGTAATAATCATTGAAGGAATTTATTTTTATAAAATTTGGGTTTTTATTGAAGGGTTACTTTTTCATTGGTGGTGGCTGCCGGAGATGGTGGTGGTTGTTAGAAAGTGTTTCAAAAAGTGATAATGAGGAAAGAGGTTCAAGGGTTGGGTGTGTTAGTTACTGTATTCATTTTTTATTTTGTTAGTATAATAGACGAAAATACCCTCTTAATTAACGATCAACATAGTCAAACTAACTATGCCTGTTATGTTAAAATCAAGGTTATAAATAGCGTAAGGCGTACTGTGGTGGTATGACGAAGCCTCGTGCTTTAGCGGTCAAGGTGAAGCTTTTGCGTTTATAAAACGTGATATATGGCGGCACAAAATATGAAAATATTCATATATTTATATTATATTTAATATATATCGAGTTTACAAAAAGACGTGGCTTAAAGCGGCATAACGCGTGGCGTGACGATATAACCAAGCCTCACGCCTCGCGCTTTTTAGAACCCTGGTTAAAATTGGATAAAACATGGAACAAAACAAGTAAAAGAATTGTATTCTTTTTTTATGAAAAACATAGATTTAGGATATAATTTTTTAGCCGATGTAATGAGTTGTTGAAATATCTTGCATGTATGGGGTGTTCACTTAAGCTTATTTTTTAGCTATTTAGCTTAAATGATTTCGGTTTACGTTTAATAAGCTTATTTTACCCCGCTTATTTAAATTTTATAGGTTGATATAAGTCTATATGTCTAAAAATAAGCTAGAAAAGTAACTTATCAAACATAAGCTGAAACCACGTGAATTCTAGTTTTGGTGAATCTATGACACAAATTGATGGTTTAAGCAGTTTGGAATGCTAGTTTTGAAATTGCTAGCAGTTTCTATATAACCTCAAAAAGATTGATCTTCTAGCTATTTGCTTGTTTTTGTTTTGTGAATTCTAGTTTTGAAACTTTATGAAACTGCTTACGTGGTTTCTTGATGGTTTAAGCAGTTTTTGAATTGTTTAATGAAACTGCTTATGTTGAAAATGCTTATAAAAAATCGAGGTACGACGATGATGATTTTAAAAAAAAACTTGTCGATTGGCATGGCATAACTGAATGGATGGCAAACACTTTGCAACCTTTGAATTTGCAGCCATATGATTGAAAATAATAATCTGAACCGTCTCGATGTGTCATTTTTTTATAAACGTAAACTTTTATATGTAATAGCGTAAAATTATACCTCGTTCGTGTAACGGTGATGAATTCATCGTAAGCTTTTATAAATCCGTAATAGCCGCACTTGATCTTCTAGCTATTTGTTTTTGTTTTGTGAATGCTAGTTTTGAAACTTTTATAAAACCCGTATTAAAACTGTCAAATTGTAGCTATTTAGTTTTGAAACTTTGTGAATGGCGGTCGCTTTCAAACTGCTATATAACCTCAAAAAAGTGCATAGTGAAAGCACTAAAAAGGTGTTTCACAAAGAAAACACAAAAACTAAGTTTCACAGAGTAAACAATCCACTCCCGTGACTTCTACTCAGACAAAGGACAACAAAATTGACAAAGATATAATACAAAAAGTTACAATACAAAAGAAAAAAGTTAAAATACAAAATTTAACAAATCTATTAAAAAAAAAACAAAAAAAAAAACAAAACTGAGATAACACAAGTGAGTGAGAAAAATAAAAGACAAACACCAACAACTTTCCGGTCTTTAAAAGTCAACTCACCAACAACTTACGTCACCATCACCAATGGCAGTCGCAACCACCAGCGACAGCACCACACCTCCGTCACCGGCGCCGGTCACCGGTTCCCCTCCGTTGGCCGGAAGTTTAGATGGCTGGTTGAGAGCTCGAGTTCTGTAACTGAATTTGACTATTTAACTGATTCTTATTTTAATTTAATTTATAATTGATTTTTTTATATCCGTCTTTGAGAAACAGTGAATTTAAATTGTTAGGTATAGGATGGAACTTCTCTTATAAGTACTAGTTTAGGCTTAAGATTGATAGACGCTGAGACGCGGTGTGGCGGTTTTTGATCTATAATATTATTAAGACTTTTACTTAGAGGTGGATACTAGTCTGTTATTACGGAATTTGGTTTCGAGATGAGTGTTATATGTTTTGTTAGGTGCTTTGTGAAAAGTTACATAATGTAGATGAATTTTCATGCGTTCGTCCATTTAAGGAATGCGTGTGAATGTTTCAATGTATGGTGAAACCTTTTGAGATGGTCAAGTTTCTTTTTGAGAAAAACAATAGTACAACCACAGTAGTATTGAGGGGATTTGGTGGTGGTGGTTGTGTGGTGGTGGTGGTTGTGTGGTTTTAGAGGGTGGTGGTGCTGGGTGGGTTTGGGATGTGGTGCAAGAGTGGAGAAGAAGACGAGGGTATATTAGTCATTTTACATGCGTTTGAGCTCGAATTAGAACCATCCCGCCTTTTCACTTTACATTTGTGTTTTCTATCACAATTATTTGCAGAACTCTTTAACATTTACAGAATTCAAAGCGAGATATTTGATTGATTCTCTTATAACATCGTTTACTTTAATGCACAGATTTTGTATAAATTGTATCATTAATGGAAGCAACCTGACACAGATAGTAAAATGAGGGAAATTCACCAATGTTAATTTACATCAAACATATATAGTTATTTGGATAGCTGTTACTAATAATCGTCATCATTGTTCTGAATATCTTGAGGATAATTATCTATGTTAACAGTGTCGAACCTTCCTTTTCTTTTCACAAGTGTCACTCTTCTTTAGCTGATATAGATTTACAGTAAACGGATATAGATATTAGCTTTTACTTCTGTGAGAAATAATTCTGTGGATACATGTGCATTATGCTTAATTTATCAACTTCGTATATCTGTATCAGGTTTGAGAATCGCTGTCAAAAGTAGAAGCTTGGTTAGGCATTATCGGGCCGGAAGTATGACTGCTTACGTGAACTAGTGAACGATGGAATACAATAAAGATGAAGCAACAAGGGCGAAAGAAATCGCTTAGAGTAAGTTTTCTTCGAAGGATGTAAAGGGTGCAAAGAAATTTGTTTCCCAACTATTAGCAGTTCTGGATGTGCATGTTGCTGCCGAAAACAATGTAAGTGGTGAATCGGATTATTGTGGATACTTGGTGTGAACCCGTTAGCAGATGATGATACTGTGAAGAAACATTATATGAAACTAGCTTTATCACTTCATCCTGATAAGAACAAGTCTATAGGTGCAGAAGGGGCATTCCAGCTCATTTCTCAAGCATGGAATCTGTTATCCGATAAAGACAAAAGATTGGCATATGATCATAAAAGGCATGCTCAATTTTTGAAGTAGAGGGTTCTCAGAACGTGTTTTCACGTGTGCAAATACCTCCAACTCAGAACGGTTTTCACAATGTCACGAAGAGTGCAGCTGCCCGGACAGCTGGTGCAGATGCGCAGACAATGGTTACAACTTCTCAAAAGAAGGATAAAACTACTACTCAGAGTCAAAAGGACGAGACTAATGGGACTACCAAGTCCGTTCCCACTTCTGTTCCTTCATCCTCCAATGAACAGATAGATCCTGAGACGTCAAAGATCAAAGCTTCTCTAAAAAAGACTAAAGTTAACGGACTGCCAAGATGGGCTCCACTTCTGCTTCTGCATCGTCTAATGAACATATAGCGCCTCAAACAACGCCTGGGCCTTGTTTAACAGAGATTAAAACTTCTCAAGAAAAGGATAAAGTTAATGGGACGACCAAGACGGGTCACACTTCTATTCCTTTACCCGTTACTAAACAGATGAAGATTAAGACGTTTTGGACCGTATGCATGAGATGCAAATTGCAGTATGAATTCTTGAGAAAGTATTTAAATCGAAATATGTTATGCCCCACTTGTTATGGACCGTTTCACGCGACTGAGATTCCACCACCAAATATCAATGCTTCTTCAGAAGTTGCGGGAATTTCTCAAGGAACGGGAATTAGCCTTTCAGCCCCAGAAACGTGTAAGATAACGGGTATTGAGGCTGGTAATGGTACAAGCTCCAACGGGGTCCACTAAAAAGGGATCGAGAAGAAGCTGGACTAGACACTAATATAGAGGAAGCTTTGAGAAATAAGATCGCTAAAAAAGAAGCTAAATCCGCGTCTAAGAAAGTCAAATCTGTTAAAACAAAGCAAGACATTAAGGGGTTTGATGCAATTAAGGAAACCGGGCCTATCAAGAATCAACTTATAAAGAAGGCGACTAAGGAAATAAAGAAGAAACTGGACGAATGGAGTTCAGAGGCCGTAAAAGTTGCTGACATGGCAAACGGTCTCTCAAAGAGTAACGAGGCTGACGTACCAGATCCAGATTTTCATGATTTCGATATAGAAAGAAGAGAAAAATGTTTCAAAGAAGGTCAACTCCGGGCTGCTTATGATGATCGTGATGGGATGCCTCGGAACTATGCCATAGTTCAAAAAGTAATTTTTTTGAACCCGTTTAAGATGAAAGTTTCTTGGCTTAACTCAAAACCTAACAAGAAACCACTTCCTTTTCCCGGGTTCCTGGAAGCATTTGGCGAGTTTCAACCTGGAAAACACGAAACCGTTACCTCTCCTGACTATTTCTCACACAAAGCTAGCTTTACAAAGCAGAGAAATGGTAACATTCGTGTTTTCCCTAAAAAAGGAAGTGTTTGTGCTCTGTATAAATACGATAATATTGGGTTAATCACTATCGACCCAACAGTTAACCCGTCACACCCCATATGACCCGGTCAACAAAAGTCAACCATACGAAAGTCAACAAAGCAGTTACACAGCAGTTACAGAAACAATTACAATAACTACCAAAATCACAGAACCGACACAATGGTTCATTTTACCCTTTCATTACAGTATATAAACAAAGTACATTCGTTTGTAAAGATTAGATGACATATTTGATTAATGCATAAACATATTTACAGTTTACTTAATCTTTGCACGACATTCATTTGGTACAATTGTGATTGAAACGTTTAGACCATAGATCCCGTGATAAAGGCCAACAATTGGTATCAGAGCGGTTTGGTCTATCAACCAACAATCATCATTTACCCAGACTCGTAAAAGTTCCAGAATAAAAAAAAAACAGACATAGTCTCGAAATAAATTTTTTTTGCAAATCGCTAAGAACACAAATCCCGACGTCATTTTTGTGTCTCAACGTTTGTCGCAACAGGGGTATAATCACTTTGTGATTACTCACAACCCGGCAACAAATCAAACAAGCAAAAATCTTTCCGAAACCAGTTTCGTATACCCAATCCAAACAGGATCAGAAAACGAAATCAAATCATTTAACCATTTGATTCAAAATAAAAACTAATACGAGTGTCATCATTTAGGGCACTAAGAAAAGATTCGAATTAGAACGAACACACCTGTTCTTAAACGAAATCAAGCCCAGAAGGATCAATTGAAAACCCCAATTGATTCATTAGCAAACTCCAATCGTAAAAATTCTCACGGATGAGAAAACCCCCAATTAATCCGAAACCCTAGATTTCAAATTAGAGGGATATTAGTGCTCGTACAGAACACCACACCGGAGACAGTAAAAGGACGGTCAAAACCACAGCCATCATAAAAAAGAGGCCGGTCAACCGTCGTTGTATATTGGAGAAGGAAGAAGAAGATCATAAGTTATCTTCTGAAGAGAGAGAGAGAAATACTGAAAGACCAGTATCTCAAAGAAAGAAAAGGACGCGTAGTTTTATCTCAAAAAAGGGAGATAAAAGGGTTAATAAGAAGTGAACGCGTGTACAGATAAGGGCCAGATACAGGATTTTATTTTATTTAAGGCATCGGGTTAAACCATCAACCCCTCCAGGTTCCAAAATTTTCAAAACCACTTTATTTTTACATTATATATTTTGATATATATATATATACAGTTTTTAGATTGATAAGTTATTTTAAAACATTATTAAAATCTTATCATATTTTGCATAGTATATCTAACCTAGTTTGTATACTACTTAGAATACTGATTAGGAATAATTTGTAAGGAGTAATTAACAATTAACCTTAGGTTATTCAGTTTAAATTTTATAATCTCCGAGGATAGTTTAAAAATCGTTAAAACTATACCTAGAAAAGTTTACACCCATTTTGAGGAAGATAAAACATTAAGAGCTCATTTTAAGAAATAAGAATTTTGAAAATAAAAACACTTTGTGTTAAAAATTCTTTATTGGAGATTTATTTGTCATTTTAAGATATGACGAACGACAGTGGTAAAAAGGAACCTAGTACTAACATTTCGACTAGTACACCCCAATTTCAATGCCCAATCCTAAAGCCCGCGAATTACTCACTATGGGCAATTCGAATGCAAATCATTCTCGAAGCGAATGGTTTATGGGAAACAATTGAGCCGACCGAAACCACTCAACCCGATAAGAAAAAGGAAAAAACCGCTATTGCTTTCCTTTACCAAGCCTTACCCGAAGAACAATTACTTCAAATAACAAAGCACAAAACCGCAAAAGACATTTGGAATGCTTTGAAAACTAGACACGTTGGCGAAGACAGAGTTAAACAAGCAAGACTACAAACACTCAAATCCGAATTTGAGATGTTATATATGAAGGAAGATGAAACAATCGACACTTTCACCATAAAACTCACAACTCTCGTAAACAAAGCCGCCAGTCTAGGACACACAATAGAAGATGAAACCTTAGTACGGAAACTACTAAATGCTGTACCCGAAAGGTATCTGCAAATAGTCGCATCTATAGAACAATATTCTGATCTAAGTGAAATGACATTAGAAGAGGCGATAGGAAGACTTAAGACCTACGAAGAAAGGATTAAGTTCAAGAAAGGAAAACAAGTGGACAGTCAAGACAAACTAATGTTCACACGACATGACAATAGAGGGAAAAGTTTCAGAGGACGTGGACGTGGAAAATATAAAGGATGGAAGAACCACGATAAAAATAACCACGAGAAGAAGGATGGAGAAAACACTCACAATCACTTCAACAAACAGAATATTGATTTTAGCAAAGTTAGATGTTACAAGTGCAATAAGACTGGTCACTATGCATCTAAGTGTTATACGAAACCAAACACTAGTATGCAATCTAATCTTGTCGAGGAGGACTTAGAACCTACCTTATTAATGGCAATATTAGAAGACCCACATGTAACAAAGCTAGAAGATCAAAAGGTCTCGCTACACGAAGAAGATGTAGGATATAAAGAGACAAGTGTTGATAGTCAATGGTATTTAGACAATGGAGCTAGTAACCATATGACTGGAATAAGAGAACACTTTAAAGAACTAGATGAGAACGTTAGTGGAAAAGTAAGATTCGGAGATGGATCTCATGTAGAGATTAAAGGAAAAGGTTCAATCCTATTAGAATGTGAAGACGAGAAACAAAGAATCATATCTCAAGTCTATTACATTCCTAGCTTGAAAAACAACTTATTGAGCCTTGGACAATTTACCGAAATTGGTTGTAAAGTTGTAATGGACGACGATGAACTACGACTTTATGACATGGACAACAAAATCTTCTTGAAAGTCACAAGACAAAGAAACCGTCTATACAAAGCAAGTCTGAAGATAGGCACACCTGTTTGCTTATTAGCAAACTTAAGTGACAACACTTGGTTATGGCACGCACGATTAGGACACCTCAACTTTGAATCATTAAAATCTATGACTCAAAGAGAGCTAGTTCAAGGAATACCTGCCATTAAACATACAACACAAATTTGTGATGTTTGTTTAGTTGGTAAACACAACAGAGCACCATTTCCCAAGAAAGCAAAAACTAGATCAACATCACCATTAGATTTAGTTTACGGAGACTTATGTGGACCAATAACACCACCAACACCATCTGGAAAGAGATATATATTCTTGCTAGTAGATGACTACTCAAGATATATGTGGGCGTATTTCCTAAGTACGAAAGATCAAGCTTTCGGTACTTTCAAGGAATACAAAGAAACAATAGAGAAGGAGCTAAGGATAACATTGAAAATGTTAAGAACTGATCGTGGAGGAGAATTCACATCTAACGAATTCACTCAATACTGCAAAGAAAACGACATAGCATGACAACTGACCGCACCTTACTCACCACAACAAAATGGAGTTGTTGAACGAAGAAATAGGACAATTATGTCTACTACGAGATGCATGATGAAAGCAACTAACATGCCACAAAACTTTTGGGCTGAAGCTGTTAGACACGCTATATACATTCTAAACAGCGTTCCTACAAGAGCCTTAGAAGACATTACTCCATATGAAGCAATTAAGAAGAAAAAGCCAAACTTAGAAAGTTTAAGAGTTTTTGGTTGCATAGCATATGCAAAGGTACCATCACAACATCTGACAAAGTTAGATGATAGAAGTAACAAAATGGTATACTTAGGAAGCGAACAAGGATCAAAAGCTTATAGACTGTTTGATCCAACAACACAAAGAATATGTGTTAGTAGAGATGTGAAGTTTAAGGAGGATGAAGCATGGGACTGGAAGGATTACCTAGATGAACACACCAATGATGAACCCGAATGGTTTGACTTCAAAGTCGAAAACCTTGAAGCCACAGATGAACATCAGGAAAATGAAAACCATCCAGAAGAAGAAGACGATGATATCCCTGCAAACGATGATCATGAATATGAAACATCAGCAACTGACTCACCCTTACAAACATTTCGCACACCATCTACAATTTCATCACGAATAAATACTCAAATTACACCAACTACCTCAAGACATTCAACCAATCAAAGTAACTCAATTGCAACCCGGAATCTACATCTAGACTTTGATCACATACCACTACAAGGTTTTAGAACATTGAATGATCTATATGAAAACACCGAGGAAGTTTTACCCGAGCATTTATTACTAGCTGAAGATGAACCAAAGAATTACAAGGAAGCATCAAACGATCAAAAATGGATCGAAGCAATGAAGGTCGAATTAGATTCCATCAATAGAAACAATACATGGGAACTAACCACACTACCAAAAGGACAAAAGGCCATTGGATTAAAGTGGGTATTCAAGACCAAGAAAGATGCTAATGAAAACATAGTCAAGCATAAAGCTAGACTAGTAGCAAAAGGCTACATACAAGAGCATGGCATAGACTTTGAAGAAGTCTTTGCACCTGTAGCAAGAATGGAAACAGTCCGATTACTATTAGCCATAACTGCTAATAACAAATGGGAAGTACATCACCTAGACGTCAAATCTGCATTTCTGCATGGAGACTTAAAAGAAGAAGTGTATGTCACACAACCCGAAGGATTTATAAAAGAGAATGGAAAAGTCTACAGATTGATAAAAGCTCTATACGGATTAAGACAAGCACCACGTGCATGGAACATAAACTTAGATAATACCTTGAAGTCCTTAGATTTCAAGAAGTGCGCTTTAGAACAAGCTGTCTACACAAAGAAGTCAAAAGACTCAATACTTCTAGTAGGAGTCTATGTGGATGATTTAATCATCACTGGCACACCAAAGAAAGAAATAGACAAGTTCAACGCTCAAATGGAAGAGAAATTCGAGATGAGTGACCTAGGATTACTATCCTACTACTTAGGAATTGAAGTCACACAAACTGGAGGTGACATATCAATAAAGCAATCTGCCTATGCAAGCAAGATCCTAAAAGAAGTTGGAATGCTAGACTGCAACGAAACTTTAATACCTATGGATCCAGGAACAAGACTAACAAAGAACACTGAAGAAACAACGGTCAACTCAACTGAATATAGAAGCTTGATTGGATGCTTACGATATTTGCTACATACAAGACCCGACTTAAGTTACTCCGTTGGATTACTTAGTCGTTTTATGCAAGAACCGAAGGAACAACACATGAAAGCTATAAGGCAAGTACTACGCTACGTTAAAGGAACAAAAGACTATGGAATCACCTACAAGTACAATGGAAGAAAACAGATACAAGGTTATAGTGACAGCAGCTACGCTACGGAGTCAACACTCAAGAAGGCAAAGGCACTACAGGAATTATCTTCTACTACGGTGAATCACCAATCAGCTGGAGTACACAAAAACAAGCCACGGTAGCTCTATCATCATGTGAGTCCGAATTCATTACAGCAACAGCAGCAGCAACACAAGCATTATGGTTAAAGAGACTGCTTAGCAAGCTTACACACACGGAAGAAGAAAAAGTTACAATACTGGTCGACAACAAGTCCGCCATCGAACTAATGAAGAATCCCGTATTCCACAGAAGAAGTAAGCACATTGACATAAAGTACCACTTTATAAGAGATGCGTCGAAAGAGAAGACCTACAAGTCGAATTTATAAGTGGAGAATTTCAGAAGACTGACATACTGACAAAGGCATTACCAAAGATCAGATTTCTCACCATGAGACAACTAATTGGAGTCAAAGATCTAAAGCAAGCCGATTGTGATTAAGGGGGAGAATATTGGGTTAATCACTATCGACCCAACAGTTAACCCGTCACACCCCATATGACCCGGTCAATAAAAGTCAACCATACGAAAGTCAACAAAGCAGTTACACAGCAGTTACAGAAACAGTTACAATAACTGCCCAAATCACAGAACCGACACAATGGTTTTACAGTATATAAACAAAGTACATTCGTTTGTAAAGATTAGATGACATATTTGATTAATGCATAAACATATTTACAGTTTACTTAATCTTTGCACGACATTCATTTGGTACAATTGTGATTGAAACGTTTAGACCATAGATCCCGTGATAAAGGCCAACAGATAAAACACTGGATACAATAAAACATATTTACGAACTTGTAGAAGTTGACGAGTCCAGTGAAGAAACAGGCATTACCGTCATGCCACTAGTCAAAATTGCAGGATTTATAACCGTGTTTCACCGACATCTCGACAGCAAAGAAACAAAAGTTATCCCGGAAAAAGACTTTTCTTAAAATATCGCATCAAATACCTTCATACCTGCTCACGAGTCAAGAATCTGCAAACTCTCTAAAGGGTTGTCTAGACCTCGACCCTGCAGCTTTTCCTCCCGAGTTTCTTCATGTTTTAGCAGATAATAAGGAAGCCGATACAATGGATGTCGACAATGGTCCAAGTACTGATGGTGTTTGTTCCATTTAGGTACAAAATTCCTGAACTTGGGAGTTTGGTTTGGTTTTTTGGGTTGTTGGATGGGAAAATAGGTAACATGTAGTGTGCATTATGCAGTTGTAACTTGTGCTTAAAAGGGACTTTATTTAGATATGTTTCTTTTGTACTTTTGGAATCCAAACATTGACTGTTACTAAGGAATATGAAGGAATGTTTTGGTACTTATTAATGTTGTTTTTTTGTCTGTTTATTTACATCATTTGTTTGGATTGAAATCAATTAGCACTAAACTTTTGTTGCATGTACTTTATATTATAAAGTGAACCAACTTAACTTAAATATTAGGCATAGGCCTGGTGTAATGATCACCTTCTTACTATCTTTACCTCAGCGTCACATCAGTTTTTCAGCACACTACTTAACCCACCACCTAACAGCCGTAGTGGTGGCCACTTAATCAAACACACAAAAATATCTCATTTTATACAAAATACCTTACAAGATACCTACACACTCATAAAAGGAAGGTAGTGTACCACGTTAGGTGTTCTGCACCACCGAACCAACCCCAAAAAGGCACACGCAGTGGTTGGCAGGCCGTAGTGGCGGATAACGCGTGAGAGAGGCTCACCACGGGAGGTGGAGGGGGTATTTATTCCGGTTCTTGGTTAGTTGAAATGTCTTCCTTTCTTATGAAAAACACAGATTTAGGATTTTTGTAGCCGATGTAACGAGTTATTGAAATGTCTTGCATGTACACGGTGTTTGCTTAAGCTTATTTTTGAGATACTCAACTTAAATGATTTTGGTTTACGTTTAATAAACTTACTTTTTCTGGCTTATTTGAAAATTTATAGGCTTATATAAGTCTATAAGTCTTAAAATAAGCTAGAAAAGTAACTTATCAAACATAAGCTCAAACCATGTGAACTCGTATAAAAAAAACCTTAGTATGAACAGAACTTTGTTAACGGATATGTCCACTTATGACAAATTATGATAGATAACTTTAAAAAAATAGAAAATTGATGGATAATGACTTTGGCATAAGTAGAGTTTTGGATTTTTCGCAAAAATTAACCCAAACAAAAACACCAACAAAACCTACATAAGCTGACGTTCATATTCCTTAAACAAAAGTGATTACCAATTACTTTTCCGTACTATACTAGCCAAGCTTTAGTGTGTATGGGTAATTAGTGCTCTTCGAGTATAACGTGTTACTTGTCATGTTCTCTTGTGTATTTGCATTATGCAAGTGAATCAAATCCTTCCAACACTACTGCAGGAACTTCTATGCCTAACGGGAGTAACAGTGGCTGTACATATAAGGAGTTCACAAGTTGTATGCCCATTGGCTTCAGTGGTACTGAAGGGGTGGCTATGTTGATGCGTTGGTTGGAACAAATAGAATCTGTGTTTACGGTCTGTAACTGTGAAGAAGACTGTAAGGTGAAGTTTGCTTCGTCCACATTTAACTTGGTGGAACAATTACCTCAGTTCTGCTAGAAGTGATGTGGCCTATGCTATGCCGTGGGAAGAGTTTAAGGCATTGTTGCTTAAGAACTACTGTCCCCGCAATGAAGTGAAGATGTTGGAAATGGAATTTTGGTGTCATAAGGTGAAAGGTACTGACATGCTGACGTATACTCATCGTTATCATGAGCTGGCTTTGATGTGTCCTGAGATGGTGCGTACTGAGCCACTAAGGATTGAGCGTTATACCGATGGATGCCAGCAATTGCCAGAAATGATGAGTTGTTTGCAAGGCTTGCTAGCCTACATGATACCATAACTTTGGCTCATGGTTTGATGGATTCAGTGATTTGTGATAGTGGTGAGAAAGGATCTGGTAATAAGAGGAAGTGGGAAGACAACTCAAAGAGCAACCAGACTAGCAAGAGACAAGAGACTACTAAGGTTTATGTTATTGGTGTGGGGGATAAGAAAGCTGGTGTTTGTGACCGACCATTCTGCATTCGATGCAAGTAACACCATCATGGTCGATGTACTATAGTGTGTTGTAACTCTTCAAAGGTTGGACACATAGCTACTGTAGATCCAAGACAGTGGCAATGGTTCAAGTAACCTTTGCTGCGGATTGGAAAGCTAATGTGTGACTTGTTTTGGATGTGGGAAGAAGGGTCACTTTAAGAATGAGTGTCGAGAACCGTAGAACCGTGGTAATCAAGGTAATGGAGGAAACCAAGTGAATGGAGGAAACAAGTGAGATAATCGGATTTTTTTAGATCCGAATGGATATGAAACGATTTTGTGGCTAAAACATGTTATTTTTAGTTGTGATTTGGTGTGCTACGTGAGCTAGAAGATCACAGGAGCTTATGTAATTTGGCTTATTACATTTCGGCTTATTTTCTCGACTTATTTAGTTTGTCGAGTGTGGTTGTTTCGGCTTAATGTCTCGGCTTATTTTATTTGCATGAGATTTGGTTGTTTTGGTTAATGTTGATCGGCTTATGGTTCGGCTTATCTTAGTTTGCCTCAAGTTTTTGCTTATTGATTACGGCTTATTTTGGAGCTTATTCGTATAAGCTTAATGGTTTCAGCTTATTTGGTTTTGCGTACTTGGGCCGAAGCCTAAGTTTAATAAGGGTTCGCTGGGTTTTATGAGAAATGGGTTGAGGCCTAAAATATTAAGTGTACGATTGATTTTGTGAGACAGGCCGAGACCCTGAGTAATTGGGGTCACATGGTTTTGATGGACTTGGGCCGAAGCCCGAGTTAATTGAAGGTCCTTTTATTTTGTTGAACCGGGACGAAGCCCATATTATTTGAGAGTCCATTTGGTTTTAGTGGTTATAGTTTTGACCCGAGGTAAGTTTGACCCGAGACTAAAATATTGACTCGTTACTCAAAAATGATTAAGTGGCTTGTGTGATTTTATAAAAATATTCGGTTTGAATTGGACAAAAAGAAAAAAAAATAAAAATATTTAGACTAAAATACACCGTTGGTCCCTAAACTTGTAGCGGAGGATCGCGATGGGACGAAACCGGGCATATTCATCGTCGGGGGTCCTTATTTCAAGGTTTTCACTCGCTACAAGTCCCTTTGACCAAGTCAACATCTGATTTTTGTTTTGTAGTCGAGGGTATTTTAGTCCATACACATTTATACTTTTATAACACATTTATATTTTACCCATTCACCTTTCATCCTCTTCATCATCTACCCAAATCATTCATCTCCCCAACATCATCATCTCCCCAACAATCATACTGGAAAAAAACTGTTGATGAATCTTTTGGTATAGAGTATTTGTATTCCTATTTTTATGTATCTAACGCATCAAATATGCAGGTGTAGACATGGGTATTTCCATGTTGTAAATAATGACTACACACATTGGGAAATGTATGCTATCGGTGGCAATGCAAATCCCACAATTAACAGCCAAGACAATAGATTCCTTGTTCCTTCTAATCCTAATGCTAAAGAGGTATTCATATACTCCTACAAAACAGAATCATGGATCCTGTTTTGAGAAAAGAAAAACTAATTATGAACTGAACTGGTGTAAAACAGGTGACAAAGAGAGTAATAACAAGCGGGAAATGGAAGCAATGGAATTGGAGATCAGAAGGAGACCTAATGTTGAACGGTGCATACTTTACACCATCGGGTGCAGGAGCAGGAGCCAGTTATGCTAAAGCTTCAAGCTTAAGTGCAAAACCATCTTCTGTGGTCGCCACTCTTCTAGAGTCCACTGGTCCTCGGCACCAGACGCATAGTAGTCATAGATCATCTTTGGCAACTTCTCCTTGGCAATTGCCGGATACTCGGTTACATTTGTTACCTCCATTGTTCTTGCTGATTTCCTTCAAGAAAATATTAATTGTCACACCCCCAATTTACCAGTTTTGCAGCGGAATGGAATTCCTGGGGATAGACTGTCATAGCACCACAATCACAGTTATATTGAACGACCTAAAGTGTCGTTTGAAAAGAACATCGTTTGATTTAATAAAACAATCAGAGTTTACAAAGTATAGGTCCCAAAAGTTTATAAAGTTTGCGGAAATATAAATATATTACAAGTCCAAACGATGGTTTTGAAAGAAAGTGCCATAATGTACAATGATGTAAGTCGACGCCGCGACTTATAAAGAGGTTCCTTAACCATGCCATGATGAGTATGCCTTAGTTACCTGAAAATACATTGCTAAAACGGTCAACAATAATGTTGGTGAGAAATCATAGGTTTATGTAAATGTTTTATACGACTACGCAAGTATAGATCAGGCATGACAATCATGTCACGTAAAAATGTTACAATTGCTCTAAGCCCATGACCCCGAAACTAGACTGTTCCATAATGTATGCCCCTGCAGAGTGTTTGCCAGACAACTCCGTAATGTTATCAAATGAAATGCATCCGTTTGCCTGGTTGGGATTCACCAACCCGGATGGAGGCGTCACCCTCGATAGATCTATCCACTCATCCTCGCTTCAAAGATTAACGGTTCATGTTCAGGTAATGGGGACTTTCAAATTGGCAAATGCGGTAACTTAAGCAATGTAAATGAATTTAACATACTTGGTATTGTACAAAAAAAAAATGTAGTGCAATGTATTCTCCCCCGTGGGTTTGAAAATAATCAAAAGCATGTAAAACGGGGCTATGAAAACTCACCTTGGTATGCAGAAATGTAAGACATCACAACTAACATCAAGTAATAAATGTGCACGGCTCCGACACGCAACCTAGATAAGTATGGTATGGGTTTAGTCTAAGTCTCGTATTCAAATGCATGTTGTGTAGATTAAACAACGTTTGTAAGTTTACCAGTGTTTGAGTTTTTGAAAGTGTTTGAAGTTCAAAAGCAAAAGTTTTCAAGTATTACGATCTTTAAAATACTTGAAGTTAAGAACCAATATTTTAAATATTTGTTTAATAACATATCATGCAAAGTTTCATGAATTATCTTGATTGTCGATAATGATCGAAAAGTGTAGTGCAAAAATAATTCGCGCGTCTTGGCTCTTGGAAAAGATGGAGGAATAATCTATACGAAACTTTCGTATAATAGCTGACTCGTATAATGACTCAATTATACTCACGCCAATAAAGAATATATGATCAACACAGTCGAGACAAGTATTGACGAGTACTTGAGTCGAGAAGAAATGACAAGAGAAGTCGAGGATATAACGAACAAGAAAAACGTCGATAAAGAAAGTCAATTGGTACGTTTCGGCGTTTACCCCATGTTCCCAAATAGTTAGTATAAAACATACATGTTTTATAAACAAGGTTATGTTTGAATTTGCAATTCGAGCAATAAAGTTTTACTACATAAAAGTAATACGTGATTGGATTTTTGTCAAGTTTATTATAACAATAAAAGGGATTTTGGTTTAAAATATAAGTTAGAATGTTTTTATAAATTTCGGCATGACGCGTCCATTTATATAACGTGCCCAAGTCATCGTGACTTTATAACACTCATGTTGCAAAACAATATTTCTCAACAAGTTTATAATTGACAAGTCATTATTAGTTGAATAAGTGTTTATTGTATATTTTAGGTTTGTTACGAGTCTAATATATTAAATTCTTTACGAGTTTAATATATTGTATCGTCTCAAGTCCAAAACGTCCAATAAATGCTCATACAACTACAAACTAATGTCCAAAATAATCCAAGTCCAATTTTTATAATTTTCGTCCAATAATGTCCAAATCCAATAATCAAATCCAAGCATAGGCTTTAATAAGTATTTCCAAATCCAAAATATTTAATCCGTTAAATATTCGTTTTGTCAAGTTATCCAAATCAGAAACAAATCCCATATCAATCCCGAGTAGTGATCCAATAAATCCGAAACGTCATCGACTAAAACAAAGATAATGAGTTACGTTAATAAACGTTAAATGAAATGATTAACGTCAAAAATAAACATATCTAATCCAACACTTAATTTTTAGTTTTCGAAACAACACATATCGATATTAACGTATACGACCAATACGAGGTGACCTAAACCTTGTCAATGACTCAAAAGACGTTTCGTTAAGGCCTAAAATATAATCCAAGTCCCCACGACACTTCATGTATCGTGGTACCCACTACGACACTTACCGAAAGTGTCGTTTTCGAATTATTATTTTCAACAATAATCATCAATAACCAATTTATAATCCAAGATCAAATAATATTTATCCAAGATTATTTTTACAACTTTCCGACCTCGGCTACATGCCTCGGTCTATCAAACTTGTAGCCGCGAGTCCCCGTGAGTCACGACTCACACCAATAAGTTTAACACATACATGGCCAACAATTTCTCACCAATACCAATCCAAACACGCCCTTTGGGCTAAAATAAAATAAGCAGATCCAAACTGACCCTCCAAGGCTGTCGTGGTGGGGTCGAGACAACCCAAAACCTCACCATGCCGTGACTCCCTTGAGTCACGGCTCAACCCATTCGAACCCATATGTCAATCGGCCAAGAACAAAAACTCAAACAAACTTCGCAAAACATAATAACAAGGACGAATACATGCTCGAAAATTAATAAAAACAAGAAATGAATGAGAATCGGAACTGAGTCAACTCAACCCGTGAGTTGACTCGGGCGAGTCAAGTGACTCGGAGTGAGTCGAACGATTCAAGAGCCAATATTCAAGATCCAAAAGTTTTTGTTTATAACCCATCAAGTTATATATGTTTTGATTAATAAAAACGTTTATCAAAATTAAAACCGGTTAGGGTGTTTTTAAAAAAAATATGAATAAATCATAAAGAGTGGCGCGTGGCTCTTACCAAATGAGAAAGAAGGAGAGGGGAGGTGGTGGTGAGCGGCGGTGAGTGGTGGTGGATGGCGGTAGGGCTCCAAAACGAACCAAATGCGCTCCTTTGACATCCAAACGCTCCAGAAATGAAGTGGGTAGGACGATCTATGCGTCGGTGTAATATTTGGAGTGGCCGGAATTTTGGCCGGATTCCGGCGACGGCGCCGGAGTATTTTCCGGTGATGGTGATATCAAATAAGAGGAAATCTAATTTTAGGTCTTTTATACCCCCTTGAGGGGCTAATCATGTACAAATAAAAATAAAAGGGGCTATGGTGTAAATTAATAAGGGGGCTGTTTTGAAACTTTAATAATCTTTATATAAAAGCCTTGTGGGCCCCATTTGTCATAGCAAATAGCCGTTAAAAATTACGAGACTTGCGCCATTGCGTCCGAAATGATTTTTCTGATAAAAATGAGTATTCATTTGTATAATTTTCTCGAATTTAAATTAATTGATAAATCAAATTAATTCAAGTGTTTAAAGTCGCGCAAGCTCATTTGTTTCGTAGATTACGTGTTTCACAAGATATTCTCTCGTTTTCAAGCTCAATTAGGTTTAAGAAAGTTCGAAAGTGAAACTTGGGAATAATAAATAATAATTTATTATTAAATTTAAAATATGGAAATTTACCGATTTATATACAAAATAAATTTAAAACACTAGGTAAACTCAAAATATTATTTTTTTTTTTATTTATTTATTTTTTTTTAAAACTAAATGTAAGTATAAATATATGTCGGGATAATTTTTAGAAGTATCGGATTAAATGTTCAAAATAATAACTTACGCGATAGCGTTTATTTAATATGAAATTTACGCGTTTAATGTGAAATGAAAAATCATGAATGAACTAACATGATGAAAATGATGCTAAGGAAATGTAGACTAAACTTAGTCTATATGAAGTGTCCGTGATGATATGATCATGAATTCGCAGCTAAACCTTTAAGGTTACGCGAATTTGAAACTCGTAAACCTAGTTTACGATAAATGATGAAGTTGTGAAGCATGAATTGTTTTGAGAAATGACATGAAAGTACGAGTTGTCACATTCGCCCATCCAAAAAGGAATTCAGTCCCTGAATTCAGTCCTTGTTGGGTCCTACGGTGTTATGTGTTGTCGGTGAAAAGATGAGGATACTTGGGTCGTATTGGTTCGTCCAGTGTTTTTCTGAATCGCACCACGCCTTTCCAAGGCAAGATTTGAACATAAATTCTGTTGCCAACTTGAAATTCTAATGGTTTGCGGCTTATGGGACATATTTCCAAAATTTGCATCGTATAACGATGTAGTTTATCTAGCTATATGTTGTTACTTGTAACTGATTCTTGATTTGTATGACTTCTTTGTTTGTTTCATGAATGAGTTATGGACTAAGGAATTGGACTTTCCTGATTTTAATCCTTGAATAAGTGATTGATACCTCAACCTTACAGTGCCTCAAATGGTGTAGTCAATATGTTCATGAGCTAACTATTGTTGTAAAGAAACTTGTCGATAGAGAATAATTTGCCTAACAATTTCTAGAAAGTCACACTTGCTTGAGCATATTATCTAATGTGGGAATTTCTCTCTCGCTCTAACCATTGAGCTGAGGATAGTAGGCGGTAATCATGTCCTAGTAGGTTCCATGGAAATCCTGAAATGACTGTCAGCAGTCTAAGGTGAATCGAATAGCTTATAATAGGTACAACTGGAATTGATACCACGTGTCCCGTGTTAGATTTCAAAATGTTAAATCTGTCAGAAAGGACCTTATTGAAAAGAATAGATTATAGGTAACAATTGCAATTCCTCGCGTTTCTAGTCCTATCGAATGTCATGACCCGAGTCTTACTTGCCTAAGGTGCTTAGTCTCCATTACTAAGATGTTTATTGTTTACTAGTGTCCCTCTTAATTTCTCTTATCGAAATGTTTCCACGCTCTATGTTGTCAAGTCACAAAACCCTAAATATTTAAGTGATGTGGTGTGGTGGTTGATTTTCAAGATTTATTCCGATATTGAGTGTTTTGGTTGATTTTTTTTTTTTTTTTTTTTTTTTTTTTTTTTTTTTTTTTTTTTTTGATTCAAAATTGAGTAGTTATGCAAAATAGGACTGTTTATCAAAGATTGATGTTTATACGTTTCTTAACGTACAATGGTTTTGTTAAAGGTTGACCAAAAAGAATTTACTTGTTAAAACAGGTACTTCAGGAAAGAAAGAAAAAAATATTTCCTACAAAGTATATGATTTGCATAAATACATTTTAAATAAAATCCATTTAAAATGAAAGCACTATAAAAGATGAAGTAGTCGGGTAGGTATGTCTGCATGAATGTTTAGTTTCTGATGTTGGATAATATCTATAAGTCGAGGTTAGGTAAAATCTACAGGCATAGGTATTCAATCTTACTTGAGTGTTTCTAAAATAGTTCATCACTGAGATCATTATCATGCCAGCAAGACAATAAATATCAGCTCATACTATGTCGAAGAATGTTTGTTCTAATTTCACTTGTAGATGGAGAGTCATTGATTTTCCGATATGTTCAAACCTGTTGCATCTCTTGATATAGAAGTGAGGTTACTTGGAATTTCTAGAGAACACAATGCCTTAGGGGAAATTTATATTGATAACCTTAATTTAACCAAATTTTCCTTTGAGGGATACTCATTGTAGGGAAGTTCACATATTGTTGAGGCCATGTTTAACAGAATGTTCTACAGTCTCAGTTAGAAGACTTGGTATATCCCTATAGTGTTGCTTAGTGTGTATTCGCTTCATACTAAATCTTGTAACTCGGTCTAGCTAGTACTTTTAAAATAATAGAATTTTGTTTCTATTTCAAAGATAGTGGTTCGGATTGTCCCCTGATGGCTTAAAATTTTTGTTAGGTTTTGAAAGATCTCGCTACTTACTTCTAGTCCTTGTTGATAATTCCAAAGTCCTTTCATTGTTTTCTTGTATCGAGGAATCCTCCTCACAGATGTTATAGGAAGTCTTTCCTAAAAAGATTACTCGTCAAATTCTAACTTATCGGTTGAGTGAGGGATGAATGGCGTGAGCATCGATAGAGTGTTATTAAAAAGATATGTTTATGAACAATTTATATGATTACAAAACTTTGCTTTTGAATGAAGGTTGTCTTAAGAAATTTGAAAGGATACTTGTTTCTTTCATAACATAATTCTTCCTGAATTATACATAGGTGATCAGGCCATGTATAATCGAGGACAAATGATGTGATGCTTGGTTTTGTTGAAATGGTATTGTGTTCCTCCGAAGTTTTAGATGGTATTCAACGTTTTGTTTTGTAAGATAATGGCTCAGTAATTTTTCAGAGTAACATGAAAATCGTTTCGCAGGATGGTATTAAATAATTGATAAAATGACTGAAAGCCAATTGATAGGGTGGTAATGAAACAACTTGTTTTAAAACTTTATAAAACAACGTTTCTAAAATGGTGATAAAATAGCTCGAAATAAAATTAAGTGAAATAATTTCGTGAAGTGGTAGCAAAATAACTTAAAATAAAATTTGTTGAATGGTTTGTAGGATACATGTGAGAACCTCATCGAGTAGTAATAGTCTCCTAATTGGTCAAGAATTAAAGTTGGCCTAACCCCTAGTAAGATAGTGAGGTATCATCGCGAAATGATTGAAAATTGGGCAATTGAAATAAGGAATGAAATGAACAAAGGTTGTGATTATCGTGGAGATAATAAGTGATAAAGATTACATTAGTTAGAAAGGTACTTATTATTTATTCCTGTCGATGGTCTAATCGTATTTCAAGTGCAGGAGCAGTAGGCGGTCTAGCAACAATAGTCCTAGAACTCTCACAGTCCTCAAACCTATGAGATGATGTAGTGTCTATAGTCTTAGTGGTAGATGGTAATGGTGTGTTAAATCATGCATGCTTCCTAAGCTGCAATTCAGGTGTATGAGTATCGTGTATGAGATGTGATGGTACGGATGGTGCTTGAAATGATAATGATGATGAAAATAATGACAATGATGATAATGGAGATCCTTGTGGTGAGTTAAGAAAATAGGTTCATTAGGACTAAGCCTATAAATTCTACCAAATGGTATAATCTGTCCCAACAAAATGATAAAAATTGTCCTGATCCTACAGTGAATCAATAGTGATCATGATGGTGTAGTTGCAACTTCGTCCTCCTAAAAGGTCTCAGTGTCATCGTCTGATGTTATCGGTGTTGAGTCAACTGATGTTAAAATTATGATAGGGAATGACAAAGCATTCTCCATGTCAAAGTGATGTGAGTATAATGGGATGGGTATTTGAAGGCATCAATGTGACAATCGATTTCGAAATGAAAGTAAATAACTCGTAAAATGTGCGTATGAAACCGCATGTATAGTGAATATGCACTCATGATGAAATGATGAGATGCTATGATAATGTAGTTATAGTCTAGGGTCAATGATGCAACCTAGTTCTCTATAACCGAAGCTCTGATGCCAATCTGTCACACCCCCAATTTACCAGTTTTGCAGCGGAATGGAATTCCTGGGGATAGACTGTCATAGCACCACAATCACAGTTATATTGAACGACCTAAAGTGTCGTTTGAAAAGAACATCGTTTGATTTAATAAAACAATCAGAGTTTACAAAGTATAGGTCCCAAAAGTTTATAAAGTTTGCGGAAATATAAATATATTACAAGTCCAAACGATGGTTTTGAAAGAAAGTGCCATAATGTACAATGATGTAAGTCGACGCCGCGACTTATAAAGGGGTTCCTTAACCATGCCATGATGAGTATGCCTTAGTTACCTGAAAATACATTGCTAAAACGGTCAACAATAATGTTGGTGAGAAATCATAGGTTTATGTAAATGTTTTATACGACTACGCAAGTATAGATCAGGCATGACAATCATGTCACGTAAAAATGTTACAATTGCTCTAAGCCCATGACCCCGAAACTAGACTGTTCCATAATGTATGCCCCTGCAGAGTGTTTGCCAGACAACTCCGTAATGTTATCAAATGAAATGCATCCGTTTGCCTGGTTGGGATTCACCAACCCGGATGGAGGCGTCACCCTCGATAGATCTATCCACTCATCCTCGCTTCAAAGATTAACGGTTCATGTTCAGGTAATGGGGACTTTCAAATTGGCAAATGCGGTAACTTAAGCAATGTAAATGAATTTAACATACTTGGTATCGTACAAAAAAAAATGTAGTGCAATGTATTCTCCCCCGTGGGTTTGAAAATAATCAAAAGCATGTAAAACGGGGCTATGAAAACTCACCTTGGTATGCAGAAATGTAAGACATCACAACTAACATCAAGTAATAAATGTGCACGGCTCCGACACGCAACCTAGATAAGTATGGTATGGGTTTAGTCTAAGTCTCGTATTCAAATGCATGTTGTGTAGATTAAACAACGTTTGTAAGTTTACCAGTGTTTGAGTTTTTGAAAGTGTTTGAAGTTCAAAAGCAAAAGTTTTCAAGTATTAGGATCTTTAAAATACTTGAAGTTAAGAACCAATATTTTAAATATTTGTTTAATAACATATCATGCAAAGTTTCATGAATTATCTTGATTGTCGATAATGATCGAAAAGTGTAGTGCAAAAATAATTCGCGCGTCTTGGCTCTTGGAAAAGATGGAGGAATAATCTATACGAAACTTTCGTATAATAGCTGACTCGTATAATGACTCAATTATACTCACGCCAATAAAGAATATATGATCAACACAGTCGAGACAAGTATTGACGAGTACTTGAGTCGAGAAGAAATGACAAGAGAAGTCGAGGATATAACGAACAAGAAAAACGTCGATAAAGAAAGTCAATTGGTACGTTTCGGCGTTTACCCCATGTTCCCAAATAGTTAGTATAAAACATACATGTTTTATAAACAAGGTTATGTTTGAATTTGCAATTCGAGCAATAAAGTTTTACTACATAAAAGTAATACGTGATTGGATTTTTGTCAAGTTTATTATAACAATAAAAGGGATTTTGGTTTAAAATATAAGTTAGAATGTTTTTATAAATTTAGGCATGACGCGTCCATTTATATAACGTGCCCAAGTCATCGTGACTTTATAACACTCATGTTGCAAAACAATATTTCTCAACAAGTTTATAATTGACAAGTCATTATTAGTTGAATAAGTGTTTATTGTATATTTTAGGTTTGTTACGAGTCTAATATATTAAATTCTTTACGAGTTTAATATATTGTATCGTCTCAAGTCCAAAACGTCCAATAAATGCTCATACAACTACAAACTAATGTCCAAAATAATCCAAGTCCAATTTTTATAATTTTCGTCCAATAATGTCCAAATCCAATAATCAAATCCAAGCATAGGCTTTAATAAGTATTTCCAAATCCAAAATATTTAATCCGTTAAATATTCGTTTTGTCAAGTTATCCAAATCAGAAACAAATCCCATATCAATCCCGAGTAGTGATCCAATAAATCCGAAACGTCATCGACTAAAACAAAGATAATGAGTTACGTTAATAAACGTTAAATGAAATGATTAACGTCAAAAATAAACATATCTAATCCAACACTTAATTTTTAGTTTTCGAAACAACACATATCGATATTAACGTATACGACCAATACGAGGTGACCTAAACCTTGTCAATGACTCAAAAGACGTTTCGTTAAGGCCTAAAATATAATCCAAGTCCCCACGACACTTCATGTATCGTGGTACCCACTACGACACTTACCGAAAGTGTCGTTTTCGAATTATTATTTTCAACAATAATCATCAATAACCAATTTATAATCCAAGATCAAATAATATTTATCCAAGATTATTTTTACAACTTTCCGACCTCGGCTACATGCCTCGGTCTATCAAACTTGTAGCCGCGAGTCCCCGTGAGTCACGACTCACACCAATAAGTTTAACACATACATGGCCAACAATTTCTCACCAATACCAATCCAAACACGCCCTTTGGGCTAAAATAAAATAAGCAGATCCAAACTGACCCTCCAAGGCTGTCGTGGTGGGGTCGAGACAACCCAAAACCTCACCATGCCGTGACTCCCTTGAGTCACGGCTCAACCCATTCGAACCCATATGTCAATCGGCCAAGAACAAAAACTCAAACAAACTTCGCAAAACATAATAACAAGGACGAATACATGCTCGAAAATTAATAAAAACAAGAAATGAATGAGAATCGGAACTGAGTCAACTCAACCCGTGAGTTGACTCGGGCGAGTCAAGTGACTCGGAGTGAGTCGAACGATTCAAGAGCCAATATTCAAGATCCAAAAGTTTTTGTTTATAACCCATCAAGTTATATATGTTTTGATTAATAAAAACGTTTATCAAAATTAAAACCGGTTAGGGTGTTTTTAAAAAAAATATGAATAAATCATAAAGAGTGGCGCGTGGCTCTTACCAAATGAGAAAGAAGGAGAGGGGAGGTGGTGGTGAGCGGCGGTGAGTGGTGGTGGATGGCGGTAGGGCTCCAAAACGAACCAAATGCGCTCCTTTGACATCCAAACGCTCCAGAAATGAAGTGGGTAGGACGATCTATGCGTCGGTGTAATATTTGGAGTGGCCGGAATTTTGGCCGGATTCCGGCGACGGCGCCGGAGTATTTTCCGGTGATGGTGATATCAAATAAGAGGAAATCTAATTTTAGGTCTTTTATACCCCCTTGAGGGGCTAATCATGTACAAATAAAAATAAAAGGGGCTATGGTGTAAATTAATAAGGGGGCTGTTTTGAAACTTTAATAATCTTTATATAAAAGCCTTGTGGGCCCCATTTGTCATAGCAAATAGCCGTTAAAAATTACGAGACTTGCGCCATTGCGTCCGAAATGATTTTTCTGATAAAAATGAGTATTCATTTGTATAATTTTCTCGAATTTAAATTAATTGATAAATCAAATTAATTCAAGTGTTTAAAGTCGCGCAAGCTCATTTGTTTCGTAGATTACGTGTTTCACAAGATATTCTCTCGTTTTCAAGCTCAATTAGGTTTAAGAAAGTTCGAAAGTGAAACTTGGGAATAATAAATAATAATTTATTATTAAATTTAAAATATGGAAATTTACCGATTTATATACAAAATAAATTTAAAACACTAGGTAAACTCAAAATATTATTTTTTTTTTATTTATTTATTTTTTTTTTTAAACTAAATGTAAGTATAAATATGTGTCGGGATAATTTTTAGAAGTATCGGATTAAATGTTCAAAATAATAACTTACGCGATAGCGTTTATTTAATATGAAATTTACGCGTTTAATGTGAAATGAAAAATCATGAATGAACTAACATGATGAAAATGATGCTAAGGAAATGTAGACTAAACTTAGTCTATATGAAGTGTCCGTGATGATATGATCATGAATTCGCAGCTAAACCTTTAAGGTTACGCGAATTTGAAACTCGTAAACCTAGTTTACGATAAATGATGAAGTTGTGAAGCATGAATTGTTTTGAGAAATGACATGAAAGTACGAGTTGTCACATTAATCCATTAAATTAAATACATAAGTCAGGCTTCCCTAAATAGTTAGTTGCAACTTAATTGTGGACTCTTTTTTAACTAGCATGATTTACTACTTGAGGTAGTCTGACTTTATTCCATTGTATAGTGTTTAAAGTTGGTGATATATCTATTCAGGCTTAAAAATCAGAGAAACAAAATATCTGTGAGAAGCAAACTTATTCTGTGTTGTAACTTTGATTTAATACTTTACATATTTGAGCAGATTTACAGAAGTGTGAATTAAAGTTACAAAATGAAAGAATTATTTTGCTTCTCAAGAATATTTTAGTTTTCATTTGATCATGATTCTATCCATGCAATCTATTATCTCGTGACAACTCTTCTCTTCTACAGTGTACACATTCTTATATACAGTATACACATTCTTATGATTTTATGACTTCAGTCAAGTAAATGCTGGGGAGATGATGATGTTGGGGAGATGAATGATTTGGGTAGATGATGAAGAGGATGAAAGATGAAGGGGTAAAATATAAATGTGTTATAAAAGTATAAATGTGTATGGACTAAAATACCCTCGACTACAAAACAAAAATCAGATGTTGACTTGGTCAAGGAACCAATCTGGCATTTAATGGCTACTGTTTGGACCCGTGGCGATGAATATGCCCGGTTTCGTCCCATCGCGATCCTCCGCTACAAGTTTAGGGACCAACGGTGTATTTTAGTCAAATATTTATTATAATAGAGAATTGTTGATTAATACAATTAATAACAAAATGAATTAAATGAATACGTATTAAATTGTGATAAAAACGAGACACACGAGTAACGTTGGACATTTCGAGATATGTGATTATTTGTGATTACGGAATTTATTGATCGTGAATTTGGACTTTATTTGGATTTGTTATAAGTTTTGGATCGGTTTAGTACTAATAGACCCGATTGATATAGTTGTTGGTCTTATTAAGCCGACGAGTTCAATAAGAGCCCAACAAGTGTATTGTGAGGACTTTGTTATCACGTGGCCCATCCCATAGACTTACCATTTGTGTGATGTGTAGGTTTGGCTTGGGATTAATAAGCGAGGCGAAGCAATTTGATGGACTTATTGGGTTGACGAATCAAATAAGGATCCAATAATTCATCTTAATACCTTATTAAGTTTTAACCTAACCTGGGTGACGTTTGATTATTAGCTGTGATTTGATATCGATTGGTATAGATTTGATACATGGGAATTGCAACGTTGATTGAGATTTATATTTGAGATTGGACTGTTATTTGTTGGACTTATTGGACGGTTGATAGAATTTAGACATCATGGACCTTTTGTGAGACGATACGAATATAGTACATTAGACTTGTAATGAATTTAATGTATTCGATTCGTAACGGATAAACTATAAGGGCATAATGCCTAAACATTAATAATATGAAGTTTGCTTTTAAAAATTTGATAAATTGAATTGTGAGATTTGAAACTCAATAAAGTCATTTGACTTGGGATTGTTCAATAAATGAATGGGTCATGCCCAATCTTTATGGATTTTATATACTTAGAAATATTTTCCAAATTCTTTTATAAAACCATTAGTCCAACATTATTTTAAATAAATATATATTGGAGTACAGTGAAGTGCGGACATTACCAATTGACTTATCAATGTATGTGTTTAGTTTTTGCTATCGACTACGACTACTTCCATCTAGTACCTCGACTCAAGTATTCATCGTTATGCCTTTGACTTTACTGTTGACTTTTTCTTTGGCGTGAGTATTCTTGAGTCCGTATGTATTTGTGTACACAACTGATGATACCAAAGCTCTTTTGAAATTTATGAACGATTTGGAAATGAAAGTGTTTTTACCATGTGTGACAATCCGTACTTTCAGGTCATTTCTCGATACAGTTCATGTCTCATTATTTCAACATTTTTAGTAAACTTGGTTTACTTGTTTCAAATTCGCGTAACCTTGGAGGTTTAGCGGCGAATTCATGATCATGACATCACGTACATTTCATATGGACTATGATTAGTCTACATTTCATTGACATCATGTGCATCTCATTAGTACATTCACGACATTTCATTTCACCTTCAACGCGTAATTTTTATATTTAATAAACTTTATCGCGTGAGTTTTTATTTTAAATATTTAATCCATTACTTTCAAAAATGATCCCGAGGTATTTTTAAAATTTCATTTAGTTTATAAAAACTATATTTTTAGTTTTCCTAGTGTTTCAAATTTATTTGGTATATTACTCGTTAAAGTTTAATTATTACGTCGTTTTTCTTAAAATTGTACGATAATTATTTTATCACTCAATTTTCACAAGGAAAGTATTTTTACAATTTTTATCATCTCATTACATTATATTTTAACCTATTAAAAACTTACTTGTACATTTCTACACAAATTCTTACACTTTTCTTTGCAAATAATACAAGTCTTACAAATATATACATGCAAGTAAATGTTTAAAAAAAAAAAAATACAAAGTCACTACATTCCCCCCCCCCTTGGCCGACAAGGGGGAGAGTGTAGTTATTGATTGGCATGGTGCTATGTCTTCTAATAATTTCATTCAATCAAAAAGTCTTGCACTCAAATAATTTCACATACAAGTCATTTTACCAAGTGTTAAGAAAAAAATTTCTTTCTCTTCTCTTTGGGTCTTCATAACCGGCCAAGCATCAAGAGAACCAAGGGATCAAGATTTTTATCAAGTTCAAGTGTTTTTACAACCTAGGTTATATCCTTTATATGGTTTTGAAATAAAAACCAAGGATATTTAAGTTAATCCTTGTTACTTACACCTCTTCATTTTCACTAGTAAGCATGTTTTTATCATTTTCTTGTTTCCTTATCATTTTCATATGTTTCTTTTCATTTTTGGAGATATTATGCAAGTTATGTGATTTATACCATTTATTTCATGATTTTAAAGTTATATATACATATTGGTCATCCTATAATTATTCCCATGGTATTCTTTGGTCTTGATGGTGATTAGGAACCCATGACACCCTAAGAAGGTGTATGGTAGGATTAGATTAGTTTTGGAGTTGATTTGAAGGGATTAGAATAGGTTTTGTCCGAGAAAAACTATTTTTAATACGTATATTTAAAGGTTCTGTCCTTGTTTCAATTTTCTGGAAAATCCGACATTTGGTACGACATTTTGGCCTTGATATTTAGAAAATATACTTTAAAACGAATCCGTGGCCGCTTGAACGGATAAAAACGGACTTATAACGAAGAAGTTATGGATTTTTAAAGTTTGGCGACGAAAAATATTATTTCTGAAAATTTCAGCTTTCTGTTTTTAGTGTTTTCGGGTCAAAAACGAGCCTTAAGCTTCACAAATTATTTCGACTTCTCAAAAATATATTAGTTTACTTCGATACGAAGCTAAGGACATATAAAACGTAGAAAACGGATTTGAAACGACAAAGATATGCACTTTTTCATAAAGTTGCCGTAAATATTATTTTCTGAAAAACTATATTATTTTTACGTTACAAGTATTTCATTAGCTGTAAGGGCTATGTTTGCGGCAGTTTTTAACCATGATGTGAAACTTTTTATAACGAAATGTCTTCTAGTAAAATCAAATTCATCGGCCATATTTTTCAAAACAAAAAGCTGTTTGTCAAGCGGAGTTTTAGTGAATTATTTACGGACGTTCAAACTTGGCCGAAACTTATTTTCTGCACACAATTCAACAAAATCACCAACTTTAACCCTTAATATCTTTATGATCGAGACCTTTTGGACGAAAACTCCTGAACTGAAACTTCTAGATATCGATACAAACTTTCCAAAACCGTCGAGTTCGTTCTCTAACGATCGACGTACACCGTTTTACGACTACTTTTCCGGAGTCATTTTTGTTAGTTTCATGATTTTTCCGACGACATTGTTTTGCGACGAAAAGTGGTAATTTCACCAAAAATCATTATAAAACCATTATAGGATGACATTTTGACGTAAAAACATGTAAAGTCATTTTTGAAGGGTCAAGACGTCAAAAGAGTATTTTTCGACGACGAGTAATATTTTCAAAACCCGTAAATGGTATAAATAACATATTAAGTGCATGCATAACATTACATTGCAATTCATGACATATCATATCATTGATAATAGGTCCCGGTTGACGCATAACATTTAACCTCAGTGTACTCACTTTGCCGTTATTCCAGTTTATCCAAGTGAGTTTTCATAGCCCCGTTCTACATGCTTTTGATTATTTTCAAACCCACGGGGGAGAATACATTGCACTACATTTTTTTTGTACGATACCAAGTATGTTAAATTCATTACATTGCTTAAGTTACCGCATTTGCCAATTTGAAAGTCCCCATTTCCTGAACATGAACCGTTAATCTTTGAAGCGAGGATGAGTGGATAGATCTATCGAGGGTGACGCCTCCATCCGGGTTGGTGAATCCCAACCAGGCAAACGGATGCATTTCATTTGATGGTATTACGGAGTTGTCTGGCAAACACTCTGCAGGGGCATACATTATTGAACAGTCTAGTTTCGGGGTCATGGGCTTAGAGCAATTGTAACATTATTTTTTTACGTGACTGGATTGTCATGCATGGTCTATACTTGTGTAGTCGTATAAAACATTTACATAAACCTATGATTTCTCACCAACATTATTTGTTGACCGTTTTTAGCAATGTATTTTCAGGTAACTGAGGCATTCGCATCATGACATGGTTTAGGGACCTACATTTTGAGTCGCGGCGTCGACTTACATTATGTACATTATGGCACTTTATTTCAAAACATCGTTTGGATTTGTAACATAATTGTATTTCTGCAAACTTTGAAAACCTTTTGGGACCGATGTTGTACTCTGAATGTTTTTATGAAATATCCAACGATGTGTTTTTAAAACGGCACTTTAGGTCGTTCAATATAACTGTGATGTGGTGCTATGACAGTCAAGCCCCCAGGAATTCCATTCCGCTGCAAAACAGGTAAATTGGGGGTGTGACAGATTGGTACCAGAGCTACAGTTATAGAGAACTAGGTTGCATCATTGACCCTAGACTATAGCTACATTATCATAGCATCTCATCATTTTATCATTGTACATGTTCATTGTTTTCATGCGGATTCACTTACATTTTTGTCGAGATTATTTACATTTATTTCACATCGGTTGTCACAGCCATGTCTTCAGATTCGCACCCTATCACCATATCATCGGACTCTAGCTCGGATGATGTTCCGGCTAACCCCATCATGGATGATGATTCATCACATTCCACTGAGGTCGTATCTTCCATTGGATCCACTCCAGCCTTCCCACTGATCATGACCGACACTGAGACCGAACCCTTCGAGGAGGGCGAAGTCGCACCCACTCCTCACGTTAGCCCAGCTCATAACCCGTTGCTCGCACCATCACCACCACCAGCACCACTGCCAGCACCATCATCACCATCATCATCATATTTCCTTAGAGATCCTTTACCTGCTTCGGACTTGCCGCTCAAAAAGCGTGCACGTTTCGACATCCCGACACCAGCATCTACTGAGCCCGAGCCACCCGCTAGATTTGAGTTAGGAGAGAGTTCTAGGGCAGCAGTTGCACGACAGCCTTCTACCGAGGCATTAGGAGCCCGTATTGATGCTCAGCAGATCCAGATTGATAGTTTGACGCGACAGTTGGAGGAGTTGTCGTTAGATAGGATTGAGCCCATCGCTGAGGAAGTCGAGGGTTTGATATTAGGCAGGGTTTGCATTGATTTATCCCATCAGAGTATTCAGCATAGGCAGATAGAGGATAGAGAGCATATCACGGAGTTGAGGCAGGAGATGCCCGAGTTGTTTGACAGGGCTGATATGGCACGAGATGAGTTACAGAGTCAGTCACAGGAGTTATCTTTAGCTCGTGAGCGTATTGTCACATTGCAGGGTCAGATGGATGAGATGAGGAGTTTGATTGATAGTTTGGTTACTCAGGTTCGCGATCTTCAGGATAGGACTGGCGGAGCACCATGAGGTGCCTTATGTAGACTTTTGTCATTGTATAGTTTTGACCATTATTATCCTAGTCACAAGGTGTGTGACGTAGTTTAAGGAACTTGTTGTATTTTGGTTGTTGTACAAACAAATGTATCAAGTATTGACTCTACTATGTAGGAATGGTTATTATTATCTATGATATCGGTCCATGTAGGCCGAAATTTTCATGTATATTATCCACGTGTGTTGTGATTGTATTTGTGATATTTCGTTATTGTTCCGTTGTGATTCCATTTATCTTTATGCATGTTGTGGTTGTGGATATATTTGTATGATGGTTGTTTCTACTTATGAGTTCTCATGATTGTTTCATCTTGTGATTTTGAAGAGTTATGGCGCCTAAGAAAGCTACAGTTGAAATGACCCAAGCAGCAATTCAAAAGCTGGTTAACGATAGCATTGCGAATGCACTAAGAGTCGAAAGGGAAACAGTGGCTGCTGCTGCTGCTGAAGCCGCGGCTGCTGCTGAAGCCGCAAGGCTTGCTGCTGCAACTGGTAATGCCGGAGGATCTGGGGTTAAGAAATGTTCGTACAAAGATTTCAAAAGTGGTGAACCCACTAAGTTCCGAGGTACCGAGGGAGCAACAGCAATGGTACGATGGTTTGAAAAATTGGAGTCAGTGTTTTTGCTTTGTAACTGTCCGGATGACAGTAAAGTTAAGTTTGCCACGAGCACTTTACTCGATGGAGCGTTGTCATGGTGGAATTCATACGCTCAACCGATTGGGATGGAGAATGCTTTTAAGCTTACGTGGGAGGAATTTAAAGGCTTGGTGACTAAGAAGTTTTGTCCTCGAACAGAAGTGAAAAAGTTAGAAACGGAGTTCTATGAATTGGTCACTGTTGGTTATGATATTGACACATACATTCGGAGATTCCAGGAATTAGCCGCATTATGCCCATCAATGGTATCGGATAATGAAAAGTTGCTAGAGGCTTTTATTGGAGGACTTCCCGAAGTCATTCAAGGAGATGTGACATCTTTTGATCCACAAACTATCGAGGAAGCTATTCGAGTGACTCAGAAATTGATGGCACAAGTGGTGAAACGAGGCAAGTACACCACTACCAACCGGAACAACAACAGCAACCCCAACAACCGTTTCAACAACAACCGAGCCAACTACAACAACAATAGCAACAACAACAAACGCAAGTGGGACAACACAAGGGGTAGGAATCCTACTCAACAACCGCCCAAGAGGCAAGAAGTTGCTAAGGTTTATGCCGCGGGTCAAAAAGAAGGAAAAGGATATTCGGGGGTTTTGCCGAAGTGTAATAGGTGTTTGAGTCACCACAATCCGGGTCGATGTCCTGATCCGTGTGAGAATTGCAAGAAAGTTGGTCACCGTACTAGGGATTGCACGGCACCAAAGGTTACATGTTTTGGTTGCGGGGAACCTGGACACTACAAGAGGGATTGTAAGAAGGGAAAGAATCAAGCAAATCCGAATCAAGGAGGTATGGCTCAAGGAAGGGTTTATGTCATTGGAGGCGGAGAAGATAGGGAGGACCCGAATGTCATCACGGGTACGTTCCTTCTCAATAATCGTTATGCTTCAGTTTTATTTGATTCGGGTGCCGATAAAAGTTTTGTGTCCACTGCATTTGCACCTTTGCTCAACATTAAACCAGCCACATTAGACATATCATACAACGTTGAATTAGCTAATGGTAGCGTAGTTAGCACCAACACCATTGTTCGCGGTTGCACATTCAATTTTCTTAATCATCCTTTCAACATAGACCTCATGCCCGTAGAGCTTGGTAGTTTTGACGTCGTCATCGGCATGGATTGGTTGTCTAAGCATCGCGCGAAGATCATTTGTGATGAGAAAGTTGTTCATCTTCCCTACAATGGCGAAACTTTGATTATTCGTGGGGAACGAAGTGGAACCAGAATTAGTATCATATCGAGTATCAAAACGGAGAAGTACATTAAGAAAGGTTGTCTTGCTTTCTTAGCTCATGTAACTGAGAAAAAGTCGGAGGAGAAGCGACTTGAAGATGTTCGTATTGTCCGTGAATTTTCTGAAGTATTTCCCGAGGATTTACCGGGACTTCCACCGGCACGTCAAGTAGAGTTTCATATTGACTTAGTGCCCGGAGCTGCACCGATTGCGCGAGCACCGTACCGTCTAGCACCATCCAAAATGCAAGAGTTGTCTAATCAATTGCAAGAGCTTCTAGACAAAGGATTCATTAGGCCGAGTTCCTCGCCTTGGGGAGCACCGGTTTTGTTTGTGAAGAAGAAGGATGGATCCTTCCGAATGTGCATAGATTATCGAGAGTTGAACAAGTTAACGGTGAAGAATCGTTACCCACTCCCCAGAATTGATGACTTGTTCGATCAGCTGCAAGGTTCTAGTATTTATTCCAAGATTGATCTTCGTTCGGGTTATCATCAGCTTCGAGTTCGGGAAGAGGATATTCCGAAAACAGCGTTTAGAACACGTTACGGTCATTACGAGTTTCAAGTGATGCCGTTTGGATTGACTAATGCACCAGCGGTATTCATGGATCTCATGAATAGAGTTTGTAAGCCGTACTTGGACAAGTTTGTTATAGTGTTCATCGACGACATATTGATCTACTCCAAGAGCAAAGAAGAGCACGAAGAGCATTTAAGGACAATTTTAAGGCTACTCAAGAAGGAGAAGTTGTATGCCAAGTTTTCGAAGTGTGATTTTTGGAACCACAAAGTGCAATTTCTTGGTCATGTCATTGATAGTCATGGACTACAAGTTGATCCCGCAAAGATTGAAGCCGTGAAAGATTGGGCTACTCCAACGAATCCTACAGAAATTCGACAATTTCTAGGACTAGCCGGGTATTACCGAAGGTTCATCGAAGGTTTTTCGAAGATAGCGAGACCTTTGACCAAGTTGACACAGAAAAACAAGAAGTACGAGTGGGGAAAGAAACAAGAAACTGCTTTTCAGTTGTTGAAACAAAAGCTTTGCAGTGCGCCGATTTTGGCACTACCCGAAGGCATTGAGAACTTTGTTGTATATTGTGACGCTTCGCATAAAGGACTTGGGGCTGTTTTAATGCAAAACGAGAAGGTGATAGCGTATGCTTCTCGACAACTTAAGGTTCATGAAAAGAACTACACCACTCATGATCTCGAGTTAGGAGCCGTAGTTTTCGCGCTCAAGATTTGGAGACACTACCTCTACGGTACAAAGTGCACAGTGTTTACTGACCACAAGAGTTTGCAATATATTCTTGATCAGAAGGAGCTTAATATGAGGCAACGTCGTTGGTTGGAATTACTCAGCGACTATGATTGTGAAATCAAGTATCACCCGGGGAAAGCCAATGTTGTGGCTGATGCTCTTAGTCGGAAAGAGAGGCCTAAACCTTTAAGAGTTCGTTCATTGGGAATGACGATTATTTCTCCTTTACCATCGAAAATCCATGAAGCACAGATTGAAGCACTTAAGGAGGAAAACCGACCAAGTGAAAAGCTTTATGGTATGCCCGAAAGCGCAAATGGTTTTGTAAAGAGAGCAGATGGAGTACTATGTTTCAAGGATAGAATGTGGGTTCCATTGTATGGCGGAATACGAGGATTGATTATGCATGAGTCGCATAAGTCAAAGTATTCTATTCATCCAGGATCGGATAAGATGTATCAAGATCTTAAGAAGCTTTATTGGTGGCCGAACATGAAAGCGGAGATTGCCACGTACGTTAGCAAATGCCTTACCTGCTCTAAGGTGAAAGTCGAATATCAGAAGCCTTCAGGTTTACTCCAACAACCGGAAATTCCTCAATGGAAATGGGAACGCATTACAATGGACTTTGTTACGAAACTTCCTAAGACATCGGGAGGTTACGACGCTATTTGGGTAATTGTTGATCGCCTTACCAAGTCAGCTCATTTCATACCGATTAGAGAGACTTATTCCATGGAGCAACTCACTAGACTTTATGTCAAGGAAATAGTCTCGAGGCACGGAGCACCAATTTCTATCATTTCCGACAGGGATAGTCGATTCACTTCAAACTTTTGGAATTCATTGCAAGATTCATTTGGAACCAGATTAGAGATGAGCACAGCATATCACCCACAAACCGACGGTCAAAGTGAAAGGACAATTCAAACATTAGAAGACATGCTAAGAGCATGTGTGATTGATTTTGGAAATGGTTGGGCTAACCATTTGCCATTGATTGAATTCTCGTACAACAATAGTTATCACACCAGTATCAAGATGGCACCGTTTGAGGCACTCTATGGTCGTAAGTGCCGTTCACCTGTTTGTTGGGCCGAGGTAGGAGACGCACAACTTACTGGTCCAGAAATGGTACGGGAAACCACGGAAAAGATTGTTCAAATTCGTGATAGACTCAGAACTGCCAGGAGTCGACAGAAAAGTTATGCAGATGTTAGACGCAAGGATTTGGAATTTCAAGTGGGGGACAAAGTTATGTTGAAAGTATCGCCTTGGAAGGGCGTGGTACGTTTTGGAAAACGTGGGAAATTGAACCCGCGATACATTGGACCATTCAAGATTTTGAGCAGAGTTGGTCCGGTAGCTTATCGTCTTGATCTTCCATCAGAACTCAGTCATGTGCACAACACGTTTCACGTTTCAAACTTGAAGAAGTGTCTTTCAGACGAATCGCTCGTTATTCCATTAGACGAAGTTCAGCTTGACGACAAACTCAATTTTGTGGAAGAACCTGTAGAAATCATGGACCGCGAGGTCAAGCAGTTGAAACAGAGTCGTATTCCTATTGTGAAAGTTCGTTGGAATTCTCGTCGAGGTCCTGAGTTTACTTGGGAACGGGAAGACCAGATGCGACGCAAGTATCCTCATCTTTTCGCCGACACCGTTAGACCTAACAACGATTGAATTCAGGGACTGAATTCCTTTTTGGATGGGCGAATGTGACAATCCGTACTTTCAGGTCATTTCTCGATACAGTTCATGTCTCATTATTTCAACATTTTTAGTAAACTTGGTTTACTTGTTTCAAATTCGCGTAACCTTGGAGGTTTAGCGGCGAATTCATGATCATGACATCACGTACATTTCATATGGACTATGATTAGTCTACATTTCATTGACATCATGTGCATCTCATTAGTACATTCACGACATTTCATTTCACCTTCAACGCGTAATTTTTATATTTAATAAACTTTATCGCGTGAGTTTTTATTTTAAATATTTAATCCATTACTTTCAAAAATGATCCCGAGGTATTTTTAAAATTTCATTTAGTTTATAAAAACTATATTTTTAGTTTTCCTAGTGTTTCAAATTTATTTGGTATATTACTCGTTAAAGTTTAATTATTACGTCGTTTTTCTTAAAATTGTACGATAATTATTTTATCACTCAATTTTCACAAGGAAAGTATTTTTACAATTTTTATCATCTCATTACATTATATTTTAACCTATTAAAAACTTACTTGTACATTTCTACACAAATTCTTACACTTTTCTTTGCAAATAATACAAGTCTTACAAATATATACATGCAAGTAAATGTTTTAAAAAAAAAAAAATACAAAGTCACTACATTCCCCCCCCCCCCCCCCTTGGCCGACAAGGGGGAGAGTGTAGTTATTGATTGGCATGGTGCTATGTCTTCTAATAATTTCATTCAATCAAAAAGTCTTGCACTCAAATAATTTCACATACAAGTCATTTTACCAAGTGTTAAGAAAAAAATTTCTTTCTCTTCTCTTTGGGTCTTCATAACCGGCCAAGCATCAAGAGAACCAAGGGATCAAGATTTTTATCAAGTTCAAGTGTTTTTACAACCTAGGTTATATCCTTTATATGGTTTTGAAATAAAAACCAAGGATATTTAAGTTAATCCTTGTTACTTACACCTCTTCATTTTCACTAGTAAGCATGTTTTTATCATTTTCTTGTTTCCTTATCATTTTCATATGTTTCTTTTCAGTTTTGGAGATATTATGCAAGTTATGTGATTTATACCATTTATTTCATGATTTTAAAGTTATATATACATATTGGTCATCCTATAATTATTCCCATGGTATTCTTTGGTCTTGATGGTGATTAGGAACCCATGACACCCTAAGAAGGTGTATGGTAGGATTAGATTAGTTTTGGAGTTGATTTGAAGGGATTAGAATAGGTTTTGTCCGAGAAAAACTATTTTTAATACGTATATTTAAAGGTTCTGTCCTTGTTTCAATTTTCTGGAAAATCCGACATTTGGTACGACATTTTGGCCTTGATATTTAGAAAATATACTTTAAAACGAATCCGTGGCCGCTTGAACGGATAAAAACGGACTTATAACGAAGAAGTTATGGATTTTTAAAGTTTGGCGACGAAAAATATTATTTCTGAAAATTTCAGCTTTCTGTTTTTAGTGTTTTCGGGTCAAAAACGAGCCTTAAGCTTCACAAATTATTTCGACTTCTCAAAAATATATTAGTTTACTTCGATACGAAGCTAAGGACATATAAAACGTAGAAAACGGATTTGAAACGACAAAGATATGCACTTTTTCATAAAGTTGCCGTAAATATTATTTTCTGAAAAACTATATTATTTTTACGTTACAAGTATTTCATTAGCTGTAAGGGCTATGTTTGCGGCAGTTTTTAACCATGATGTGAAACTTTTTATAACGAAATGTCTGCTAGTAAAATCAAATTCATCGGCCATATTTTTCAAAACAAAAAGCTGTTTGTCAAGCGGAGTTTTAGTGAATTATTTACGGACGTTCAAACTTGGCCGAAACTTATTTTCTGCACACAATTCAACAAAATCACCAACTTTAACCCTTAATATCTTTATGATCGAGACCTTTTGGACGAAAACTCCTGAACTGAAACTTCTAGATATCGATACAAACTTTCCAAAACCGTCGAGTTCGTTCTCTAACGATCGACGTACACCGTTTTACGACTACTTTTCCGGAGTCATTTTTGTTAGTTTCATGATTTTTCCGACGACATTGTTTTGCGACGAAAAGTGGTAATTTCACCAAAAATCATTATAAAACCATTATAGGATGACATTTTGACGTAAAAACATGTAAAGTCATTTTTGAAGGGTCAAGACGTCAAAAGAGTATTTTTCGACGACGAGTAATATTTTCAAAACCCGTAAATGGTATAAATAACATATTAAGTGCATGCATAACATTACATTGCAATTCATGACATATCATATCATTGATAATAGGTCCCGGTTGACGCATAACATTTAACCTCAGTGTACTCACTTTGCCGTTATTCCAGTTTATCCAAGTGAGTTTTCATAGCCCCGTTCTACATGCTTTTGATTATTTTCAAACCCACGGGGGAGAATACATTGCACTACATTTTTTTTGTACGATACCAAGTATGTTAAATTCATTACATTGCTTAAGTTACCGCATTTGCCAATTTGAAAGTCCCCATTTCCTGAACATGAACCGTTAATCTTTGAAGCGAGGATGAGTGGATAGATCTATCGAGGGTGACGCCTCCATCCGGGTTGGTGAATCCCAACCAGGCAAACGGATGCATTTCATTTGATGGTATTACGGAGTTGTCTGGCAAACACTCTGCAGGGGCATACATTATTGAACAGTCTAGTTTCGGGGTCATGGGCTTAGAGCAATTGTAACATTATTTTTTTACGTGACTGGATTGTCATGCATGGTCTATACTTGTGTAGTCGTATAAAACATTTACATAAACCTATGATTTCTCACCAACATTATTTGTTGACCGTTTTTAGCAATGTATTTTCAGGTAACTGAGGCATTCGCATCATGACATGGTTTAGGGACCTACATTTTGAGTCGCGGCGTCGACTTACATTATGTACATTATGGCACTTTATTTCAAAACATCGTTTGGATTTGTAACATAATTGTATTTCTGCAAACTTTGAAAACCTTTTGGGACCGATGTTGTACTCTGAATGTTTTTATGAAATATCCAACGATGTGTTTTTAAAACGGCACTTTAGGTCGTTCAATATAACTGTGATGTGGTGCTATGACAGTCAAGCCCCCAGGAATTCCATTCCGCTGCAAAACAGGTAAATTGGGGGTGTGACAGATTGGTACCAGAGCTACAGTTATAGAGAACTAGGTTGCATCATTGACCCTAGACTATAGCTACATTATCATAGCATCTCATCATTTTATCATTGTACATGTTCATTGTTTTCATGCGGATTCACTTACATTTTTGTCGAGATTATTTACATTTATTTCACATCGGTTGTCACAGCCATGTCTTCAGATTCGCACCCTATCACCATATCATCGGACTCTAGCTCGGATGATGTTCCGGCTAACCCCATCATGGATGATGATTCATCACATTCCACTGAGGTCGTATCTTCCATTGGATCCACTCCAGCCTTCCCACTGATCATGACCGACACTGAGACCGAACCCTTCGAGGAGGGCGAAGTCGCACCCACTCCTCACGTTAGCCCAGCTCATAACCCGTTGCTCGCACCATCACCACCACCAGCACCACTGCCAGCACCATCATCACCATCATCATCATATTTCCTTAGAGATCCTTTACCTGCTTCGGACTTGCCGCTCAAAAAGCGTGCACGTTTCGACATCCCGACACCAGCATCTACTGAGCCCGAGCCACCCGCTAGATTTGAGTTAGGAGAGAGTTCTAGGGCAGCAGTTGCACGACAGCCTTCTACCGAGGCATTAGGAGCCCGTATTGATGCTCAGCAGATCCAGATTGATAGTTTGACGCGACAGTTGGAGGAGTTGTCGGTAGATAGGATTGAGCCCATCGCTGAGGAAGTCGAGGGTTTGATATTAGGCAGGGTTTGCATTGATTTATCCCATCAGAGTATTCAGCATAGGCAGATAGAGGATAGAGAGCATATCACGGAGTTGAGGCAGGAGATGCCCGAGTTGTTTGACAGGGCTGATATGGCACGAGATGAGTTACAGAGTCAGTCACAGGAGTTATCTTTAGCTCGTGAGCGTATTGTCACATTGCAGGGTCAGATGGATGAGATGAGGAGTTTGATTGATAGTTTGGTTACTCAGGTTCGCGATCTTCAGGATAGGACTGGCGGAGCACCATGAGGTGCCTTATGTAGACTTTTGTCATTGTATAGTTTTGACCATTATTATCCTAGTCACAAGGTGTGTGACGTAGTTTAAGGAACTTGTTGTATTTTGGTTGTTGTACAAACAAATGTATCAAGTATTGACTCTACTATGTAGGAATGGTTATTATTATCTATGATATCGGTCCATGTAGGCCGAAATTTTCATGTATATTATCCACGTGTGTTGTGATTGTATTTGTGATATTTCGTTATTGTTCCGTTGTGATTCCATTTATCTTTATGCATGTTGTGGTTGTGGATATATTTGTATGATGGTTGTTTCTACTTATGAGTTCTCATGATTGTTTCATCTTGTGATTTTGAAGAGTTATGGCGCCTAAGAAAGCTACAGTTGAAATGACCCAAGCAGCAATTCAAAAGCTGGTTAACGATAGCATTGCGAATGCACTAAGAGTCGAAAGGGAAACAGTGGCTGCTGCTGCTGCTGAAGTCGCGGCTGCTGCTGAAGCCGCAAGGCTTGCTGCTGCAACTGGTAATGCCGGAGGATCTGGGGTTAAGAAATGTTCGTACAAAGATTTCAAAAGTGGTGAACCCACTAAGTTCCGAGGTACCGAGGGAGCAACAGCAATGGTACGATGGTTTGAAAAATTGGAGTCAGTGTTTTTGCTTTGTAACTGTCCGGATGACAGTAAAGTTAAGTTTGCCACGAGCACTTTACTCGATGGAGCGTTGTCATGGTGGAATTCATACGCTCAACCGATTGGGATGGAGAATGCTTTTAAGCTTACGTGGGAGGAATTTAAAGGCTTGGTGACTAAGAAGTTTTGTCCTCGAACAGAAGTGAAAAAGTTAGAAACGGAGTTCTATGAATTGGTCACTGTTGGTTATGATATTGACACATACATTCGGAGATTCCAGGAATTAGCCGCATTATGCCCATCAATGGTATCGGATAATGAAAAGTTGCTAGAGGCTTTTATTGGAGGACTTCCCGAAGTCATTCAAGGAGATGTGACATCTTTTGATCCACAAACTATCGAGGAAGCTATTCGAATGACTCAGAAATTGATGGCACAAGTGGTGAAACGAGGCAAGTACACCACTACCAACCGGAACAACAACAGCAACCTCAACAACCGTTTCAACAACAACTGAGCCAACTACAACAACAATAGCAACAACAACAAACGCAAGTGGGACAACACAAGGGGTAGGAATCCTACTCAACAACCGCCCAAGAGGCAAGAAGTTGCTAAGGTTTATGCCGCGGGTCAAAAAGAAGGAAAAGGATATTCGGGGGTTTTGCCGAAGTGTAATAGGTGTTTGAGTCACCACAATCCGGGTCGATGTCCTGATCCGTGTGAGAATTGCAAGAAAGTTGGTCACCGTACTAGGGATTGCACGGCACCAAAGGTTACATGTTTTGGTTGCGGGGAACCTGGACACTACAAGAGGGATTGTAAGAAGGGAAAGAATCAAGCAAATCCGAATCAAGGAGGTATGGCTCAAGGAAGGGTTTATGTCATTGGAGGCGGAGAAGATAGGGAGGACCCGAATGTCATCACGGGTACGTTCCGTCTCAATAATCGTTATGCTTCAGTTTTATTTGATTCGGGTGCCGATAAAAGTTTTGTGTCCACTGCATTTGCACCTTTGCTCAACATTAAACCAGCCACATTAGACATATCATACAACGTTGAATTAGCTAATGGTAGCGTAGTTAGCACCAACACCATTGTTCGCGGTTGCACATTCAATTTTCTTAATCATCCTTTCAACATAGACCTCATGCCCGTAGAGCTTGGTAGTTTTGACGTCGTCATCGGCATGGATTGGTTGTCTAAGCATCGCGCGAAGATCATTTGTGATGAGAAAGTTGTTCATCTTCCCTACAATGGCGAAACTTTGATTATTCGTGGGGAACGAAGTGGAACCAGAATTAGTATCATATCGAGTATCAAAACGGAGAAGTACATTAAGAAAGGTTGTCTTGCTTTCTTAGCTCATGTAACTGAGAAAAAGTCGGAGGAGAAGCGACTTGAAGATGTTCGTATTGTCCGTGAATTTTCTGAAGTATTTCCCGAGGATTTACCGGGACTTCCACCGGCACGTCAAGTAGAGTTTCATATTGACTTAGTGCCCGGAGCTGCACCGATTGCGCGAGCACCGTACCGTCTAGCACCATCCGAAATGCAAGAGTTGTCTAATCAATTGCAAGAGCTTCTAGACAAAGGATTCATTAGGCCGAGTTCCTCGCCTTGGGGAGCACCGGTTTTGTTTGTGAAGAAGAAGGATGGATCCTTCCGAATGTGCATAGATTATCGAGAGTTGAACAAGTTAACGGTGAAGAATCGTTACCCACTCCCCAGAATTGATGACTTGTTCGATCAGCTGCAAGGTTCTAGTATTTATTCCAAGATTGATCTTCGTTCGGGTTATCATCAGCTTCGAGTTCGGGAAGAGGATATTCCGAAAACAGCGTTTAGAACACGTTACGGTCATTACGAGTTTCAAGTGATGCCGTTTGGATTGACTAATGCACCGGCGGTATTCATGGATCTCATGAATAGAGTTTGTAAGCCGTACTTGGACAAGTTTGTTATAGTGTTCATCGACGACATATTGATCTACTCCAAGAGCAAAGAAGAGCACGAAGAGCATTTAAGGACAATTTTAAGGCTACTCAAGAAGGAGAAGTTGTATGCCAAGTTTTCGAAGTGTGATTTTTGGAACCACAAAGTGCAATTTCTTGGTCATGTCATTGATAGTCATGGACTACAAGTTGATCCCGCAAAGATTGAAGCCGTGAAAGATTGGGCTACTCCAACGAATCCTACAGAAATTCGACAATTTCTAGGACTAGCCGGGTATTACCGAAGGTTCATCGAAGGTTTTTCGAAGATAGCGAGACCTTTGACCAAGTTGACACAGAAAAACAAGAAGTACGAGTGGGGAAAGAAACAAGAAACTGCTTTTCAGTTGTTGAAACAAAAGCTTTGCAGTGCGCCGATTTTGGCACTACCCGAAGGCATTGAGAACTTTGTTGTATATTGTGACGCTTCGCATAAAGGACTTGGGGCTGTTTTAATGCAAAACGAGAAGGTGATAGCGTATGCTTCTCGACAACTTAAGGTTCATGAAAAGAACTACACCACTCATGATCTCGAGTTAGGAGCCGTAGTTTTCGCGCTCAAGATTTGGAGACACTACCTCTACGGTACAAAGTGCACAGTGTTTACTGACCACAAGAGTTTGCAATATATTCTTGATCAGAAGGAGCTTAATATGAGGCAACGTCGTTGGTTGGAATTACTCAGCGACTATGATTGTGAAATCAAGTATCACCCGGGGAAAGCCAATGTTGTGGCTGATGCTCTTAGTCGGAAAGAGAGGCCTAAACCTTTAAGAGTTCGTTCATTGGGAATGACGATTATTTCTCCTTTACCATCGAAAATCCATGAAGCACAGATTGAAGCACTTAAGGAGGAAAACCGACCAAGTGAAAAGCTTTATGGTATGCCCGAAAGCGCAAATGGTTTTGTAAAGAGAGCAGATGGAGTACTATGTTTCAAGGATAGAATGTGGGTTCCATTGTATGGCGGAATACGAGGATTGATTATGCATGAGTCGCATAAGTCAAAGTATTCTATTCATCCAGGATCGGATAAGATGTATCAAGATCTTAAGAAGCTTTATTGGTGGCCGAACATGAAAGCGGAGATTGCCACGTACGTTAGCAAATGCCTTACCTGCTCTAAGGTGAAAGTCGAATATCAGAAGCCTTCAGGTTTACTCCAACAACCGGAAATTCCTCAATGGAAATGGGAACGCATTACAATGGACTTTGTTACGAAACTTCCTAAGACATCGGGAGGTTACGACGCTATTTGGGTAATTGTTGATCGCCTTACCAAGTCAGCTCATTTCATACCGATTAGAGAGACTTATTCCATGGAGCAACTCACTAGACTTTATGTCAAGGAAATAGTCTCGAGGCACGGAGCACCAATTTCTATCATTTCCGACAGGGATAGTCGATTCACTTCAAACTTTTGGAATTCATTGCAAGATTCATTTGGAACCAGATTAGAGATGAGCACAGCATATCACCCACAAACCGACGGTCAAAGTGAAAGGACAATTCAAACATTAGAAGACATGCTAAGAGCATGTGTGATTGATTTTGGAAATGGTTGGGCTAACCATTTGCCATTGATTGAATTCTCGTACAACAATAGTTATCACACCAGTATCAAGATGGCACCGTTTGAGGCACTCTATGGTCGTAAGTGCCGTTCACCTGTTTGTTGGGCCGAGGTAGGAGACGCACAACTTACTGGTCCAGAAATGGTACGGGAAACCACGGAAAAGATTGTTCAAATTCGTGATAGACTCAGAACTGCCAGGAGTCGACAGAAAAGTTATGCAGATGTTAGACGCAAGGATTTGGAATTTCAAGTGGGGGACAAAGTTATGTTGAAAGTATCGCCTTGGAAGGGCGTGGTACGTTTTGGAAAACGTGGGAAATTGAACCCGCGATACATTGGACCATTCAAGATTTTGAGCAGAGTTGGTCTGGTAGCTTATCGTCTTGATATTCCATCAGAACTCAGTCATGTGCACAACACGTTTCACGTTTCAAACTTGAAGAAGTGTCTTTCAGACGAATCGCTCGTTATTCCATTAGACGAAGTTCAGCTTGACGACAAACTCAATTTTGTGGAAGAACCTGTAGAAATCATGGACCGCGAGGTCAAGCAGTTGAAACAGAGTCGTATTCCTATTGTGAAAGTTCGTTGGAATTCTCGTCGAGGTCCTGAGTTTACTTGGGAACGGGAAGACCAGATGCGACGCAAGTATCCTCATCTTTTCGCCGACACCGTTAGACCTAACAACGATTGAATTCAGGGACTGAATTCCTTTTTGGATGGGCGAATGTGACAATCCGTACTTTCAGGTCATTTCTCGATACAGTTCATGTCTCATTATTTCAACATTTTTAGTAAACTTGGTTTACTTGTTTCAAATTCGCGTAACCTTGGAGGTTTAGCGGCGAATTCATGATCATGACATCACGTACATTTCATATGGACTATGATTAGTCTACATTTCATTGACATCATGTGCATCTCATTAGTACATTCACGACATTTCATTTCACCTTCAACGCGTAATTTTTATATTTAATAAACTTTATCGCGTGAGTTTTTATTTTAAATATTTAATCCATTACTTTCAAAAATGATCCCGAGGTATTTTTAAAATTTCATTTAGTTTATAAAAACTATATTTTTAGTTTTCCTAGTGTTTCAAATTTATTTGGTATATTACTCGTTAAAGTTTAATTATTACGTCGTTTTTCTTAAAATTGTACGATAATTATTTTATCACTCAATTTTCACAAGGAAAGTATTTTTACAATTTTTATCATCTCATTACATTATATTTTAACCTATTAAAAACTTACTTGTACATTTCTACACAAATTCTTACACTTTTCTTTGCAAATAATACAAGTCTTACAAATATATACATGCAAGTAAATGTTTTAAAAAAAAAAAAAATACAAAGTCACTACATTCCCCCCCCCCCCTTGGCCGACAAGGGGGAGAGTGTAGTTATTGATTGGCATGGTGCTATGTCTTCTAATAATTTCATTCAATCAAAAAGTCTTGCACTCAAATAATTTCACATACAAGTCATTTTACCAAGTGTTAAGAAAAAAATTTCTTTCTCTTCTCTTTGGGTCTTCATAACCGGCCAAGCATCAAGAGAACCAAGGGATCAAGATTTTTATCAAGTTCAAGTGTTTTTACAACCTAGGTTATATCCTTTATATGGTTTTGAAATAAAAACCAAGGATATTTAAGTTAATCCTTGTTACTTACACCTCTTCATTTTCACTAGTAAGCATGTTTTTATCATTTTCTTGTTTCCTTATCATTTTCATATGTTTCTTTTCATTTTTGGAGATATTATGCAAGTTATGTGATTTATACCATTTATTTCATGATTTTAAAGTTATATATACATATTGGTCATCCTATAATTATTCCCATGGTATTCTTTGGTCTTGATGGTGATTAGGAACCCATGACACCCTAAGAAGGTGTATGGTAGGATTAGATTAGTTTTGGAGTTGATTTGAAGGGATTAGAATAGGTTTTGTCCGAGAAAAACTATTTTTAATACGTATATTTAAAGGTTCTGTCCTTGTTTCAATTTTCTGGAAAATCCGACATTTGGTACGACATTTTGGCCTTGATATTTAGAAAATATACTTTAAAACGAATCCGTGGCCGCTTGAACGGATAAAAACGGACTTATAACGAAGAAGTTATGGATTTTTAAAGTTTGGCGACGAAAAATATTATTTCTGAAAATTTCAGCTTTCTGTTTTTAGTGTTTTCGGGTCAAAAACGAGCCTTAAGCTTCACAAATTATTTCGACTTCTCAAAAATATATTAGTTTACTTCGATACGAAGCTAAGGACATATAAAACGTAGAAAACGGATTTGAAACGACAAAGATATGCACTTTTTCATAAAGTTGCCGTAAATATTATTTTCTGAAAAACTATATTATTTTTACGTTACAAGTATTTCATTAGCTGTAAGGGCTATGTTTGCGGCAGTTTTTAACCATGATGTGAAACTTTTTATAACGAAATGTCTTCTAGTAAAATCAAATTCATCGGCCATATTTTTCAAAACAAAAAGCTGTTTGTCAAGCGGAGTTTTAGTGAATTATTTACGGACGTTCAAACTTGGCCGAAACTTATTTTCTGCACACAATTCAACAAAATCACCAACTTTAACCCTTAATATCTTTATGATCGAGACCTTTTGGACGAAAACTCCTGAACTGAAACTTCTAGATATCGATACAAACTTTCCAAAACCGTCGAGTTCGTTCTCTAACGATCGACGTACACCGTTTTACGACTACTTTTCCGGAGTCATTTTTGTTAGTTTCATGATTTTTCCGACGACATTGTTTTGCGACGAAAAGTGGTAATTTCACCAAAAATCATTATAAAACCATTATAGGATGACATTTTGACGTAAAAACATGTAAAGTCATTTTTGAAGGGTCAAGACGTCAAAAGAGTATTTTTCGACGACGAGTAATATTTTCATAACCCGTAAATGGTATAAATAACATATTAAGTGCATGCATAACATTACATTGCAATTCATGACATATCATATCATTGATAATAGGTCCCGGTTGACGCATAACATTTAACCTTAGTGTACTCACTTTGCCGTTATTCCAGTTTATCCAAGTGAGTTTTCATAGCCCCGTTCTACATGCTTTTGATTATTTTCAAACCCACGGGGGAGAATACATTGCACTACATTTTTTTTGTACGATACCAAGTATGTTAAATTCATTACATTGCTTAAGTTACCGCATTTTCCAATTTGAAAGTCCCCATTTCCTGAACATGAACCGTTAATCTTTGAAGCGAGGATGAGTGGATAGATCTATCGAGGGTGACGCCTCCATCCGGGTTGGTGAATCCCAACCAGGCAAACGGATGCATTTCATTTGATGGTATTACGGAGTTGTCTGGCAAACACTCTGCAGGGGCATACATTATTGAACAGTCTAGTTTCGGGGTCATGGGCTTAGAGCAATTGTAACATTATTTTTTTACGTGACTGGATTGTCATGCATGGTCTATACTTGTGTAGTCGTATAAAACATTTACATAAACCTATGATTTCTCACCAACATTATTTGTTGACCGTTTTTAGCAATGTATTTTCAGGTAACTGAGGCATTCGCATCATGACATGGTTTAGGGACCTACATTTTGAGTCGCGGCGTCGACTTACATTATGTACATTATGGCACTTTATTTCAAAACATCGTTTGGATTTGTAACATAATTGTATTTCTGCAAACTTTGAAAACCTTTTGGGACCGATGTTGTACTCTGAATGTTTTTATGAAATATCCAACGATGTGTTTTGAAAACGGCACTTTAGGTCGTTCAATATAACTGTGATGTGGTGCTATGACAGTCAAGCCCCCAGGAATTCCATTCCGCTGCAAAACAGGTAAATTGGGGGTGTGACACCATGGAAAACCGAGAGTGTTTAATTAAGATATTTGGGACAAGTTTTGAGATGCGTTGTTATGTATTATTTTGTGCCGTGAGCATCGAGCTGTAGGGTAGTGCTGTTACGAGACTACCCATTTGATTTTTTTGTATGATTGGTTTGATGATCGAGGTGAGTTTATAGCCCGTTTTTGCTCACATTACTTGGTTTTATGAAACTTGGGGGGAGAAACATGCAAAACATTTTGATTAGACCTGAAAACGTTTTTGTGGTGATTTTGATTACGATTATAGGCTAGGATAGGATTTGTTAGATACCTTTCATGACCCATTAGTTTCAGTGGGAAGAGCGAATGTTATATATAGATCTATCGTGGTGGACCACCCTGTATGGGCTTTAGGTACCCATTTCGCCATGGATTTTCTCTGGTTTTTGGTTGTTCCAACTGACTAGGACATAGATTCGGTCTTTGACTGAATCCATTTCGCTAGGCATATAGCATGTCGAGAATTGTGATTTATTGAGATGTTTGGTATTGTATAGTGTTAAGCGCCAGTTGCATGACTTAGCCTGCGTAATAATTGCTTTGAGGTGACACTATATGCGTTGTAGTGTGCTCTCATGATATGGTCCATTGATGCTCAATGATTAAACCTAGTTATGTAATATGTTCTATATGACTTAAGATGATAAACGACGCATATTTTTATGGTAAGGAGGTGTATGTGATGTAAATATATGGCGGGCTAGATATGTGTAGTGATAAGATCACCTTGTTGGTGACGAATATAAGATTGTGTGTTATAGTAATGATAGCAATAGCAAGTTGTGAATAGAAATGGTCAGTGGTATTAGAGATGGGTTAGTAAGTGAATTAAAGTGTTGACGTTGTAAGTGTGGAATGCAGGGATAGTAAGTATGCTTAAATATAACATGTGAAGATAAGATGGAAGTGACGCATTAACTGTTAAATGTTTATTGACTTAAAGATAATAGAATAAGATTAAGGAATGATGGCATGTAACGGTTCGGGATCCATAAAGTAGTGATGACCAACATATGGTCTCATTATATTTAGTGGCTAAAGATTGACATTAATATGTTAAAGAGAAGGGTTAAAGGTAAGTTAAGAGCTTAACCGATATATTATTTGATGTAGAATGATATAAGAGCTTAACTTACCTTATAGAGAAGGGTTAAAGGTAAGTTAAGCTCTTATATTATTAATGTCAATCTTTAGCCATTCTCCATCAAACATAAACATATCATGAGAGCACACTACAACGCATATAGAGTCACCTCAAAGCAATTATTACGCAGGCCACCATGTAACCACCCGCATTTTTAGGTTACTTTTTATTTTCGAGAATTTACTATTCACTTTTACTATTCAGATTCACTATTCATCTCATAAAATTTTTAATCCACATTCTCGTAAGATAAATTATTTTAGTAATAACCTGAGAGTTCGACCATTGTTAGATCATTTTCGCAAAAATTATTAAGTAAACATCGTTTTAAAGTTCCGTTTTAGACGGTCCACCGTTTAAACATCACGCGCATAACGAAAATCAACTCTGACAATTTTCCTCGCATCAAATAAATTCTTAGATCACTCATGATTAATTTGAGAATTTTTAAGATTTATTATTTTTAATATTACCAAATAAGCCCAGCGCGGAACAAAACTAAACTTACGTTTTAAACAATTCCACTTACATCCAGACTTAACGATTCCTGCACTGTGTTTCTAATATGTTTTTGAAACTTTTACATTTTTTGGAAAAGTCAAACATATTTCCCTCCTCCTTTGACCATAAAGGAATTAACCTTATACGTTCTACATTTTTGCATAAATCGCGTAACTTTTAAACTTCACGAATAACTGTAAAGTTATCCCGCGTATAACGAAAACCATATTTTAACATCTCATATCACTTTTAAACTAATTTTAGTCTACTCTAAATAAATTCACGGTCGTTTCCCTGAAATTTCGTTCTTTTCTGATAAACTGCGAATTACGCGTTTTTGACCCGTATTTCCAGCTTTAAGCAGCATTTTTGCACCCAATGAGACTTATCACCCATTTTATATTTTTATATGGAGTATAATGATGAGTTTTATCATTCCTACAAATTTCGTATTTTTACGATACCCGGTTTTACGTTTTATGGCTTCGGTTAGCGATTAACGGAACCAAAACTCACTCCGTAACCAAGATAAGATCAAAACTAACCACATAAGTCATCTTATCTCTTCCATGACAGAACTTAGGGGGGGAGTCATCATATTGGTGGCATCATCCTAACCTTGGTTTATTAAGATCATTACAAGTGTCCTAAACCTAACCATGGTTAATATTTAACCCAATATATGGTTAACCAAACTTACCCTCCTATAAATAGCAAGTGATATACATCCCAAAGATCTCCACAAACTGAATTGGGTCGTTCATACTCTAAAATATCCATATCTTCCATCATTTGATCCATAAACTCCAAGTTTATGCATAAAAGTTCCAAAGATCAAGCTACTACATCAAATCTCTAGCAAGTTTAAGTGATCTTCTTGAGTTTAAATCCATTCAAGTCACTTATTACTTCATCACCAACTCTTCATGTTTTCAAGGGTGCCAAGGTGTGGAAAGCTAGCTCAATCCAAAGTCTTAAGCGATCAATCAATGTCCTATCCTTACTAAGTTACACATTTCTTATTGAAAGCCAAAAGTTGTAAGCAACTTATCACCACCATCATCTCATCTTTATTATTCATAATCTTAACTATTTCATGCCATATATATAGTTACTATGTTGATTCATGATGTACATATACTCAATCACTTGTTTTAATTCACATATTGTCATAAAAGTAACAAACTAGTAAACTAGTCATATTATACACGTATGAGACCATTAAAAACAGTAACATAAGGACTTTATAACTTACATAATATGGTAGACAAGATAAAAAGGTAAACATAGCAACTTGAACCACCCGAAACGGACAAACGAGTCAAAAGTTATAGGCAAAAGAAGTTAGCGAAACCAAAACGCCAAAACTGCCATTTTGAAACTGTTAAGGGTTCTGCCATTTTGAAAGTCATACTTCTGGTCCGAATCATAAAAAAGTTAAAACACGAAAGTTGTCCGGAACGACGTTTTCCTTCAATCGCAAAGAAGCTCGGACCTTGAAAACGCTTAAACAGACCATAAATCTTTCAAAAACAGAAACTGCCGTAAATATAGTCTCATAACTATACTTTTGTCACAACTAAAAGCAAACCAAGAGGCCTAATGGCCATAAACCAAGACCACGGCTACGGCTAAGACCAAAGTTGAGTCTCAAGACCATGGTAGTCAAGACCAAAGTCACGACAAGGCCATGGCTAAAGCCTCAAGGCTTGTTTACCCAAGATCGTTAACTAAGGTAATCATATATATGAAACGACGAGAACTTGTAATAACCAACTTTACAATTTAGAAACTTGTAAGCTTTTCTTTAAACACTTGCGATATAAATTATGACGATATTTGTAATAACCATTATGATTCCTAATCAAAACCAAACAACCTTGTAACTTGTGTTTAAAAACCATATGACACTTATGATATAAATAAAACTTATGTTTTATATACTAAGTGCTACAAAACTAGGGAGCTTCATGTGAGGGGTTTCATTTGAGTAAAACGTATCGACGAGTTGCTGGATTTACGATTTAAAGTGTCCTAGCTCCTCGAACGTTTACTACATGACCTCTGAATTATGATGGCCCGAACGGTAGTACGATATATATAAACTATACACGTTTTCACAACTAGACCATTTCTATAAACGACATACACAAAAACCATGTACTACATCATGATCAACATAGAGACGTATATAGGATGGTTTATGTTTTCCTAAACATTATTCCAAACCTAAGTCGCAACATTATATTTTAGGTTGCTCGTAGAAGTTCTCATGGCATATCCATCATTCTCATTATACATTTGATATCATTTGCTCTAAGGTGAGTTCATAGCCCCACTTTCTATTACTTAATTGTTTTACAAACCCTTGGGGGAGATACATGCTTTATTTTAAACCGAACACATTGCTTTCAAACTATATACTTATCTGATTGTTTTATTAGCACTAAGTTACCGCATTTGCCAAACATAAGTCCCTTAATCATGAATCATTAATCACTATGTGAGAGTGGGCGCGAATATTGTGAATAGATCTATTGGGATTGACGAATCCCGTTTGTGTTGGCCCCATTAAAGGCAAACAAACGCACTATATTTGAGTAACATTGGTAAAAACGGCAATTTTACCAGATAGGGCACGCATCGACATTTTCTCCAATTAATTTTGGAACACGTTAACGCCTTGATTGCATGATGCTTAGTCTAATAATAACTGTTTTGGTTTTTAAACCATTGGTGTGAATTTATAACTCACACTACAAACATAATGTGTTCAACCATCAAACAAACTCTATGAATTTCACTCAACCTTTGTGTTGACAGTTTTAAGCATGTATTTCAGGTCCATAATGTCGGAAGTTGGCACGGAAGGGCAAGGACAAGATCAAGAAGGCTATAAATAATTTATCATTCACAAAACATCAAAGACTTATATTAATGTATTTTGTAAACAATGGAACCAACTGGGACCTATTTTGTAAACTCTGATATATTTGAATGATAAAGCTTTCTTAAAACGACTCCTTTAGAGATCGTTTTCTATTATTATGACTGTTGTGCCATGAAGTAACACCCAGTTTGAATTCCGCTGCGTATCACGAAATTGGGGGTGTTACACACCAACACTAGTTATGTTTATGTTTGAAAAAAAAAACCAAAAAAATGAAAAAAGAAAAAAAAAGAGGAAAAAATGATGGAGATAGTCAGTTCGTAAAGAGCTTAACCGATATATTATTTGATACTTGTCGATTATTTGTTGGTATGTGTTATAAACCAACGATGTAGAGTTATGTATTAGTGGAGATATCCCACTGTTTGTTGTAATATATGTATGGATAGCAAGGGAGTTGGCCGTTATCGAAACGCCAACTAAGGTTTGTTGTTTGACTAAGATGTCATTTGAGTCTAATTTATGTCTACATACTAAAACGTGAGTTTACATGTCAAAGCGTAAGTTAGTCTATGATTTGTGTCTTATTCACGGGAAGCTCGGAAATTAGCTAACCACATTGTTTCATTTGTTTAAGTGGTAAGAATAATTTTATGTATTTAAGTGGTATGCAAAGAATATAGTTATTCTTCCCAATGGTACGCGACCATCAGATTTGAAGACATTAGCGGCTAAAGAATGCAAGAACTCGAGGACGAGTTCTTCTAAAGTGAGGGGGAATGATAAGGACCTTACTGGTAGGAGTAAGGCTACTCTTAAACCAAAGTAAGGTTAGTGGAAGAATTACAATACCAACTGAGGTTACTGATATTTTTTTGGTTGTGCCTTTTTTCCCCGAAGTGAAGCCGGTGGAAGGAGTAATGTTTCTAAGTTACTATTTTTTTTGGGGTCGTCAATTTTAATTTTTGTTTCCTTATTTTGTTTGTTCTACACTATTTTGGTTTAACTTTTTCCCCAAGTTTTACTACCCTATAAATGTAGGGCTTATTATCATTGTAATTCATTCTGGACATCATTAATAAATTTGTGTTTTAGAGCTTTACTCTTGTTAGGGTCCTATTCTCTTGAGGCGTGCCTCATATACCACCCTTGGATTAGAGTTTATCTAAATACGCTTCCGCGCGTCCTGTATCAGTTTTGTTTAGGTACATTAATTAGTGTGCTCTTTGAGTCTAACGTCTCATGTTCTTTTGTGGGCTATCATAATAATGGATTAAACAAGATCATGTATTAGTACTGTTGTCTTATGATCTATATGGTTATCACACATTTGATACAACATACATGTAGTACAAAAAATAGTTTGCGTCACAGCTATAGTACTACATCTCTGCATTCTTCTTATATATATGAGAAAACCGCCCTACCCAACCTTTACATGGTATATGTTTTTATATATTTTTCTCTATACAAGAGATTTGATATTACACAAGTTTATCTATAAAAAAAGAGCAATAGTGTTTGTACATTATCTATGCATTCAAATATGATATATTCATAGATATTATACTTTTTTTTTTCAAACAATAGTGTTCTTTGAATGTTTTTGCGGACAAAAAGCGCAAAGACATGCATATTATATTTTAGATTCTTGTTTGGTTGTAGGTTTGGATTGTTTGATATTATGATACTATGGATATTTGTTTAAATTTTTTTGCAGGAAAACTTGGAACTGCCACTATCTGTTTGTCAATTGGAGCGGTTTTTTCCAATTCAGAATTTGTGATTTTTCTGGTTTTGATTCAATTTATCGGTTTTTGTTCTCACTTCTAAAATGATATAATGGGACATGACAGATAATTTAATAATTACAACTACATCATTCATGAACTAAGTTTTACTAAAGTATTTTTTAATAACTTTTCTCCTTAACATTTTAATATATATATGAAAAACATTTAAATTAAGCAAAATAAGCAACTGTCATGTTGGATACACTCTCACAAAAAATGGCTCAACAAAATATATAAAAACATAGACTCTATGGAGGTAGGGTAGGGTGGTTTTCTCGGTCCGGTTTTTTACGAAACCAAAAACCGCCCCAAACATTCGGTTTTTATAAAACTCAAAACCACCACCATGAACTGTCAATTGGGGCGGTTTTTTGGATTCAAATTTCTTGGTTTTTCTTGTTTCGATTCGGTTTATCGGTTTTTATTCTCACTCTTTAAATGATATAATACATGGGGCAAGACAAATAATTTAATAATTACAAGTACACCATGAACTAAGGGCCCGCTTGGTTCAAAGTGGGGAAAGGGAAAGGGAAAATGAAAGGGAAAGGGAATGCAAAGGAATGAGTGAGGTGGGTAATCAATCCCTTACCCCTCAATTTATTCTATAATGGTTCATTACCCATTACGGGGTAATCAATCCCTTTGCACTCCTTAACCAAGCACTAAATAATGAGTGAGGTGGGCCCTTTTGAATACCTTACCCATTCCCCACCCCCTTAACCCCCCATCCAAGCATGCCTTAAGTCTTTTTTAGTAATTTTGCTCTTTAACCTTTAAAAATATATAAGATTTTTTTTTTAAATTATACATGTCATATTGGATACAGTCTCAGAAAAAATTGCTCAACAAAATATTATTACTACAAAGTATAAACAACTCTTTGATGTTACTTTTCTAGATCAACTTTGCATGGGTTTATTACAATGTGAAAGACTAGAAAATTTTGATTCAATAATAGCCTGAGATCTTCTACGTCACTATCAGATCCATTTATCACATGTCTAGTTGACTACTATTTTAAAAGCAAATTGCAAATATTCGTTGGCAACAAAAACATGCCTTAACTATGCTTGAATAGTTTGTAAGACTTTTGTGAAAAACATTTTTATTCTTCTCTTATTTCGTTGCAAAACACGTTAGTTCACATGTCATAAATACTTGTTTGCAAAACATGAGAATTTTCAATACTCTTCATTTAAATATATTAATTCTTCTTCATTTACAATTACTTATCTACGATATATGCAATATAAGTGTAGTCTTCCATATCCCAAGTCTCTTCGACGATTATACAAAAAAAATATATAGTTAAGGAATTTATGATGATTTACTTTTACAGGTATCAAATGTTTCCTGTAGAAGAATGTGAACCATGTAGGCATGACATTGATTTTCTCTATTATCATGTATGCCACCGTAAAAAACCATTCAACATCTTCATGTAAACTGTTGACCAACAATTCTGCCTTTCACAATTGTAGGCATGATTTGTGGAAGCCATTCATTTCACCAGTTGCATTTGCATGTCACAAACTGTTAACATGCAAAAACTAAGTATAAAAAGCCAATGCTAGTTCTTGAAAGATAACCAAATATATTAAATTGCGTAATTCCCCTTGAGGTTTTCATTCAACATCGAAACTTATATAGTACAAGATATCAAGATACATAAAATACCCTAATGGGCTTCTGTAAATAACATAATACTTGGGCTATAATACTAATCGGCTAATACACCCCCGCAGTTTGAGCGGGAGGGCTTCGAACGTTCAAACTGGAGCGAAAGTCAAGAAACAAAGCAGCAGGAAAACCCTTTGTGAAAATATCAGCATACTGAAACCGAGATGGCACATGAAGCACACGAACCTGGCCCGAAGCAACATAGTCACGAACGAAATGAATGTCAATCTCGATGTGTTTCGTACGTTGACGTTGCACAGGGTTCGTAGATAAGTAGACGACGCTGATATTATCACAATAAACAATGGTGGCTGTAGACAAAGGAGTATGAAGCTCACGTAAGAGATTACGTAACCAAGCAGTCTCAGCAACGACATTAGCAACCCCTCGATATTCGGCCTCAGCACTTGACCGAGACAACGTAGCTTGACGTTTAGCAGACCACGACAGCAGATTATCCCCAAGAAAAACACAATAACCAGATGTAGATCTGCGTGTGACCGGGCAACCCGCCCAATCAGCATCAGTGTAGGCCACAAGCTGTGCAGGTGTAAACCATGATCCAAAGTACCTCGAAGATAGCGTAAAATCCGCTTCAAAGCATGAAAATGTATGTCCCGTGGGTCATGCATATACATACATACCTGTTGAACCGCATATGAAATATCCGGGCGTGTGAAAGTAAGATACTGAAGAGCCCCAGCCAGACTCCGATACAAAGTAGGATTAGGAAACGGCTCACCATCAGGTCCAAGTTTGGACTCAGTGTCAACTGGAGTGCGACATGGATTACACGTAGCCATATTAGCCCTTTCTAAAAGTTCCGCAGCAAACTTAGATTGTGATAAAAACATACCAGAAGCAGTACGGGTAGCAGAAACACCAAGAAAGTAATGTAGGGAACCAAGATATGTCATAGCAAACTCACCATGAAGGGCAGTGATAATACGCTGTAAAAATGCTGAAGAAGAAGCGATCAATATAATGTCATCCACATAGAGTAACAAGTAGGCCGTGTCAGAACCACGGTGAAACACAAATAGCGAGGCATCAGTTTTGCTATGCTGGAAACCAATGCTAGTGATAAAACCTGCAAACCGTTGAAACCAGGGACTAAATTTTGACAACTCATGAATCCCTAGGGACTTTAAATAACATTTTTCTTTATTTTGATTTACTAGGGACTAAATTTGACAACTTTTGAAACCTGGGGGACTAAAACTGCCAATTATGCAAACTTGATACGTTTTTCATCTGATTTTGATATTTTTGCATTTAAAACACATAAAACACTTATTTGTGATATTTTCATTATTTTGATGCATTTCTGAGTGTTTTCAGATGTTTTTGCAGTTTAAATAGTATAAAAATGATGAGTATTTAGACACTCATCAGGGTGCTAAATGCTTTATACGTAGTATAGATATATATATTGATCAATGACATAACACAATATAAAACATGGACTCCTCATGGTTCAATGAAACCCTTATGGTTTTGTTTTTATTAATTGTCACACGTGCTGCTCGTTGTTGGTGGCTATGGCCTGTTTTGTTCATGGTGTAAGTACCCTCGTTAGGGTTTTATTGGTGGGAGTCAAACCTGTTGGGTTTGTTTAATAGATCGCATGATTATTCATGGTTCTTATGTGTGGTATACGTGGGTTAATGAGGGAGAGATGGCTGTTGTTGATCGACCTGGAGATTGGGTTTTCTTGCTGCTGCTATGCTACACTTATGATTATCTCCCTACATGTTGATATGAATGTCTTTTGTGTAAGTTAGGGTTTTATAGCCCTAGGTTTGGATTGCTGGTGAATTGATTCGTGTTACAATATGTCAAGGTCTGATCGCTTTTGTGTTCAAGTAATACGATGTTATTCTTGGAGGTTTGTTAACTATAATCGGCTGCGTTGGCATTGACATAGTATGATTATCATAGCAGGTCGATTTGGTTTTCAGGATGAAAGTTAAGGTTTTTTAACCTTATGGTTTGTTTATTACACTATATATTGCTGCTATTGGTTTGGTTATGACGAGATGCCTCTTGTCGATAGGCGAACTTAAGAGGTTAAGAGGTTATTGATCCTTTATATGTATGGATTGATTGACAATAGGCGAACTTAAGAGGTTATTCTGGAAACTGAATAAGCTGTACGTTAAGTTAGTTAGAGCAAGTATTAAGTGTCTATAAAAGTGCTTAAGCAGTAGCAAAGAAGGATGTTACGAGGCATTTACTTTCAAGCTGAAATACATAACACAAGTGTGTTAGTAAGAAACTGGACTTATTACATATGTTTAACTGTTTGCTGGTAGTAGCATGGATAAAGTGTATCGATGATTGGAAGTTAGGGTTGTGTATAAACCCTAGGTTGGTTAATGGACATGCTACTACTTCTTGGACGTTATGCTTGGACAGATTTATGTTGATTATGGTCATTACAGTTTAGGTATTCGTTTGGAAGTTAGGGTGTTTAATTCCCTATTCGATTGGTTCAATCCTTGTTGCTTCGATACAAATTCTTATTTGATGCAAATGGGGTTGAATTGCATGTGGTTGGTGCATGGTTTTTTTTCCTCTTTGGAGAATGATGATCCATAAGTGAGGAAAGTACTATGTTTGATGGGTACCTTTTGATCCCTTGTTTCTGGGCAGCATTCTTATTTAATGGGGTGATTGGAACTCTATGTGGAAGTTAAGTTGGAAGGGTCTTGTTCAAAACCCTTTTTATCATCAGATTATATGTTGAAGATCACTTGGATGTTTCTTTGTAGATTCTTCATGGAAGTTAAGGTGGACCGCCAAAGTGATTTAGAAGGCTCAAGTATTTTTCTTGAGTAGTATTGTCATGTTTTATGTACTTGTGTCATTATCGGTAGGTTCATTTTATTGTAAGTTATAGGAATGGTGTGTCATTGTTATATTCGAGTATGTAAGTGTCCTAAGGGACTGAGGTGAGGGATTCACCCTCATCCTATGTAGCTCAACGTTTTTGGGTGAAATGCATTTTATCGGAGTGAATTAACCCTTTTACCCAAAAAAAACATGGACTCCTATATAATCTATACTCTAATAATTCATTCAAACATTAACCTTTTATGAATATCACATGAATGAAAATAATTAGTGGTTAAAGTGAGTTTTTGCAGGTTTGATTCAATTCAACAATGAAAACAATAAAACAAGTAAAAGCAAGAACAATACCCAAAAACTTATACAGGGAAGTTAATACAATCAAAACAATTATGATTTACTTATCAGATTTAAGGTTTAGTGTTGTAGAAAAGTATGTGTGTTGGGATAAAACTAAGGAGTAGATGTATCTCTAAATGGTAAATGATCGGTTGTTTAAGTATGAGATATGAGCAAGGGCATAAAGGTCATTTTATATATGAGTTACAATTATCATATATTTTTTGCAATTAAATATATACAAAATAATAATTTGAATATATATGACAATTTTAATTCTTTGAAAGGATATATATGAAATTAATAGTTTTGGTTGGATAGATATGCAATTATTAGCCTTTGTAGGGATATATATGCAATTCTCCATGTGGAAAACTAGAATGGGAGGTTGAATAGTTTTACCGATTAAAACTTTGTTTTAAAATATTTAGATCAACTTATGTCAATCTATTTAATGTGTTTGTTGGATGATGATAGATAAAGCATATAAACAAGTAATGCAAGGATAAAGAGTAAGGAACACAAAACTACGACACGAGTATTTATAGTGGTTCGGCTACAAGGACACATTCCTTGCCCTACTCCACTCCCCGAGTTCCCTACTCGAGAGTTCGTAAGCACTACACAACACAAGCTCCTTAATGTGGCGGAGAAGCCTTCACAACGCCGCCTACTCTTTATCCGGTACAAGGCTAGACACCGGGTTCTTCCACGAGGTAGAACCAAACCTATCACAATGTCGCCTACACTTTATCCGGTACAAGGCTAGATACCGAGTTCTATTACCAAGGAGGAACTACTAGCCAACACTACACCAATACACGACTACCCTAAAGGAGACACACTCCTTATTACAACATCATAAGGATATCAATATCCTTTAACCCAAACTATCTATCTTGTACATCGATGCACCATATCGAATGTACTCCCTTGGCACCTTTCACTAATGTCTTCGACACTACCCTTTGGCACCTTTCACTAATGCCTTTGACTTGACCCTTTGGCATCTTTCACTAATACCTTCAACACAATACTTCTAAGGAGGGAGGAAAGAACTATCAACAAGATAACTTTAGTAGTCTTGATGATGACGAAGCTTGGCAACTCATAGACTTAATACATCTATTCTATATTGGGAATATATTATCCAAAAATTGTTTGAAGAAACGGGGGAAACATTTTTTTAAAAACCCTAAAACCGACTTCTCCCTATCCCTCCTGGCGATCTCCGATTCCCACTTCTCCAATTCATTTTTTAGCTACAATTCAGTCCTCTTCTTGATTATTACTCTTGTTCTAATCCTGATTTGTGCTTGAGTTTGTACATCTGCGATTAGGGATTTTATTGGATTTGCTAATTAGGGCTAAGTCGTGTTCTGCTATTACTCTTTCACTCTGATTGTTCAGTTCTCATGGGATAGCGGTTATGGTCTTCATGCTTATAAACCGTAGTTTATGACTAGGGTTTAACTACAAACGTTGGGAGTACATGGATTTGGATTTTCCGTGGTTTTCTTCTTGTCCCGATTTGGTTTTTTTGTTTCTGTTTTAGGGTTAGTTTTTCTTTTTTGTCCATGGAGGGTGTTCGTACTGATGTCGATGTGCTTGGTACTCTTTCGAATAAGTCTGCAACTGATCATCATGTGGAGACGGATCCACACAACATTCATACTAAACCGTGTGGTGAGAGTGGTGGGGATGCGGTGTTTGTTTCGAGCTTTAATGTTGCTTGCAATTCACAAAATTTTGGAACAAGTTCTAATAAATATCATGGTAACAATGGGAATGAAGCTGAGCCAATTCGTGATCTGGTTGTTTTGGCGGCGTGCAAGAATTTTGAAGAGGTTATGCATGGTGTTAATAAGCCGGTTTCATATGCGGGTGCTACGTCCAATGATGCTATGAAACACAAGCCTAATTTTCGTAGATTGGAATGTAGTAACAAGTCTATTGAGGTGGATCTATCAGTTCCCATGAAAGTAGTGGAGGAGGTAAACTCTAAATTTGAGAATACCCTTTATGCTAATTTTCTTGGTAAACGTATTGCTTTTCCGGTCGTTGATTATTATGTTCGTAATACGTGGGCCAAGTATGGGATTCAAAAAGTCATTATGAATGCGAAGGGTTTCTTTTTCTTTAAGTTTTCCACTCGTAAAGGTGTTGATGATGTTCTTGAAAATGGGCTGTGGATGATTAGGAATGTGCCAATTATTCTTAAAACTTTGACGTTGAATACTAATCTGCTTAAAGAGGATTTGACTAACATTCCGGTGTGGGGTAAATTTCATGATGTTCCACTTGCTATGTTTTCTGATGATGGTTTCAGTCTCCTTGCTACATTTATTGGTACTCCAAAAATCATAGATTCTTACACTAGTCAAATGTGCTTGGAGTCCTGGGGCCGTAGTAGTTTTGCTAGGTGCTTGATTGAAGTTCGTGTGGATAAGGCTCTTCGGGATAGCCTCACTGTTGAGATACCCTTACTGGATGGATCGGGTTCTACTATTGAAAATATCCGGGTTGAATATGAATGGAAACCGCCAAGATGTGATACGTGTAAACGGTTTGGTCATACGCTGCTTGACTATCGTAAATCTGCTCCACCGTCTACTCAGCCTAAACAGATTGTTACTGATGGTTTCCAAACTGTAAGTAACAAGAATAAGGGTAGGAATGGTGGTACAAATGTTCCTGGTAAGGGAGGTTGTAATAAACTTGGTGTGGGGTCTAAGTTTCAGTATCAACCTAAAGCGCCCCCTAATCCCAAGCAGATGGATAATTCTAAGATGAAAGCCACTAAAGTGGCTAGTATGAGTGGGAAGACGATTGCTACATCTAACCCGTTTGATGCACTTAATGTGAACGATACTGATGAATGTGATACTTCTACCGATGTAGTGGATTCTGGTTGTTCAATGGAAGCTAAGGAGCCGCTTGTGAGTGATTCATTGGAAGCTAACGATGGTGGCACTACCCCTATTATTGAGAAAATTGGAGAGCTTGAAAAGCTTCTTATGGATGGGAAAGCTACTCTTGTTGATGATGCTGGTAATCCTATTAAAAAGGTTGATTATCCAGGTAAAAAGGATTATCCGATAGTGATGATGAGGAGGTTGTAAACACCTTTGATGAGACGAGTAACTTATTTGGAGGTGGTTATGATCGTGAAGATGACTTTGATGACTATGGTTATGATAACTGATGAGTGTGTAAATACTCATCATTTTTGTACAAATTAGACTGCAAAAACATCTGAAAACACTCAGAAATGCATCAAAATGATAAAAATATCACAAATAAGTGTTTTATGTGTTTTAAATGCAAAAATATCAAAATCTGGTGAAAAACGTATCAAGTTTGCATAATTGGCAGTTTTAGTCCCCCAAGTTTCAAAAGTTGTCAAAAACAGTCCCTGGTAAATCTAAATAAAGAAAAATATCATTTTGAGTCCTTAGGGATTCTTAAGTTGTTAAAATTAGTCCTTGAGATTTAAAATTACAAAATTACAACTTAGGTCCCTGAACTTTGGAATTTGGCAAAAATAGTCCTTGGAAAATAAAAAATGTCAAATCTAGTCCTTGTACTATTAAAGGTTGTCAGTTTCAGTCCTTGTGACAAGTTTGGAAAATTACAGGTTTGGTCCCTCTAAATTGGCAGATTTACAATTTAGTCCTTGTCATCTAAACCTTTGCCTTGTCAAAACTCATTTTGGCCCCCCTGTCAAAACCCATTTTGGACCCCCAGGTCAAACCCAAAGTCAAACTTCCCAGTTACGCGCCACCTCCTGCTTCTTCTCCCCCAGTTGCCTGCAACCACAGTCTCACCTCCCATCACCTTTTCTCCACCAAATCCTCCACCCCCATCATCACAAACCACTGCATTAAATGCCACCCCCCTAGTGCTAGCTATCACAGGCCACAAGTCAAATATAGGCTTCCCGCCAAAAATATAAAAATGGCCAAAATATGCAAAACTCAACCATTGGTCGAATTGAAAGGTGGGATCTGATCAGAAGGCCACGTGGAACATTTTTGGTGCTTAAAAGAGGAAGAGAATCAAGAGAGAAGCCAAGTCTTTTAGTTTTTAAATTTTGGAATGTCGTATTTTATTTTTATCTCTTTAATTAAGCTTTAAGTTGTAACCTTGTGTTTCATGATATAAAATTAAGTTATTGAAGTATATTAAAACTGTTTTCAAGTGGTGATTCAAGTGATATTAATATGTCATGATTTATGGTTCACTGTTGCAAAGTTAATTTCCAACTCTTATGTTCCAAGCTTCAAATAGCTTCATTTAAACTCAAACAGGCTTATGTAAGCTCTATGTAGCTTTTTGTAAGCTTGGGAAACCAGTTTCGATCAAGTTCCATTGAAGGTCAACAAAAGTCAACTGTGGAGACAAAATTTGGTTAAGCAGGCTTGAAATTGGATAATGGGTATTGCAGAGATGGTATTGGGTTGGATATAGCTTACTGTAGTAGTCTTGGGGATTGGTTGTAACCTGCATACCAGCTGGACCTTTGTGAGCTTGTCTTATCATTTTCACTTTTTATGCAGTTTCATATTGTGCTCATTTTTATCTTTGGTCATTAAGCAGGTTTAATTAGTAGTAATTAGCATATTAGAGTTAGTTTAAGCAGTGGAATAAGTTAAGTCAGTGGTTAGTATAGTTTCAATTTACCAAACAGTTAAAAAAGGTGTGTTTGGATTTGCTGATAAAAAAGAGCTCCAGTGTATGTCTGTTGTTATTTATACTTGTTTCATGTTACAATAGTACCTAATAGCTTAACCAAGTCATAATATATAGTCATTGTTTGTTAAAAAGTCAAATTTCCTTTTAATTTGCTTAAGCAGTTTACTGTTTAAGATTTAGATTGTGAAATTCATAGAATTAGCTTAAAACTTGTAGACATAGCTTAATATCATCTTATAATAACTTAATCCATCATAATTAGTCCTTAAATCAGTATCAAAGTTCAAGAAAGTCAGCTTTTCATTTTGTGTCAAAAAGTCAAAACTTGAAAAACCTGTTTTCACCTAACTAGAGGGATTTTTCACAGATTCATTCTTGGGTGATATCAAGTGAAACTTAGGGGTTTTAAAGTTCATCAGGTCTATTTTCTTATGGTCATTTTTGCAGATTTTTATTAAATTTCTAAAAGCTTCAAAAAGGTTCATCAAGCAGGGCTTATCTGCCCTGCTCCAACACTCAGTCAGAGCTGAGATTTTCTCAGCTCTGACTGAGTGTTGGAGCAGGGCAGATAAGCCCTGCTTGATGAACCTTTTTGAGGCTTTTAGAAATTTAATAAAAATCTGCAAAAATGACCATAAGAAAATAGACCTGATGAACTTTAAAACCCCTAAGTTTCACTTGATATCACCCAAGAATGAATCTGTGAAAAATCCCTCTAGTTAGGTGAAAACAGGTTTTTCAAGTTTTGACTTTTTGACACAAAATGAAAAGCTGACTTTCTTGAACTTTGATACTGATTTAAGGACTAATTATGATGGATTAAGTTATTATAAGATGATATTAAGCTATGTCTACAAGTTTTAAGCTAATTCTATGAATTTCACAATCTAAATCTTAAACAGTAAACTGCTTAAGCAAATTAAAAGGAAATTTGACTTTTTAACAAACAATGACTATATATTATGACTTGGTTAAGCTATTAGGTACTATTGTAACACGAGACAAGTATAAATAACAACAGACATACACTGGAGCTCTTTTTTATCAGCAAATCCAAACACACCTTTTTTAACTGTTTGGTAAATTGAAACTATACTAACCACTGACTTAACTTATTCCACTGCTTAAACTAACTCTAATATGCTAATTACTACTAATTAAACCTGCTTAATGACCAAAGATAAAAATGAGCACAATATGAAACTGCATAAAAAGTGAAAATGATAAGACAAGCTCACAAAGGTCCAGCTGGTATGCAGGTTACAACCAATCCCCAAGACTACTACAGTAAGCTATATCCAACCCAATACCATCTCTGCAATACCCATTATCCAATTTCAAGCCTGCTTAACCAAATTTTGTCTCCACAGTTGACTTTTGTTGACCTTCAATGGAACTTGATCGAAACTGATTTCCCAAGCTTACAAAAAGCTACATAGAGCTTACATAAGCCTGTTTGAGTTTAAATGAAGCTATTTGAAGCTTGGAACATAAGAGTTGGAAATTAACTTTGCAACAGTGAACCATAAATCATGACATATTAATATCACTTGAATCACCACTTGAAAACAGTTTTAATATACTTCAATAACTTAATTTTATATCATGAAACACAAGGTTACAACTTAAAGCTTAATTAAAGAGATAAAAATAAAATACGACATTCCAAAATTTAAAAACTAAAAGACTTGGCTTCTCTCTTGATTCTCTTCCTCTTTTAAGCACCAAAAATGTTCCACGTGGCCTTCTGATCAGATCCCACCTTTCAATTCGACCAATGGTTGAGTTTTGCATATTTTGGCCATTTTTATATTTTTGGCGGGAAGCCTATATTTGACTTGTGGCCTGTGATAGCTAGCACTAGGGGGGTGGCATTTAATGCAGTGGTTTGTGATGATGGGGGTGGAGGATTTGGTGGAGAAAAGGTGATGGGAGGTGAGACTGTGGTTGCAGGCAACTGGGGGAGAAGAAGCAGGAGGTGGCGCGTAACTGGGAAGTTTGACTTTGGGTTTGACCTGGGGGTCCAAAATGGGTTTTGACAGGGGGCCAAAATGAGTTTTGACAAGGCAAAGGTTTAGATGACAAGGACTAAATTGTAAATCTGCCAATTTAGAGGGACCAAACCTGTAATTTTACAAACTTGTCACAAGGACTGAAACTGACAACCTTTAATAGTACAAGGACTAGATTTGACATTTTTGATTTTCCAAGGACTACTTTTGCCAAATTCCAAAGTTCAGGGACCTAAGTTGTAATTTTGTAATTTTAAATCTCAAGGACTAATTTTAACAACTTAAGAATCCCTAAGGACTCAAAATGATATTTTTCTTTATTTAGATTTACCAGGGACTGTTTTTGAAAACTTTTGAAACTTGGGGGACTAAAACTGCCAATTATGCAAACTTGATACGTTTTTCACCAGATTTTGATATTTTTGCATTTAAAACACATAAAACACTTATTTGTGATATTTTTATCATTTTGATGCATTTCTGAGTGTTTTCAGATGTTTTTGCAGTCTAATTTGTACAAAAATGATGAGTATTTACACACTCATCAATCCCCCACACTAAGATATTGCTAGTCCCTAGCAATGTTTTAGGAAAAATTAATGGATTTTATCTCTTTACCAAAAGCCATTACTTCTGGAGTAGCCAAATGTTTCAGTTCAAGTAAAAACCTTGGTACACCGATAACCAAATGATTTTGAGCAAATCATCAGCTTTCAACGGATTTGATTTGTCTTTACCAGAAGCCGTTTGCTCTGGACTAGCCAACTCTTAGATAAATTATCAATATTATCTTTGGTGAGTCGATTACCAATTATGGTTTTTCCACTGCCTTTACCACAAGCCATAAACTTGCGGGCTAGCCAACTCTTCACTTTTAAGGATATGGTGAGCTGAATACCATACAATTTTGGGCAAATTGCAAGCCGTCAACGGATTTGAGATATCTTTACCAAGAGCCGTTTGCTCCTGGATTAGCCAATCCTTATGTGGGTTAGACATGGTGGACTGATTACCATTTGTTGTGTTTAGTACATAGTGCTTCCACTAAAAAAATTTTTTAAAATCTGGCCATTTTGGGGGAAAAAGGGACTAAAAGGGTACATTTATGATCAAAATTCGCCAGAATTTCTCCCCCACACTTAGAAATGAATATTGTCCTCAATATTCAAAGTACCGGCTGTTATGCCGAAACTTAGAACGTAAAAAGATAACATTACTAGCTAAGTGTAGAAACACAACAATTATTCTCTTTTTTAATATTTACAATTTTCATTCATTTTTTAGATCTATATACAACATGTGGGGCATCTCCCCCACACTAGGGTGGTACACACGGGTGAAAACCCATGTTAAGCTACTGTTTTTGATTACCGAGTCGCTAGCTTGACTCGACCCCGAATTAATTTGTTCATGGGGAAGTAAGTGGAAGAGACAATCTCCATCGGACTTTCATTCAAGATGTTTGGATAAACATTGAAGTACGTGAAAGTTCCACACCGATGAGATACAGACAGACCCGGCTCACAAATGGTACATGGAAATGCCGGGGTCAAAGATAATGTCTTCATTCCCGAAGGAGTGAAGAACAGGAGAAGTGACAGAATATATGAAGAAAAGAAAGAAAATCATGATACAAATCATGACTAACTCTTCATCCTCAATAGGAGAATTCATAGTTTCATGAATCTCCTCAGTTAAGCTTACTTGATCAAGACATACTATGGGTGTGTCTAGATCAAAGTAGAAGTTATCATACTCCGGCGGAGATATGATATGAGTGAGTTCATCGGCGAACTCCTCGTGAAGAGAATCAATCACAAGATGTAAATCTGTGAATTCTTGTTCCACTATAGACTCATCACTATCCTCAATCTGAGTATCAAAGAGTGGATTCTCAGAAATTAAGGTGAATTCAGGGTCGAATTCAAATAGAGGATTGGTGAAAGTAGTTTTGAATGTTTCGGGAACAAAGTGATCAACATTCTCTATTGGACTGTTGGGATAAGAAGTGAGTGAACGATCATTATCAAGGAGACTTTCAGTCTCTCCCAGATCGGCTTTGAAATCAGAAAGACTATCACTACTTTCTGATGAAAGTGGATTGGTGTGAGTGAGTTCATAGGTGAACTCCTCAAGATGATGATCAGCATCAGTCTGAGGGAGTGATGTCTCAACATACTCGATGTTTCCATAAGAAGTACAATCGTCGCTAACATCGGAGAAAGTTTCAAAATGATCTTTTGAACACTCAAGAGGGGAAATAGAATCACACACATGATCAGAAGTTCCCTGTGACTCTCTCGGGATTGGGACAAGGTTCTCAACACTAGACTTTATGAATTCGTCCGATTCCTTTTCAGGAACAGTGTCAAGAGGCTTATCCCCCATGTTCAGAGAGTGAGTGGGAGCCTCGGGTGTGATAGCAGTTGTTTGAGAATGAATCTCAACTGCTGGGATATCATCTGATGAACTTGATGAATCAAGTGTATCCTCATCATCACTGTCATCAGGAATAAAACGAAATTGAGAGCTAGATCTGGCTGCTTTTTCTTTTGCAATTGATTCCCTAATAGATTTTTCACAGGCAATTTGGGATTTTATTTTAGCAGCCTTCATGTTCAAGTGCTGATTTCCAAGGAAATGATTTTAAGGCTCTGGTTTATGAGTTTATGCCGAATGGGAGTGTACACGATTGGCTTCATTCTAGTGAAAATACATCGAAACTGAACCTTCTTCAAAGAATAAATATTCTTAGAGATGTTGCCACTGCACTTGATTATCTTCACAATCGCTGCCAAACAACGATTGTTCACGGTGACTTGAAGCCAAGTAACATTCTACTTGATGATGATATGGTTGCTCATGTTGGAGACTTTGGTTTAGCTCGACTACTTGGTACAGACTTAAACCAAAACAGCTCAACCGGGGTTAAAGGAACAATTGGTTATGCACCTTCAGGTAATTCCACTTTTATTCCATGATGCTTATATTTATTTACAGGTTAAAGGTTGTAAATTAATTAATTGTTATTCATTTGTAGAGTATGGTATCGGGAGCGAGATGACAAGTTGTGGGGACGTCTACAGTTTTGGAATATTATTACTAGAGGTGATGACTGGGAAAAATCCGATAGACGACATGTTTAATGAAGGTCTTAGCCTTCATAAATTTGCTTGCATGGCATTACCAGATCAAGTAATCGATGTTATTGATAATGATGCAATTGTGTTGCAAAGTACCGAAGCGAATGCAAAGAAAGTGGAAGAATGTTTGGTTGCAACTATCAAGATTGGAGTATCGTGCTCTGTGGATTCACCACCACAACGGATGAAAATGGAAATTGTTGTCAATGAATTGCTGCTTATTCTCGACATGCTTCAAAATATATAAGGTACTCTGTTCTATCCTTTTGCAGAATATGATTTTAAATGAGTTTGTTAATAAACAATCACTAACTTGGTTTTATTTTTGGACTCTTTCAGGTCTAGTACCAAGCTTTCTTTGTGAAATTTGAAAGTAAGTGCTGCAAGGAGGAGTGCATGTCGTATTATATAAACGTTACTTTGTCAAATATGTTTGTAAGTGTGTTTTAATTTTCTTGTTGCATAAGTGTTGTAAGAGACGTAAGGGTGCATTTACATTCCTGATGACTTATCATATGTATCAACCATGTTTATGATCAAGTGTGTCTATTTGAATGAGAAAGTCTGTTGGTTACATCACTGGATCCTTTCATTAGGCAAAGTTTGTTTGTTTTATTACTGCAAGTACACTTTACTTTTGATTTTATTGGTATTTCGTTAGGCGTTCGTGTTTAAACTGTTTTTATAAACAAAGTTCAAGTAGATCTGACCCTTGACATCTTAGTGTATCTGCATAGTGAATATTGTTGATAGTTGTAGTCAGATTACACTAACTTAGCTAAATTTAGGTCTTGTAGTTTGTTTACTATTAGACCCGGTACCTGTTACTGTCTTTTTACCGAAAACGTGTACAAAAAAGAAATGCTTTGACAACCCCATCCCAGAAATCTGGAGGGTGAATCTGGGGAACGTTCTTTTGCTTCTGAAGTAGTGAAAAATCGAAAATTTACTTGATTTCGAGTTCATGGACCCGCCACCTAAACTTAACATTTTTAACTACATGTATCAACTATGGATATTGGAACAAGTGAAAGCTCAACGAAAGGCTCGGGATGTGAGTTATCAGTTACTCGACATCTTGAAAAAGCTCATGATCCGGCTGACATCATGTGGGCGAATTGGAACGTCATCAGAAAAGCGATATGTTCAGTTACTTCCATAACGCTGCAAAACGTAAAGGGATCATGATACATAAGTATTAGGAACCGGATGCCGTGCCATATGTACCGGACCTCAGCTTTATGTTGCAACATATACTTAACAAGAGTCGAATACTTCATACTTCAATTTTACTTATAGTCTAATTATTTCAATTTTCGAATTATTGACAAAATAAGGATTTTGGTTTTGTAATGAAAACGGTGGGAATGCTTTTACAAGAGCAAAACTGGGCAATGTGTTCCCGATCTGGGCGGGTAAAAGGGTGGCAATGCCTATAAATAAGTTTCTCGTCGGTATGGTAGGTTCTACAACGTTGTATTTCGACTCCAGGCCATGTATACCGTGCCGTAGGCCAAGGATTATGAATACATAGTACTAGGGAAATGCAAAACGTCGCAATACCTTCATTGACTTGTATAGCGAAAAGACTACTGCAAGGTTAAGCGGGTGTACTACAGTCGGCCTAGTACTCGAAAAAGTTCTACAGCTCATTGACTATTGAGTGTAGG